>LR999989.1:6255000-7505000 GCA_905220455.2 Deilephila porcellus | reverse complement strand
AGAACTTTGCTGTACCTTTGTCGGTAAGGCTTTAGTAAGATTTAACTAGCTTCAGTGAGATGACCCAGTACCATATTGAAAACCATTCTTAGAATATGTTTTTGCTATCGCATTAATTTCGTTGAATGGGCTTGCCCGATCATCGAAAACTTGTCTGTTAAACACTTAAAGGTTAGGCACACTACACAGTAAATGACTTCAACTCTTGACAACACATACCTGTTTCAATAACTTAAACATAATGTGCAAATAAGGAAACAACACATGTCTTGTTTTTGCAATACTAAAAGAATAAAAAGTGCATAATGGAAACATTATGACAATGATGTTACTGATAAGTATATTTTACCTATATTGAGGTAATGGGTTCTCAAACGTCTCCTCCATTTTCTTCTCAAGCGTGGCTAGCCACTTGGCGACCAAGTGTATGTTCTGCAAGATGACCCAGTCGCCGTTGACGGAGGCGACGCCCATGGCTTCCTCTGCCACTACCTCCTGACCCTGACCTAATGACACGATGTGGAAGTTCTTCTTGTCGGTTGAGAAACCCAGCTTGCGCCCAAGTTTTTCTAGATCCTGAATAATTGATCACATAGTCAAGTCAATAGTGGAAAACTCGTCACGGTCAAAAACGTAAGTTGATCATGTTTCAAGTTCAAGTCATTTATGTCTTGTTACAAGCAGTATAATTGTGTTGACCGTTAAGAGATAATGTATCGAGACCAACTATAGTACACTATACCGAATACTCTAGAGCCACTAATTTGTTGTTTCTAAAATAGTATATCAGAAGACTAAAAAAATGCCCATAAATATGTATAAGTAATCAATCTCAATTACATAGTTATAACGTAAACCTAAATTGTTTATTCCATTAACCTTATGGTTAACCTAAGAAAAATAATTCTTAAGATATCAACTTCGATTTCTAAGTAAGTAAGGCCAGTGTGTTTTTTGTTTGATAATCATGTTTTCCTCAATTTGTATTGTATCCTGGAAAATTTAACATCAGACGATTGGTATGACTTAACGTCATAAAGTTATATCCATACTGTCACAAAAACCTATTTGCAGAACTTACGTCAATAAATAAAACGAAAGACCAAGATTTTTTTTATTACTGAAACTTTACGATATATTAAACCTAATAGGTACAAAAGAAAAGGATTCTGCTAATATGCGGCAGTATAATCTAAGCAATACTGCACCCACAAAAATATATATTTTTACATATTTCTGGGACTGTACCGCTGGTTTTGATTGACAAGCCCATGTAAGAAATAATCAGAAATGAAACTATACTTGTAAATTTCGCTTGAAAAAATTATAGACCTGTCTAGGTCTGCTAACAGCTCAGACGAGCTGTTTGATTCTTCTAAATAGGCTATGTACAGTAACGGACAGAACAATTAAAAGTGCAAGCACGACATATTCCTTCACGATATTGGCTGGCACTGCCGCTGGCCCAATTAATTTAAGGCTAGGAACTGCATGCAATCGTATGATTAGCGCATTCTAAATGTTAATAACCTTCTATGGAAAATGCGATATTAACTAATTAAGCTCATACATGAAAAGGGATCATTTATATCGGTTTTATCTGTATGTTTCTTAATGGAATGGCTGCAAGTAAGCTGTCAACTACGAGGTCTTCATTATTCATGTTATGTAAGTACTATGTTTTAGATCTATTTACCGATTGAATAAAACGGTAATGTGCAACGTGGGTACTGAAAAACTATTGTTAACTAATTCTAAGTGTTAACCTTTAAATAGTATGTATGTATATGTTTTTAAGTTATACTGCAATCGCAATAATTTAGCTAGCTCATCTTTTTTGGTGGGTGATTTTTAATTTATTTTTTAAGTTCATAAAGACACTCATAATTCCAAAGACGAGGATATTCGTAAGCAGTGATGTTACACCATCAATTCAGTTTTTTTTTGAATCATTAAGTAAGAAAATCATAAGTACCTGCTTTATAAATTGCTAGAGATATTTTACCTTCAGAGGATCCACGCCGGCTGACAATATGAAGAACATGGCAGTAGTGGCGTTGCTCTCCTGATAAGATTTCTCCAGCGGAGGAGTTCGAGCTTCAACGTACTTTGTTCCCAGATTTTCTTCACAAAATGCACTAAAGGACACGTTTTTTTAATACTTAAACCAGAATGGTATCTAGATCAACTATATTAGACAAAATTTAAAAATCATTTTGTATATAACCTACTATACACGTATAATTTACCAATATAATTTAATTTACGTTTTCTACCAACCCAAACCGAAACTGTTTGTAGTATAATAAAACTATTTCCAATACAATCAACCTGCAAATTGCTATTCATCAGCTATAAAGCCACATACCTGGAAGCATAAGACATTCTATCCGGCCGGAGCGCCCTCATAATGCAGAGCCGTTGCAGCGAGGTCTTGTTCTTCCACTCTCCCGGCAGCTTGTCTCTCTCAGGCGCTTCGCCGTCTGAATACTTTTGCCATCTGTAGATAAACAATGATCAGTGTTTCACCTAGGAATGCTGAATATAGAGGTGAAAATACGATGAATAACGAGAACAAATGAAAATATGTGCATCATAGTGAAGTGGGCAACAAAAAATAAAGGGCGTAATAAACATATAAATATCAAAATGTGAAATGATTGATTAAAACACTAAAAAAGATTGAACAGACTACATGCATGATAAGATGACGTCTAATTTGAAAAATGTAGTATATTACAGCACTGATCTTGAAATAACTGGGATAAATACACTTTAAATACTATTCTAAAGACTGGATCCATCGAACAGAATAGCCTCCCGCAATATATGGGTAGGTTAAAATACTAAAAAAAAATCAATCTAGATTGAGAGTGAACCTCTTAGAGGCTCCTTCAATATCCTTGTCAAGGTTTTCGAAGGCGTCCATCTTAGAGAGCGCTATGATGCCACCGAAAGAGTTATTGGAAAGCCAGGGGTACGGCGACACCTCGGGCGCCACCGCGTACTTCAGAAGAAAGTCCAACTCCCGCGGCTCTAACTTTCCATCCACTTGCAATATCTAAAATATATTTCCTTGATATATCGATCTGAGCTATAGCGTTTACTTTCAGCTTTTATTTGCGTTTCTACGCGTGGTAAGTTACTTTAGTTAGCTCTTAATGTATGTGCCTGCGATATAAATATTGCTATTAGCTTTTCTGTGGTCTCTACATACGCTATTAACTATCTGATGACTTTACTATAGCCCTCAACGGCTTAGAAATTAAATTTAACTCAGCTACCGACATTTATTCCGTACCATCAACATTTTACATAGCTTACTTCTCGCACTGTAGATTAAGGTAATTAAGTTCTTACTTGCAAAGTGACCAAAAACAGAAAAACCAGCTTATCCCTCTCGAACAGTCCCCTGCTCGTGTACACGAACACTGAGAAAGTGATGCTGTCGAGCAGGTTCTTGACTCTTCCCTCCAGATCGTCGGCGGGGTCGGCGCGAGCCAACGCGTCCTTGAACACTACGCTGTACGCCTTCAGAGAGAACTGGTACATCGGGTTGATCTTGTAGATATCGTTCAGAATGAAGTAAAGGAGCGAGGCTCGGCAGGCGGCTCGTCTGTAGGACATTTCAGGAGTAAAATCTGATTAAATGATAAGTAAAAGACAAGTTAAATTTTCAGACGAAATATTTTTAGCATTTAAAACGTTGTATTTTGTTCTGGAGTTTTAAGTAACTAATTTCTATGTTTTTAAAGAACGATATAACTATTAGGGAGTCTTAGGGCCTCTTTCACCATCTTCAAGTAAATCGTTGATTAGGCTAATCATCAGTAAAAGTCATCCGTAACATCATGTGTCGATTTCACCATGCTCCAGTAATACTAATCCTATGATTAAATTAATAAGTAACTTACTGGCTGCATCGTCTGCCGATTAGCGTATTTACTTAATGGTTATAATAAGGTTAAATTCTCAACCTACTTTTTTATTTTTTAAGAAAAAAACACGTTGACACTTTAGCGGGAGGCAGGGCGAGGAACATTTGACGCAATATTGAACGAATGATTCGTTCAATTTCTTATGTCATTCACTTAACCAGCACCTTACTTTATTTTCACTTGGGAAATCGACGGAAGATACTCTGCACTTTTGCTTGTCAAATAACGTTAATCAAAAAGTAGGTAATCAACGGTTTACTTCAAGATGGTGAACGAGGCCCTTAGTAAATTAGTAATCAGACTACATCTACACGTACTGCTTAAATGTCCGTTATTGCCATTACCTGTATCTTTCACGAGCTTCATCAATTTTGACAGCAGTGACCTTGCCCTCCTCGACTTTTATCTCAATATCTGCAGCGGTTTTCTTGGTTGTCTCCAAGTTGATGACCAACGCAGAATCGCTCAAAATGTCAGGACCAGCTGTCGCTAATCTTTTCAGCAAGTCATCTTCAAGAGTTTTTAGTGTGATCTTGAAATCGTTCTGTTGTTTCGTTAGTCCTGATCGTAGGCTTTCCAAGTCTGGTCGTTCAGCTTTCACTACTTCACCTAGCAACTGTTCTTCTAGACTAAAATTCAAACACGTATTACAAGATTTGTTATTGGGAAATCAATTTCAATGGATAAGCATCAGATATATTGTGTAAATTTCCCAGGCTTTATCTAAACTTTGATGAGGATGTTAAGGTCCTAACCAATCACGGCTAGGTAGGGTTATTAAATTTACAAATATAACAGCTTTTTAAATTATATGAAGAGAAAATATAAAATAGCAATCGTACCCATCTCGTGTTACAGTGAAGTTGATGAGCGTGCATTGCGCCTGCATCTCAGGTTGGTAATGTGGGTTCGCTAACTTAGTCTGGATTACAAGGCGGAAATTCGGATGGTAATCTATTTCTCTGTCTCCAATCTGAAATGTTCATCAGTCGTTCACATCCAATACAATACAAGGAATACAATCAAACTATGCAATGATGTGTACCTATTTAGTTTGAAATTTTTCGCACTGAATTTAACATCTTTCACTTACATCTGATTGACTGTCATTGACTAATTCAAAATCCACAGAATAGACATACAAACAAACAAGTGAGTATAGAACCCTTCTGTTATTCCCTTTTCAGTTTAGTTCCCTAACTACTAACTGTTATCCATTTTAATTATTTTCATCATTTCTTGAATACCTTGAGCACTTTCCCCTTGCGTATAAGCACTCGTCCGAGCAGGTTGTCCAGTACAGCATCAACGGTTTCCCCGATGTTCTCCATAAGCACCACGTTGCCGTTGGAGACGGCGCGCTCGATGCAGTCCAGATAGTTCCGCTGCGTCAGACGAATCGTCACCAGGGCATCGCCGTACTTCGACTTTATCCACTTGATGCCTTGCCTAGAAGGAAAAGACAGAATTGCAAATGTGGATGCTAATAGCAATGTGGGTCTTTCTGCCTTCCCATTACTTGTCCTATAAATCCTTGCTAATTTTATTATGCATTTTAGCAAGCTAACCAAATTAATGCCTGTTGGCATTGAATGAAAATGTAACAATTAATATAGAATTGCAATTTAAAGCAACTCCGAATAGGATTTTATGAAAGCACATTAGCATTAATAAAGCCATTTTATTTATTTTTTACAGTTTAAATTGGAAATAATCTCAACGCAGAACAAAACTTACAGCTGTGGATCGATCATGAGTGGCCATCGTGCGGAATTGGTTAATATTGTGGCATTTTCCGTGCTCATGGAGTCTGTGGGTAAGCCCTCGTTGTTCCAGCACGCCACTTGCGCATCGTCAGTCAGCATCGATAGCGGTTCTAGGCCTTCGGTCGTGTCAATTTTAGGCTGCAAGATCACTCCATATTTAAATAATACGATACTGAGGTAACTGACATTGACAAAATTATCCAAATAATAATTTTCCAATAATACTAAGATTTTTTCTAATTCATTACCTGTTCAATCTAAAGTGGTAACAATATGATGGTATTTTTAAAAAGGGTCAGAACAAAAAAAACCCTGTAACCTTCCGAATGCTAGAGAGATTAATGACAATAGATGAATGGTACGTCAAGATCGAGCAATGTTTTCTGCCAACCTCTCGATACAAGAATAAATAAGGGCTAGGTAAATAAGGTGTGTAGTCTCACATCTGTCTTGAGCAGCGTGGGGATCCAGTCGTCGTACATGAGCTGCTGCCGGTAGCGCCGCATGAAGCAGCCCACGTAGGACACGAACGCCGTCACCAACAACACGTCACCGGGCAACATCACGCCCGACTCTTTCAAATTCACTACCGTTGCTGACCATCTAGACGGGAACGGTAAGACTTAACAATAGCCTAATATGGATATAGATGGTGACATCGATAATGTAAACCAAGTATTGCTACATTATACTCAAGTAGAAGTAAGCTATCGTATACCCAAATAATATAAAATACTATTGAAAATGACATTAATATAGAAAAAGAGGAAATTAATAAATTCGCCAAGCAGCTATTTCAATCTCATAATTGTATTATATGAAGAAATTAAACAATCAAGAAATACTGTAACTGTTCTAATAAAACTAAATCAGGATATTAAGATACGGTAATATAATTGTACCTGATTTTCTCCGAGGCTAAACCGTTAACCAGTCTATTAGCCAAATCAATAGTAGCATTCGTAGCGTCGGCTTCCGCCTGGCACTTCATCTTTTCATTGACGGCTTCTTGGAAAGCTTTCATCAAACCTGCCAGCTTTTCCTCTAATTCCTGTTTACATAAATGAATAAATATAGTTTTATATTTTTACTAATACAACCTAAACCTTTTTATTCATTTAAAAATATGACATTTGTTGCACCTACTATTCAGAAACAATCCAAAAATATTTGATCAATTTAGAGTGTTATATCTAGGTACCAACCGCATTAGGCATGTGTGGTAGTTTAAAAGGCTAACTTTAAACAAGGGTTGATATCACAAACTAAATCATAAAATTATAAGCCAAATTTCCAACATGGCTAAAATTGTAACAAAATAAGAGAAGTGGATAAAGACCATAATCTGATCAGTGAGGAAGGACAGTTTGTCCCTGGCGGCTTGCAATTCCGCGTTGGCCTGGTTGAGGGCGCGCCGCTTGGGCTCCACCACCACGTACACGTCGTAGAACCTGCAGATGTTGATCACCCACGAGCACAGCCCGGACGCCGCCGCCGACTTCGCCATTATGGACTCCGCGTTGAACTCCGGGTTCTTGATGTATGGTTGCACTGCCTGGAGGTCCAATATAATGATATAATTCTCACCCTATAGTTACAAATGTTGCAAGTCATTCGTAGCCACTGCTGAATGTAGGGCTCCCCAAAGAGACTTGGAACGAAAATATTGGATGAAAAGGTGTTTTCTAACTGTTCGGAAACGCAATTGCAAATATAAGTTCTATTCCCGCGACTATAATAATTGTTTGCAATGTCTAATGTCCCTAATCTATGCCGTAAACAAACAAGTGACAAATTACCTTGATTACATCAGGGTGTATATTTTCTTTGTCGTAATACACCAAATCGTATAGGAATTGATCGACTTTCGCCATCATTAGCTGCAAACGAAATTAAGAAGTTTTTATAATTATTTTCTTCATGACAAAATAAAAACCAAATTAAATACAAATTATGTTCTAATATTTGCAATTTTGGTTTGTTTCCAACCTTGCAAGCCTTCCAAGATCTGTCTTTAGGTATCTTCCCCTTCTTAGCGAAGAGCACGAGCACTGCCGCCATTACGGTAACCACCGCGTCCGGCGGCGAGCCGAAGGCCTTCAACTCAGTCAGGTTGTTCTTATTCAGAGTGTTCAATGCTTCCTGCGCGGCGATCAGCGCTGGCTCAGCCTTCGCCAAGTCATCCGCGCAGATCTTAGCCTTTATTGTTACGTCCTCCTCAATAACTTTCACTTTCTTCTCCTCCTCGGCGGCTGTAGGGATTTTAATCAGTAAATCAAAGCTACCTGTATACCTATTTAACGTATCTATGACTTACATTTGCTTTCTAACTGTCTTTCTATTCACCTTATAGTAAACTACATTACCAAATGCTTTTTCCTTGGACACTTTTTCGCTCTCAGCGCCGACAACTTCAATGAGTGCTTCAGCCGCTCTGTTTTTCTCTTTCAGTATAATTTCTTGCTCAGCCAGCGTTACCTATTGATATAACAATGATTTAAATCATGTAACAACCGTTGTAAGAAAAACCGTTAGCGCTATAAAATAACTGGTCAATCTTCACGAGGCTCAAAACCAGTGGCGGATTATCCCTAAGGCAAACTAGGCAAGTGCCTAGGGGTGCGAGGTTACGCAGGGGCGCGCGTGATTTCGGATATCTTCGTTTTTAAGCAAAATCATCTAGAGTGACTGAAACGGTTTTTTCTTTAATTTAGCAAAGTGTAACGTGATGTTCTTCACTCATTCATATAATAGTACAATCACCAACTATTCAATAAGATGATTCCTCGTTCCTTTGAAGTATTTTTCTTAATATGGCTGTCAGAGGGGCGCCTTTGAGGTGCTTGCCTAGGGCGCTCCCAACATTTAATTCGCCCGTGCTCAAAACCATACATAGTAGGCATTCTAAACAGAATTAAATAATAACATATGCATACACAATAACCATGGTAAACCTTTCTGTTTAAATATTATAATAATTTGATGCAACAAATGTAGTTCGTAAAAATACTTCACTTAGTTATTTTTTATTAAAACAGATTAGAGTTAAACACGTACCTTTAGCACGGAGACATCAGCGGCACACGATGCTAACTTTTCCAAGCCGTTTTCCAACCTCACAATCATCATCTTCAGGTTAGAGGTCTTTTCGTTCAACAGTTTCGTATACAACGCGATTTGCTCTAAGAAAGTCTTGGGCGTGGTGTAGTTGTACCGGCGCTCGTTTTGGAAGTACACGGCGGACATCTGGTTCACGCTCTGATGTACGTGGGACATGAAGTTCGACACCGGCTCCACTAGATGTGACTAAAAATAATATACTCATTTTGAGTTCTGGAAATATTTTGGAATCCTTTAACCTTTACTGTTTCTATTTAGCTACTTTAACTTAAGACGATACGGTCTGCACACAGGCAGGGGAAATGATCAATTTCCCTACAAATGATACATGTTAAAAATTCAAATTCAAAATAAGCCTTGGCCTGGATTTTGGATTACCGGTAGAGACTCGACTTCAGCGATGAATCTCTTGGAGACGGAGCGCAAGGCTTCTCGCGGCCACTCGTGGAACCAGTTGATGGCCGTGCAGTTCACTATGGAGGGGAACTTGCGAGCCCTCACGCGCAGTGTGGCGCCCACGGGCGAGAAGCACAACACCACCTTACGATACAAACAATACGACCATTCACTTTGTACTAACTACAATAAAGTATCAGGAAACTGAAATACCTTCAATCAAGTACAAGAAATACGGCATAATTTCGATTTGAATTCAAAGCAATTTCAATCGATTCGAATATATAATTAATAAGTATTCCGCCTTCATACCCGCTACTGCAACTTCCCAGAAGTCAGACGTTATTAAATAATCACATTCTGCATGTTACATGCATCTTAATATCTTAACAAGATATTGACGTACCTTTAGCATTGATCTGACACGGTTGATAAAGAATCTCCAACAGTTCTCGCGAGTATCCGGAACGCCGGAAGCTTTAGTCTGCGGAAAAAATATCGTACACACACAATTACACACACAATTATAATTACACAATTATAAACGCCATTCAGTCAAACCAATTTATGATGTTATAAAAAAAAATATTCTTTTAATAGGTACTTTTTATAGAAAACCATAGGCTAAAATTAGCATACCGTAATAAAAATGGTGTCTATTTTACCATGAATAAAAATTCTTCCTATTTATTTACTACATTTATCAGAGTTTGTTTCAATCTGTAAGCTAACTAGCCACTAGGTATGTATATTTTAGTTTACCTCTCCTCTAACACCGTTGATAATGTTTTCTATCTCGTCATCGGCCAGCAGCTCCGGGATCTCTCCGGAGGCGAGCAGGTCGTTGATCAGCACCAGGAACCGCTCCTCGGCCACTTGCGCGTCCGTCATCAGGAACACGTTGCCCAGGTTCTTCAGACCGGCTTTGATGTATAATGCCGCTGAAAGGAACTTGGACATTAGCCACTACTGAAAAGAAATATTCACTACAAAGTATTACGCTGTTGTCAGATCTTTAAATCGCGATCCTCAGCAGTGAGGGAACCAAAAGAAAGAAGAAAAAAAGCATGCCACTCGCCTAATGGTAAGCGATACCATCGTTCATGGACAATAGCAAAACCTAACGACACCATGAATAATAAAGCAACATTTGGCATTCCACTGCGCTTGCCATCCTGAAACATACGATGTTAATTCTCATGATGACCAGTAGTTACTCTTGCTACACTGTCCTTCAAACCGGAACACAACAGTGCATTTACTGCTGTTTGGCGGAAGAAAAAGACATTGCGGTGTTACCTACCCAGGCGGCCTCTCACATATGTATGTATGAGAAATCTACCACCAGTAGTGAGTCTAGGAAAACTTTCTTGTCATTATAAATGCTAAATAAACATACAATAAACACCAAGTAGATGAATTACACCACAAGACATTGACATACCTAAGTCAACCTTTAGATCGTTGATGCTGTACCCCTTTCGCAGTTGCAGCTGAAACACTTCCAGCGACGAAATAAATGCGGATAGTCTGGAGAGCGACTGTTTTCCAGACCCTCCTACACCGACTAACAGCGCATTGCCTCTCGGTGCCTCAAGAATACGGTTAATCCTGAAAAAAAAATAGTTCCTAGAGAACTCTACTTAGGTACCTACGCATTATTTATGACCTAGGTGTTTAAATTTTGCAAAAGAACACGTCGTTTTAAATTGAATATGTAGCGACGGCTTACGCCTTACGGCATTCAACATGTAGCGCATATTTCAAGCTGATCTTAACATATCGGAAAAAACTAAATACGTATTCTTCAAATATGATTGAAACAATTTAATCTTAACTCGTACCTGCAAATGTGATACATGGCATCGTCGAAAAGTACCAGATTCATACTGGCGACAAGATCGTTATATCCCGCCAGCGACTCGTCCAGCAGCTTTTTTATATGTGGCCAGTCCTTAATTGGGAAATACTTGGGGTCACCCACACCTTCCGCGAAGTGACAATAAATCAGAGGCTTTTCAAAAACTACGTTTTCATCGAATTCCTACAATTAAAAGTGTAGTAAGATTTAATGTATAATGACAATATTCCAAAATAGACAGTAGCTTGATATTATCTCTAAAACGATAGCTACAAAGTAAATAAAAACCCGTGAAAAGTGTTGCATTTGAACTAACCTCACAATTCTTCTTGATAACTTCGGTGATGAGTTTCATGAAGGATTCGTTGTCCACGGCGTCGATGAGCTTGTCGGAGTACACGCGCGTGGCCTCGTGCATCCACAGCCTGATCAGCTCCGAGTGAGTCTTGATCGCATCGCCGGTTGTGAACAGTATTCCCTGACATCATATTCATGCTATAGCAACACGAGTATCTAAGCTCTGCTTCTATATTTACGTATAGACTCGAGCGTGTACTGTCGTCGAACACAAAACAAAGCTCGCAAATTCTCGGCAGACATGACGCAGAATGAAATCGATGCTTTTGTATCGTGAAAATATACAGTAAAGGTTAAATAGAATATAATAGCTAAAACTAAATAAAATTCATAATCTCGTGTGCAGATCTACAAAAACAGCTGCCATCGTTCATGCCAGAGTATTTTACTCTGTAAAATAAAATGTTCACCTGCTTAATTGATATATCACAGTTCATTAGACTGAACCAATGTATCTCACCTGGAAAATGTTAGATAGATCCCTCAAGTTGAAGATATAGTGGAACTTGATGGCAGTGGGCAGGAACATGGAGGCGAGTCTGTTGTGCAAGGCGAGGGCGGCGGTGACGAGCGGCTCCACGTACCGCTGTACCACTACTAGGAACTTGTTCAGTGGGTTGTTCAGGTGCTGAGACAGGATCTGTTTGTAGATGTGGAAGCACGCGTCCAAGCCGGGGAAACTGAGAAGTTATTGAAGTAAATATCAAATCTAAGGAAGCAAAAAAGAAACAATGTCTTTAAATAATATAGCAATGTCGACTCATGAAGCAAAAATGAGATAAAATCTTAACAAATGGCAAATCGATAAAGCTAAAAGAAATAGGAAATAGTAAGAAATAAAGTTTTAAACGTTGAATAAAAAAGACAATATTTATTCTATATACCTGACAGCAAATGTACAGAAATGCCTCTGAAGACGAGGATCTATAGTGAAGGATCCGGCAGTCGGATTCATGCACGCAACGAACATGCAATTCGAGATATCTTTTAAACTCAGCTTCTGTCGGTCATACCTGAAATGCAAGTAATATTAGTTATTACACCAGATATTTAAATATTTAGTACACATAAATATATTTTGTTTACATCATACCAATGTTTGTAATCCATAAACTGCCTGATCATAGTGTGTGGCTGCACGGTGCCGTATGTGTCTACTTCGGGCATGTTCAAGTCATCCACGAAGTAGATCATGAACTTGCTGCCTGGCGGACCGAAATTACGACCCGACTTCTTCTCCAAAGGCTTTTCCAGTACTTTTTGCATCATTTCTGTCAAAATATATATATTATGTATTATGCCTACATTGTTAAATCGGAAGGCAGGTAAGTAAAATCGAAAATATTCTAGGTATCTAATTAAAAATTTTACAAGACCATTCTTATTATTTCTCTGACTCACCAGACGTAGTATAGAAGTTAAATGGCACGTTAGTAATAGCGTAAGAGTCAGGTAAAGAGTTGAGTTTAGCCTGCACACTGACAGTCTTGCCGCTACCAGCGCTGCCAACCAACATCACCGGCTTTTGTTTAGCGATCAGCAAGTCCATGAAAAACCTGATTCGTGTAGTCTCAGAGGTTGAAACTAAACAAGACTGGAAGGAATAACGGTAACTATTAAAAGATTTCGGAGCGTTTCGCTTATAAAGTTACTAATGTCATATCTACAACGTCTTAGTGAAGTGGTCAGCAGTAAATACACTGGGCAGATACAGAAAAGAAAACACTATATTAACTAACCTGAAGCGGTAAATCAGGATCAAGCTCAAAGTTTTCAACTTTTTCTGACCAAGGCAGCATTTTCTTCGTTTCCGGATCTATAAAGAAACTGAAAACATTTCCGGTGGATGGAAACTTGATCTGTTTGAATTCATTGCAGAACCACTTGCTGAACTCGTTGCGCCAGTCGACTAACTGATCCTGGAAGAGACCGGAGCCGAAACCCCACACCACGGAGAATACGAAGTATGTTTCATACCTTAAAAAAAAAGTTATGTTAACGTTATGTTTCCTTAAGATTATGGACAATTTATTCGTAAAATAGGGGAAATTAACTATTAACAATAATTTGTGTTGTTAATAGTTAATTTAATGTTATATATACAGTTGAATAAAAATACTCATTCAATGTACATACGACATACAATCAAAAGAAAGTATCAAATCCATTACTTTGTTCTGACTAACCATTCTTTAGGACAGTCACTGGGCAACAAAGACTTGTTGAGGAAACATTCGAGGAGGTAGCAGGTGAGTTGGATCTGCTGCAGCTCCGTGAGCGGCGTGATCCGCTTGTACTTCTTGCACGACTCCAGCAATGATGGAATGTATTTATCGAACATCACCGTCAACATCGCCTTCTCTGACTCGTCGTCACGCGTTGTTTCTATCCATGACGCTACGAACCTGGAAATTGAGGTCTCTAACGTCATTTAGATCGGCATTGTTTCTTAAATGAGATATGGTTAATCTATTTCGTTTCAGATATTTATATAAACCCTCGTACTTTATTATATCAAATGGAGGAATTCTCAGGAAACATAGTACATATGAGTTTTTCATGCAACAATCAAAATCTACATGCTGCCTATATATATAATTCTGCCTCAAGTAATATTGTAAAAGGAGACTTGTGACTCTATGCCCATGGTTACCAATTTGATTCATATCGATGTAGTACTAATGACTTTTAATGGTAACACTTACGGATTCCAGCCTAAATCTTGTGGATTAATATACAGAATACCAGCTCTTGATACGGTAGCTGGTGTAGCGGTTCGCAAATTAGATATTTCGAACAACAATCTCATTGCTTTTGTTAAAGCAATTCGTTCGTTACTGGCTAACGTCAATACCTAAAAAATTACAAATCCGATTTAAGTATCTGGACTACAAATTAACAGCAAGTAGGTAGTTACCTAGAAGAAGTAGTTACTTCGTATAATTATTATGCCCATGGGTATATTTTATAAAACGGATATGCTTCTACGATATAAATTTTATTACTTTATTAAGTTTTTTAATATACGTAATTTTAGTAATTTTCATTATAAAATACGTAATCTATACAAACCTTATTGTCATCCATCAAAGTGTTCAAACTCTCAATCCACATAGGATCAATATCTCCATCGAGCACAATCCACTTAGGACCATCTCCGGGCATATTAGCCATGTCTCTCATGATCGTTGAGAATAGACCATCCTTCCACTCCCTAGTCGCTGGATTAATGATACCGAACAACTCATCGTTGGTTACTGCTTTCGGGTCCAAATCATTGTAGAAAGGTTTCAGTTTCAGCATAGCGTAGGTCTTGAAGAGACACTGCCACACCATTGATTTACCCGTGCCGGCGAATCCAATGATAAACACTGAATGTCTGACGGCGAACAGTTCCACTAACTGTACCATCTGTTGTAAATAGAAATTATGTCATTAAAGTGCGACGTTATTTCTTAATATAGTTCTAACTTTGAAACGCTAGTTTATCTTAAAAATATACTTCTTTCAATTTTATCACAAATAAAGTGATTCATTTCTATAAAACAGCTATTAGTTAATAGTTGTAGATTAGACCCGTATACACGAAAAACATGAGTTCATACCTTCAAAATGAATCCAGGCTCGGGTTGGAGCTTCATAGATATTGCTCCATCGACTAAATTCTTTTCAAATTCCAAGTCTCTTTTCCTAGGCACGTCTAGCGCAGGGAACAGATCACCAATGAGACCCATGAATACTGGAGTGTCATCAGTCACGATTTTAGGTATGTTGAAATCTCGCAATGCTCTCATAAGTACTTGATCTTCTGGCCTCAAGCGGTCACCTCTCTGTAAGTATATAAATTATAATACTTCAAAAGTTCAGACTCATATTTACAATTAATAATAAGGATTAATAAATTAAATCTAAACTAGGGATAAATTAAACAAGTGGTGCCTAGATTTAAAAAAAACTATATAAATAAATAAATAAATTATAAATCATAAAATTCTATTGCGCCGAGCACCTGAAACATACTCGTAAATAATATGCATATTAAAATCAAATTTCGATAGATTACCTTCAAAGAACCGGCAACTACTAGCACAGACTTTATAGCTCTCAAACCCCAATCGTAATGGTCTTGTTTGGAGAGCAACTCTCGACACAACGTGTACAGAGTGATGAACTTGCGCGCCAACAGACGAGCCTCTTGGAAACCCTCTGCCACCAACATGATCTCGCAAATCAACTCAAAATCAGGTACGACCATGGCACAAGGTCTGAAAAATAACACCCGAGGTACATAACATGTCGATATCATAGATGTAAAAATACATCTTGATAACGTGACCGTGGAAATATTTAACAACAAAATTGTAAATAAAAGAGATAAAGTACATAAGATACAAAATAAGAGACTGCTTGATATTTACCTGAACAGAGCTTTTAAATTCTCGGGCAACTCAGTCCTCCCCGCGTATCCGGGATTCATTGTGATGAACATTCCAACAGTGGATATGATGGTAATGTATTCGCCCATGAAATCGAACTTCTTCTTCTTGCCTTTAATTGCATCTAGAAGACTCTTCACTTGTACCGACACCACGGACAGTACTTCTACTGAAATCCTGTTGAATTCATCGAAGCAACCCCACGCGCCGGTCTGAGCCAAACCTTTGAAAAGAATCCTAATGATGAAACGTTATACCAAGATTTCATCTATGAAAATAGATAATTTAGCCAATAAAATTAGAGATTCAGACTTTAGTCTTCGTAGATGGCCTAGTGCGGATTAGTAGTTAGTTCTTGCGCAGGCAACTACTAAAATAGAGCTGTATAATTTAAGTGATTTTACCTTTGTAAATATTACCGCAACTTTTGTAGTCCATTTGTTCGGAGCAATTGAACACATACACCATAATGCCAAGCGCTCTGCCCAAATCTTTGGTGGTTTCCGTCTTGCCAGTACCAGCGGGTCCGGCCGGGGCACCACCCATTACTAAATGAAGACTCTACAAGTGGGCGGAATGTTTCCTTTGTATAAATATAATAATAACAAAGAAAAATAATTGCTTAATAAAGTACAATGTTACGGGAAACGAAGCGTTTCTCTGGGTTTCTATACTTTAATTTAAAAAAATGATTAAGTTGAGTTCCTACTCTATTGCAAGTTCACCTGATTAAAAAAACCATGAAGCATTTAGAATTATAGAGGCATGTTAAGGCGGATACACAGTATGTATTTTTTTTTCTTACATGACAAATATTTACGGATTCATTAAGGTATATATAGGACTCACCGTTGTAATATAAATAGTAGGTACCTGATCTAATACCTGCTAGAATTAATAATTTATGCAACTAAAATGATACAATAAACAGCTTATTACCTGAGTCAATGTGATGTAGCAACGATCAGTCAAAGGCGTAATGACAAGTCGAGGAGTGTTCCCCAAGTATTCATAATCGTAAAGGAATTGCGCATCGCAAATATTGGCGTAACAATTGTTCAAATTATTGTCCCATCGATGCCTGAAAACGTAATTATCGTCATCTTCATTCAGGAAATCCACTGCTATACATAAGCCTCCTTCAAAGCTTTCCATAACGACCTATAGAACGCGGTCCGTACCCAGAGAATGTTTGCACCTTTAAATGTTTAATACATAATATTGGTACTTTGTATAAGGATTTTACAACTAAATTTCAAAATTTCCAGAATACTGACAGAAGCAAGCACATCAAATTTGATAATAAGATAAAACAGTTATAAATCATAGTCTAATCAAATACACAAATAATGAGAATGTACCGCAGTTGACTCTGCCACTGGAATGCGTTGGAAGTCTCCACTTTAGCCACAATGAGTTTGGCAACAACGTCTCTTGAATGTACATCTATTGTACAGATTGTCATGATCTTCTGTCTGTCGCCGACCGTCAGGTCTCCAAGTAACAACACGATCAGAGCATTCAGCTGAGCGATTTGTTTCTTTTGATAATCTTTTAGAGCACCCTCATAGCCTAGAATATATTTTTTTAAATAAACGACCCTATTTAAATTCGTGGGCAAGCAATGTTACGGCCCTTGAATCAGAAATTCTGAAAAACATTCAGTACCCAGATAGAACAAAAAGTTATTAATTTCAGGCAGTTCAACCAATAACTTATTTGTAACATTTTAACATGACTATACAGAATACATGTAACATTGAAGTCTACGCTAAAAAAGATCAAAACCAACTTCATAAACTAGATGCATGTGCAGGGGGACACTGGCATCCAAATTTATTCATAGCGCAGCAATACGTCAAAGTTAACACGGGATAGCGTGTTTTGGGTTGACTGTAAATCTAACCTTCCTCCAGCTTCTCAAAGGCCTGGTTGGTCTCAGAAGTCCACCAGATCTGCGTGCCCACCAGCGCGGGCTGCGCGGGCCAGTCGAACACCCACTCATCTCGAGACTTGTCTTCGTATGACTTCACGCTGTGTTCGAATATATCCCGTAACGTGTAGCGCATGCAATCTGTGACGCGGTTTAGCCAAAGCTCTACCTGTAATCAGATCTTAGGGTCTAACTCTAATGGGCATAGGGATAATATCAAAATACCTAGTTATTAATAGACTCAAAATGTGTTAACCAGTCAAAGTATCTACTTTATATACCGGGTATATCAAGACTGCGACCGAAAACGAAGCCGGGTGGTAGTTTCAGTGGTTACAAACACGATGCAAATAAAAATTTCGCCAAAACAGTGTCAGATATTTTTTTAGAATATTTTAAAAATCATCATGTTTGGGTGGTAAATACCTAGTTATTACGAAAACACTCATTTAAACCCTTACGTATCATTGCGTATTTAAAAATAAAGAGGGGTACATCATTATTTTAGGAAAACTATGTATATATCATCCAAATACGATGATAAGTAAAATTTACATATTTTTTTTCGAACATTTTTACTTTCGTTGTGTCTGAAGTCACCAATACTTCCTACTGGCTTCGTTTTCGGTCGCGGTCTTGATATACCCTGTATATAGATATAGATCAAACAGCTACATTTACATCAAATAACTAAAAGTAGAACTGAAACTTTCTATAACCGCATAGTTTTTACCTTCCCTGAACAATCACAGCAAGGCGCTTTGAAAGGCACGTGTTCTTCGTTCTCTTTGGAAATCATTTCAAAAGCATGTTTGCTGCCAGATTTGGGGAACACCAGCTTAGCCAAGTTGTCGTACAATTTCGTAAGGTGACGACACACAGCCGGCGGATTGTTGCCGTTTGACAAAATATCTGAGTGTTGTAAATTACAATTTATTTCTAATAAATATTACAAAGTACAAAAATTTCCATACGAAACTGATTAAGATTACTGTGTGTTAGGTTATGAGAAGAAATAAATATAAATACATGATTCAATGCATTTTTTACCAAGCAAATCGGCGGAGGACACGAAGTAGAACCGAGGGTAGGCCAATCTCTTCGTCTCCAGGTAATCGTTGAGCGCTTTTTCGCACAAATTCAGTGACTTCATCAGTTCCTCCAGCTTATCTAACAAACCCGGTTTGTTAGTGGATTGCACTACATTCGGAGTGGCCGCAATATCTTTTAACAACTCCTGTAAATAATGAAAACAAAAGTTTAAAAAAATCTTTCAAATTCGCCTAGATAAAAATATGAAGATAATTCTATAAACAGATTCTCTGTACCTTGAACGTTTTATCAATAAGATCAAATCTTTTTGAATCTTCTGGCAGTTGAGCTCTTATATCATCAGATCCGACGAAAATGCTTTCCAAGTACTGCCATTTTCTTTGCACTTCGAACCATATTGCAATTACTGCATCAGCGGTGCCGAGCTTCTTCTGCCATAGTGTAACTTCGGTCTCATAGAATCCGATGAATTTAGACGACATCATATTTTGCACTTGATTCTAATAAGAAACCATTATTAAATATGTGTTTTGTGCAATTGGATATTTTTAATGAAATATACAACGCGCCTTGTGCCTGCGTATACATACCTGGTTATCTTCTAAGGTTTCAACCAACTCTTCGCTTGCTTTAGGCAATTTGATGCCAGTTCTGTCGTGCGTTGTATAATCGAACTCCATTATAGCCCACGTAACCTCCAATTCCCTGAGATATTAAAAATCGTTAATTAAACTGGTTTTAACAAGTAGATTTCAATAGTATTCTAGTCTTACTTAAGAGTCTTCTCCATCGCAGCTTCTTTAACAGACTTATCAACAATAGTTTTCACTTCCTCTTCATACTTGTGCAGATTCAATGCTAATAAGTCAGCTAGAGTTGTGTCGTCAGTTATGTTAAATTTGACCTGAAATATTAGGTCAGTAAGTAAATTTATGAAGTATCGACAATTTCGTGTGCAATAAAATGCAATTTAAATATAAATCTTACCTTAAATATATTATTTACAGGTATTTACACTACGCTAGTGACATGAAATCTACAATATGTACTCTGATAATATCAAAGAACCATCGGAGAATTTTGATTGTGTCGAATTTCTTCGACTCTGATTCAATTCAAAACCATATTTCTTCATTTCTTGGAATGAGTACGATTTATTCAACTTTGACGATTTGTTACTGAAGCCAATCTCTTGGGCTTTAGATCTTCTAAAGTCTTGCAATTGCAAATAATTGTCAAAGTCTTTTTGCACCTTGTCCTTGCCTTCGTATTGATTGAAGGTTTCTAATGATTTGAAATCTTCTAAAATCTCTTCACATGATATTGAATTTAATCTACATGGTGCTACTGAATGCACGTGTTGAGAGTTGATGGTCATGAGATATAAATGAAGGGATTTCTAAATGGAACAACATCGATAATTAGGTTATATGTGTATTTACAAGAAACAGTCAATCTAATGATCTTCTTACCTTTGTAGCCATCATTAATTCGATCCAATGTCTATCCTTAATTGCCGGGTTTTGTAGATCAGTGACCGCCTTTAATGACGTCATCAAATTCTTTATTGTACCTTCTATGGCACCGTACGGCTCCCTTTAAAATTAATAAACATACAACAATATATTGGTAAAATAAAAACCTTTTTCTGTAAAAGCAAGGATATTAATCAAATCAATTACCAAACTCTCATATCTTTGTCCAGTTGTCTCATATCTTTGGTGAACCTCTTGCATTCTTGATCCATTCCATCTGCGTCTATTTTTTTCCATGGCGACTTCTTCCAGAATTCAATCGTACCCATCACAAGGTAGTAGTAATCCCACAATTGCTAAAAAATACAAAATAATACTTAGGAATTAAACTATGAACAATGAACATGCCTTGATATTATAAATACCTTGATGAGTTTTAGTTCACGCCGACACTGTTTGAGGTTCTTCTCATCCGGCGGTTGTATGTCAAACAATGAGCAAGACTTCTTTAATGCATCTACTATATCTTCAAAACCAATCAGCTCCATGTTGACTTTATCAATTTGACTGTAGGGTTCTTTGCAAGCCTCCAAAAACATCTGAAATCGTATTACTGAATTAGGAGATAAGGTGTTAAAGAAATATCTTGCTGGTGGTACCATATAAGTATCTGCCCAAATAGTAACCATACCAAAGATATAAAGGCTCAAAAAAGTGACTTGTTTTCAGAGGTTTACCAACGAACAACGGGTTAAGACACACATTTTATCACTAACGAGATTTCGTATTCTATAACGCTACTTGATTTCTGAGCCAATGCTTCGATCTACGTGGAGTAATTTCATACCTCTTTCAGCTTGAATTGCTCTCTGTACATAGTGAGTCGGAGGTTTATGAGAGCAACTCGTTTAGCGATGAGCGCCGCCTGTGCAGCTTGCAACGGCGCCACGTTGTTCTTCATCACTGTCGCCAACTTACACAAATTACGCCAGCGCTCGGGTAACACGTCCAACTAAAATATATGGATTTTCATATTACGATGTACGAATTATTCTCCTCAATCAAAAAATCGCTGTGAGTCGGTAATTTCCAATAATTTGATTAAATAAAAGTAAAACATGCTGAAAGTGTGTCAACAGTAAAATTTTACAGAATAAAGGCTTATCATATTTCTATAAGCAAGTGTATAAATAGTGCTTAATAAAAAAATCAAGCAACCACCTGTAAATCTTACCAAAGTATATACCGAATATTGATAGTGTGTTGATGGCTGCTGCAGTCCCAATGCGAGCGATACAAAAATTACAAGGTTAGGTACTAACTAAATTAAAAGATAGAGCGCTAGTTGATTTTAAGCTCTCCTGACTACAATCTCCATTTCGAGTAGTTCTTTATTTTGTATTGGAACAATATAACAAACCAAAAGAACCCAATATTAGCCCGTCCTTAAAAAAAATATCAACCTACATCAATGCGGGAAACTAAATTTAACACCAACTTCATTCTTGACCTTATTTTTTCATGAATACATACAGTATTATTATTGTCACCTGTACCTACCTGACAAAATATAAAACAAACATTAATTATAATTTGCAACAAAACTTTACCTGTTCGTAAGTCTCCTCTGGGAAATCAACGCCGTACTCTTTAAGCACATCGATGATGTCTCTGAGCGGATCGAACATGAGGTCGGTGCCGGCGTCTACCTTCGCCTTCACCTCATTCAACACGCGCATCACTTGCAACAAGCCTTCGTAGTCATCCTCGCCTAGTTCTACATTCAGCTCCTTGGAGGCGTATGCTATGAACGCTTCTAGATCGTCCAAGCTGTTTATGTATGGAGGAAAGACAAAAACAACAAAATTCATATGAGAACTGATGATATGGTGGCAAAATAATAATAGCTTTAAAAAGTCAATTTCTAGTTTTTTTTATCTAATTTGGATTATGAGAATATAGCGGTACCTAGTTTGCACATGGTCCTTCAAGTTCTGTTTGTACAAATGGCTCCACTTACAAATGATGTTCATTATGGCGTGGTTGAGTCGCCTCAGATCGAGCTTCAACCATCCATTGCAAAGGTAATCACCGGGAAGAGCTGCCACTTCATCGTACATGGCATTGAATTTATCAATCTGTAATAAAACGAAGTATAATAGATGATAACACGCGTCGAACACTAATACTAATCTTTGTTAAATGCATTCAATATTTAATATTTATGAAGTGGGCAACTATGAATCTAACCCCATGATATCATTCGAGGCCTGTACCGAGTACTAAACAATTGCAGGCTGAGCTGTGTATATAATATACTGGGCATAAACATAAGTAAAACACCTTTTGGTTTCTAGCCACGGGCTATCTACAGCTTGTAATTATAGGACAAATCTCTTACCTCTTTCTGATACTGTTCCAGTTTAGGCTTGGCTTCTGGAGGGTCGCAGCCATATTCATATTTATACTTATCAAACTCCTCCGGAGGTATTACACGACCGTACTTCAGAAAACCAGCCAATACTTCCTGCCTGTCTTCCATCCACAGGGGCGTATACTTCTCATATTTCTAATATTAATGAAATAACACATTTTTATTATAATGCAAACCTATTTCTTTCTGTTCATTAGAGCACAGAAAAGTTTGTTTATTACAACTTACATAACAGTAAACTATATTACAAAATCCAACATTATAAGATTAGTCACGATGAAATCCACCGCAATCACTAATCTAATTTAACCACCCTCTAAGGAAACGAATTCCAGCTGAATAGAAATTATAATAGCCCTGCCTATTAACAAAATAAAAAGAATAAGCAACTCATACCGATGCGTAAGAGACAACATCATTTATGCTGTTTTCAATTCTCTTCAGTATCTCATGGTATAAATCAATCATCGTGTCCTCCCTAGTGATGTCATCTAAAAATAATGTTTCATTAAAAATACTATAAAAATTGAGCCATTCATAAAATACAGTGTGAAAATTTAATATTACCTTCGTAAGAAGTTATAGGTACTATTGGGTCTATTCTAGAGAACAATGTTGCTTGCAGGAACATATCTTTCATCATTTCCTTCATAGTATCATACAAACCGCCATGGTCGTCCATATCCAATGACGGAGCGAAAAATATGTCTAGAAGGAAATACTATTAATCGCTAAAGATAAAACTGAATGGAACAGTAAAGAAATGAGGTATGATATACATAAATTAATGGCCTAAGCCTTCTCAATCGTACTATCGATTGTAGTGGAGTCCCGTGCTTAGCAATGAGTGACTATGGGTTGTTACAGTACATATGAAATAAAAACAGAATTGAATATCAAGAAATATTTACCAAATAATTATAAAAACACAAAAAAATGAGGCGCACAATGATAAAGTATTTTGTAATACCATACCTGGGTCCCTTAATTCCGCTGTGATTTCCATAAACGCCACTCTAGGGCCTTTCTCCAAATTAGTTTGTCTTTCGAACAAGTCCAAACTCGTTTGGATTGCCTTCATTACTTGTTTCGATACCTACGATAAAGTTACGTAATCGTTATTATTAATAATTATCCCTACAACTTCTAGCCAATCTACTATAATTTACAAGTTTTCTTCAAATATTGAAAAAAGTGTCATAACGTAATAAGTGTGTCAAGTAAGTCCAATGTGTGATATTTACGAGGGAATCGACGTAGTGGACATAAGCGGGCCATCGAGCAGCCCTGAATGCCTCTTCTTCCATTTCTAATTTCTCGGCTTCAATGTCAGCAAGCTCTTCGGGATCATCGATTACCTCTTCTTCTTCGGCCGGCGAATCTACTTCTTCGCCTGTAGTAGTATTAATTATCATGTAAATAACCATATACTGAAAAAAATCATTATAACATCGCGAAATAGTACCACGGTTACTGTAACCCAAATTACTGAAATTTCTAGGAATCTTATTCGAATTTAAACCACAAATTACTTTCAATAGTAAATAGCATTAAAAACTGCGTCTAGTATCATCAGAAAGTAAAATATTAATGACATACGGACCAGCATCTCTGCGCGCCTGTCTCTCTGCTCTTTCGGCCGCTTTGGCTTCCCTCTTCAGCCTGCGCACCTCACGCCTTTCAAATTTGATTTGGGCCGCCTCTGCTTTAAACCTTAGTTTTTCCTCTCGTTTTAGTCTTTTCTCCTCACGTCGTTGCAATATGGCGGCCCATTTTGCTGTACGTGCCGCTTTCTCATCATCGTCTAGAGTCGACTCATCTACTTCTTCTAATGTTTCTTCTTCTTCCTCAGCCTGCAATATCATAAATAATATTATGTCTTCTTTGAACTTAAATATAGACTTAAAATTTATTATTGATTAATTATTCATATTTTATATTAAAAGGGAAAATATCCTCTTAGAGACAAAGCCTGGATAGAGATAGTTGATTATAAATGTTCTCGACTTTTTAAGGTAAGTCTTATTCTGAAAGCAGTTCGCAATTTTCATAGGATTGGGTTATTTAACGAAAACTATGAGATTAATTTTAAATATACATACCTCTTCATCGTCTTTGATGTTGAAAAATAGCTTGTAATTGTTTTTCAAAATATCAACGAATTCTTCGTAACTTTCAATTATAGAATTGCGCCTGCGAACATAATACACGAAATACAGAAAAACATTAGTTACCAATAACAAAACCATTGCTTGCATGGAAAGACTACTTGTCTCCTTTGTCTGTAATAAATAAAAAAATTACCTTTTCAAAAATCTCGGATTTCGTTCTACAACAGCCAACAGCTCCATCTTGTCCGGGTTCTCTTTGCGGTTGTGCAGTGGCTTGTCGCCCCAATGCGCGATGTTCGCGAGGCCGCGCTTCACGTTGTTCTGTGCTGTCAACACTCGCTCTTGGAGCGTGTTGATAGCAGCGTACACTTCTGCTATCCAGTCCGCGACTATGAACATATTTCTTAAGTTAGCTAATGATGCTTACTTTAGATAATGAGAAGACGAAACAGATGACAGTGATTTAACATTGAGGCTGAAGGTTATGAAACTAACTTTGACTTCAGGTTGAAATAAGAATAAAAGAACAAAACTGTGGGATAAAAATACTCTACATCCAAGTCGACGCAAAAAAAACTTTCTCATAGGTGAAATATAATTGATGTTGCAAATAAGCAAAAATAATAGACCTCTGATGCATTAATTGAGATTATATTTATTTATAAAACGTACTAACAATCATCATTCCACGTGAGCTCTTCGACGCCACGTCCAAGAAGTTGATCAATAGCATAGATCTCCTTTTCGATAAGTGCTACTTCTGTCTCGTGGCTGCCTTCGCGAATCGCGTTGTACCAGGCAATGGCACGGTTCAGACGATTCATGTCATACTACAAAACCAGTGATTACTTTAATCCGCCGTAATTCTGTTTCGAATTATGCTGTATATATTAATTCAAGAACATAACGTATGCTGTGTATGTGTAATGCTGGTGTATAATTTACATCAATAACATTGAAAAACTTGGGATGCGCGGAAATGAGTATCTTACTGATGACAAAATACAATTGTAGAGACTTAAGTACAAGTAAATATAGGCCTTATTGACTCATTAAAGACAAAAAATTCACCATTTAGCAAGTACCTATACCATTGTTAAACTTATTTGAATTATAGTAAAACATTACCTGTAATTTTTCATTTCTACCATACAGCTCTTGTCCTTCAGCCGGTATGCCTTGCTTGTCGAGATATTTCATGTAGCGTATTTCACGTAACAATATCACCAGCTGTTCAAAATAACAACAAGTAAATAACATACCTAGACCATTTACAAACGAATATATGTTATAATTCAAAGAATGTTGAAAGCTTTTCTTTAATGTATATGTCCAGCAAACGAGCAATAGATTGATGTGATGATGTATCAGCCCATATACGTCCCACTGCAGGGCACGAGACTACTCTACAATCGAGAGAATCGATTGAGAGTGGTTAGGCCATATAGTCCACCACGCTGGCCTAGTGCGGGTTGGCGAACTTACATACCGTAGAAATTCTTTAAAATCGCTACGGTATGCAGGTTTCCTCACGATGTTTTCCTTCACCGTTAAAGTGCGTGGTGATTGACTATCAATACACACATAACTCCGAAAAGTCAGAGGTGTGCCCTGGGATTTGAACCCGCGACCACCGTGCACATGTAGGCAGCCGCGTCCGGTCCGTTACCAACAGGCCACCACGCACTTATTATAGATTACCAAATGGTAACTGATTACCGTTGCCCATTAACATCAAATAGTTACCTTAAATCGTTGTTAGCCTCTTAACAAAGTTGCAGACAGGAAAGGAATAATCACGGGAGGAGGAAAGGTATCTTAGGGCTTTCAAAGTTCTTTTTTTTTATACAATAGGCCCGGCAAGCGAAGATATAGGTCACCTGATGATAAATTTTCACTGCCACCCATGAACATCCATATTGCTGGTATTTATTTCTTTTCGAACTAGTTTATCTTAAGTCAGTAACGACTTACTATTTTAGTGTTACTCTTATGTTCTAAGTATAATTCAATCACATAATCGTGAAAACCTGTAATTGGCTATCTATTTCTTACTCTTTTACCTATTGTGTTGTATGTAAGCTGTTGGTTTTCCAATAAATATAAAATAAAATAAATAAATAATAGAATATAGATGTGTTGCCGGCCCATGAAATCGGTAGGGAGCGGGAAGGAAAAATTATGGGAAGGGGTATTGACTATTGGGCATCCGGCAATCTTACTCACCGAACGAAACGCGACAACGAAGCTGTCGCTTCACTCGATCTCAGTGAGACAGTGGTACCGCCCCGAAAAAACCTGCCCATTCATGCTGGCTCTACCAATCGAAAAGTTGTTTACCTCAGGACTGAAGTTGTTCCTGACAAACGGCGGGTCTCTGAAGATGAGGTTCTTGGCGAGGTGCACCTTGCAGATGGGCGGCACGGTGGTGCACCACTGCTTGAACTGCTTGTCCTCCAGAGAGTTCAGGTAGTTCAGCATCTCGTTGTGCTTCTGTTTCATGTACAGCGCGTACTCCACTTCTATTATGCTGCAATGACGGAATTTAATTTAAATATCTTCATTTTTTTACCTAAACTGGATTGATGGCTTAATTAAAGTTAAAGTTACATCAATGTCGGGCATATACGGATTAGTTGAATTCACAGAAGGAACAGCATTCGATGCATTGGTCTACCTATTGTGATGACTCTGGTAGCAAACTATTATTTGATTTAATTCTGAAGAAGTACAAAATTCCTAATTTTCTCAAGTTGATACATAAAGGTAATTTCACAAAGCAATCATAAGTCATATTCTTAGTATAATAACATCTTTATCGAAACTGCACCAATGCCAACGCTAAAAGGTCGATAAAAAAATCTAAATTATTAAATACTCTTATAATTGATGGCAACTTCTAGGAGCCAATAGGTAATAAATTCTTATAAATTAGTAATTACGTACGGATCTTCAAAAATGATAAAATCTTCCATGGGCATTTGAATTCTTCGGCGCAATTTGTTTATCCACCAAAGCATGCCAGCAACGGGAGGTAAGTATGGATCCACCATCGGCCGTTCGGGACCTTTTGTCAATTTCTGCAAGATCACATTAGAATCTAAACATCAATAACAACTGTTACGGTTATAGTGACGTCACCGAGAAGCATTAAAAAGTTGAAGAATTTGATTTCTTTAAACAATTTTTTTTTCTAAAATGTATCTCTTGATTTTCCTTACATTATTACCAAAGCTTTTGCTAAAATCAGAATTATTCGGATTTAAAACAGAATCCAGCAATATGACAAGCAAATGTTTTAGAAACCACTTAGTTAATAAAATCTAACAACTGGTTAAAATAACAGCAATTTTAGCTCTTTGTGTAAATAGGTAACTGATGTAAATTCGTTACGATTGCTTACCGACATTTCCTCGTCGAATATCTCTTTAACCGCATCTAAATTGCTGTGCATAAAGTCTAACAGCTTTACTAACTTCGGCTTCAACTCGCCTTTTATTATAGGCCGGTGAAACAGATCTCCGATTATTTGGAAAAACTGAAAAAATATATCATTTCTCAATTTTTCTAATTATTTATTAAATCATCTATATGGTTTATTGTGAGATTTACCTTAAAGAAATGTTCTAAGTTATGACACTCATCTAAACCTTGTGAGAACAATGACGCTAGTCGTCTGTCCACGTCTTCTAGCACTCCCATGTGTTTGTTGTAGTCTGGAAGAAAGATGTTGGACTCTGGATCCGCTGGGTCGTATGTTATGTTCCCTAGATTCTGATATTTGAATGAATACTCTTCTAATATCTGCGAGAGACACGAAACAATTGACAAATAAAAATCTTTAAACACCTACATAATTTCGTTATGTTAAAACAATCTATAAAAAATGAAAGAAACTTTATTTTTGAAAAATGCCTTTAAAATATATTTTGGTCTAAGAATCCTTAAATCTCATTTTCTGTCTTCCTGGATGAACCCAAAAAATGAAAAATAATACAAATAAGAAAAAAGAAACCAATTTAAGAAAAAAATTATATCAACCACGTTACCTTCATACATTCCATGCTCAGTATCTTTCCGCGTAAACCACAGAACTCAACTTTCTCCAGCTTCATGATCTCAACGGTGGCTTCTAGAATGTTCTCGATCATTCTTAGCCGCTTCATGTAGACGTTGAACCTCATGAAGACGCGGTCGAAGTCGAACGACCAGCGCACCGGCATCACGCCGGGCGGGAAGAACGTGTGCACCTTGTCTCGATTCATCTCATACGTCTCTCTATGAAGATTAAAACACCATACTAATAAAACTACACGAAAATAGTTTAATAACTTTGGCTTTTATACTAAAATCTTAAATTTGCAATACCTTTATCAATGGACTTCCTTAATCTTACTCCTACTCCTACTAATACTATAAAGGCGAAAGTTAGTGTGTTTGTTACTTCTTCACGCACAAACGGCTGGACCAATTTGGATGCAATTTGGTATGGAAGCAGCTCATACCCTAGAATCTAGATTAACACACAGGCTTCTTTTTATACCGAACAAATGTAGTGTTCCCGTGGGATGGTCAAGATATCTTCCCGCTCAAACGACTGGAGCAATTTTAATGAAATTTGGTACGGATATAGGGCGGATAAAAGGGACATAAGAGGACAGAATTGCATGCCTCTAGTCATGGAACTGATTGAATCGGGATAAGATGGGATGTAATGGGACGGGACGTGACAAAGCAGTTTAAAGGATGGCAGTCACGTTGAGTTTAAATATAAAACAGTTAGTGTGAAATAATGTGTCTGATTTGGACTGGACTCAAAAAGTGTTTGCACACGGGCGAAGCTGGGTCGCGCCGCTAGTTTTAACATAAATTGTTAATTTCATGCCTCATGCATCAAATTGACAATTCCCTAAAGTAAAAATACTACAATTAAATTGATAGTTACAATCGCGAGCAGCAAATACTTACATGAAATGGTTTAGAATAGCTATAGCCTTCCTTATTTTTAAGAGCTGTTCGTCAGCATCACCTTGGAATATGGACGACGGGTCCACGGAGTTGGTGCATTGTTGGATCACCAGGTTGCACACCTCGCGTAACAGAGCTGCCGACAAATACACTAGTTACCAACCTACTTCAATATCTTCATATTACATTAACGGTCTTCAGCAATTATAGTCTATTTTGCCTATTCCAGCTATCCCGGATATAAATCTTTGTCCCAATAGCCGTAAATTTCTTTCGAATTTGAATACCCAATAAGTAGAGAGCAGTCAAAGATCCTTTCCGGGCAATAAAATATTTAATTGATCTGAAGTATCCAATCCTATGCTATACTCACGTATAAGTTTCTCAACATTACAATAATATCTGGAGTTCCCCCACAGCAGGCCGATGCAATGGAACATCGGCCGAATGAGGTGCTTCGCGTCGGCGAAGTCGGTTCCCTCAAACGTTTCGAAATGTATTACCAACGGCTTTTGATAAACATAAATGTCACGACATTCCACGATCGCTGAAATCAAATTCATAAAGTCACACCGTTACCAATATAATATGAATGCATAATAAACGTTAAATATAGACCTATCTAGTTATTATTAACCTTAAAATATACCAAACTCCCATACGTCTACATACAATTTCTAAATATGAACAATTTGGGATTGTTAAATTATATCCCCAAATAACGAAAACATGTGTTGCGTTCCAGGAGACCAGCACCCGTGTGTCGATACTCTATCTAGATTGCACTGAGCTTACCATTATAGGTATTACAATCACTTTGTCGTGCTAATATAATCAAGAAATCAGTATCGGTCTCTAGCATACACTTCTGGTTATAGGCTTCTGCAACTGCGCACCACTGAGCTCTACCAACGTCTTCCATCTACCTAACTTGCACCATCCATCATCACCATCAACTCCGGGATTGGATTGCTAGCTCGCGAGTTGTTTTGTGTAGGTTCATTTGTATTTGCGTATGAGTCCAAACTTAGTCTTCCGCGCATCTCACAGCTATCATCAACTCACCAGCAACGACATTAGTGAGCATGGACTTGAAGCAGCTGAGGTAGACACTGCGCGTGGCCTCGAGGTAGTGCGCCATGCGCTTGACGCGCGGGTCGCGCAGCTGCGAGTAGATGCCCTCCAGGTTGCGCAGCCGCTGCGTGTAGAACTCCACGTCGCTCACCGGCATCGGAAACTTCGTGCGTTTGAAAGCTATGGTGGAGAAGTTAAAACTTCTCGTAAATGTATTTAAGTACACATTAAATATTAGTTCTAAATATTGATGAATCTTTCGATGGCGCCGTCTATGGGTTCGATCCCTGCACCGAAACAAATATTTGTGTGATCCCACGATATCCCACTGATACCCACGACACAAGACTCGACCTTAGTGTGGGGTCAGGACTATGTATGTGACTGTTGGGTGTATTTGTTTATTTATTTACTACGGTACGATAACAATAGAAAACGTGTCAATTTCGAATCCCGGGTTGGACAAAGTGATTTGTGAATTTTTGATTTCGTTATCAGTCCGGAGTCAGGAATTTGAGCCCGACATGGCAATAAGCTTGCCCCCTGTCACATTGTAAAACGGAACACACAAGGCTGAACATGGGTGTACTGGCAGCACCTCTACCACCCCTTCTGGGAATAAGGCGTAAGTTTATGTATTATTTATGTATATTAACGGATGCAACTGCACACAATAACTTAATAAAATCTATTGTCAATAAATACGAAAATTAGGTGTTCTGCATATTGTGCGAAATAGAATAACGTAGAAAATACTTATTTACTACTTATGCAGGATTTAAACTTAACACCGAATCGTATATTGAAAACAATAGCAACCCATATATGAATCCTCTTTCAACAAGTCGTGCACTTGCTGCGCCCACTTTATAATAGCGCCCTCTATATTAGTCTTCAAATTTAAATCCACGTCCTCTCCATCACTGCAACATAAACAGCGCTATTATTACCTAAGAAGTATTCCAATCTTTATATACATAAAGCAATAAATGTTGCATTGCTAAGCACAAGCCTTCTCTACCATCACGATGTAGCAATGTATGGTGGACTTCACATAAGTTTGAAATTCTTGTGGGAAATTCCAATACATAATGGAAAGGCAAACACAGAAGAGCAACTATCGCCGTCCACTATTATCCCTTTCTATCAAAGAAAGGAAGTTAAGTAAATCGGCGAAGAGATCGGCGAAGGCGAAATAATATGCGAATCTATAAAGATACGCTACACTAGAATCAGTAAAATAGAACACCTTTCTCTCAATCTCGCCTCCGCGTGGTAGATATTCTCGACACCCGCAGGCATCGGCAACATCACCTGACTCGCCATTTCACCTTTTAGCTACAATGTTGACGACAAAATAAAAAAATGATTAGTTAAACATCTTTAACTCTCAACCTAAATATATACTAATGGGTACATTAATGTTTATCAAGTTCGAATTTCCTTAAAAAACACATAACTTATTTCAATTACATTATTAAATTAGAAATCACGTACCAAATTGCAACATTTAAGCAATTGTACATCATGGTTCCTCTAACCTGAGTCATCAAATTCCTCAAGTCATTGACATGCCTCTTCATATCATTCTGCACTATCTTGGGCCATCCCCTCTGGTTCTCGGGGTTGCACAGCAGCGGTCCGATCACCTCGTCCGCCATCACACTTAAATCCATCAGCACATTACCTGACATCTCGCCGATGGTGAGAGCCTTTGAGAAGGATAATTAATTTTGCAAGAAAGACTTTTAAACTACACTATAATTACATATCAAAATACTGATAATATCAACCTTAAATTCGCTAGCTTTGTTTCCATTTATATTTTATTCTTATACAGACCTACCATCTGTATTACATTCGTATCCACCCGAAAAGCTATCATTGAACCGTCGTAATGGTGAAAAACCTGCCATCGAGGCATGTATGTTGCATTTCGACTGCAGCCTGAGTATATATACGGTTTCGAATAAACCCGGCAATTTTTTTATCGACTGCGAAATGTGGCTATATATTATACACTGCACATACCACCAGGTGTAATGAATGCCAAGACATAAGAAGAAACACAAGATGGTGCACAAGAAAAAATATACTTGCCATATTGACGATTTCTTAAATTACTTACCGTGGTGAAGTTCGCTTGAGTTATTTTCTCATCAGCATTTCTGAGAAAATATATCATTTTTCCTCTACTGATAGGCGGGAAAGCAGTGGCGCATGTGAGCAAACCCGCCGTATTCATTCGAAATACGAGAATATCGTATTTAGGCATGTCAAAAAATCTGAATAAAATATGCTGAAAATAAACGAATATTAAAACAATGAGAAAAAGCTAATCCCACCAAAAACATTTTCATGTAATATGTTACCAAGACGAGGCGTTGGGCAAAATCAAATTACAAAATCAAGCAACATGTTTCTGTACACTACTTTTAAGAAAGACCGTGTAATTTTACTTAATATAATAATATTAATCAATTCATTAATCTCTGACATACTTCTCACTGCTGAGTACGGCCCTGCGTTACAATTTAGGTAGGATTTTTCATGATCCACCATGTTGGCCTATAACGTGTGGGTGTATTTTAAATACACCTGAAATTATTCTGACCATTTCAGAATACTTTGCGGCATTATCTCGCCGATCGAGCTACGAAGTGCCACGAACCTCTCGCGTACCCCAAAGTCGTACAATACTATATGTATTTAATGTCATTTTCATGGTATAAACCATTTTACTTACTCTCTCATCACTGGATATGAACTTGGCCCACTTATCGACCTTTTGTTTGAGCGATCTGAGTAAGTACTCGCTCATTATCTCCAACCGAGTGTCTACATCTTCTTTCTAAACATTGAAAAATACTTTTTTTATTCCATTGTCTAGTTTAATCACTATAAAAGCAATAAGGCGAAACTTATTTCATTATAGTAGTCATCGATTTTAACTCATATGAAAAGCAAATAAAACTTATTAAAAGCAATTGCCGTGAGTATCTGGGTATTACAAATAAGCAACATGAAAGATACACAGTCAAGAGAATCAAAGGAAGTTCGGTAAATACTAACATCTCCCATTATGATACGTTATTTATCTTCTGTTAAATTATATATTTAATGCAAATTATATTCATTTACTCATCTTAAATATTATTGTTTAGATAAACATTGCAATCTATAGTTTTGACGAGTTACAAATATTATTGGATTTCCATAGCAACTCTAAAAGCCAGATAATAGATTTTGAATTTAGAACCAATATAAATAGATTGCCAGTCTGTATAAATATTTGGTTTACTTATATTGTGTAATATACTTTGCTTGCGTGCTTATAAAATTAATTACATATTATATATAAAATTCTATCTTATTTGAACTTATTTGGCGGGAAAACAGGAAAAAGAATGAATTTAAATTCGTACCATAGACAGCAATGTACTACAGAAGAACGAAATTCGAACAAGCGAACGAACGAAAGATCGAAACGAATTCAAAATACGGTTTGACCATAGACGAAAAATCTAATAGACTGCTGTATAGCGCCTATTCAGTCCCACAGAAAGAGATGCCGCTTATAGGTTTTGCTATAAGATAGAAAGAGATCGAAATATACATTTGCTGTCCTGCAACGCGTGCCGGTTTTTTTAAGGTCGGAATTCAAATTGCTAAACAAATTTTGTCATGTCAGTGTGGCAAGAGTGAGATTGTAGTATTACCCCGTACCATGTATAATAATCCGTATAGTTATGTATTGTTGAGCTATCATACGTATTTTGTACACTTTGTAAATACATGTATACAGTAATAAATAAAACAATCCTATCAAACTGTTGCATTTTTATTTATCCTTCCTTCTTCCTTGTTTGAAAATTTTGTATCATTCTAAAAAGCCGTTACCTAATAGTGGGTAATTGTACCATACTTGGCAACCCTAAACAAACTATGTACTTTTTTGTTGTCCCTTTCGGTGACACGGGGTCCCTACGTCTATTAGATTTTTCGTCTATGGGTTTGACACAATGATTAAAGAATGTTTGACATTACGATTTGTCAATCGTCAAGTTTTCGCGCCAATTCTTTAACTGCTTGGTGTGTGCTTGGTGCTTTGTTTCTAATAAGTTTTGCTCATATTTAAAAAAACCTTTTAAATAATAATAGCCTTTTGACTTAAGATAATGGAAGGCTTTGACGACCCCGGAGTATTTTTCTCCGATAATTTTGGTGTAGAGGAAAATGAATCACAAGATCAAATTAACCTACAAGCTGTGAAGAAAAAGTTCAAGGAATTTATTCGCCAGTTTCATACTGGAAATTTTAACTATAAATACAGGTACTAAACTTACATACTACAGCGTAACGATTTCAAATGTTTCACGGTATTCGTTTATTTACAATTGTAATTAATTTTAGAGATGCGTTAAAAAGAAACTACAACTTAGCCAATTATTGGGTGGAAATAAACATAGAAGACTTATCCAGTTTCGATGAAATATTAGCAGAAAAACTTTATAAGAAACCTACAGAGCACTTGCCCATTTTAGAAGAAGCCGCTAAAGAGGTATGAAAACCCTTTGGATCCTAAACAATATACCCTGGGCTTGATGTGTGTGTGAAACTTTCTATAGATATTAGTAAATGGATAATTGTAATGGCATTTATTTAAAGCACTTTAAATACATTACCATTTTGCCTGTTAATGTGTTTGCTGTTGTGATATTTATGGCTTTATTCACAAACAGTTTTAAATCCTATTTTAGTTATGGAATGTTTTGTCCCTTTCAAACCACTTTTGACTTCAGTTTAACATTGAATAACTAAAATAGATTATATAAAATATAATAAAATATATAAATATAAATAATAATATAGATAATACTTTCTATGAATAAGGCCTTTAGTGTTTATGAAGTACTTCTATGAATAAACATTGATATACTTAAGACTTCAATATCCATTTCAGTTAGCAGATGAGTTGACTGCTCCTAGACCAGAAGGTGAAGAGAAAGTCGAAGATATACAAGTCCTGCTCTCATCTGATGCCAATCCAGCTAGCTTGAGAGAACTGAAAGTATGTTTAGTAGTTACATATTTTTCCTCCTCTTTTTCATAATATAAATGTGTTGTAGTCTCTCCTTTTTTGTCTTAACACCAATACCGTAATCCCAAAATTTTTTTCATGGCCAATAATTTAGTTGAGCTCTAAATCATCCTACTTGTTATAAGTTGTCAGCACTTGTATATATTTTAGTACTGAATAACACCCTGGAATGAACACTAAAACGCCAGAAGTCTATAAAGGCACTAAGATAATGGTTATAATATATATCTTTTTATAAGTAAACACACTTTGTATTACATCATTGTTATTAATTCCTTACATATTATGTTTATTTACAGTCAGAAACAGTATCCAGATTAGTAAAAATCCCTGGCATTGTGATTTCCGCATCTGGCATAAAGGCCAAAGCTACAAAAATATCCATTCAGTGTCGATCATGTCGCAATGTGATACCAAATCTCCCAGTTAAACCTGGCTTGGAGGGCTATGTTATGCCTAGGAAATGTAACACGTAAGTACTTGATTTATATTTTGTATTTTAAATTGTATGCGTTTTTCTACTTCTATTTGTAATGCAATAAAAATGATATTATCTAAAGGGTGTCTGAAAATATGTCTATATAGCAATTATTTTAAAATTGTGTCTTTTTTTTTCTAGGGAACAAGCTGGCAGACCAAAATGTCCACTAGATCCATACTTCATCATTCCAGACAAATGTAAATGCATTGATTATCAGGTAAATATTGTCTTTAAATTACTTACACATCCACCTTCTTACATATTCAAAATAATCTAATAACATCCCTTATTGAGTTATTGATTAGTGTTCTCTATAAGAGTTCCCAAATGGAAGCCTCATTCTAGAAAGATTAATTCAAGACAATAACTCTCTGTTTGGATCATTGGGAAAAACTATAATGAGAAACAGTAAAGCTTTTAATAATTGTTACTTAAGTTGCTTATGCTCAGTATACTATGTAATACTTAATAGCCTGATTCTAAAAATGTATCATTTTTATTATACTTTGTTTCAGGTGTTGAAACTTCAAGAGGCACCGGAGAGCATTCCACAGGGCGAGCTTCCGCGTCACTTGACGGTGTACTGTGATCGCGTGCTCTGTGAGAGAGTAGCGCCTGGCGCGCGTGTGACCGTGCTCGGCATCTATTCCATTAAGAAAATTGCTAAAATGGGGGTAAGTATGATACTTGTAAAAGGTATTTCATTGTATTTAAGTAATAAGTATGAAGTCTTAGTAATTTATATCTCAATGTCGACCAAAACATATCTTCATTTTGTCTAAGCGGATATGAGAGTAAATTATCTTAGAATTGAGGATGCAGAAGAGCTTACTAAGTAGAGAAGACTATGCAGACAGACAGGTAACATCAATTAAGATAGCACCAGATGAAACAAAGAAACGAGCATATCATTTTCTAGATTAACCAGACCACCAATCACTATTATATCACAACAATTTCGTTCATGAATATTCTGTGACATTGTTACAGCGCGAAAATCGCGACAAAGGCTCAGTAGGCGTGAGAGCATCATACCTACGTGCAGTGGGACTCACGGCCGAGGAGGGCGTGACGGGAGGACTGCGCCCTTTCACGGCAGAGGAGGAGGAACAGTTCAGAAGACTGGCTGCCTCTCCCGATATATACGACAGGATTTCTAAATCTATCGCGCCTAGTGTGTTCGGCGCTGTTGATATGAAGAAAGCTATCGCAGCACTATTGTTTGGCGGTAAAGTGGATTTGTTTATCGAATGTTGAATTCATGTGCGGAACATAAATGTACGTACATAATACGAATGTGTGTAATTGCCGATGACCCTACAATATATTGTCTTTATTGCTTTATTGCTTAAAGGGACTTGCGATCCTGAACTATTATAATATAAGTACAGAAGCAGAATCAGAAATCATATATCTGCACAAAATGTAGGTACAATCATAAGGTATTAAATAATACATAAAAATAGTAAAGTCGAGTAGCGGTGATGGCTTGTGTTCCCTCAGATAGCCCCTTACGCCGTTAGTAACCCTATGCTGTAAATAAGGACATTCTAGACAATAGAGTTTCTATTAAAACACCAAATATTAGTCCATTTTAATAAATTGCACAGCTATTTTATCTTTCGTTATTGTTACAGGATCTCGTAAAAGATTGCCAGATGGACTTACACGTCGTGGTGATATTAATATTTTGCTTCTCGGCGACCCCGGAACAGCTAAATCTCAATTATTAAAGTTTGTAGAGAAAGTAGCGCCGATAGGAGTGTACACGTCTGGTAAAGGATCCAGTGCGGCTGGTCTCACTGCATCCGTTATTAGAGATCCGGGAAGTGTGAGTATTTACTCTTTACTTAATCATATCGAATATTGAATACTTGAAAATAAATCTCCAACCGTGATGAATAGTCCTGAGTTTCATGCCCACATCAGGCTATCAAGTATGTGTGTTTGTCACCTCTATTCATTGACAGCCTCCGTGGCGCAGTTGGTTAGATGTCGGCTATGAAACGAGAGGCCGCGGGTTCGATCCCCGATATTTGTTTCGGGTTATGGTGTATGTGAGACCGAAAACTCTCTCGTAGTTCCTGATACCAGAGACACAAGACTAGATCTTAGTGGGGGGTCCGGTTTATGTATGTGACTGTTGGGTGAATTTATTTAATTATATTAGTATCCATATCTTGGGGGCTACAGGCATTTGCTTGTGTAATAATAGTATAAATGTATTGTAAAGCTATAAAAGTAAAAGCGTGAAATTCATAGGCCACTTTCAAAAATATATATTTTATTTTCAGAGGAATTTCGTAATGGAAGGTGGAGCTATGGTACTAGCGGACGGAGGCGTCGTGTGTATCGACGAGTTCGACAAGATGCGAGAAGACGACCGCGTCGCTATCCACGAAGCTATGGAACAGCAAACTATCTCTATTGCTAAAGTAACAATACTTAATATTTTATATGTTATTCTTTTGATAAACCTGAACCACCATTATTTATTCAGGCTTAAAGTATCAGTGCTTCCCTTTAAGTAATGCATATCTTTTATTTTCAGGCTGGAATAACAACCACTTTAAATTCTCGTTGCTCAGTGTTGGCTGCAGCAAACTCAGTGTTCGGCAGATGGGATGACACCAAAGCAGACGACAACATTGATTTTATGCCTACAATCCTTTCCAGATTTGACATGATATTTATCGTGAAGGACGAACATGATCAAAACAGGGATATTGTAAGTTGCAGATCTATTAAACATTTTAAACTAAAATAATACTTCAGATTAATCTATATCCTTATAAAATTCTTAATAAGGTTATCAAATGACGCCCTCTATATAGCTGGCGAAGCCATGATTTGATTTTCTTTTATTTGACGTAATTGTATATTGCTTGAATTTAGTACTGTTTTAGAAATATTTTAGTAGATAAATACACAAATAAATACACAAATCCTACGGGCTTGTTTGCGATGCCGACACTCATAGTCAGCAGTAGAACGTACATAAGCTGAGGAGAGAAGTGAGGATATAAGAAGCCTCGTTTGTATAATGTTGTAGACGCTAGCGAAGCACATAATGTCGGTGCACATGGGCGGCACGAGCGTGGAGCGCGCGGCGGCGGCGGGCGAGCTGCCGCTGGCGCTGCTGCGGCGCTACGCCGCGTACTGCCGCGCGCGCTGCGGCCCGCGCCTCGCCGCCGCCGCCGCGCAGCGCCTGCAGGCGCGCTACGTGCTCATGCGCACCGGCGCCGACCAGCACGAGCGACACACCGACAAGCGACTCTCCATACCCATCACCGTCAGGTATCACTGTACACCATTACACACTCGTGCCTACATATCCTTCAATATTACTAAAAAACGTCTTGAGGAAACCACCATACTTGGAAAAAGCTTTGGGAGTTCTAAAAACTACTCCAAATTGTCGTTAAATTCGACATTGTATGAAAGTTACTTATTTTCACTTTCATTTTCTAAATAAATATAAAAACCATTGCGGCACAGGACACATAACGCAAATTCTTTAACAATAAGAACACCCATTGGCACTGTAGCAAATGTGTGTCCTCACAAGAAGTCAAGTCTTGTCAAGAAGTTCTAAACCTTATGCTAAGTTAACTTACTGGCACGAGAAATAACTTTACTTTCTTTAACAATGATTGCCATTAAAGCCACGCAAAAATAAAAAATATAGTCTGTAATGCATGTACTAATAACTCTATAAACATCATCATAACAAAAAAAACATTCGCTTTTAAACATTTTAGTTAGCCTCTATCATTGTTCATTTAACTCTTGAAATGTTTTATTACTATGCGTATGTAATACTAATATACATAACTTTATTATAAATGTTGCTAATCATTTTATATTTACTTTTTAGACAATTGGAAGCTGTGGTTAGAATATCGGAAGCACTCGCCAAGATGCAACTGCAACCATTCGCTTCTGAAGCTCACGTCACGGAAGCATTACGATTATTCCAAGTGTCCACTTTAGACGCCGCCATGACTGGCAGTTTGGCAGGTAAACCATTTATAAAAAAAAAATATCCCTACTTAAATAACAGTTCAAAACTATCAAATATGCAAATATGTATTTTTGGTTTCTAGGCGCCGAAGGCTTTACTACGGAAGAAGACCACGAAATGCTTTCTCGTATTGAGAAGCAACTAAAGCGTAGATTCGCAGTTGGCTCTCAAGTATCTGAACAAACTATAATTCAAGACTTTTTACGACAAAAATACCCAGAAAGAGCAATCCTTAAGGTGATCCATACAATGATCAGAAGAGGGGAATTACAGCATCGCTTGCAACGAAAAATGTTATACCGACTCTCGTAATATTAGAATAAGACATAATTTTCGTTTATAACTTTTTATAATAAAACCACATATTTCATAGAATTACTCTTGAAATTTTATTTCGTTTTCCATTAAGCATAATAACACAGACAATGTCAGTTTCACTGACTGAAGGTATTTGAAGCAACATAATACTTAAAAGTGTATGTCGAATTGGGCAAAAACCAAAATTCTAGAGGTAGTGAATGACTAGAATGTGGAAATCGTGTTTTCCAAACTTTAATTTGCAACTGTAGCATTGACTTCGCGTAACTGGAATGGATACTCTGGGTGCTTCTCTACGCCTTTCCAAAACAAAAAGTTGAAAATGCGACCACTTTCTCCTCTGTCTAGTTTCTTAAGGCGATTTACTTCTGGTGGTGTTAACTCAAAATCGTATATTTCGAAATTCTCCTGAAAATTGATAAACATGTATAACACTTTCAGAGTAATGATAAATTAAAAGCGCGGCTTACCTACCTTTGACCTATGTTCACTGGAACTTTTGGGTATTACGACAATCCTCTGATTGACTAAGAAATTCAGCAGCACTTGGGCTGTTGTCTTTCCATGATTTTCAGCTATCTCTTTCACATCTGGGTGGCCTAGCAAATCCGGAAAAGCATCAGGGCTGAAATATAGGTGTTTCGACAGAATTGTGACTTTTATTAAATAAAATGTCTAATTTATTTTACACACCTATAATTATATTTGTTGACAAAATGATCTTTAGCTCCCGGACTACCCAGAGGGGCATACGCAGTTACCACTATGTTGTTTTCGTCGCAAAATTTGCGAAGATCTAATTGTTGAAAATAGGCGTGAAGTTCCACTTGCAGCACCTGTGGCTTCAGCGTTGCTGATTTCATAATCTTCAATATTTGTTTCTCATTAAAATTGGACAAACCGAGGTTTCGAATGAGTCCGGCCTTCTGACACTCTTCCATTTTCTTTGAAAAGAAAACGTATATATTTACTATCATACTATAAATGACGAGGAAAAATAAAAATATTCTTTAAAAAATATATATTACCTTCCATGTTGTTATATGATTAGTTTCCATATCTAAGTCATACTCGCCGTTGTGTTTTATACGAGGAGTAAGTGTCTCTGGGTCACAGTGGAAGCCAAAAGGCACATGTATTAGATACAAGTCTACATAGTCCAGTTGTAAACGACTCAATTGCAAATCAAGAAATTTTCTCACGTCTGACGCACGATTTCCTACATGAGGAAGCTGTAATCAAAGAAAAATTATAAATTAGCCGCATTACTAATAAAGCAAGGAATTGGCGGGATAAAAAAAATTCGTTAGCATTTTTAGACATAACAATATTTTTTTAAAAGCTGTTACGCCATTAATTACGTAGCTAGTAATCGGCAACCCTAAAAAATATGAAGAATAATTATAACAAAAGTCAGCACATAATACACTAAATTCCGCCCACTCACCTTAGTCGTAATAAATAAGTCACTTCTTGTACCCTTTCCGTCATCAATCCATTTTTTAATAGCATTACCAATAGCCTCTTCGTTGTTATAATTGAACGCCGTATCTATGAGTCTATAGCCTAATTCGAGAGCTTTATAAACCCCGATTTCAATCACTTCTGGCGAGGCCTACAAATAAGAAAAAAATTAGATAATGTTAATAATAATCATTATTGAATCGTATAAATGAGTACGTACCTGCCATGTTCCAAGTCCCAATGTCGGCATTACATCTTCTGTTTGTGATAGCTTTACGTATCTCATATTTTTTATATTACTATGATAACTGCGACGAATTGAAACTCTTAAAATGCTTTGGAAAGCAAATCCCAATTGTGTTACAAAGCTCATATATTTGGGCTGAACAAAATCATACAGATGATATAAAATTGGCAAAAAGCCAGAAATTATATGGTTTTATACCAAAGTTCTTCTATTGAGATAAAGATAAAAATTAAAATTAAAGCACGATATGCAGCGCCACTTTCGACAGTTATTTTTTTCTGGTCAAGTTATTGATTTTTCGTGACGTATCTTCATTTTTAAATTTCGCGGTTGATTACCATAGTGCAAAGGTGTATTCAGTTTTGTAATTTAGAATCCCTCGAAAATAAAAAAAAAATTGAATAAGATACTTAATTAAAATCCGTATAACTACCTAGTAACTGATAGATGGTTGATTTTTCTCGATGCAAATATAACATAGTTCTTGGAAAATGAGAATAACATATCTTTTAGTGATCAAATTCTGTAGCACAGATTACTAACTACACACACTAGTACACTTGTAGTACACTTTCTGTAGTCGAATAGCTTAAAAGTTTATAGCACAGACTAGATTTATATTTTATAGTGTACAATCCAACTCATTGGTTAAAATAAAGACTATGAGAAGTTTATACGGAGGTTTTTTATATTTTCGACTTTTTTAGATATCTGCATACTCAGACCGATTTTATTTTTTTTTATTTTTAAGCATAGCATGTTTATAAAATTAGCTATTGATATGGTATCCAGAATACTTTAAAATGGATAAGATTTAAAAATTACATTAAAAGATGTGGCTGTATAGATGCCAATATCTTTGCCCACATCTCATTTATACCAAAATAATCGAATGAAAACACAGACCATAGACGCCTATCGATTGACGGATGAGAAATTCATCAGCCATCATTATTTTGGCTGCTTTGTTTCCCGCCGTAAACAAAGTTATCGAACAAAACATTGTTTTTATAGTTACAGTTTCTTCTAAAATGGGTGTAAGAAGCATTTTTGTTTGTTGACAATCTAATAATCGATTTTTACGCTATAATATTTTTAATAAATATGGAAACTATTTCAGAAAAAAACAGTCGCTACAGTAAATAAAAACAAAGAAAAGCGGCAAGCTAGAAAACTAGAACAGCGTCGTATAGCAGATGGCATGTCCGTAGTAAATTCAGCGAATAAACTGAAAGATCTAGCGGCCCATTGCAAAGAACTGCTGATATACCGGAATCTAGATATAGAAGTTGATATGTACATACAGAGAGTCACTGAACTGGATAAAGATGTTCTACAGTGGGCTATAGACCTCACTGAGCAAAATATGAAGTCTTTGTAAGTCCCTAATGATTACTTACATTAACTTATTGCATGAATATGAACTTATTAGATATTATTTTCTCAAAAAAACATTATACTAAAATAAAAATAACTTTTATGTGTAATATGTGTGAAAGAAGTTAAGGCTTATCATAAGAAAAGTATATTGTTTTTTACTTTCCAATAAATACTTAAATTAATATGTGTTAGGACTTTAGTTAACATTAATTAAAATTTATTTTGGTGTTAGATAGCTCCTTTGTGGAGAAAGACTGTAAGCTATATAATATTATGCTATGAGCATTAGGTATGAGGTGTTAATGCAAAATTCTGTTTTATGTACATTATTTTGCTTATAAAAAAAATCTGCACCTGGTCGAAGCCAGATGAGGCCGCTACTTATAATAAACACTTTTATTGTGTAATATAATGAAAAGATGACAATGTATTATTGAATTATAGGCCACTATACCCATTAATATCACCCTTCTAAAAATAGTACCACTGTTGAGCCTGCTTTGATTGTGAAGGATTAAGTCTTCCACCTTGCTGGCATAGTGCAGCTTTATAATAAATTGTAGGAAAACGAAGTCAGGTGGTAGGTTTAGTGACACACTTTCTGAGTTCTGACACACAATGCAATTAAAAATTTCGCAAAAAAGCGATGTTTTTTTTACCAACTTCGTGTTTGTGTAGTAAATACATAGTTTTTTCTAAAATAATGTACACCATTTTATCTTTTAATACTGAATGGCAAGTACGGATTTAAATTATGATTTTACCACCCAAGCAGGATGAAACTTTTTTTTTATATACACTTTTTTGCGATTTTCTTTGTTGCTTTTTGTCTGTAGTCACTACAACTCCCACCTAGCTTCGTTTTCAGTCGCAGTCTGGATACACCCAGTATAATTATTTATTTATTTTATTTATTGTTTATTTATTAGCACGGTTATACCAATTACACTAATTAACAACTTATTAAATCTGTATAAATATTACAATAAAGAACAAAAAATAAAATATTTGACTTATAACTAACATACAAAATATAACGCAAAAAAAAATCAATAACTTATTATTACAAAATAATAATCAAAACTTACAATCAAAAATAAACAAGTATATATATATACATCACGCATTCAACTCACAGAATAAATAATATACGTTTAGTTATCTCAAGTGAGCACAAATTCTTGCGCTATTTATGCCTTCGCCATTAAAACGCGCGATATTGTACTGTTAATAAACTAAATTCGAAAAATCTTATATTATGTGTGTTCTAAGATGAATCTGCCATATCTGCTTCGGCAGTACATTCTATCTTACATTTTAACTTATCTTCAAATCACTGCACATGTTTCGTTGTGTTAATAAAATGGATAAGACCAGCAGCACTAAAAAAATAAATAATCAGATACAGCTATAGAATTAGATGTATTTCAGATGCCAAAATATGCTAAATACTGTGCTAATAACAACATACAAATTACCGTAAAGTGCTTGATTAGGATTAATGAATTAATCTCATGATTACTCAGCAAAAGCACCTAAGGATTTATTCACATCAGACATTTAAAAAGTATTTCTGAAAAAAGATTTTGTAAAATGTATGATTTTGTAATTATCCTATGATGTATAATTTTAGGTACGAGACCTGCGCGTGGGGCTGGAACCGGGAGCGCAAAGTAGAAGAAATGACAGAAGACTCTGCCTGGTATCTCATTGCTAAACAGAAAAATGGATCACCCCTAGCATTTTCACATTTCCGATTTGATATGGATTTCGGCGAACCTGTATTGTACTGGTAAATATTTTTTACATTGGACTTACTTTTAATTGTAATATAACAACTAGTATACAAATTACTATTTACATGCTTGCGTAAATAATTCACTGAGAATAATACAAAACTGAAATATCCATGATTATATATATAAAAGGCGAAATATAGGTGTCCTGGTAGCACCTCTGCCTACGCTTTCTGGAAAAAGGTGTGTTTATGTATGTATAAATAAAAAAACAGTATTCATATATTTTTAAATAAACAATCAGCACGAATTTTCATAAGGATATTTAGAGCAGATTTACTAAAACTTACAATACACCAAACAGATTCAATAGAATAGGCATTATAAAAATGTTGTTTATATTGACAATAATCGAAGTTAAGTGGTCTGTCCTATGTTGCTGGGGTCAATTCTGATATAAGAAGTTATCACGTTGCATATTCCTTGAAGGCCCTGTGTTATTGATTCCTCTTTTACATTTAAACAACCCCATTTTCCTCATTACGCACAATCAAAGGCGATATAGACAAGTAATATTTATTTTATAAATATCTTACGCAATATTATTTACATCTATAATATTATAATACATTATTTTATTGTAGTACCCTTCAAGTAAGTTACAACGTTGTTCTGCGCTGATGTTGACTTTTATACGCAGGAATAATCTAGCCCACCACCACGCGTGTTTTTACGAGGAAAGTTTTTAATTTGCTATTGATTATTTAGTAGGCGTCACTGTAGCGTTCCCTGCTTCTAGATTATTTTACTATATTTCCAATCAAAATATAATCCTATTGTATATATTTATTGGATAGGCATATATTTTAATGGCTTTCAGTCGTTATTGGTAAGTTGCTCTTTTTTACGCGTATTAAAATTATAACTTATTAAACGGTTCACCTATACTTGCATTCGAGGTCAGTTAGTTTTCACTTTGTACTTCCACAGTAAGCATAGAAAGAAATTAATATTTCTTTTGAACAGTCTTTTTTCGAACATGAGTTTTTCTTTCGGCCACCATTTGATGCATCGCGTGCACAGACACCGGAACAGTATGTGCAGTATGAAGATGGTCATTAACGTGATGACTAAGCTGATGGCTATCATGTCTAGAAGCAGGTACTGCGGTAGAGACAGGTCGAGCGCCGGCGACCTCAGGTGCATCGCGCCTTTGTGCCTTAATACATATTCGATCCAATATATGCCGGCATCCAAGGGCCTCATCGGCCTGTCCAGAAATATACTCTTCAGTTTTAAAGAGTTTTCTTTGTACCTGAAATAATCGCAATATATCACAATTAGGACCAAAATATTTTCTGTGGAAAAAATAACATTATATGAATCATCAATCAATGTTGGTTTACATTTTAATGTCCCTCCCTTGCTTTCTTTCTCTCACTCTCCAGTCAATGGAGCTCTAGTGCTGAGCATAGGCCTAATAACGAAATGGGGAAATACTAAACGAATTGAAAAAAATATAGTTTACTTTTGATTTCCAAGTAAGTCGTGCAGAGCATTTCTCCATGTCTGCTTATCGGCTTCCTTGAGTTTGACAATTTGCGCCACGCCTCTGTCGGCCATGGCGCGCGCGTTCAGGGCCTGGTCGGCATACAGCGGCACCATCAACATGGGCACGCCGCACGCCACCGCCTCTTGAGTTCCTAGTAGGCCCCCGTGGGAAATGAACAGCCGCACGTTCGGATGACCTGCAAAACAGACATATTTGTTTACTTCACTTGTGTCAGATAAGGGCTTAATTACTTTAACCGTGACCGTGGCAACATCTGGATCTTAAAAAGATCCTCTGTGTAAATTACCATGCTGTGACTTTCAATATTATTATTTTCATAACACGCTGTTTCCAATTTTTTTTTTTTTAATTTAATATAAAAAATAATATTTTTTTTTCATGTTTATATTCACATTCGTATATGCATTCAATTATAAAAGCTCTAACAATAAAACCAACATGTATAATATGTCAAGGGATCCCAAGAACAAAATTGTATCTGAAGTAGGTATTTTGATATATTTTCCTAACACACATACATATATAATTTTCTTACATTCGATTTGATTTGTCGTAAACTAGTGGATTAAAACCAAATAACGATATAATAAATACAAATAATAATAAACTAAATTTCATCTCATTTTCACATCGGACGTTATTCTTGGGACACTTCGACATAATTACATTTTCTCCGCGTAAGATTTACATCACTTAGTTACATTGTATTAATTAATCAATTAGGTTTATAAATAATTAAACATGTAGTAATTTAACATAGTAAACACTCACACAAAGTGGCGTACTGCGGGATCCAGTCCATAGTGTACATGTTATCTGGCACGGTGAGATTTCTCGCCAGCATGTTCCGATTCATTTTGACGAACACCGTCTGAGGCAGTTCCGATATGACCTCAAATATTCGCGATAATGTTTCGCTGGCTATAGTCTCAATCCTCGACATTGAACCAAAACTCCAGTAGATAACGCCGTCTGTTGATGCGTCTAGTAATTTTTTCATTTCCTGATTATAAAAATATTGATTAAAAACTTTATATATAGCATATAATATATTATTATTGTAATCAAAATTATTTTCGGAATACTTAAGTTGCAATTATATGATGTGTATTTTGATCAAGATTATATTATTTTGATCATAAATTACGGATGAAGCGTACAATTCATTTCTTAGCAAAGAAAGTCGTAAGAATATCAAGTTAACTTCTACGGATACGGTTTTAAAAGCATTTCTTTAAGATGATGACACTTATATCCTAAATTTCTGTCAATGCACTATTGAGGAATAATATCCCATTACATTTTGTGAGAAAATTAGAGCATAACTTACAACTAATGCGACTGAGCTGGCTAATGGATTTGATCGAAATTGGCTTATCGCAGTCAATATCATTTGGTTCCACGCAGTCTGTGATTCCACGACCTTATAATGTCAGTGATATAGATTTTAAACATTTTATTGTACTACATATGTAGATAATGCAGTAGTCACTGGACTTCTATAAACGGATGTAATTATTTCTTGTTGTTAACGTATCTATCGCTAAGTTTCTAGATTCATCTTAGTCATTATCAAAAGAACAATGATCAATTACGTGCAATTTGATGATAGTAATCTGATTAATTTGACATTATCTGTGTCCGTTGGGTCTTAGGTCGAACCGATAGCCAAATTCCCAACTGATGCAAACGTAATGTGGGTTAATTGCTTATTTACTTACTCACCATTGTGATTTTACAAGATTCTATCGATTTGTTAATAATAAATCACACATTTGAGTATCGCACTGCTTGCATTATAAAATATCATTGATTTATTTGTTGTTTATAATTCTGTTTGATATATTATTTCATTGTAAACCGCATTTATAAGGTCCGTTGCTTTATTGAACTATTTTTCACATGAGCACACAGGCACTTTAGTCTTATCAATGTATTTGTAATCTCTTACCCGTGGCAATGTTTGGGTGTCGTCCAAATGTAGTCCTCCAACTTCAACTAAAGCAGGAACCAACGGCCTCACTTCGTTTATACTAAAATGACTATTTGATAAAACTAAACTGTATTCCTTGGCAAGAGTTTCCAACTTTGGTCCAGGCCCAAAAAGGCGATCTGCTATAACCTGGAAAACAATTGACATTTACGTCTTTGTTAAAAAAAAATCATAAATTAACAAAAGTCGACTCAACTGCTTCACATTATAACTATTGTTTATATACATTAATGTATTTTATGTAGTTTTTGTGTATTTGTGTATAAATAGTATTATTTATTTGAGCTTTTATTGTCTTTATTATACACTGCCCTTTCTTTCTCTCTGGTAGAGATTGCCTTAGTGCGGTAAGACCGCCATTTGCACTTTGTTGTCTCTATATGCCTATTGTTACATTTTGTGTACAATAAAGAATATAAATAAATAAATATTCGTTTTAAAAGTATAATAGATGTAAAAGAAATACAATTTATTGTCTTTTTAATCTTGCCCGGACCTAACTCACATTTATCCCATTTGCGCTGAAATAGGCTTTGCAAATTGTGGGTTGCAATAGTGTCACGCCTACTCCTTCGGGGAGTATGGGTTTGTATGGGCATTTCGGTACTTCCTTCGTAAAGTTACATAAATGACAGTTACTTAACGACATATAAATGCTACTAACCTGCGATGGAATTTGTGACTTGTAAACATACATCATCTTCGCTATGATCACAGCCATGGTGTTAGCAAACCTCTCCCACAGGCTCATGTGTTGTCCATACCCCACCATGTAAGATGGCACATACGCCGTCCCTTCAGGGTTACCGAGCTGCTCGTTAACCCACGGCAAAGGAACACTTGATAAGAATCCTACCACGGGTGCTTTGAACTTTCTTCCTGCTGGTAGAAAGCAATCGCTACCAAAAACTTCTACAATGACCAGGTCAAAATTTGCAGTAGAGTTAAACAATTTCTTAACGGCAGGAAGTTGTGAGACTACGTCGCAAGCATGAACGCATTCCTTCATGATCTGCTCCAGGTTTCTGACGAAGTCTGGTTTGAGGGACTGCTGTTGTCTGGTAAGATTGTTGGTGATCTCTGGTATCGTTCCTGCCACGCTAATTTGCTCGACGTTTGGAGGTGGATTTTTCTGGAATTATAGAAATATGGTATTTAATATCGTAATCGTCTTGATTAACTGGAAATTCCCTGCTGAACACAAGCCTACCCCAAATGTTTTACTGTGTTCTATTGATCTTGTATATAAATTACAAAATGTTTTTTTTTATTATGGCGGAACGATATTTAATTATTTTATTTAATAAAATCTGGCGAGTACATGGATAAGTAGGTCTAACATTAAAACGCCCTTTGCGTAACCAGTAAACATGTAGAACAACACATTTATGATAGGCGTTTACTATTCACAAAGATTATTACGACATACATTCTTAGTTGTCGCTTGATTTATTTTTGAAGGAAAAAATAGGAAACCAGCATATGAATTTCGAAGATATGTGAAGTCTACCAACCTACCTGGTGGACTAAAAGGCTTATTGCCTTATAGATTTATGTCCGGCAGGTGGTCGGTCGTAAAATTATAAGCCATATCATAGTGTAATAATGGCTAACAATAATGTTACGCCGTCTCCATATAAGTGATAGATAAGGGCAAGCAAAAGAAGCAGAAAGACTATTATAATTCGTCATGAATAAATTATAATTGTTTACATTTCTTATAAAATCGACGACCCCAAACATATAATTCACCCGGTTGTAATCTATCAAATGGCGTAACTGGAGCAAGCGAGCATCGAGACTGTCTGGCAGGCGGTTAACATTCGCGCATCGATCGATTCAGCTTTGTTTACATTGTTTAGTCGTAGTGATAATTTCTAATGAACAAAGGGTGAAGGGCCAAGAGCCACATCGCGAAGCACGGTCGTCTTTTTTAACTGATAAATGTAAATGCAATGCTCATTACGTAATATTGTAAATAAAGAAAGACTTGTATTTATGTATGTAGCAGCCCATGTACGTCCCACTGCAGGGCACGAGACTCCTCTATAATCTTAATTTATAAACGTACATATTTTTATCGTAAATAAGCCATTATTTATATGTAGAGTTCTGAATTTTGTCCTAGCAGGGCAAAAAGCTGTCTAAGGGAATGACTACAGCAACTTTTAAGGGCAAATTCGTAACCTTTAACATGTTGAAGAGATGTCATACAGAATATGTATGTAAGTCCTTTATTTAACCGTTACTTATTTCTGGTAATGCGATATTTTATCAAAAACCTGTAAGCGAATGAATCAATCGCAATAATACATTGTAGAAGTAAAACAATGTAGAAACTAGATAGTTTGATTATAACATGCATGCTCCATTCGTGCAAGTTTCTGAGAGCGGTGCGGCGCGGCGTGTGCATTGTACAATCTTTTTATTATTCGGCTGATTGTCAATCGCAATAACGTAGGTGTAGGTTAGTTGCGTATTATGAAAACATTCAGATAACGCTAATGAATGAATTATGTCAATGACTCACCTTAACCCTCTGCTATTATTTGATGCAAGTGCAAGGACGACTAATCAGATACGATTATTTTTGCCTCCAAAATGCAACTTACCATGAAACCAATAATTTCAAAGTAAAATGAAGTTGAAATTGTTATGCAATATATAAAACTAGTGCCTAACATTAGTAAATGTTCAAGCTGGTGGTAACATGTCTATATTCGTATCTGCCCGCATAGCAACCACTGTAGAAGATGTCGAAAAACTCGCCATGAGGGACGACGCAAGTGAATCGGTTCTCGGGTTTAGTCTCGGTAGCTACATATATCTATCTTCGCGCAGACCGGCATAAGGCTCGCCTTGATCTGTGTCTTGATGTGTTTTAACAATCCCATCACGTTAACCCCTGATTGACGTAAGTTGTATATTTTTACAACTTAACCCCTAGTTGTTCGGCAGTGCGGTGCCATTAACCCGTGGCTGTCATTAACGCTTACGACCTTTAAGCCCCCCACATAGGGACGGGCTGCAAAAAAGGGCCACCGCACAATTGGTATGTCGACGTAGAACTTAGTTAGGGACTCAACACAACGTTCACCTGGAAAGTAACATCCTTCCGAGGCGGCTTGACATTGGCTTGTAAGTCCGCTGAACAATATACCCGTTCCGTACTCCCCTTGTGTCAGGTGTGGGGTGGTAGCGGTAAATCGATTTCCCCGCGTCAATAAGAAATGGCAACTCTCACCAGTGTAAATATTTAATTCGATTGCCCTTCACTTACCATCATACATTGTCGTGTTATATTTTTTTCTCCCGTTTATTCATGGATATCACTTATGGCTTAATTTCAATCGAATCACTCCAGTAGCTTTAGAATGAAAAGGCTATCAATAATTTTAACACTGTTGTATTAAAGAATAGTGTAGCTAGCAGCTTGAAAGTCATAAAAATTAAATGTGTTTATTGGATATTTTCGATATCTGCATTTTTATTTTCACCTATGAACTTTCCGGTGAATTGTAGGAGACCGGACCTTACCACAATATTTTCACTTATATCAATGTGACACATTTATCAATTGAATATATGTATGTACATCGTGTTTATTCTATAGTATGGATATATGTACATGAAAAACAGAGGTGTTCAGAAGTACGATAATGCTTACGTATTGTTGTGACATTACGGATAACCATAACTTGGAGATCCGCTTTGAAGCACGTGCTAAGATAGTAATATATTGCAAAAAGGGCGTGAACTTAGCTATTCTAGATTAATTTTCTTAATGTTCTTAAGCCAGTAAGAGTATAGCTTTTTGTAACATGAGACTCATATATGAAGAAATGTATGCCCAAAAAGCTCATAATACACACTTTAAAACTTAGGTTGCAGAAACACACATAAAATATTTTTTAGATTGTCTCGTTAGACCCATTGGGTATACTCCTTACTTTTGTTTTTTAACGCCTAAAAGATAACCGAATACATCATTTTATGACTTTATAACAAACATAATATTGTTGATCTAAAAGTTTTTCCCATGCACCAACCGTGTTGTCCCGGGATCTTTAACCATGTAAGACATTGATGGACTTACTGGTGGTAGGCCTCTCATATGTGAGAGCCTGTCTGGGTATGTACCACCGCAATATCTATTTCTCCCATCAACTAGCTATGTAAATGCATTGTTGCGTTCCGGTTTGAAGGACATTGTGGCCCGAGTAACTAATGGACATAATGAGACTTGACATCTTATGTCTCAGAATGGCGAGCGCAGCGGAATGCCTAGCATTGCTTTGTAAATCATGGTGTTGTTTGGTTTCGCTAATGTCCATGAACGGTCGTATTACTTACCATCATGCGAATAGCATGCTCGTCTCGCCATTTCTTGCAATAAAAAAGACAGTATTTAAAATTGTCTTTTGCCAAATAAATAATAAAATAACTACAATCCTACTAACTCTACCTAATCATTTGGGATTACAACTATTGAAATGAAAGTGTGTCTTTAATAAAAATATTTACTTACTGTATTAACTTATGAAGTTTCTTATAATCACAAATTTCTATTTGAACGGTAAAGGTAACTTTTTATTTAAATACATAAAATGTGCAAGAATATTAATACATAAAGCCTAATTAGATTTGTAAATTGTTGAAATCCTATTAATAATAAAATATGTATATAGACAGCCTCCGTGGCGCAGTTGGCTATACGCCGCGACGGCTGTGAAACGAGAGGCCGCGGGTTCGATCCCCGCACCGAAACAAATATTTGTGTGATCCACAGGTATTTGTTTCGGGTCTGGGTGTTTGCGAGACCGAAAAAGTCTGATACCCAGGACACAAGACTCGATCTTAGTGTGGAGTCAGAACTATAAATGTGACTGTTGGGTGTATTTATTTATATAGTCCACTATGCAATGCCGAAAAAACTGAAACTTATATTAATTGAAACGAAACTTGGCGGTTAAAATGACCTGCTGCTAAAGGATCGAAATGGAGAGTAGTTTTATCCGTGAATTTACACTACTATAATTAATTAATTACAAACAGATGAATTACAGATGGCGATATTGTGATTTAATAATTATGTGCCCTATGCGCTAATTTTGCAACTTTGTCACATAATTTACTATTGAATGATTCATTAGTTATCCTGGTCTATTGCTTGTAAATAAATTGGCAAACTAATAGAACGCACTCTTTCAGAAAATTATGTATGTATGCTTCAGGATAGCCCTTTCACCATAAGTCTTAACACATACGCCAATTACTAAAACTCCTCAAAAAATTAATACCACCAAATGTACGTCACGGCTCCTCATTGTAGGAGCATAAGTTATACACAAATATTGGTAAATTAAACCTGTTATTACTCCATATATTTTTATTTTAGGATTATTGATTGCCCACCTTAGATTTGAAAATGACCACAAAGATTTATGGATGCAAAATTATTTCTGTGATTTAAACATTTATAATTATTATCACAGATTCCTTAGTAATAATTTAAGTATTTGTGGTAAATACCTATTTACTTTTGTCAGGACGTTGGTAATCCATAAATGCCACTAAAATATAAGCTGCTAATCATTTCATTATTATTTCAATAAAACTTATTCATCTTTGTGAATAATTTTCAATAGTAGTATTTGAGAATTTTCTATTATTAAATATTTTTAATAGATATTATTACTTTATAACATTTTTGATATTCTCGCTCCTACTGAAATAGTTCAATAACAAATTAAAAATATACTGCCATATAATTTCCTTAAAATGGAATTCCATGAAAATCTCATGTGCATATTGATAACTTACCATGGGGAAATGCGAAACAATGGTGAGTTGATGTTGCCTGTTGGCAAGGGCTTGCAGCAGCCGACCGTACATGGCGTAGTGGCTCTTCGTGTTGGTGGGCAGCAGCGCCAGGATGCGCGCAGGAGGCGCCGCCGCCGCCACGCTCGCCGCACTCGCCGCACACAAGACCAGCCACAGCAGCCGCATCTCTCTGCTTCTCGATGCCGTTTGCGCAGCTCTCTCGCGTCTAGCTGCCGTGCACCCCTTGCACAGATAACCGGTGACGTCACCTGCCCTCGTGTCACATACCAAAGTGCGACCCGACGCATGCCGCCCGCCTGAGTAGAGAGTACCAACCACTTTCTTCACTCATTATCATAGAGACCCTGAAGATAAGTTTAGTTTCACCCGAGTACTACCGTCTACGTCTCGCGATGTTTCCGCTACGAAACATATAGTTTTATTAGCAGCGAGGATTGTGTGGGCATGCAGCCTTTCGCTCTACTCGTGTGTATTTATTAGAAATTATATTGAAAATGTGTAATACAAGGATACGTTATCCTAAGACATTTCGATGAAATCACGTGTAATTGAGTATGCCAATTGACTGATAAGAAAAAGGCAAATTCGCGCGTATGTTACATATCCAAATTGACGATGATTAAATGCAGTGGAAAAGTTGGTAGCACGTGGAGATTCGTTAAAAGTAAGTTGTTAATTCTACAGATAATTGTAATGCGCATGCATATTATTTTTAATTATCAGCGAAATGTAAACGGATGTTATGTAAAACAAAACCACCTCTTAATCTTTCATCATTAATTATAGTCATAATTTTGAGGAAAATATAAAAAAATACGAAGACACCCAATTAACCATTGAAGATTTTTTAACTTTCACTAAGAACTTTAGTTTTGCCCACTTAATTAATTATTATGTAATAATTAGTCAGTAAATAGAAAGATTATAAATAGAATAATTATCATTAAGTAGAAAGAACCTAGTTATTCATGATAGCTCAAAAACATATCTAGAATTATTCAAGATTCCTGAGTGTCTATAGAAGGAGGTAATGTACATTACTGTATCGCCTAACCTGCTCATAGTATGAAAAATGACAACTTGTCAATTATATGTATTTCACTATAAGTTATTTCAAATTATATTAACCGATATAACGTATTTTTTTTTAAATAATGATTCTCTACAAACACTTTTTTTTAGTTTATTAGGTATATTATACTTATTGAGAATAAATCCAAACATGTATACAGTATAAATAAAGCGTTTATCAACTTTTTATATATATAATTTTTGTCTGGAAAGGAAGACAAAATATTTTGGTTTGACGTAGATTAACATGATTTAAATCAATTTAGGCTATCGAATTCCCATATATTACATATTTTGAGTTAAGGATATATTTACCAGTTGATTTCTTGGTCGGAAAACATTTAGGTATTATCACTTAGCCTTTGAGCTCATAAAAGGCCAAACATATCACTGTAAATCTGGATCTGGTGAAGTGATGAAGGAATTTTTCTATTTAAGTCCGGATTATTAATTTTTTTAATTGCAGTTAATGGCGAGACAGGCATGCCATTGGCCTGATGGTAAGCGATAAGACCGCTCATGGACAGTAGCAAAACGAAACAACACCATGAATTACAATTTACAAAGCAATGGTTGGCATTCCACTGCCATCGGCATCCTGAGACATATAATGTGAAATCTCATTATGTCCAGTAGTTGCTCTGGCTACAATGTCCTTCAAACCGAAACACAACAGTGCATTTACACTGCTGTTTGGCTGGACAAAAAAAGACATTGCAGTGGTATCTTTTTTCACACATAAAATACCTACATTAATTCCTTCAAATGCACCTGAATCACTGGTATAACATTTGCTACATTCACGGCACTATCTTAGAGAAAATTCGAAATAGCTTCGTCGTCGTTTTTAATTTAAAATAATAGGAGCATTAAGTTGTGGTAGAGATGTTTCAAACTTTTTTTACCATTAGGCCAACATACTCACAAGATGTGTGGTGCCGCTCTGGGCCGGTAAATTTTTGCTCTAAGAAAGAATATTGTTTTGCACAAAAAATAAATTATTGCCATCGAGTGTACGTGGCTAAAAACAAGGGTCGTGCAGAAGCATTAAACAGAACCAACCCCGCCAGACTCCGCGTCGCGAATGGCACTATATTCCCAGAGCTGTGGTGAATAGTCCTAGAGAAGTGAGGATGGAATTTGAATTAAACTTACCCCGTAAGGTCAATAATTTTGATCTCTAAAATCTCATATTAACAACGGCTTAAGTGAAAACTAAATACAATTTTAAGAGTAATTGTTGTAAATTAGAATATACTAAACGATAATAACTTATTAAAATACATACTGTCCAATAATGTAAATTATGTGCAATGCATTTTATTTATGTAAAAAAAGTATGAATTCGTGAATATAAGAAGTACCAGAATGTATTACATTTATTTGGTTCGTTATCCTTATCAGGTAGTGCCATATGCCTTCGCCTACTGCGTGGCAACTATAGATTACATTTTCTAAAGATTTTACGCAAATTGCCTTTCAATAATTAAGATGCCAGTCTCCAATTAATTTTTATCAGCTCATTAACCCCTTCATAAATGCATTATAGTAATACGTATGCAGTCACATTGTATTGACCCGCGCGAATGTCACTCACTGAAGATTTCGTTCTAAGATAATGCGAAGCGATCATCCGACAGTGTAGTGATACTTATAAAAATAGACTGGAATTATCGATAATTGAATCGACTACATTGTCTAGAATACTGGGGATCGACTCGTAAAATGTCCATGACTTATTGTTCTCCGGATGCTTCTGGGAATCTGAGTGTTTTCGATTACTTAGATTAGGTGTGGAGTTATCGCCATATAATAGACTTAAATCGATTTCCATTACCAATGTATCCATCGATCAGACATTCTGAATTTCTCAGCCAAGTAAACTTTTTTCCTTAGATATGTATATTATGATTATTGTGATAAATATTCTATAGGTATGAACAAACTAAGACTTTAGTGTTTATAGCATATATTCTGTCCTAAGGACGCACGTTATGAAAGCGCGCAATTGATTATTAATTATGAGACTCGCTCGCAATTAACATATTGGTCGTAGGTACTTTACACTAATCGTGCGTTTTATGTTTTATCAATTTTCCATTAGTTGGATCGAGATTTTATTCCTATAAATCCGGCGTTGTAATATCATGAACATGCATTCTATTTCCCTTGTCAAATGCTACGATATTACGACTACGATATTTAAATATTGTTGGCATTAAATTTAGGAGCAGTGATAAAAGATAATAACTTAGATGAGATATTTGGAAAAGTTAAAAGTACTTAAATTGTTTTCACTTACACTGTGATGTAAATAACCTGATAACGGTTATATTAGGTTAGGAAGCTGGAAGTAAGCTGCTTACAAGCAATCCGTATGACGATCCTTGCCACAGCTCTATGTTCAGCAATCGACTCTCTGTAGCTGTATACAGCATCATATTATGATGATGATAGATGCTTGCTCGTTACTCGAAATATTGACCGAAGACAAAAAAAATCAACTAAAGTAATGTAAAATCTAAAGTTTACAGCCTCCGTGGTGCATTGAGCTGTGAAACGAGAGCCCACGGGTTCGGTCCCAGCACCGATTAAAAGATTGATGTAATCCACAGTTATTTGCTTCGGGTCTAAGTTTTGGAAAGAGCAAAAAATCTTGTAGTTACTGATACCCACGACTCAAGACTCGTTGTTAGAATGGGGTCAGGAGTATAAATGTGTGTTGAGTGTTTATTTATGTTGTGATGTTTGTGGCAGCTACGAGGTGCAGGTGATGGGCGAGGGGCGGCGGCGCGGGCTGGGGCTGCGCGTGCTCACGGTGCTGGAGCGCCTGGCGCAGGCCACGCGCATGCGCTGCGTCAGACTCACCGTGCTCACACACAACCCTGCCGCCACCGCCTTCTTCAAAGCTTGCGGGTTAGCATTATTTTCTAACGAGAAAGATTTTAGTCCCTGAACTCCTGTGGCAGTTACTCGAGGTGAGACAGATTTATGCAGGTCTCAGCAGTTTCAAAATGGCCGACGTACTATCATTATTATGACTTGCACACTTCATTCATTTTTCAGGCTTTTTGTGCTTTATTTGTCAATATTGTTTTTATGTTTATTTATGTGCAAACTAGATTTATTGCGTATATTAATATCTAATTCCCACGTTAACTCCACCTTATAGATAAAAAACTTAAAACGTTTTGTTTTTAAATAAATTCTTCTTTTATTAGATACGAGACAGATGAAACTAGTCCTCCAAAAGAAGAGGCAGCTCACTACGAGATCCTGAGCAAGGCGATCGAAGGCGAACTAAAAGCAGCCGCCGCAGAAACGGCGAGTGCTCGTGTGCAGTCAGTAATCGTGGCCAACACGCATTCGTGACATTAGTGAAACCTAGTGCTCGTGTCCAATCCTAGCCGAATGTTGTCAATGTCCACAGTAAACGTCATAGGGAAGATCATTTACACTTATTTTTTGTAATATTTCTAACCCTAGATTATACGTGCGATGTGCTCTGCTATTTTAAACCCTCTGGTTCTGTACACAAAGTACATTTTTCTTTATATAGAAAATATTGTATTTCCCCAGTCATATCCAAATCCGGTGTGTAGTAATATTATAGGACAGTATTTTTGTGTAGAATGCAATGTAGACGATAGATACAATGTACGCAATGCTAAATGTCATACCAAACAATAATAAAAAAAATAGATAAGTGTTTAAAAATCTCATTCATTAATTTTAATGATTCTTCGTAGTGAATTGTGACTAAAGATTATGAAAGATAATTCCAACTATTTATTTTTTTAATGTTCGTAGCAGCAATAAATATAGTCGTGAATACAAACTCTTTTGTATTTTTATTGTTCCAACCTATTTATATATTTGTACAATTCGTTTCAATAAAGAAATTTTTCAGAATTGTTTTTTTAAATATATTTGAAAAATAAAATTCGTATACTTATTTGTAAATTAACAAAATAACGAATGAAAACTATTTTTATATGTATCACTATATTGTCAAATTACCACTTCGTATTTCCATAGTATTTCAGTCATTTTGGTGCAAGGTGGTCCTGATTACGACCTCTGAGTGTCAATGAAAAAAATATGTCTTTGTATCAAGATGTCGCTAAATACGGACCGCTTAAGAAAGGCCTATTTTCAGTTGATTCTCAAAATGTGACGTTAGATAATGTGATTAATAAAAACGCACAAGAACTGTATTAATTTTAACATGAAAAGAACCGTAAATGATCCTTAAAATATATCAAAATATTTTAAGTTACATGATGGCATAAAATTAACTTTATCAGCACATATGAGTGCATTAATAAAACGATACCCGTTTAATAATGAATTAATAAAAACTAATACATGAACTCGCAACGTCATATTATACAGTTAATACAGTGACGGCCTCCGTGGCGCAGTTAGTTGATAGCCGGCAAGGAAACATGCTGTCGCGGGCTCAATCCCTGCACCGAGATAAGTCTGTCGACTGTCTGTGACCCAAAAGTATTTTGACTGCATTATTGGCAAAGTTATTATAAATTGTTGTGTCCGTGTGCCAACCAGTTAAAAGCGCTTGTTTATTGTTTATGCAACATTTACGATTTAGAGTGCATGTTGGCTTGTTGGTAACAGACCAGATGCAGCTTCCTATATGTTCACTGTGGTCGCGGGTTCAAATCCCAGGGCACACCTCTGACTTTTCGGAGTTATGAGTGTATTGATAGTCAATCACCACGCACTTTAACGGTGAAGGAAAACATCGTGAGGAAACCTGCATACCGTAGCGATTTTAAAGAATTTCTACGGTATGTAAGTCCGCCAACCCGCACTAGGCCAGCGTGGTGGACTATATGGCCTAACCACTCTCAATCGATTCTCTCGATTGTAGATTAGGCCCTTGCCCAGCAGTGGGACGTATATGGGCTGATACAGATACAGAATATTTACGATTTCCATGAATTGTTGATCACTACCAAGCGCGAGTGCCACTTATCAAAAACATGTAATGGAGCGCGCGGTGGGTCGATACATAGGTACTTGCACTTTATCGATACTCTTCAATAACTGTCTCATTAAATAATCTTAAGGCGTAATCACTGAGAGGTCAGGATGTTAGTACGTGGCGGCGATAGACTTTTTAATCATAGGCATGTGTCAATTTAAGAAAATACCACTGACTAAGTAGTTATGTACAGGATAATATATAGTAACTATTTTTATGGCAAGATAGAGGTATGTTTTATTAAAATGAATGGCGAAACGAGCGTGCCATTCGCTGACAGTAATCGATATGACCGCTCATGGACAGTAGCAAAACCAGACAATACCATGAATAACAAAGAAATGGTGGGCATGGAGACATAAAATGTTAAGTCTCATTATGTCCAGTCTGGCTACAATGTCCTTCAAACCGGAACACTGCATTTATACTTTTGTTAGGTGGAAGAATCAAGAAATAGACATTGCGGTGGTGTATACCCAGGCGGCCTCTCTTATATGAGAGACCTACCACCAGTAAATAGAGGTAAATGCACTTGATAATTGATAATGCAGTGCACTTCCAAATCCATTAAAAGAACTGCTATTTATGTTTCGTCATAAACAGAATCTCTGTATTCCAAAAAATGGACTACAAGGATCTTATTCGCTCTACTTACCTTCCTTCGTGATTTAATAATCATTGTAGCTAAAGCAGTAAAGTTGGCAGTTGCTATGATTTTTATGAGTACTAAATTAGCACTCATGGATGGATGGATGAATCATGCCATCTGTGTTGCGCCTTACAGAAGAAGGCAAGAAAAATAGACAGAAATATAACAGAAAATTGAGGAAAATAATATGAAACCGCTTTAAAAATGTTCGCCTAAACCTACCGCAACTTTGGCAAGTATTTGCCGTATAGGATGATTGAAAATCTCATAATTTTCATAAAAAAATATTCTCTGTTCTTCTACGTGGATATGATGATAAACATTACCCCAGTTTTAAATTATATTATAATGGACATTATGGCGTAGGGTGGTACAACTTTACAATACTCAATCCCCATACGATACAGTCAAACGAATCAGAAAGAGCCCAGAACCGGTCGGAGAATAAGGTGACAGACACCCTCTGACATACATAGTTGTCACCCCTTTGTGAATAGGATGGGTTTTTTTCTTATATGTATTTGAACCCTTACGGTGATTACAGACTGTAAGAGGACCAGTTAAACACTCATTATGTACTGATTAATAGATTTTTTTTTGCACATTAATGGCACGGTTTACTTCAATAGATTTGTGAATTATGATGTGAAACGATGTCATCAAAAATATTTCCGATAGATACATATTTTTCATTAATATCAATAATATTAGGTGGATCCTTTAACCATTCCTACACTGTACAGTGTAATTACATTTCGTCTAGCTCATTGTACTGTATTTGCTTTTTCTAAGACGATAAAAAAGGGAAGCTAATATCACTTTGAGCTTTTTGAGTCAAAAACCTCACGCTTAATCAATTGCCCGACCTGAGAATCAGTCCAGGATTTCACGTCACAGTTCATAATTCATATAGGGATACGGTTCACATTCGTGAAACCATTTGACATAACTTCTATGATAGTTAGTATGGCGACCGATCCAAGGAAGTGAGGCGCTAAACATCCATGATGTGCAATAAGGGCCAGCAGAATAATATTATTAATTTCAGATAAATTAATAAAAATAGTGAGCAAAAATAAAAGAAAGGTTAAAAATACAGCTTAGTTGCAAGGAAACTCTTTGCAGCGTTTCGCATATTGTAGAATCATCAGGCGCTATAAATAAAATTTGGAGTTCACTTTTGATATCTTTTTATTATCTACTACACATATATTATTTTACAGAATTATCACAGCAATATATAAATTTATTTAATTTCTAATCTATGCCTTAATTTATTCTTCTAAAGACTCAATATCTAATGGAGTTTCGGGTCTTTCTTCTTCGCTCGATACAGAATGATTCATGGATGAGAAGGAGCAAGACATTTGTAAAGTTTCAGTCTCATTATCACAATATGAAATGAGTTTGACAGCCGATGTATCACGGTGTAGATTATTCGATGTTATTTCGTTCTTTTGATGTGGAATCCAGGGCATGTGTGAATTTAACATGTTTATGTGTGGTGATGCCGTAGGAGGTAGAGTCACAGCAAGTGGTGGAGCGATATTGGCGTATTTCTCTCTTCTTTCCCGTGCTCGACGATTTTGGAACCATATTTTTATCTGGAAAAGTGACGGTTTATCCATTAAATGTAATTGAATGAATGAATGAAACGAATTAGGAACAAAATTTCTCCGTAAGAGTATATAGATAGAGAGACTAGCGAGAAATCTTGTTAGTTTTCTTAGGTTGGAGCTGTTATCGAATGCTGAAATAACTAGATCTAATATAGGCAGCAACTCACTCGATCGTCACGGAGCTGCAGTGCGGCTGCAAGGGCACGCAGCGCCGGCGGTGCGAGGTACGGAGCGCGCGCGTACGCTGCCTCTAGCGCCGCCGCCTGCGCTGCCGTAAACGGCACCCGGGCGTGCCGCCCCGACCGACGCGCCTTGCACGTGTTGGGTGCTGAACCTGTGGGTTAGGAACTATTAGACACTATGCCACCCTCCACTGCAACACCAGTTTGTCAGAAGGGATAAACTGCGGCACGAAAATGCACGAAATTAATTCACACCGATCACTGGAAGGAATACTTGTTTATTTGACCCGCGAAGAATTGATCATGAAGAAAACTAATAGGTAACACTTGGAGACAAATAGTTCACTTGTCTTCATATAAAGGCGGAGGAAAATATTACACTTTTTGTTTTACCTACATAGTTATCTAGTAGACCGTAGCGTCAAGCGCTTTAGATATAGACTTTTAACATGAAAAATTAAAAAAAAAACGTGCTGGGCATTGCGTAAGTTTTGATCTCTATCACAACTGGGGATGCAAATAAGGTGATAGGTATAGCGTGAGGTAATGTTGTATCTAGTAAAAACAGTCGCCCTATCTAGCCTACATGTCACCAATTTATTCAGATCTCTTAGAGGTTTCACTTGCACTTTATGATTGCGCAGATTTAGGTCAGAGTCTACACGCGAAGATTCAAGTTAATACTAACGTGGCACACGAGGCGGCCTATACCGGGTACAACACAGCCAACTCGGTGTTTCAGCTCTGCTCCCCCTGCTGCTTCCCGAATCATCACTCAATATCCTCTCGATACTAAAATCAGAACGCAAACAGCTAGAACTTGACTGCACTGGAGACGAATCCATATTTACTCTAACGACTAAACAAAGACGAATAAGCGAAACTCCCTGTTACACCACCCTTAAAATGACCCGAAACAGTGGGAGGAGTCAGCAAACTCCGCCCTAAGAGATGAAGATGTTATCAGTAACCACAATCACTGGGGGACACGCACCAATGATCCCAAAAGTGTTGTGACGTAAACTCATTCATACGAGCCCTAACATGAATGGGAAATAGATACTGTTCGTATAATAGAATGTTATTACTTTAAGGGTATGTGGGAAAATTAATTTGTAATGTATTATGTTACAAAAATTAATGAGTTGCAACGCGATCCTGCTTACAGATTGCAAATTAAAAATGTATAACTCTGAAGATCAACAAATGTGGGCCTGTTTTTTTTTGTATTCTATTCTCATCTATTGGGATTGGATTAAACTTACACAATACTTGAATGACATAAATAGGTATACATACAAACCTTTCGTCATTAAATTTTATATATTCTACATATAAATATATTTTCTTCTGCTAACGATAGGGGCTGATAAGTAACATCATAACAAATAATAAGCAATCAACAATCGGAACTATTTTGATGTCGTCGATCCTTTCGTTATCCATACTATATCGGATAATTACCTACGTACTTTTTTCCTGGCAGGAAGTTTAACGTGCAACGAATTATTATCCAATACACAAGTTATGTTGACAGATTTGTATTGTTAATTGCCACAATAGGTTGTTTAGTACCGCATTATAATATCGTTAAACATTGCGACATAAAAGGAATCCACGCGGAGTGCCCACAGGAACCACTCACGACAAACAACAACCTTAACAATAGCAATTACAGAAGATCTACCGCAATGATATCTGTTGCAGATGTTTACATCCCGAAACCAATTATATGGAAAGTATTTACGGTTATATTTCGTTTTGTTGATTGGATCAAGATAAGCAAATCGGAAAACAAGTTTGGTATCATTGCATAAACGGCGTAAAGTTAAAAATTTTGAGGTCCTAATACAATATGTTGGATGATCTCTACAATATTCGACCGAATTCAGTAGGATAAAACAAAAAATGACGGGTTTCGTTACCTACCTAATATCCACAAGGTTGCAGTTAGCATGTTGGCCACTTGTACAAAGTTATTGACAAAAAGTATATTGTAAATGTGATAACATTTATTAACATTTCATTTGTGAGAAAATTGTGTACACTATACATCGATAATGGATGCATATGCAAATATTTATTATGTAAAAGTCTACATAATATGTATGAACCATTAATTATGGCCTTAATTCTTCACAAAGGTGGACAAAAATGAACGTCAGTAAAGCTACATAGTTTTTGCACCTACTGAGTAATTATGGATTGTAGAGTTTTATATAATAGATATATATATGTTACTGTAAAAGCTCGAACTACGGTTAATCTTAAGATTTACGTGTAAGTCTTAGGATTTACCGACATGAGTTGGTAAATGTAAGTATTTCTGAAAATACGACGATTTTTTCGGGCTTTTACCATTCGAATTCAGTATATGCTAGGTTTTACCACTGTCACCTGGTAGATGTTGGTTTTAGGAATAAAACAATGAGTAATTCTTAATTATTTACTTTAATGAACTATAAGACAAAACAGGTACATAGTATTATAAAGGTATCATATGATAGTAATAAGTACAAACTCATACCAACTTATTTAAATTATTTTGAAAAAACACATTAACCTAACCTAACCTAATTATCTTTCTTGTTTGCCACAAGCTCGTCCATTATTTCATAAAATCTATGCTTCATACTCATTTTTATTCACAAATAACGTTTAAACACCAAAAATACAATTAGATATTCGGCGGATGTTTTGTTTTTCAACATTTACCGTGCCATTAATGTAAATCCTAAGATTTATCAACGGAATGGTGGTAAGAGTTCGAATGGCAAATCTTTTCGGACATTTACCATTAGGAATTGGTAGATCTTAGGTTTTACTGGAATATCTTAGGATTTACTGCAGTTCGAGCTTTTACAGTAACATATACATGACATTTATTTGTTAGTAGGTAATATTTAAATCATAGAATTTAAATAATTTATCTGCAAATTGCGATAATTAGTTTTTCGTAGATGTCCTTGCATCGTGAAATGGATGCCGGTATTTTATTACTTAAGTGCTACCGGAATAGATATAACAAGGTCCTTGGGCGGCCGTTCTATTATTTTTTGCAATGCTTAGATTTTAGATATTAATAGATCTAGTAGTTATATTATTACGATGCCTAAGCAAGGTCACGACCCTCAAAATTGAGGAGCACGACGCAAGGAGGAGGAGGAGTTGTATTATATGGCTGTGGATACATATTATATTGGACAATGAACGTTTCACAGAATAGGTGTAATTCATCTGTTCTGGATATAATAGGCGAGACGAATGATTTTCAAATTATATTCTAAAATATGGGCACACATTTATTATATACGAAAAAATCTATATTTCAAGAATTAACAAAGGCTTAACACAGTTTTAAGCCATTTTTCTAATAATTTTTCAATAGTGCACAAAAAACGCTAGTAGGTGTCATGGAGTCCGCTTTGATGTCACTACTAGGTAAACATGTCATTGCGTACTACTAAATCTGTGGTCTATGCGCAGCGAATGCGTCATTTTTACATAGGCGTGACGTCATGCGTTGTGAAGAGCGTTTTTGTCAAAATGGCCGATTGCTATATTTTGTACTTTGATATTATTTAAAATCTTATTAATCTCCAAGTATAGATTAAAACTGAATTATCATTTGAAATCCTTGTAATACGTATTTTCCCTTAAAAACATAAAATCTTTAATTTTTTGATACTGTCGTCTCGCCTATTGTTAACCGTACCTTTATAAATTAAATTGCAAAGGTATCTAAACGATGCCAACACAACATTCCATTTCGCTGGACAGACAAGGTTTTTGGTGCAGGATGGGGGGCGATGTCCTTTCATGAAACAAACAAATACCGCCGGGAGTCGAAAAACACATGAAATTCTTGGTGTAAATTAAGAAGAAACAAACTTTTTACTATAACATGAATGATATGGTAGATTCGTGGGATCTAACAATCAGACAAACTTAATCAGTTAAAAAGATAGAGAAATAAAAAATAATTTAATTTATTTAAACCGACTTTAAAATTGTAATAAATAACAGGGAAAAATTGGAATTAATAATAGCAGTTTTTTTTTTCCTTTTATTTTCCTCCTTTTAATAACAATTTTGATGTCGGTTACATTTTTTTTATTATATACGAGTTAGGAATACATTTTATTAATTTATTGTGTTTGTACAGCCGCAACACTTTAAATTCCAAGTTTCCTATTATAAAATGTACTCTGTGATTCCAAGTAATAAAATAAAGCGGCATTATTACGATAGTGAAAGTGATCAATATCTACATACTTGAAATATTTTTTTGTTAAATACTTGAAATACATTGAGCTGTCTCACTAGACGAGTCGAGAATCTTTACGAGTCGAGTTTGAATTTAGTAGGTATAACGGTTCATCAGAGACTCAACTACTTTGACTTAAACCGGTACTTTAGTTGTTGCATGAAGCGGAAAGCCAAGGTTGCAGTGTGTACCAAACTGCCGCGCGAATGCCTCCAGGCACCATTGTGTTTAACGCGTTGCTGAGTTAACACCGCATACATAAAAAAATCTGCGAAAAAAATATACAATAGTGTGATTTTGTAATTGAATAATGTCTATCCCGCAATACATAGAGCTGGAAGGAGGCGATCGCATGCCGCGAATCGGATTCGGAACTTGGCAAGTAAGTTTATTACCTACATATTAAGCAATGCGCTTCGATTTATGTAACAATGTAGCTTTATCTTAACGGTTCATTAATATAAACCGTTTTTTACTACCGTTTTAATATGAACAAGATAAAGATAACAATATCATTGTTACAATTCACGTGAGCTACAGTTTTACTATATTAATTTATTTTAAAAAATTCCCTCAACGTAACAAGGTAATCGAACTACAATTCTATTTTTTATTAATTTGCACTTTTATATATCTCTAAGAAAAGGTTACACATATTCTTAGGCAGACGGTTTTAATTATGATGAGATAATGATTATTGACTATGTACTTTAATTATTCTTAATGACCTTAACCCACATTTACGCCGGGTCGGTACAGCATCATTCATTTTGCAGGATGATCTAAGCCGGCTTCTTAGTTGATATAAAGCCTTTCAGAAAAATAAGTACCTAATCCTAAGTGCATCAGGCATAACACGAATTGGTAGACTTCGTATTAACTTCTCAAAAAGAATTCTCGGGTATGCAGTTTTCTTCACGATGTTTTCCGTCGCCGGTAAAGCGAGCCGTTAAATCCCAATAACGGCCTTATTCATAGACAATTTGAAAATCTATTTTAGTTATTGAATTTAGTCTGAGCGAAGAAGGCAAAACATTTGATAACTAAAATAGGTTTTAAAACTGTCTATGAATAAGGCCGTAAGTCTTTCAGTTTTATTGAAATTAAATCAATTGGATTTAAAGACCTATAAACATTTGGCACTTCAAGCAATGTAATTTACCTACAAAAAATATATTATAATTATTAATTGCACTGAATGAGCGGTCACGCTAATTCCTTTATGAGAGTTTGTTTCATTTTCTCACGGTCAAATTACGGTAAGATAAATTAAATAAAAAATGCACTTCCGCCATAGAAAAAGTTAATTGAGTCTTTTATAACACATTATTTTCCGTTTATGGACATTTTAAAGAAAACCATCACTTGTAACTGTGTAGTACCTATATTTATAAAGTGCGTGGTGGCCTGTTGGTAATGGACCTGACGCGGCTGCCAACTTGTTCATGGTTGAGTTCAAGAATTTGTATGGTATGTAAACCAAGCAAAAAAATATCGATTGTAGAGGAGACACGACGTGTCCTGCAGTGGGACTTATGTGTGCTGCTACAGATAGATACAAATAGAGTAAATTTATGCATTGAATGAGTAATATCCCAGTTAAAAGCATATTAGAATCGCGAAAATGGTTCGAAGTTTGAACCTAAGGCACCTTTGATTTTTTGGAATACCTATTCAAAATTATAACCACGGTGAAGAAATATGCCTTTCTTTAACTTCTCAAACATTTCAATAGTATGTAGTAAGTACCAACGAAAAATCCTCTAACTAGCACTAACCCAACAAGACGAACTAATTCGAAGCCATTTTCAATTGGAGAGGAGATCGGAGTCCAGTCTAGTAGTGGGCTATTTTAATATTTTGTTTTCAGTAGATTACAATTTTATAAAGGCAATATTGAAAAAAAAACGTATATCTACCATTTAATGAATTGATAACAAATGAATATATACTGTTTATCTCATAATTTGCTACCCAAAATAGGTACCTACTCAGTTGAATGGAAAATGCCTGCCATTATTTTCTGTAATCTTAGCAAGATTTCTTCGTATCATTGTTTATTAAGATTGCGTTATTTGCCTCAACAGTGAGTGTATTTTATCTGCTGCGTGTTTATTGTCCTTTCCTTGAGCAATTCTACTCTTTGCTAATACATAAGGAGCACATAGTTGGCATTATCGCTTGAAAGGATTGTTTAGGTACAAACTCGATTGTTGAATTAAATAAATAGAGAAATAGAAAATAGTACAAGCTAAAATAACCTGGAACTCAAACAAGGAGATATCACAAATAATCGTCAAATACTACAGAATTTGAAAAGCAATTAGAAAATGCACTAAATATTATATTATTATATTGAAACAGCATAGATATTTTACTACAGTAAAGTGATGGAACATTTGTATTTCATCGGTGCGTCTATTTTGCCTCAACAGTTTTATTTTTCTCAACAACCTTGTCAGCTTTGTTTGTTTTTTTCTTTTTGCGTCTGGTATAGCACTTGAAGTACTTTTTAAATATGTTCCACTTGGATTTGTGAAGGATTGTTGAAGAATCAACAATTGAAAAGGGTCTGTCTATATACTCCACAGAATTGGAGTTACAGGAACATTGGTCACTATAATCCGAACAGTTTTCGTTGTCGAAGTCGCCACTGGAACGTGACAAGGCTCTGGATGTGGAAGCTCGGCAAGCTGTGGTGTCCAGAGACCACCTCTCTTTGGGCGGTTGACTATCATTGCATGTTTTCGCTGATTTGAATGACATTGTTCAACAAGATCTATCCATAAAATAAATCAGTCATCTTATATTATTGTAATAAATATAAGTACGTGCCAGATATTAAAAAATATTGATGTTGATGTTTTCAAGTTCCTTGATTTTGGCATTTGCGTCAAAGTAAACAAAGAAATGTATAAAACTCAAACTAATAGTTAAATATACCCGCTTAATTGCAGTTCAAATAAAATCGAAAACATATCGAAAATTAACACATACACAAAATATTGCAAAACATTGAATGATTTATTGTCATTTTGACATTATTTGCGAGGACGATGACATCTCATTATCCACAAAGGTAGCTATACAAAAAGTATGTACCCATCTTACTAATTTCATTCTGTCTATAAACCGAATATTATGTTTAGGTAATTAAGGTTACATCCAACAAGTTCCAATACGTTCGTTCGGTTCGTGAGGTTAGAGTAGAAATCCTAGCACTGGCAAATTATTACCCTAATATAAATTGAAAAATCACAACAGTACGCAGTTTACAAATCTATCTCAAAACCAACGATAGGTTCACACTTCTATCCCCTTAAGGATAGACACTGTTGACTTTCAAGCAACCTAGCTTTCGCGGTCTTTTTCCAACCCGAATGTATTATGTAAGGAGTGCTCGGCTACTGCCGTGGCAGGCATGACAAGTGAAGCTATTAATGAATGAGCTTTTGAATAATTTTACTGGAACTAATTTGACGTATGTTTGTAGGCATCAAGTGAAGTGCTGCAGAAGGCCGTGGCAGCGGCGTTGGACGCAGGATATAGACATTTCGACACGGCGCGTGCTTACGAGAACGAGGCTACATTAGGTGAAGCTCTTGACAGATGGATTGGTGGAGATGCCTCCAGGAGGAAGGAGCTGTTTATTGTCACCAAACTGCCGCCTGGAGGTCAGTGATTCTTGGAGATTTATTAAGTTTTTTATACAACACTAACTCAAATGTACTTCAAAATTTTCTTGATTAATGTAACTTTCGTAAAATATTATTTATTTAATATCTGCACCTTAAGACGGCCAACAAGCGCAAAGTATAAGCAGACGTCTTTCTGCGCTAACGCCCGAATACTCAAACGCCACTTAAATATTATGTTGCACTTAATTACTAAAGTCCTGCTAAATGTATTGATTAAGTGGGACGTGGGTAGTTAAGTAAAACTTAATATTTAATTGGCGTTTGAGTATTCGAGCGTAAGAGTTGCGGATTTGAAACTCGCCACAGCGCAGGTGCACTAGTGTCACTTCCACTCGTTTTTTCTCTTCCGTGATGTCAGGCATGTGCCAAATAGTAAAATGTCCATATAAAATTATAAGGGGTCCAGCCCCAGACGAGTCCGTCCATTCATGTTGAGCCATGACTGACAACAGCGTGGCTCTACCATTTTCAAAATAATATCTTAAGCATAGTTTTATATGGGCGTTTACAAAAAAATAAGAGAAGATCTATACAAACCTCCTGATATTAATGCCTATCTGTTTTTCGTACAGGAATGCACCCACACCTAGTTCCAGAGTATTTTGACTCCTCGTTAAAAGATTTAGGTCTAGATTACGTGGACTTGTATCTTATGCATGTCCCCTTCGCGTTCCAACATGTTCCTGGCGACCTGCATCCTGTTAACCCTGATGGCACCGCTAAGGTGGACCTCACCACCGACCTCATCGAAGTGTGGAAGGTAACGTTAACCCGTGTGTAATTAAATACAATACAATACGCTCAAATTCATGAGTTCAAAGCCTATATACCTACTTATGTACCTAGTTTAATTTGAATATGCCATTTAATATAACCAAGTACGTTTTTTGCATTGGTACTGCGATGCGTGAGTCCTTATTATTTTCTCGTCTAGACTATTTTTGCCCAAATTCAAGGTTCTCTTTAACAAGTTTCAATTCTAAATTTGTAACCATGATTATACCTATCACTTTCTACTAAGGCACTGTACGTATGGAATACTAATTAATTATCTTTAATGGATAACAAAACTACAACTCACGTAGTTTTCTCAACATATTAATATTCAGTAGGTAACAGCATTTGCTTGAATTCCTGGTTCAACTTAATAAAATATGCAATGTTAATTTTTGATTCTTGTAGAAATAATATATTCGATACTTTATGGTGCTTAATACATACTTATTCTATATTGTGTAAGTTGTTATCTGTTTATATACGCAAACGTCATTGTCAATTTTACAAAAGTCGGAATCGTCGATAAATAATTTTAGTTGATTTGAAAAATTTTGAATATGTAAATTATACGTGTAGCTCACATAATCAACATTATTTAAACACATTCTGCAACGGAGTTATATAAGCAAATTATAAAGATGGGTGTTGCGTACACGGACGAACACACGAAAGAAAAACAACACCGCGTAAAGGAAATTAACATAAACGCTGTATACCGCACTAGTGCTGTATACCAAACATGCAGTTTACAGGTACCTACGTTGAAATCCTTAAAAAACGAAACAAAAAAAATTGGCATCATAGACGAAAACAAGAAAATTAAACTGAACGATCTGGGTTCGTGGTCGAAAGTTTACAAATCGCCCATTAGAAAATGCAATGATACTAAAATAATAATTGACCAAACAAATCCACTAGCTGCAGATGCCACAACTAACGACTGTGAACAAAACGAGGGGCTTGAAAAGAATCCGGCAATTGCAATTCAAACAGTGGGTACTTCTGTCTCTTGTTTGCATAAAAGTGTGCAGCCTTCTAATACAAAAATAATGTGGCGTCGAATAATCTCGCCTAAATTGCTCTGCCCTTGTTGTACTGGAGGGGGCGATGACCGCGTGGAGACATACGGTAATGAAATCAAAGCGGACTCCTACGAAAGCGTCGAGTTACAATATAAACACAACATACCACAAGCAATGCAAAATCTGGATCCATCCCTGATGAGCATTATATGTATGCATAGAAGTGTTAAATCGAAAAAGCCTCCAAAATTATACGGGAAAATAGCAAGCCTAATACTACGAAATACTTATAAAAATGCATCGATTCTCTTAAAACCATTTAAACTCACGTAGATTATTTTTTACAAGCAATTGAAATGACAAAACAAAGTTGATATAGATGAATAACCAATTTCCATTACAATAATATTTTATAGGTGCAGAAAAATATTGTGCTGAAAAATATTATTTCCATATACCTACTTACTATACATAACTGGTAATTAAACAATACCTACACCATTTATTGACTATATTGATAACAATAACAACAACAATCCCATATGCTTCAACCAAAGAGTTGCCATTAAACTTCTGAAGAAAAAAATATGACATAATTATTGACAGAATAACTAAGTATTTTGAAAGATTAATAGTAACCAACAAACCAACAAAAATTATCCAGTGAATTATCCAGTATACTCAATGTTCAAATGGTAATTTTAATCAAAGAAGTAATATTTTAGTGAGTTATTTTAATTGCCAGATGGATATTATTATTACCTAAGTACTGGACCGGATGTTGATATTGTCGTATGGACAAAATGAATCTGATTGAAATTAAATAATTATGAATTGGAAATGCAATCAACACAAGTAACTACTTCATCAAACGGTGGCTGCCGAGGATGCCGCTCCCGCAAATGCAGGCAGCATCGTGGAATGCGAGACTGTGAATACTTCTGGAAATACATATTTTGCTGTGGATGGTGCTTTGACAAAGTAATGCATAAAAATCAACGAGAACGGCGACCCAACAAAATTACAAGAAAGCATGAACATGTCGAGTACCAAAAAAGACGTACTAAACGAACAAAACACAAAGAAGATCCTGGTGCTTCGAATAAAAACCAACCTGGCGTGTACTACTGCACGGTAACAAACTTTGCTGCAACATGGTCCAACAACCAAAGGCAATGGTCATATAAACCAACTATACATGCTACAGATCATACTAAGAACTCTCAATCCAACCCAGTGTCTACTCAAGAAATGCTGGGGACTGAAAGCAGTAATATATTAGATGAATCACATATTACTTATCGTAATCCAAACATTGTAAGCCAGTCAACGCCAAATACTCGTACATTCGGACAGACTTATATTGCACCTTTAAAAGGTACTCCTCTATACAAGATGAAAAAAACAAAAAACTTATTAGGAAATATATTTTTTTCTTGTTTAAGGAGAAAACAATTAAGAGGAGCGATGCAGAGAAATGTACGACATAAACTGAAAGTTTTCCCGACACACAGTGCACGCACACCAATAAACAAGGATATTACTAAAATCCTGCACGGTACCGACTCAGCCGTTGTAGCAAGCAACGATTTTTCCTGCCAATACAGCGTCAACTCTAATCAAAGCCTAGAAATCATATCGCACGTGCTCACTCGATCCGTGTCTCGGCTTTCCTCGCTAGAGAGTATACTAAGTCTGAAATGGCGACGACGATTCAGAAGAAGTAGCAAACCACCAAGTACTCTACAAGTAATGATGTACACATTAGTAAGGAAAATGAAAAATAAAAAAATAAAAACTCGTATGACACACAGGAAGCACAACGTTATAGTCCTTCACTTGCCTAAACAGTTCAGTAATTCTTCCACACTTGATGCTATGTCCATTGCACGCAACAGCACAAAATCGGTCATTAGACTTGAAAAGCCATTAGTCATAAGAGACTCATCATTTGAAAATTCTAGTCTCAGATCTGTTACTAAGCATCTCAATAAAATATGCAGACCCGGTGAAGTACTCGTCAAAAAAGACTAAAAAAGTAAGGTTTAAGCACCATGAAAAGATAAGAAACGAAAGCTTACGAGTTTTACACATAACTATCATCTTTTACAGAGCATATTGAAATTAAAGAAAACCGGCCGTGTTCGTCACGTCGGTGTATCAAATGTTAACGAAGAGCAGTTAAAAAGGTTGACCGCTGTTGAAAAGCCTGCATGCTTGCAAATAGAGGTCCACGCACTCTGCCAACAGGAAGCAATGCTTGCGACAGCCAAAGAGCTTGGTATTCCTGTTGTAGCGTACTCGCCGCTCGGATCCAAAGCGCTAGCTGACACCCTTTCTGCAAAAACTGGGTAAGTTCCCCACCTATTTTATAAATATTATTAACTTTGTTGAATAAGGTAATAACCAGGTGACAATTGCAGCCGTGTGTATCCGGATCTGCTTACACTGCCTGTGGTTCAGCGCATAGCACAATCACACGGACGTACACCTGGACAGATTTTGCTGCGCTACACAATACAACGTGGAATTGCAGTCATTCCTAAGAGCACTAATCCAGAACGCATTAAACAGGTACATTTTTTGCAAAACTATTTACCTACATTTTTATTTATAACTGAGGTGTTTACAGGAAGCAATTATTATTACTAAACAATGAACTGCTTTCGTTATAAGACACTAGATATTAAGGGTCATAATTACCAGCAATAACTGGTTAAAATGTGCTTCAAACTAAAATATATGCGACGTTGTTTACACACTGATGCTTGGCGGCAAAAATAGGCAAAATGCCTATTGATCTCTAAGACCATAATTTGTTTCAGAATATATCAATATGGGATTTTGAGCTAAGCTCTACCGAGATGAAGGATCTCGCCGGCGTCGATCGTGGTGAAAATGGACGTATTTGTGACTTCTCATTCTTTCGAGGTGTCGAAAAACACCCAGAATTCCCATTTAAAAAATAAATAACAGATCCCAATATTAATATTCCTAACTTTGTTTTAATATGATAAAAATGTATAATCGGTAAAGAGAATAAATATTCAAATACATTTTAGATTTTTAATGTACCTACCTAATGGTGAAGCGGGAGTACAAAACCCGGCAGAAATACCATTGCACAAACCTTCTGGAATATACATTTAGATTAAAAGGGAACCTAGCGCTAAAGGTTAATAAACAAAAAATACCTTTTTATAAAACCCAATCGTAATTCGTAGGTACTCAAAAAAATAAAAACGAAACCCTATACATATAGGAACATTTGGTTATCCGTCTGTCAAGGAAACCTAGGATACATGCGATACTTCCCATTGACCTAAAATCATAAAAATTGTCGGAAATGAAGACCTTACGAAAGTAGGTATTGGAATAAATCAGAAATTCCGAAAAACGAACTTTTTGAACTAAAACAATAGTTTTGTCTTTCGATACGGCTTACCTCTTCGCTAGATTTTGCTCTTTCATAAAATTACATTCTAGCTTACAAGATTTAGCTGGCGGGTGTGTAGACTAGATAGCCTCTAAAAGTTATGGTCAAATAAACATGGGAAAATAAAATAGCTTCAGGAATTAACACAGGGTAGTAAGGGTTAATCTACCCAATAATGTGAATCTGCTGTGAGCCCCAGAGGTGGTTCTGTGTTCAATTTCTATACCAGACAATTAAATTGGAAATTGGAATGAGTTTTTTGAGAATTTACACATAGATTTAAATAATTATTTTAAAACGTAGCGTAATAACATAAAAGATAGGTATTTATAAATAAATGGGTTTTTCTTACTTCTTTCATTTGAAAATGTGTGCAATTGAATCAAAAATGTCTTCCCTTAAATACATTGATTATACTTGTAAATTCATGCGATTTGCATGAAATAATTAATTTATTTACGCACCTATGTAATTCCAATGTTTAGTTCAGTGTCGAACCATGCGTGTATAGTGTAGGTATCGCGTGAGTTATTTTTGCTTAATTTGAAAAAGAAATTTACCTCAATGTCGGTCATTTTGAAAGGAGCTGTGAAATTGTATTATTATCTTAATGATGAAATTGCTGGTAAGTGAATCAATCAATATATTATTATGAACCGAACTTGCAAATAATGAAGAAGCTTTGCAGTATATAGAACAAATTTTAGGTATGCCATGCCACTACTACTTCAGAAATAGAGCTTTTATCATTTTTCGATGAATCCTATTATCTTACTTCTATCAACCCTCATCAACCGATTAACGGGTAAAATATGGACAATTATTGTTGAAAGAATACATTTTTATTATATATACTCAGCCTGTCGCCGTTCACTGCTGGACGTAGGCCTCCCCAAGTAAGCGCCAACCATCCCGGTCTTGAGCATGTTTATTATTTTAATTAAACTAACATTCTCTTTTTAGACCCTAGGACGCAAGATTGGTTCCTTATGAAGTCCCCATGGACGGGGTTGGGTATATTGGCAGTCTACCTGATGGCGGTGTTCCGCTGGCTGCCCAACTTCATGAACAAACGTCCAGCGTACGAACTGCGGATGGTCATAGCAATTTATAATATACTACAGATTATTGGATGTTCGTATGTAGTGTACCAAGTAAGTGCCTTTGTTTTTATACATGTAATACACGACAAAGTGATTGCAATTCACCCAATGGTAAATGCAAGACAATACAAAAATAATACACACTAGGAAACTCTAGTAGCCACCCTTGCATGGACCACTGTCTCGAGTGTTTCATCATGAAAATTTATTAGATTTTGATTATTATATGCCGCTATACTCTAACTGAGGCCAATTCAGTAGGACGAAAACGTCCTTCCGACCGAAAGGTGTAGATGGGAACAAAATTAATTAACGAAGTCCGAAGGTTGCAGAGTCAAGGCCATGCTGCATACCAATTACCTACCTATGAGGTGTCGTCAAAAATTAGCGTAGCCATTTTTAATTATTGCAGAAAAGACCAGTGTCCAGCAATGGAACATAGAGTTTGAGATATAGTCAATTATAGTTGTATAAACTTGTTGCTATATTTCCTTTTCAATACAACATAAGCTTATTCCGATATCTTTCATTTTTCCGATTCGAAGTGCTCAAGATGTAATATGTTTTTCAACAGAGTATGGTATTGGGCTGGCTCAATCATTATAAACTGGTTTGCCAACCGGCAGACGAGGGACCGTACAGTTTGGACTACGCCTGGAAAGTTTGCTACGTATATTTCGTACTGAAATTATTAGATCTTTTGGATACGGTAAATATCGCAAATAACCTATCTATAGACTACACCTACATATAATTTTGTAACCGATCGATGTCTGTACACGATTTTTAGAATGTTGTCTGTTTGTCTGTGCGGTTGTTCGCGATTAACTCAGAAACGGCTAATAGGATCTCGATTAAATTAAGTATGGAGGTAGCTGATACCTTGGGTTAACATAATAATACTTTTTATCCCGAGAAATTTAGTGTTCCCGTGGGATGAGGAAAAAAAAACCAATATATTTGTTACTTTTATATACTCAATGGGATGGGATGGGATGGGAGTGGATAACATGCCTTAAGTGAGAATGAGACGGGACGGGCGGGATATAACGAGACAGGATGGGACGGGTTTGGAAATTCCAAATCAAGTCAACCACGCAGACGAAGTTTGCGGGCACAAGCAATATCAAATAAAGTTAATCACGCAGACGAAGTTTGCAGGCACAAGCAATATCAAATAAAGTTAATCACGCAGACGAAGTATGCGGGCAGAAGTTAGTTATAAATATTGTTATATTATCAACATTGGTCAGGTGTTATTTTTAAGGGACGATACCTTAAAGCGAGCTAGAGTTAGAATATCGAACAGAGGTTGGACTTGGAGCCACAACTACAAACCTACACTTTTGGAAGTTTCGTACGTATTAGTAATTTGTTGCCGCTTAATTCAGCGTAAAGAAAAACGTGGAATTGAAACCTGTATACCTGTGAGTTTAAAATAGAGGCACCGCACTACAGGCCTGTTAAGGAACTACAAAGTTACTCAATACCTTACCGACGTTAGTCTTACCGACGTAGATCAGCGGATTAAGCATGTTAAAGTGGCAGTAACCAGGGCATACCTACAGCACAGGGAAATGTGCCTAGCGGGGTCGATAGTTTCTCGAATGGAAGTTACATAATATGTAAAGTTAATAAACCAACATAAACTCAAAACGGTGTTCTACCTCTGTATCGTAGAGATGTGGGCAAAATAGAAACACGAATGATGAACTTATGAACATATTCAGCGTCATTTTGTAAATATTACGTCATTAACTAGCAGCGTTAGCTTAGTAGGTACTGAACCTTTGCTATTGTGGCCGGTTTTTAGCATCCTCAGTAGTAGACCATTGTAATTTGTTACAAACAATGTCGGCAAAATGTATTTTACCAATTCTTTCTTCCTAATCCGCCAAAAGGTGAAAAACGTCATACATAATTTAAATTTAAATCGAATGTTATGCTTGGTCAATGGTCATTACACGTAAAGTAACAATGACTTGAATATTTATAATATTATGTGCATGTTAAGTTGGGTGTCATTGAATTTCAATGATTATAGTGTTATGTAAGTTAACTAATTTTATTTTTGTTTTTGACTTTGAATTATGTTAGTGATCTTTAATTTTTGTACTTGCAAGACTAAGTGATTACCTACTATGCACTTTATCGAAATGGAGATCATTGGAGAAGGCCTATGTTTAGTAGTGGACTTCCTGTGGCTAAATAGATAGGTATAGTGACTCGTTGGTCGGCACAATTTGACTAAAGCGTCATTTACACGAGGAGAGTTTCTCACGGCGAGAATCATATGCGATTATCGCATGACAAATGTTTACACGATGCAACTTCTTTATATCCTTACGATAATACGACAACCTTCGTGGCGCAGTTGGTTAGACGCCGCCTGTGAAACGAGTGGCCGCTGGTTCAATCCCCGCACCGATACAAATGTTTGTGTGAACCACAGGTATTTGTCCCGTGTCTGGGTGTTTGTCAGACCGAAAAGTCTCTCGTAGTTTCTGATACTCACGACACAAGACTCGATCTTAGTGTGGGGTCAGGACTATGTATGTGACTGTTGGGTGTATTTATTATTTTATTATTTAATCGTATCTTCGATAGTCTGATCCGAATCGAATATATCGAATATAAAGACAGAACCCAAAACACTGCACACATACGTGGGTCGCAATGACGTATCTTAAGTTCCCACCATTGTTTACGATGGTTTTTATAGGGCAGACAGGAATATCTTACCGCCAGCTAGGGCAGGTAAATAAAATGGGATAGTGGAGATGGGACAAATTAAAGAATGTCTGGTCACTTGACTTATAGTTAATTATAACATTTTAAAATTTGTATTATAGGTATTTTTCAGTTTAAGAAAAAAACAAAATCAAATATCATTCCTGCACGTGTACCATCATTTTGGTATGGTCGCCGTCTCTTGGGGAATAGTTAAATGGCTACCAGGTAATTATCATTGTAATCTTATAAGCAATCCTAACTGCTACATAATAATCGATGCCGAAAATAACCCTATCAAATATGTAGATGTCCTATCTATGTCAAAATATAGGTGCTTCCATAAATCTTTGACCCGATTGATATACTCGGAATAGATTCCGACGATCAACGTCGTTTAATACCACTATTAGTCACAGGCGTTTGTTAAAAATTCGAATATGTTTTAGCACATTTGGAGCTAAGTCGTTTGTGATCCATAAATGTTTAGAAAAAACGGCAACTTATTACACAAACGTTTCTTACAAGTCTACTTGTATTTTCTGGATTCTGAAATGTTAGCTTCCGTGTCGCAGTTGGATAGACGCCGACGCCGCGCCAGCGCGGCATGCCCGTTGTGAAACGAGATACCGCGGGTTCGATTCCCGCACTGAAACGAGTGTTTATATCACCCAGAAATATTTCATTCGGGTCTAGGTGTTAGTGAGACTGAAATGCGTCTCGTAGTTCAAAATATCCACGACAGACTTGTATCGTTATTTACTTAGAATTTTAATTATTTATCACTTTTCTTATTCTGGCAATTTTCTACAGGTGGACACGGAACATTCCTGGTGACGATTAACTCGTTTGTGCACATAGTGATGTACATGTACTATCTCCTCACTATATGGGACGAATCCTACAAGAAATCCATCTGGTGGAAGAAACACGTCACGCAAATTCAAATTGTAAGTATATTCAGATGTAGAAAAAATATTTAATTGCACAATATTATAGCCATTTGTTTAGATCAGATGTGATTTTAAATGCGTGGTGGCCTGTTGGTAAACGGACCAAACCGGACAGCCAACATGTTCACGATGGTTGCGGGTTCAAATCCCAGGGCACACCTCTGATTCTTCCGAGTCATGTGTGTATTGATAATCAACTGCCAGGCACTATAACGGTGAAGGAGAACATCGTGAGGAAACCTGCATAACATAGCGATTTGTAGTAATTTCTATGGTATGTAAAGTCCGCCCACCCGCACTGGGCCAGCGTGGAGGACTATATGGCCTAACCCCACTAAATCGTACCTGCTCTCGATTGTAGAGGAGGCTCGTGCCCTGCAGTGGGACGTATATGGGCTGATACAATACAGTACAGATGTGATTTAAAAGGAATGGCTGTCTCGTAGCTACTAGCTAGTTAGAGGGCTAATAATCCCGCAAATGTAACCAGTTCAAATTATATGAGACAACTTGAAAGGGGTCAATAGAGCAGTCGCTCGTGTCCTAAGTGGTGAATCCCCTGATGCCTCAGGAGTCAAGGTGGACAGCCGGACGCGTCACTTTTTCGCTGATATGGAATATATTTTTAAAATCACAAGCAGTTAAGTTATTTTTCTGGTAGTAGCGATAAAATATTTCAAGACTGTATCTCGAAATGATCCGGAGTCGACTACTATTTAAACTAACGACTACTATTGACTACTATGGTGTTCTTATTGACTAAAAATTCTCATAGCACATCAACCTGTTTTTTGGGATGTATAAAATGTTGAAGGTCTTATAACTTTTCAGCTGCAATTCACAATGCTGATGGTGCACTTCATCGTGCTGGTTGTGGCGAAAGACTGCGGCTACCCTCGACAGCCCGCCTACCTGCTCATACCACAGAACTTATTCATGGTCATACTGTTCTTAGACTTCTACTACCGATCCTACATAAAGACCGACAAGAAAGCAAAAGTGTAATATATTAAGATCGAATACACAAAAATAAAATACTTATTACATATTAAGTTCTATATTTAATCTTTACATAAATATCACATTTTGCGTTATACGAACTACGTGAACAGTGCCTTAATACCTTGAACATTCAACGAGATACTAATCACGTTGTCCTTATTTAACACCTATATTAATAATAATTGTAAAACTGACCAAAGATGTTTAGACATCCCAATGAGCATGGAATAACCACAGTGAATGTTATACATCACTTAAATAATTTCGTAAAGCTTTAAAATATTAGATACCAAAACATAATTGGTTTAAATGGATTATTCCATAATATTGTAGAATAATTGAGAAACGTTGAACGAGTCTAATACGCTATGAACACTGCATAATATTGCAATTATACAATAATAATATGATATCCAATACCGATTTCTCTTATGCTTTAAGATATAATTTTACTTTGTTTATAAAATATATATTTCAGTTCTTATTAAGGCAAAGTAATTCTAAAAAATATATTGCTTTAAATCTTTTAATACCTCCTGAACACGGATGGTACTGGATCAACAAGGTCGTTTAAAAGTAGTATAAATAATATAGAAAATAAATTCACAATACATGAACACAGTCTTAAGAAATACAAGACTAGCTCAGACGAGCAAAAAGGTTTTGTTTCACGAGGTCGATGACGTTGCTCTCGCTGAACGCGTCGATGACAGCTTTCGTTAGACAAAGCGTGGTGGTGGCGCCATCTACTTCGTCGTCTTGCAGTGCTCTGTCCATATTCGCGTATTCCCTGAGATTCTGTTTTAGTAAATTGATGAGGTCTTCGGTAGTGATACTGGGGGCCATTTCGAGGTTATTGGCCTGGTTTTCGAGTAGAGTTTTGAGATCGTACTCCTCTGCGACGGAGGGCGCGGGGTCCTCCTCGCAAGTCCGCTGTCGTTTGGCGCGCCGCAGCTTGCGCCTCGCGTCTAAATACGCGTTGGCAACCGTTTCCAACTGCAAGAATAGCACTGCCAACGGCGTGTCCGATAAATCGTCCTGAAGCGACAATTACGTACTCTTAATTAAAATTCTTAATTTAATTGCCACGATTATACAGTCGAATGCATAAACTGTGAACAACGGGGTCAAAAGTTGCATCGTCTGCACTATACTCAGTCTCTTTAGAAGAAATGTCAGAGTATATTTAAATCATAAAATGATAGCGGTTAGACATCATAAATAGATCTAAAATAACATATACGGAGTCTAAAAGCAAGTTAAAAATGTGCCTCGTATCGCATATTTTTTTGATATGGCACAGTTGGCAAAGATATCACTCGCAACGAGAGCCGGCGGGTACGGTCCACGCACCGAGACAAATGTTTGTGTGATTCGCAGATATTTGTTTCGACTGTGAAAAGACCGAAAAATTTTAATTTCTAAAACCAAATTCAAAATTTTTATCAGAGTATGGTCGAATCATGTGTCACTGTTAGGTATTTTTATCAATAAAAACTTACGATTAAATGAATACCTGAATTTGAACTACCTGCATTGATACGCTCACCACTGATGATCTAATGATGACGCAAGCTTAATTTCCCGTGACTTCCGACGACATAATAAACATAGCCGCTATAGCAAGTCACAAAACCAGACACCGGGGCTATATAATATTAGAAATGACGTAACCGACTCTCCTATGTATGTAGAAAATGTGTCATGACATGTCTAGGCACTTAGCACAATAATACACAATTTCTATGAAATTTACTCACCTCGTTAGGGTTAACTATTAACTTTGCAGTTTCCTGTGGCAGGTCCTTGCATATTTGAGCAACTAGTATCTTGATTAGAGCTTCGGACACCTGAGCCGAGCCATCTTTATCCTGCAATAACAAGGAAAATTGCATACAGAATATGAATAATATTATTAATTCATCATTTGACTGCATCGGTGGCGTAGTTGTATTACGGTACGGTTACAAAGCTGAGGTCTCGGGTTCGAGTCCCAGGTCGGGCAAAGTGATATTGCATTTTTCTGTTCATTATCAGCCCGGAGTCAGGAATTTGTGCCCTATATGGCGATAGGCTCGCCCCCTATCACATCGTGGGACTGAACATACAAGGCGAAATGTGGGTGTCCTAGTGGCGCCTCTGCCTACCCCTTCGGGGATAAAGGTGTGAGTTTATGTATTTATTTATCATTTCATTTCAGCAGCATGATTATTGTCGTAATGGCTTATGAAGTATTTGGTTTTCCGGCACTATCCCTATCTCGATGATATTGTCCCGCGTATCGACCTTGTTATTATTATTAAATCCCGCGATTGATATTTTCGACAGTTTTACTAGTGACTCGGTTGTAAAAAGATGTAGGGAAGTTTTTGCATTATCGAATAATCTTTTGATCTCATCACCTGGAGATCGAACTCCAGTTCTCCTAATTTATTTATCCAAAATGCTGCAACCTTTGTCTTAAAAATAGTAATCAAAATGAGCACAATCCAGTCCATTGTTTCGAAGTCTAGACAGTTACAAAGACACCGCGGCAAAAATCCTTGAAACAGCGGAAGGAACAAATCTGTTACATTTTATATTGTTCTATTATTATTCATCCACATTCTACAAGTTAACACAATTAATTGCTCGTAAAGGATGTGCTTCGTGCACAATAATGATGAACATCGCACAGATCACGCAACTAGGGTGGCTACATTTTTGATGAAAAAGTTGGGACAAACTATCGGTCTTGGGAGACGTGAACTTGACATTCAAGTAATGATTAAAAAAACGACATTAATAGGGAAGTATTCAATTAATACAAGTTATTGAAACAAATTGAGTGACCATTGTGTCATATCAAAAGTGGGTGACAAAATAGGACGAGGGACAATAGTAAAAATCAGGACAATCCCATGAAAGTTTGGGAAGGTGGACACACTACCTAAAACAAAATATCTACTTACATGTGGCAACCAAATATTGAGAGATATATTCAAAGGGTCCATGTTTTGTACATAATGCCACCAACCGCGCGGCACAAAGAGTGCGTCGCCAGCAGACAGTTCCACCATTCTCGCTCCTGTTATACCTGCAATAAACATGGGCAAGAAAAATTTAAAATCACAAAAACAATACAACTCATTAGCATTTTTTGTTAAAAAGTTTTTGAATTTATATTTGTTAAAACAATGTTGGGTATAATATGCAACTATAGTCATAAATCTTTATTATTTATAAGAGAATTTTTGTGGGATTACATGAGAAATCACCAAGAATAATATGTCTTTGTTTTTGTGTGCCTTTACACCTGTATATTAGAATATGCATATAATATTTATGATGTAAACTAATAATAACAGACAATATTTTCACTTTTAGCATGCTCAAAATAATTATTGTTAAAGATTAATTATAGACTCACCACTAAAGAGATCAATATTATTAGGACAGTAAAAGTTCAATTCGCTATAAACACTGGATTCTTCGTATGGCACTCTGGTTGGCTTCATGCCACCTGTTTCCGGTGGAAACAGTATCCAGCGCTTTCTGAAAAAACACAAATATAAATTATACCCACCCTAATCTGTAGCTAAATAGAATAAGTAAATAAATATTTTAAAACAACTGCAGCAGCCTTATCATCTTTATTATCAGAATTAATCTATGTGCATTGCTGACCTGATAAAGTTGATTAGCTGTTATAATATATGGTATTATCAGCTAAGGTAAATATTACAAGGAATCACTGCATATTTAAGAGTTCTAAGAATTAATTTCAAAGATATTGTTATAAAGTTGAACAACTTGCACTACTTGAAAAAAACTTTTTTTTCAGTTTTCATTTTTAACTTCCCAATGTTTCAATTGCTTTCCAGCTTTCGTAGTCATGGGGTGGTCTCAATTTTCTTTCCATGTGTAACATTAGCATAAATCTAAGATACCAATTTGTACTAACTTATAATTGCAATTACTATAGGCAAAAATACTAACATGATGACAGGCACCAACATAATTGTCATGAGAAACTACATTCTGTATTTGTCAACTCGAAATATCTATGTTTTGCAGTAGACTCACTTCAACAGTTATTGCTTACTGTGGCTGAAGATGAAAATGATGATAATAAATTAATTTTTAATGTATGTACATTGTAGGGTTTTATTGGCAAATAGATATTAAGAAACAAAAATAATCTCACTTTCCATACAGCTGTGCAACAATATTTACACCATAAGTGTCCTGGTGTGCGGGTGTGTGTGCTCCCTGACTGCCTACCCACAGTGTGGTGTCTGTCGCACCCTTGGTAGGATACCCAAACTGCTTCCATGATATGTCCTGAAAAAAGAATGCTTGTTACCCAAATGATTTATGTAAATATATATAAATTGACTTATGTGACATGACTTCATTTGTTGGCAGCAATCGATCCATTTAATTGTACAAAAGCTACATTTCCTTGAATAAAGATCGACACATGACTATTTAGTTTGATGTAAGAATTACTTTCTTTATATTTTTGACCCACATGTGCAGATTGCAATTCCAGTTATACAATCTAATTACAGTTGTATAAACACAATGTTCAGGTATAGTATAACTTATAAGATACCGTAAACCAATAAGAAATAGCAATTATAAACATATTCTGTTACATTTTACCTATGGTATGTTTGGGCCACCAAATATTTTTAAATAAATTTATAAAAATTTTGAAAAACAATAATAATTGGAGTATTCTTGTTTTCAAATGTTTCTATAATAGTAAAATCCTCTTATATCAAACATTCTAAAATACTCAAAATAGGTATTTTTTTAAGTTACTAAGAAATAAAATCTTGAATGACATAAATAACGTACAATATAACGAATTTATTGGTTACCAAAACTGTATATTATTTATACAAAAATCGAATATTTACCTTGTATAATTCGTGTTCTCCAGCAAACCACTGGTGGACATACTTGTAGTCGAAATACATCCATTCGTCACTGGTCGGCAAACTGTCTACGAAACTTTTGAATGTCATGCTCTTCACCTTGCATCTCCTCTCCCAGCAAGGCTCGTCAGATATAAAATCTCGTTTCATACAGCGAAAGGGTATTTCCTTCTCTCCGAACACTGAACACCATTTTTCAACATTCCACTGGCATATCGACCAGTTATCAACAAAACCGCGAAATACTAACGGTGCGCTAGCTTTCGCTATTACGCTACGAACAACGTCCTCATTTAAAACAGACATTTAAAAAAATCACTTTATCACTATTATATGAAATTAAATGATTTAATTTCAATCTGTGAATCCAAGCGCATCTATGCAGTTCAGTGAAGTTCGCAAAGCCAAATCACAGACTATTAAACAAGACAGACAGCCGACTCCATACAAATTTTTTAACACGTTAAGGGAACTCACACAACGAAAGCCCAAACATGTACTTTATGTCTATATTATGTTATATAATTCATTCATAATTAATCGTCCATCTCTTTCTATCCAGTACATATTTTGACAGGGTGTTCTACTGTTCTTTTCGCTCGGTGGTTATATACATGGGAAGCAGTGCTGTGACAATCGGTACTTTTTCGAAATACCGATCTTTAATTTAATTAGGGATGGCTTTATTTTCCGGTTGACATCAGTGCCTCAAACTTACCGGTTTTTTTTACCGGTTTTGGTAGTTGTATATTCAGGACGTATTGGTTATAAAATAAATAAATAAAATAAACTTCAAAAATAAATAACTTTATTTATAAACAATGAGAATTAAATTAATTTGTTATTCTAAAAATACCATAAATAATCCTTATTTAGATTGTCACTTTTTTCTCTACCACCCGGTTCACAAGGCTGTCTTCGCTAGAGAAGAACGGGCAAGAAACTCTAGCGTTGCTCTTTTATAATATATTTACAATACAGTGATTATGCATTAGTTAAATTCAGAGAAGTTCACAAATCATGTATAAAAATCACAATATTACAGGTCATTTTTTACAGCTGAGATACGTCAACCAGAACGCACAATTGGTATACACTGTTCCGCTAAAGCAATGATTGTCAATGGTAATAGTAGTTTCAAAGTAATTAAAAGTTATGATAATATTATAAATACATTAGGTTTACATACATTTTTTAAATTCTTAATGAGGTTTTTGTTTGTTCAATCGGGATAATCTTAGAGAACTACCACTAGGATAAGAAAAAATCTGCTTTTTATAGCGATTCATGACAATTTAGAATGATTCTCTCCTCCTCAATTTAGGGATAAAAGGTTGTATGGAAGTAAATAATGTGAAAGTAAGAAGCACAACAAATTATTTATCACATTTACCTGTTTCTGGAAAGAAAAAATGTTACATATTATGTTACTTATAAATCTTATTATCACATATTTTACTTCTAAGACTCCTTGTAATTATACATTTTTCAATTAACGCCTAACGCTTTTTATGATATAAGCGTAATATTAATAAGGGTTTTTTTTTATTTTATAAGCCTTATGAATGCAAGTTATGTTAGCAACTACAGTTATAGTTTCTTTATGTTAGTAACTACAGGGTTGGTATTCATAGAAAATGCAATGAAACTGCCTTAGATACATTAAGGTGCTGGGTCATAGTAGTTGGCAATATAAATTTAACCAAATTAGTTCAGGCTTCTAGTATATTAATGAAACGTTTTCATTAGGTTAACTTTAGATACATTAAAGCAAATTGGTGCTAAAAACAACATACTAACTAAATAATGGTGTAAATTTACAAATTATTACACCACGGAAGCAATTCCATGTGTAACATTACAAATGTATTATTAAATCGAATACAAAACAAGTTAAATACAAGTCTGAATACAATGTAATGTTAGTATCTTGAAACCATATATATAGTTTTCGCATAATATTATTTTTAAATCACGAAGATACAATTTCTTAAAAATTCTGCAATAAAAACGAAAATGTTGGACTCAATGATTTGAGGAAATCCAATAATGTATATTTATCTATTCACTCTACCTTATACTCCTATACGTGGGCCTCCTCAATAAACGATTGAGATTGAGATAGGTCATGGTCCACCAGGTCATCATTTAAAGATATGATCGAAATTGCTCTTCCATTACATTGCAAATCAATAAAAATATATGAAAGATGCAAATGCAGGATTTGTATTAACAGTTTAAAACAACATAATATTATGCTTTACACTTAGTAAAATGATAATCATATTGAAGATTACTTTGTTTTTAAACCATGTAAGGTGAGTAGAGATATAATAACCAAACTATTATATGATCCTACTATGCAATTTTTCAAAGCATAAAATTAAATTTATTACAATTTCCAGCAAAGAATTGCTATGGACATTATTACAATGAAGTGTATTGCGAACAATGTCTGCTTACAAATATAATATTTGTATTAATTAAAAACAGTCATTATTATATTTAATACATCATTGCAGACTTTCATTCTAATGCACCGAAATAATTCATTTCAAATTGGTTAATATAAAATACAAATAAAATACAAATAAATGAAACTGTAAAATAAGTTTACAAATATTACAACATGTGAAACATTCCATGCATAATCATATAATTGGTAATATCATATAAAGGCACATTTACAAGTAAAATGAATATAAAAATACTGGATGCAATATGATTAAGAAACAAACAAATTGCTATTTCAGGATTCTACATCAACCATCAGGTAGGTTCATATTAAGGTGTAAGAAAAAGTTTGGCAACATAGGTCTATTTTAAAGAAAACCTTGAATTGAAACTAAAATGATTTTACACCCTGAAAGGAGACTTAGGTTCAACACTCAAATTTAATCAAAGAATTTTAAATTTAAGACAATATTTAAATCAATTAACAAAAGTTATTACAAATATTGCAATATTGCTTCAGTGATAGAGGTTTTGCTTCCCTTGGATTGGGAGAGTCAAAACGCATAGACACAAAAATTTTTACAGCTTCATTCCAGAAATCTATATGTTCAGAATTACAAGACAATGCATGTGTCAATTTGTTACCATATCGGCCAAAACCATTTAAACTTTCAAACAAATCATTTATGAAGGTAATTATATCTGTTGTGAAAAAAATATCAAAATTAAGATTAAAAGTAGAATAATCATGTTCTTGGAGATGTTGGTTACTCTTCATATAAACTAGTAGTGATGTAGCCACTTGCCGGCTAAAAACTTGGGCTGCAAGTTTGACCTGTAATGTATGTGCATTTTAATTATTGTATAACAATAAACAATATAAAATCTATACAAATATATCAGGGGAGCCATTCTTTAATTAAAAGAAGAATAAGAAGAATATACCTACTATTATATAACTTCTGACATATTAATCACTTTTTGTGATTAGTGACCACTTCAAAACTGAATCTTGATAGAAATTGTATACTTTAATTTACCTTCATTTTGTCATATGAAGTTGGATTTATGTGTTTCTCTGTAAGTTTGGTGCTTCTTGCTCAGCCATCAAAGCCATCCTATAATTTGTATAGACTTTCTATACATTCCCACTTTGCTCTTCGATAAACAATGAGTAGATGCTTTTTCTGAAAATTTTTACGAAAACATTTAAACAAATGAGGTACATCATAGATATGATATAATTGGTTGGGGCCAATTTTGTAGCAGATGTCATTCGTGCAATTATTACTACGTAAAAGTTCAGCATTGGAATCTGATATTAATGACTTAATAGCAACATTAGCAGAGCCTTGATCACTAATATTTCTAAATGTTTCTCTAAATTTATATTCAAGTTTATACACGGAATTGCACAAGGTTTTAATTTTTAATTTTTCATTAATATGTTCGGCAAGAAAATGTTTATGACAAAAACGAATACGGCTGTGTTTAATAAAAGGTATGTTTTGTAAATATGGACAAAACCCTAACCACATTTCCCACCTTGCTTGGTTTGTGAAGGGAACACAAAAATATTTATTATTTGGTCCTCGAGTGTTACACTCGGGAACAATGCACTTATTTACCATAGTTCTTACAAAAATAACAAGTATTTTAACACAAATTCAATAATAATAAACTATCACTCGTTTTAGCCGGTAAACACTAATGACTAAGGTCACTTATGCCTATTTTATTTTTTACGAAAACATAAGCACACAAAATTAATAAAAAGAAAAAAAACCGCCTTTGATTGCAAACTGTAGCACCAGAATCCGTGATTAGAAAGTTAATATATTCCAATTATAAGATTCGCTGTACTAAGGCTTGATCAAGGCACAATAGAAAATGGCGGCAAACGAGATACGTTGACAATCAGACATTTCAATACTAGTGACATAAGATACTACGTCACACGCACACTAATAAAAATATTGAGTGTAGAGAGAGAAAGATGAACGCCGCCCATATTAAAATAGTGAGATAGCTAGCATAGCTTAACGTGCAACTTTTTTTGTTCTAAGTTGGACGGGCCTGAAGCCAAATGAAAAGAAAAATATTTTTGTTTTGACATTTGCTTTTTTTGTTCCAGTAGTGTTGTGCACAAATACTACTTGTAGTCACATTTGTAGTTTATACCTATAGGCTATAACTGATATTAGTTCATTTAAAACTCTGTAAATATTTTATTGGATATTTAATCATTTAATTTCATATTAATCAATTAAAAATACAATATAAAAGAATACTGTATTTTCTTTGTTAATTTTTAGCTTATAGCTATTTTAAAGATTTAATCAATAATAATTAAGAGATCGCAGTTAGCGATAAGGCCGCCAATTGTAACCATGACATTAGTTTTAATTGATTTACTGTTACTGTGTTATTCTTTTCTATTGTGGTGTACAAAAAAGTGTGTAAATAAATAAATAAATAAATAAATAAATAAATTAATTGCTATATGCAATGAATATAATGAAATGCACTATGTTTGTAATTGTAAATAGACCTTTAATAAACACTATTGCTACCTATAATAATAGTTTAGGACAAAACAAAATTGTTGACTGAACTTAAATGCGTAGAAAGACAAACATATTATGTATTTTTACGTATTTATTTATTAAAGATTAAAGAAGAAGTGCTGGTACTTCAAAAAACGTAGATACAAATGGTGGTGCCGAGCTACCTTTTTCTGCCCTCCTATTGGCTGATATTTGACAGTTTGGCCAACATGTAATAATTATTTGAAACCCAAAAAAATATGATTATACGGAGTGAATAAATGCTAAACATGCTAAATGTTATTTTAAAGAAATTATAAATTAGGAATAATATCATCATCTATCGGCGTGTGGTGACATTAGGAACTACAAATAAAAGGTAACAAAATATCCATGTAACGCATTATTTGCTGTATGTTTTCATAATGTAAATAACAAGCATTTATACTTGGTATCTAATAATAATAACATGTCCAATATAATAAAATGTTATGAGAGAAAAACTGTTCCTAATATTTTCACAATAGCGCCTTCGACGCCAGAAGATACGCGACCTATTGTAGTGGTTTTACTTGATAATTATTGACATAAATCAAACATAAAAAAAAAATTAATCACAACCGTAGTGATTACTTACTCTATGATCACAACCACATCACAACATTGGTCGCATGATAAACAACAGAAGCAAATTATTTTGCTTTAAGAGTAATATGACTGATACATAAGGATCAAACTACTCAAAAACTTGTCAAAAGTTATGTTAAGGTGAGTAAAGGCTTCGAAAATGTCGGATACGCAAGTAATATCCACATTCTTTTCAAATAACAAAGCCGAAAGCGGTTCCCAAGATAAAAGTGATGATTTTCTACATTTAGTTGATGAGTTAAATATTCAATTAGATGGATTCAACATTCCACCTAGTGTTAATTGTGTGTACAATCCCACAATTTATGCGAGACACACATTCGAGATGTACGTCCGAAAATACTGTAGTAAAAGGAAACTAATTATGTATTTTGGCATGAATCCTGGACCTTGGGGGATGTCGCAGACTGGAGTAAGAATTGAATATAATTGGCAGTATATCTACATATATTATTGCATGAATAATTAATAAATAGACGCAATTATTCATTATCTTTGAGTCATATTTATATCTTTTATTAGCAATGTTCATTACTGGATTTATTAGATGTATATTTACGAATATACTTAAATAAAAATAAATAATTTTTATATTGTTGTTTGTATTGTGTTATATATGTACTTTTGATGTAGCCTTTTGACTTTGTATATATTATAAACTGTAGTTTAGGCGAAGATAATTTATTAATAAACACTTATCAACTGTTACACTAGAGCTTTTAAAAAAGTATGTAGTAAATCTGTTTATGTAAAATTCAATAAAAATGACCCATCAATAAATAAAATTAATGAAGTAGTTAGTTTCTGTATACATCTTTCCATGACTATTTATAAAATGTGCTATTAAAAAAATATTATGAATTTTACTGTGTAGCATATCATATCATCTCACATTTCAGGTTCCTTTTGGTGAAATATCATCAATAAGAGATTGGCTCTGCATACAGGGACCTGTTGGAAAACCACCCAAGGAAATAAAGTCTAGACCTGTTAAAGGATTTGAATGCACTAGAAAGGAGGTGATTTTATTTAATAGTTGTCACAGTATTCATTTTTCTTTTTATCAGAGCAGCTCTTACAACTTCGCAAAGCAGTCTGTAAAAAAATAATTTCCATGTTAAAAGTTTTAAAGTGGAAATAATATTTTTTTTACTAACTTAATAATGTGGCATTTATAATGCAATGGTAACTTTTACATTTTTTTGAACAGTACACATGATACATCATCCAACAGTGGGAAGAAGCTGTGTTTGCTATTTTATTTAATTATTATTATTTTAAAGAGCACCGCTGTAATTTGTAGCCCATTCTTAGTGAAAAAAGGATTGTGAGCCTTAGAGGAAAAATATGACTCTATCTGAATCATGTGTTACATTTTAAAAATTTAAGTATTTTCATGTCATTCAAAGAGTACCATTTTTGGTTTATAGTAATTCCATCAAAATTACAATCAAGATTCATATAAGTAATTATTTGAGAAGTGTGCCTAATTATGATTTTATAATGATTACAGGAAAGTGGTAAGAGATTTTGGGGATTTTTCAAAAACCTGTGTGGAACACCAGAGAAGTTTTTTGAAACCAGTTTTGTTTACAACTATCTGCCCCAGCAGTGGATGAAGGACAATGGTAGCAACCTCACACCAGAAATTTTAAAAGTAGGTGCATCATATTTTTGCTACTATTGTGCAATGTCTAAGTACAAATATAGTACTCTACTATTTATATATTTTCAGTGATTTAACTTTTTTTACTTTGTACTTTTCAGTGTTAATTGTAAAAAAGAAAATAAACAGATTGATCTACTCCTATTCCAGGCAAATGAAGCACAAGAACTTTACAGCATCTGTGATCCTACTTTTAGCAAGATTGTTGAGCTCTATGAAGTAAAAATAATTGTTGCTATAGGAAGATTCTGTGAAACAAGAGCTCGGAAATGTGTTGAAAAATATATGTCACAAAATTCAGTACAGGTAAATAATGTTTTCATTTTCCTAATCTCATCTCCATCTTATAACATTGAGAGTGGGGCCCTTTTGGGCCAAACCTGATGGTTTGTGGTGACTTAATGGACTGATGAAATTTTATTTGTTTAGTACATACATAAACTTACGCCTTTATCCCAGAAGGGGTAGGCAGAGGCGCCACCAGGACACCCACATTTCGCCTTGTATGTTCCTCCGTCCCATGATGTGATAGGGAGGAGCCTATCGCCAAATTGGGAACAAATTCCTTACTCCGGGCTGATAATGAATAGAAAAACTCAATATCACTTTGTCCGACCCGAGATTCGAACTCGAGACCTCAGCTTTGTAGTCGTACCGTAGTACAACTACGCCACCGAAGCAATCTAGAACTGATTAGTGGTCTGACTAATTTCTGTATTTTACATACCATTATATGATTGCTGCTATTGCCAACTTGTAACTATCGGAAGGAATCGTACACAAAGGATCAATATACTCTCCTCAAAGAGACTAAATTTTGAAGTGGCAAACATGTTTATACACAGTAATAATCGCGAATGCGCATTTGAAGCCGGCTGGTTTTTATACTATATTCGAACCCGCGGCACTTCTATGCATTATTATCATTATTATCACTTGCTTTCTAGTTACTACCGACAAGCTATAAGCCCATCTTAATCTTATCAGTATTAATCCAGTTCGATTAATCAAGTTAACATTTACATAATGATGTTATCAAATCTAAAAAATCAATCATATTAACTTTATACAGTGGCGGATTAGCCGTACGTAGGAAATAGCTTATGATACGATCCCCACATGTATACTCAGTCCTATGACCCATCCTTGCTGGAGCGTAATTATTGTCGTGAAATTTAGTAAAGCTCCATTTACACGGGGAGAGTTTTTCGCCTCGAAGATACGATTATCGTAAGCATATAAAAAACTTGCATCGTGTAAACATTTGTCAGAACACGATAATCTATGGCGGCTATGTCATGTGATAATCGCATACGATTCTCGCCGTTAGAAACTCTCAGCGTAAAAGGCGTTTAACGGACAAAATTAATAAGCGATCCCAATCCCAATCCAAGGATCGATCCGGAAAATAGACCAATCAGAACTCATCAAATGTGAGCGTGTCGACAATACCTTGAGCCCATTGGTCTATTTTCACGATCGATCTTTAGATAGACATGAAAATCGTTTATTAATCTCGGCCATAAGAGTATTTTATCACTCGAATGTAGTTTGAGCCCCAGCTGGTTTAATCCTGCACCGTTACTATACCTACTGCATCGATCAATTATACACTAGATACAACATGAGCGCTTGAAAAATGGCACCGAAAAAGAGTGCTTAAATCACGAGTAAGCACTCTTTCGCCTTCAGTCGCGCGCCGACCGTTGCTTGTGACAATGCCTAAATGCTCCGTAAAGTGCAAAAACAACACGCTTACGGCTTACAAAGCTTAAAACTCATGGGATTTCGTATTTTCGGTAAGTAAAATTAATTTACTTGCTTCCTACTTTAATCAATATGTGAAATTGAGTACCAATATTAAATATAAATTAATTTAGCAACCTAAAATCAACAAGCGCTGCTTCGCAGTTGTCTCCTTCGACACGCTTAAATAGACAAGGATGAGTAGCGTCATGATTTGGAACAGAATATACATGGAGTAGTTCTATTTTGTATTTTTTAGTTACTAATTTTAAATAATTTAAACTTATTATATATTAAAAATTAACATCATAAATATTTATTACAGATTACAGAATTGATTATATTATGTACAGACTATGTTAAAATATATTAAAAGGAGACATTGTGAAGTAAATATAAAAAAAATAGTTGTGTGTCAACGATTTTTGTTTCATTTGTTCATGATTTTGCCATATTCGTACAACATTGAACATAATGTAAAAGAAAAATAAACTTAAGTATATTTATTTATTTAAATCTTTATTGTACACAGAAAAATAACATACAGAAACAGAAAACTAAAAAAAATAATTATTTTATTATTTTTTTCGATTTATCATTTTTACAAAATAATCACATTTTACATATCATATTTCATTATTACAATACAATAGGTAATAACTTTACCTATTATATTGTAAATTTTTATGTTCATGTTAATTCATAGAAAAAATATGTAACAATTCGACTCCATTGCGCCCTTTATTCCGCTGTCCAACTAAAGTCATAAAATTTTATTACTTTCGAGGACGTCTCATTCAAAAAGGGACTTTATGCCCCAGGAATAAGGTGAAATTTGTGTTAATTTGTGATCTTCTTGTTCAGTTTTTTGTTTCAATGTATCGGCGCCACTTTTTAAAGGAACATTTACAGGGAACTGTGTATCTAGTGTATAATTGATCGATGACCTACTGCCAAAAATAGTGTGTGTGATGTGTATTTAGATTTATCTAGTAATGAGAATTAATAGGCCTGTATTTACTCACAGCACTTTTTCATCTTTGTTGGAAGCAAAACCGTTTGCCAAAGTTAAAGTCACAGTTTCTATTCCAAAGTATACCGCTCTGACCCTTCAAACTTATCTGAGTAAACAGCAAAACCTACCTACTGAAATATGCATGATTTCCAATTTCTTAGAGCGGAGGAATCCTGGATATCTGAAAGTTGCGTAAAAAAATATGGGAAGCCTACCAAACCGCACGAGAACAGTTCGGTTAACTAAAGACTAATGAATTTTCTAAGAAAACTGACGTCAGTCAGACTGCCCGTCGTTTAATCATAAGGGAAATCATTGTGTAATATGGATTAAAATGATGTTGTGTAAGTGCCCATATGGAAAGGTAAAAATTAAGAGAACTGCCAATACTGCATAATCATCATCTTCAGTCACAGGAAGTCCTCTGCTGTACATAGCCCTTCGTAAAGAATCCCGACTGTCACTTATGAGAAGTGACCAGCGACTCTACAACCGTTATAAAATCGCCTGTCTACTTGTGTTCTGTGACATTACTGCGTAATGGGAGTAACTAACTGGTGGTAGGTCTCTCATATGTGAGAGGCCGCCTGGGTAGGTACCACCACAATGTCTATTTCTCCCGCCAAACAGCAGTGTAAATGCACTGTTGTGTTCCGGTTTGAAGGACATTGTAGGCCAGAGTAACTACTGGACATATCGAGATTTAACATCTTATGTCTCAGGATGGCGAGCGCAGTGGAATGCCAAGCATTGCCTTGTAACTCATGGTGTTGTTTGGTTTTGCTACTGTCCATGAGCGGTCGTATCGCTTACCATCAGGCGAATGGCAGGCTCCTCTCATCATTCATAGCAATAAAAAAAAAACTAAATTCACTTAAATTGCAATAGTTCCAACAACACACTTAGATACGGTTCTTGTGTAGTATGTTTCAAAATTCACAAGTGATTATTTGCTTCTACTACACCCAGCACCACCACCCTTTTATACGTCTTAATGATTATGCGTTTACTTCTAGACGACAAAAACCATTCTTTATCTGTACCTAAGCTGCTCGATAATAAAGTTTTTAAGTTTTAATACTTTATTATTTTACAGATATTGTATATGCCCCATCCAAGCCCAAGATCAGGAAGCGAAAAAAAGTGGTATGAGCAAGCCCACGAATGTTTGAAGAAGAATAATCTTTTGCAATATTATCAAAGAGACAGCTCTGGCTAATTCGTTTTAAGGACAAGCTACATATTATATACTTAGGTACATCGATATAGGCTAAATAGTTAGTAATAAAAATGGTTGATTTTATGAGAAGAGCCCTTGAACTGGCAACAGAATCATTATCTGCCCAAGAAGTTCCTGTGGGGTGTGTTTTCGTAGTGAATGATAATATTGTAGCTGAATCTAGAAATAGTGTTAATGCGACCCGCAATCCTACTAGACATGCCGAAATAAATTGTATAGACACTGTTGTGGAATACTGTAAATTAAATAATATTGACCACAAAATGTACTTCAAACAAATAAATGTTTTTGTTACTGTTGAGCCCTGCATAATGTGTGCAGCTGCCCTCACCAACTTGAATGTAAGGGAAGTTACATATGGTTGCGCTAATGACAGATTTGGTGGTAAAACTGTACTAGATATCAGTAATTTTTATCAACATAACTACATATTGAATGGGAATTTGTTAGCTGATGAGGCCATGGCTCTTCTCAAACAATTTTATAAGGGTGTCAACCCTAATGCTCCAGAATCTAAAGTAAAGAGGGAAAAAAATAGTTGTACTTTATTATTTTAAACAATAGTTTTTTAGTTTGTTTTCTGTTATTGATAATATATTCTATTTGTAAAATACTTTTTATATATTTTCCTAATAATAAATAAACCTTTATGGTTAGGTATTTAAAATTTTGTTTATTAATTGCATTCATCAATTACTAGAACATACTAAGTAATTTCTCTATGTTAATTACTTGTGATATGCATCATGTCCAGGTAAAAAAAAAAGCTATTTTATTATTTTGTATTTTTAATGGAGCAGCAGAAATATTTTTTATTATTACAATTTCTGATAATATTAAACTTACAACTAATTACAATCCCTATGCTACCAAGTACTTGACACAATTTGGTTTCAAACATAGGAAACTGAAAAGCAAACATTCATAACAAGGTCAACAATAACTATAAAATATAATATGTATATAATATTCAAAATGGCTAATAATACAACACATTTTTTTCTTAAATCTAATTCATAAACTAACTGGCATTTCATCACACTGCATTAACATAAAAGTGAGATCTGTCACAAATTAAAAACATGCATAAACAATATCTACTGATTAAAAATATCCACATGGATATCACAGAAAATTTCCACTAACCCTAGCTATGAGATCTCACATTTACATTTCTACAGGGATAATGTAGAGAGAATGAAGTTGTTATACAGGTGCAAAAAAATATATCCGGCAAGTAACTAAATGCATTAGAATCAATGTATTCCCACCACTATAGAAGTACCAGATGCATAAACATAAGTGCCTTACAATACTGTTCATTTATTTACACACTATTACCCTATCATCATACATAGAATGTGCAATTAAATTAAATCATTTGAATTGTGAAAACCATTGACCATGTGGTTTTGGTTTTCCAATTCCTCAGTCTCCACAATTTGGCCGTTGGCCTGAACATGATTCTCATTGGGACAGTCTTCGAGTTCTGCGATTGGTTCGTCCACAACACTTGCACTCTGGCTGGAGCTGCTGTCACTATCTGATGTAGAAGAACTATCACTTTCAGAGTCCGCACTCGACGAGTCCTGTTGTCTCTGACGTAAATGATCGTTTTCTAGTCTCAATTTCTCATTTGACAAAGTGAGCTCCCGAATCTGCTCATCCTGTTCTTTCATGCGCTGCAACATATCGCTGAAAGATGCGTCATCCACGCCACTCGAACCAATAGATGTTCCTGATGAATCTCTTTCTGCAGCACCACCGTCCCTCACGCTAACAAACATTTCTTTGTCATCAATTGATGAGTCCTTGTCATCATCCCCACTTTTAATTTTCGATCGTTCCGTTCTTTTAACGAGATTGTCATACTTAGCCTCGAGCAGAAGATATTCCTGAATTAATTCATTTTTGGACATATTAGACAGACGTTCGCTTTGAGCATCTTCATAGACACTCGAAAATTCTTTTGTTAAGTATTCCTCTTCATCTTCAGGTAAAGAGAAGAAATAATTATCCTCAGAGTCCACACTAAAACTCGAGTCGCGGGTGCGCGCGGAAGGTGTTTGTAAAATCTGAAAGGTATTTTCTGGTTCAGGTTTATGTATTTCCATGAGAAACTGGTTGTTATTGAAAGGAGCGTGTGTTTTCGATAAAACAATTTTCCGGTACCGGTTGATTCTTTTGGTCTTGTCATTCCGCCGATCTTGCCACGGTGCTTTCACAAAAGGTTTCATGATTTTCCGTTTAGATTTCCCGCGCCTCCTTTTCTTTTTTACTGTTCCGTCAAGTACAGACTGTTTCTGTTTTTCGACGACTGATGGCGCCTCAGTCAGAGATGGCCGCGTCGAGTCGCCATCTTTTATTGCCACTGAATTATTTTCATCCATTTGCGAAACAAATGTTATTAACTAAAATATTGATATTATTTAGCAGTTAAATCACAATTACAAGTCAATTACCGATGTCACAGTGTCTTAAATTAACTCCAATATTATGTTTAGCTTTCCACGAAGCACAACCGTACTGACACAATCCGCCATTCTTATGTATTTATTTATTTGTTGTAGTTTTTTCAACAAGTTACATTAGTGTTACCCAATTTAAATTTACTATTACACAATCTGTTTTTCACTTATGTCATAATCTGAAACTGAATTTTAAATTAATTTTCAAAGCATCTATTGTACTTTAGTTACTATTTGATGTAACAATAGAAAATGTATATCTTATATATGTACATAGTACACCATACAAGATAACGTTTTGTAATAAGTTGTAATATTTCTTATAGTATTTATAATATAGAGGGAGCGCTGGTTCTTCAAAAACATAGATAAAAATGGTGGTGCCGGGCCACCTTTTTCTGCCCTCCTACTTAGGGTGAGTTGCAGAAAATCTGACGTTATTGTTAAAGGTAAAGTTAACTTTAGCAGTGACAATAACAATGACCACGGGATAGAAAATTCTTTTGTTGCACCATTGTCATAATTGTTATAGTTAAAGTTAAAAGAGTGACCAGTGAAATGATGCGATGCGATTTTACGTCGGAATTTATCAGCGTATTTTTGTAAATTGTTTTAAAGTACAGGCAATAATTCAAATCGATACACAAATGACACTTATCAATACAGAAAACACACACAAATAACGAAAGATAACCGTGACTTTAACAATAACCGCCCGAAATTGAACGGTTAATGTTAATGTTATACGTGACGTCATTTTAACAATTGTTAATTTTATGCAACCCGAAAATTGCATAACCGTCGATTTGACGGCTGATTAGCCCTTAGTTAATGTTAAAGTTATTTTCTGCAACCCACCCTTAGAGTTCTGGACTCTTGTTATATTTATTTTTTTATTATAGAGGGAGTGTCTTCAAAAACGTAAAATTTTCTTGTTCGTAATGTTGGTAGCATTCCTGTATTAATGTTACCGATTAATTACTTTTCCGAGAAAATATATATAAATAAATGAAATACTGTTGGATCATGAAAAAATTTCAGCCGCCGCGCCGGGCCACTTTTTTCTGCCCTCTTATTTGCTGAAATTTATCAGGTTGTCCAACATGGACGAATTTCTTGAAAAAGATAAATAAATATTTTCTTTTTAGGGCTATTGAATTCCACAGTCCACTCAACTCGTATAAAACGGATAATAACTAAATATATATTATACTTTTGGTTACCGACTGAATTTGTTGTAAAACAATTAGTTCATTTTTTTTAAATACTCTTAAGTTTATATCCCACATATCATTAATCGGGAAATAAAACGATCACTATAATTTGATTTTATTTTCAGCCGTTTGTGAACCACTGCTGAGCATAGGAGGGAGATTATTTCTGGATTTTGCGGCCTCGTGCGATTGAGGGCCAATCCTGTAAAAGCTGTAAAGCTGTCTACTTCATCCCTCTACCTACCCGTAGGTCTACCGCGTCGTCTTTTTGAATGGTCTAGACGCTATACGCCACTTAGTAAAGATTCTTGGCCACTACTGTGGAATCTGAATCTGTGATACCAAACCACAATTACTTTTTGTTGAGCAATGTTTGCAAATGTTACTTTGCAACTGATAATAAAATGTTATTTATATTTAGTTCTTACATGTTGCCGTGTTAGTTTATATTAAGTAATGTTGCCTATCATGTGGTATCGATAACATTGTTTCTCAATGGGGTATTCTACCCATTTTCAAAAAGTCTTTTAAGTTGTTCCTAAGATTAAGACAAACTATTAAAAAAAAATTCAAATTTTTATTCGCTCGGCAAGTCCAATAAAAATCCATTTAAAATTTAAATTTTAAATTTTTGCGCGCAAATATGTTAAAACGCTAGGTGCCATGTTCCTTTAAAATGATACGTCACTCAACCAGTAAACAACCTGTGATATTAAAGAGCTCTTGGACACCGGAGGAGGTATTCTACTCGCGGAATGACGTAGAATCGTTATCCATTATGGCGGCAGCCGTTTCACATCTTTTTAGGCAGATAAAAAAATTGAAATTTTCAAAACGAATTATAAAATTTATTCCTTGGAAATATAAACTGAAATTAACATATACTTATTGCTTAATGCTTTACTATATACATTTATAGTTTTTAGATTTTATCTTTCTTATAGTAAAATACCCCATTCGCAATGTTGCTCGGTGCTCCACAAAAGGTAACTGCAGTGTTGAAGTACCTTTACACACAAAGCCTGAACTCCAGTTAATTGTTTAGATTATAATTAGGTATTACTTCTACTAGTATTTATAATTTCTATAATTTTTACCTATGAAATATTCCGGAACTAGGGGCTACTTAATCTGGAGTCAGTTCACACTTCACACTAAAGCTGCGACTTAGTTAGCGATAGTCGATACTAGGTTTTAAAAAGGTTTCGAAGTACGAGCAAAAAATACTTGCAAGTATGAAATATATTGCCATACGTCGATGCGCGAAGAGCTCGGAACACTACACATGAAAATACTTGCATAGGAAATCCACCATAAACTATCCAAGTATTTTTGAGGGCTCACTGCGCCGCGGCTGGGACGCTAAAAATAGCGGGCTCATACTAACAAAATACTTTCAAGTATTTGAAATTATTATTAAGTATTTTATCTGGTTTTCGACCCTTGTATTTTTACGGACTCATACTTGAAGCGCTGGTATTTACTTTTGCAAGTATGTCTCGTCCCTATCGCACTTCACAGTTGTCATTTGTCATCAGTTAACAGTTAACACATAACTACCGAGTCTGTGATAACTACCTAACCAAAACAAATCAAATATCAGTGATTTGTAGGTACTCACAGATTACTTAGATCACTAGGTACTTATTTGTGATAGTCGATAGACAATTAATACAATAAATAAGATTTATGACATGTTAATGTTCACCTTAAATCAATTCTTTTCAATTTAATTCACCATCGTAGACATAAGATACAGCTGGTTTGTGTCATTATCAGGAATCTGCATTTATCATACCCTAAAGTAGTGTCACCTGTGTTAATTTGCGTCCAATTTGAGTTATAACGATGGCTGATGATATCTTATTTGAATTGTTGCATTCAGAAATAATAAATTATTCTTTGGAAAAGTCTAAAGATAATAACGAGAAAAAGGTAAATACATTACTTGCATTTAATACTATTCTTGCATTTTATATGGGCAGTTTTACACTCAGTTTGCTGTAACAACTCATTTCAATGTCTCCTAAAATTATTATGTTTTTATCTCTAATCTACAAATTCATTAAATAAAAGAATCAGCAAGTAACATTTCTAACTGTTATTGTCACTTTCAATGAGATTTTTATGGATTACATAGTCATGAAAATTAAATTACCAATATTTTTTAAGTAGGAAAATTAAATTTGTATTACATCTATTAAAAAATTTTTCTTTACCAGTACCTCCACAGCTGTTGTTGTACTGAAGTAATGGCATTGGTGCAATGATTCTTAATATGTTAATCCATAAACACAACAAATTCACAGCTTAAATTTGACCTCTTTTCAGGATGTGGATTTATCTGTTGTGGAATACATTGGGTTTGCAGCAGGATATAAAATAATGGAGAGGCTGACAAGAGAATGGCCAAGGTTTAAAGATGAGCTGGACACCATGAAATTTATATGCACAGATTTCTGGACATGTATATACAAGAAACAGATAGACAACTTGCGCACAAATCACCAGGGTGTCTATGTATTGCAAGATAATGCTTTTAGATTTCTGACAAATTTCTCCAATGGCCACCAGTATCTGGAGTATGCACCAAGAGTATGTACTGAAATTTTATATTTCCTTATTTAATATAATACTTTCATCCTTTTCTTGTTCAACCTAAAATTCTCTGTCCTCGGTCTGGAGGCGGTTTATATTGCAAATAGTCACGGTCCCACCCTTACTCTAAATGTGGTTATAGAAATAGTACCATAACTGTGTCTACTGTAATAAAATAACTTCTACAACTACCCATAGATTGCTCAGGGCTTATTTACAATTGTTTTAGCAATCATTTTGTTTAACATTTCGACTTTTGTTTAACCCCCTCTAAATTGTGGATATTCAAAAAAATCATGAGGCGCCTCATTATTTATTTGTGATGAGGACATTGACATAAATATAATTTAATATTAATTAGCATTTTATTTCGACATAGTCACGAAAAAATCTAATAGATGGCGTTTATGTATCTTAGTTTTTTAAATCACTGATTCTGTAATACAAACATTTCTTGGTACTAGAATAATAAATCGGTAATGGGAGATAGACCAAACTATGACTGCACAAAAACAAAAAAAAAGTTATATCCTTAATAGTTATCTAAAATAAGCCAGTCTAGTGAACATTAAAAAAATCAACTATGACTGCACAGCAACAAAAAAAAAGTTATATCCTTAATAGTTATCTAAAATCAGCCAGTCTAGTGAACATTAAAAATATCTACTTTGACCAACAGATTGTAGCATTGTGACCAGGGATTTCTATAATTGATTATTTTAATTGGCGTTTTACAATCTTGAAAGATAAGCTGAAAAACTATATACCAGTTCAAATCAAAACAAATCTATTTTTCAAGAGATATGATCAAATTCCTCAAAGAAGAAAAAATAAATTCTTTATTGTTCAACTTCGACACGACACGACACGAAGTACTGAAAAAAATGTGCATACTTCCCATGGCATTATTTTTTAAAAAATTAGCTCTCTTTATCAAGATTGTAAAATGCTAGTATAATAGAATATACGTGGAAAAATACCAAGCGGTATTTTTCCATATATATTCCTATTATTAATTTTTTAATTGCGAATTACCTCATTTTTTAAACAAGTCGTTATAATAAATGTAACATATTTCTACTCAATCATCGACTTTTCCATGGATATTATATTGTGTCATGAAAGACAAAGTGGAAAATAAAAGAATACCAAATGACAAATATTCAAATTATTTACCTTCTGCCCATATGCCTCTTCTGCATCTACTTAAGAACAATCTGTAAAAAAATGAAGCACATCCCTTTATACAAATTTAATACTTTTGATAATGTTTCTTGGTGTTTTGGTGTCATCATAGTTTGTTCTATCTCCCGTTACTGGTTTATCGTCTAGTTCTGGGACACCTGTATTTCCTAGGAAATGTATGCAATTCAGAGATGATGCTACATAAAAAAATGAATGCTTCTGGGTATAAAGTAAATAAAACACAGTAAACAGAGAATAGAAATACCCGACCGCAACGAAAAAATCGTTAGGATAGATTATTTTAATTTTTGAAAAATATTTTAACTATATATTTTATTTATTTACTCCACCTTTGTTTTTGTATAATTAATCTTAATCATTACCTAACCTAACCAACCCTTTGTCAAAAGCTCTTTATTCGTTAGCGTAATTAAAAATGGAGAGGAATGCTCCACATACCCACTGTACTCATTGATATCCTGAATGTAATAAATTTCCGATCGCTATTTAGGAAATATATACCTAGATTTCCTAGGAAAAGTAGATTTTATAAAAATAATCATACATTTCTATTTCCTATCTATTTTAGGCATAGATTTTAGGAATGTTACACATTTCCTTGGAATTGTATGCAATGACGGATTACATACTTTTCCATTAACATGTACAATGTTTGAGCTCCATGGCTTTCCAGTTATTTTTGGTTATTCGTTTGACTCCCCTGAAATTTACCTTTTGTGATAATATATATTTTTTTCCAGTATGTGGCCTATACCTGTGGCCTGATAAGAGGTGGATTAGCAAATCTCTGCATTAACAGTATAGTAACAGCTGAAGTGCAAGCAATGCCATCATGCAAATTTCACATTCATGTTCAGCGCTCTTAAATGTCAAGGATATTAATTGTATATATTATGCATAATCAATAAACTTTATTAGTGTTATCTTTGTTTTATTCAAACAATTTTTATTTATTGTATGCAACTGTATCAGCTCTGTATAATGTTAGCTTAATCATTTAATTGCCAATGAATTTTTCGGTTTGCCAATAGGAACACCATACATAATATGTTGCGTAGAGTTTATATAAAATGATTGACCTAATGCCCCATCCAGACTCTCCACGTAACAAAAAAGCTACAATTAAATTTGGTGCCCATGTATACCCATATGGTTTCTTTACGAACATTCTTTTTTTATTTATGTGATATAAACGCAATAAAATATAATATTAGTAGGCACATAAAGTAGCTTACACAGGTACCTACTTCAATCACATCCATCTTGTAGTAGATGTAGCAGACCACTGAATAAATCGAGAGTGTGGATGGCTAGCACTCTGTCAGCTTCCGCTCGCCAGACCTCGTGTCGAAGAACTTCGCGGAGGCGCGTCGCGAAAGTCTGGAGCGGGCAATATACTTTTAGAATTCATGATTATTAGGCCATTTTACCTTATTCCTACATTTATTAATTTTAAGATACATATTATATGCTACATCTGACCCCCTGACTATGCGTCCATTTTGCGTTCGGGGTATACCTATTAGCGTTTCTGTTTTTACTCGTCACAATATACAGAATGAACTTTTCAAGTGAGCGTGGATGGCCTAATCCGAAACTAGAAAGAATAGCGAAAAATACTGAAAGGAGTCACGAGCCCGATTTTGATGAAAACTAAAACTGCATACTTGGATTTTTGATAAATCAATGTTCCTAGCGAGGAATCGAACCTGATGATTTTGAAAAAAATAACACATGCTGTATTTTTCCACCATTCGGTAATATTGCTAATAAAGATTAAATTCTGAGAAGTAACGCCATTCGGCAAACAAGAAAAGATGTCATCCTTAAGTCAAAATACTTTCTTCCGTTGCCTCAGTACCTAGTCTCATGCGTTGGAAGTGGAATTATCAAGAAATAACTCATAAATTGGTTGGAACAATTATTTCTTAAGCTTTATTACAAATACATCTCTTTGTTAAATTACCTACCTACAATGACAAAGCTACATCTATGTTTATGACAATTTATGATTTTTGGAGGCGCTTAATCGTGAAGAAACCATGTAAAGGGCATTTATTCGTTACAAATTCGTGAGTAACACATATGCCTCCAACACATCAAATCTATCACTATTCATTGAATCCATGCTCAAATCACAGAATTTAACATCTTGGTATATTTAAGTATAAAATTTCCAACAAAATATGACAAATTCTAAAATTCCTCACCCAACGCGAGGAAGCGAGGTTTTAAGGTTACGGAAGAAAAAATTGAATTTTGCTGAAAATGAGCTATTTCATTTAATCTGGACTTCACATGATTTAGATAATTCTTATTAGAAACATTATGAAATAGTGTAATAATACAGCAAATGTTTTTTTTTTAACTATCCGATTTAATTTCTCGCTAGGAATATTGATGTACCTAACAAAAATCCAAGTTTGCAGTTTTAGTTTTCATAAGAATCAGCCTTGTGACTCCTTTCAGTATTTATCGCTATTCCTCATAATTTCGGATTTGCCCATCCAAGCCCACTTGAAAAATTTACTCTGTATACCAACTCCCATAGTGCCTACAGTATTTTCTTTGCTTGTTAACCAAACAGCGGCCTCGCGCCATTCGCTTTACAATGTGTTACAGTTTCAGCGCTCCCTTAATTCAGCACTGGTTTGCGCATGTGCAATATCGGGCAATCGATCGACTAGTCAGGTAGGTACGCGTAATTAATGCAATTTGATCGGCAAGCGCTACCTGGAAATTGACTACTATACATAGATACACAGCGTACGCCGTTGTTTATGAAGTTTATTGCTTTATTAGCTAGGTACCCTAGTCAATATTTATTTATGTAAAAAACTATGTTAGGTATTTTATTTGTCTCGCAAACATTTCGAAATCATTCAGCTAATTAGTTTTCGCTGTTGGACATTCATGATATGAAACCACAGACACCCTTTAAGGTAATCCACTGATGGTTAGAAGCAGCGCAAAGCGTGGGCGTCGTTATCGACTGGGGCGAAAGCACTGCGTACCCAAACATTTGAATCATGAAAAACAATAAGGGTGGGTTGCAGAAAATAACTTTAACATTAACTAAGGGCTAATCAGCCGTCAAATCGACGGTTATGCAATTTTTGGGATGCATAAAATTAACAATTGTTAAAATGACGTCACGTATAACATTAACATTAACCGTTCAATTTCGGGCGGTTATTGTTAAAGTCACGGTTATCTTTCGTTATTTGTGTGTGTTCTCTGTATTGATAAGTGTCATTTGTGTATCGATTTGAATTATAACCTGTACTTTAAAACAATTTACAAAAATACGCTGATAAATTCCGACGTAAAATCGCATCGCATCATTTCACCGGTCACTCTTTTAACTTTAACTATAACAATTATGACAATGGTGCAACAAAAGAATTTTCTATCCCGTGGTCATTGTTATTGTCACTGCTAAAGTTAACTTTACCTTTAACAATAACGTCAGATTTTCTGCAACTCACCCTTAGTTGTAATGAATAAAATCCCAGTACCTATAGGTATGTACCTACATTTTATTTGATACATATCTACGAGCATCCTTTTGACAATGCTGTTTACCCGGCAAACCGGTGTATGTAATCATATTATTCGTTTGCATCCTTTTGGTTTAAGATATTTTCGTGATGTGCACTAGTACAACTTTATGTACCTATTTTAATTGTTAATGTGTTAAGTATGTAATTCGTTACTTTATGCTGCTGCTGTCCAAGAGTAGGTAATAGGAGATACCTATGCATGAGACATGATGCAGAATAAGTAACATATTGTTTTGTAATATATTTTAATGATATTATAAGATTGTTGGGTGCAATGTTCTAAACTTCTAAGTTTGTTTATAAGTTATTTTGTGTTTAAATTTAAGCTATTAACAAAATATTGATAATTTGTAAAGAAAGACAATTCTGTAGCAATTACTGAAAGTGATGATGTGTAAGTACAATCCGATAATCTGCTTAAAAGTGTATATTAATTCACTTTTATGATTATTTCGTATAGATCGGAGCAGCCAACAAATCAATATATTTATTTAAATTATTTTTTCATATGATAATGTAAACCGAGGAGAGGGATATTTTCACTTAATAGTTTTATTAAACAGAATGATTTTTTGGTAAACCTAATAAGTAATAACATTTCAGGATCTCTTTCTATGGCTGCAACTGCAAGTGTGCCACTTCGAAATAGTCTCATAAACTGTAAGTCAGTATCTGATTTATCGACGATGATGTTGTCATTGCCAAGACCTACATTCTGATTCATACCGGGTATATCAAGACTGCGACCGAAAACGAAGCCAGGTGGTAGTTTTAGTGGTTACAAACACGATGCAAATAAAAATTTCGCCAAAACAGTGACAGATATTTTTTTAGAATATTTTAAAAATCATCGTGTTTGGGTGGTAAATACCTAGTTATTTCGAAAATAATAATTTAAACCCTTACGTACCATTGCGTATTTTAAAATAAAGAGGCGTACATCTTTATTTTAGGAAAATTGTGTATTTCTTACCCAAATACGACGAAAAGTAAAAAATTACAAAAAAAATTTTACTTGCTTTGTGTCTGAAGTCACTAATACTACCACCTGGCTTCGTTTTCGGTCGCGGTCTTGATATACCCTGTATACTATGAATTAGGTAATACTTGATATAGACATTATTATAAAATAATTTTTAATAAAAAAATAAAAACCGACTTCAAAGTGCCACTACAAAGTAACAAATAATATATATTTCATCGGTCTAGTACCCAATGATTAATGTTCTTATTGACTTGACTAGCTAACAAATCTTAAATACGAAATATTTGAAGGCGGGTCGCTAAGTGCCGAACATGTACGCCTTACGCTTAACATTAATTTGTGTAAGTAATTATAGCGAAAACACGCAAGATTTACACGGAATATTAATTTGTCTTAATATATCAGGCCGTAATCGTCCACTGTTGAGCATGGGACACAACATACCCTTTCTTGTACTTAAAGCCCTTTATGTCATGCAGGTTTCCTGACTATGATTGAAATATATCAATGTTAAAGAGTTTGGTAATTGAATATCATCAACACACAAGTGACTCCGATAATTCCGGAGGTGTATACCCTGGAATTATAACCGAGACGGTGGTCAACCGTCTCGTGGATCATATCTAGATAATTATCAACAGGCTACCACACACATATAAGGCACATAGAAATTCTATCAAAACTTCAATAAATTTAAACGTAGGATTAGCATATAATATAATGATATTCTTTTGTGTTTAATTTACTTATGTGCCTTTCTGAGCCAACATTGCAGGATCTACATGTAATATCAAATGGTGTAATATTTGCTTAAATTTATACGTGTTTGATATTTAGCGACCCGCCTTCAAAATATTACGTATTTAAGATTTGTTAGCTAGTCAAGTCAATAAGAACATTAATCATTGGGTACTAGTACGATGAAATATAGGTATATTATTTGTTACTTTGTAGTGGCACTTTGAAGTCGGTTTTTATTTTTTTATTAAAAATTATTTTATTTGTCCCTTTTTAGTTTTGATAGGCATCGTAATGATGAGAAAGGTGACCATGATATAATCAAAACAATGTCTTTAAAATTTACGAATTCTTCAGACCAAACATGATAGTATTGCTGTGTAATTATGAGAAGATTGTAAGTCATTATAATCATGATATCCGCTATTGTTAGACACTGACCAGGTCGGATTCTCTTAGTTTACGTCGGTAATTTACGTATCTATTTCTCTCACTCTCCCTCTTCTTCACCTACTGTTTATAGTAAAACTTTTATATTGAAAACTGAAATTAATTGTATCTATTATCTAACCCCCCCCCCTACACGCCTTTCCCCTTTTAACCCCCCCTTTTTAGTAACACACTTATACCGAACCAGGTGCAAAAAGAATTATTGCTGTACCGTTCAATTTTGAGGAGTTCTGATCTTCAGGTCCGGAGATATTCATCAGGTCTTCACCATTATTTAATGACACCAATCTAACATATCATACTTGTCGACAAAATAGTTTATTTTTAATCGTTTAAATACTGCCAGAGATATTGAGTATTTACATTAGTATCTATTTCCCCCCCCCCTACACCCTTTCCCCCTTTTAAGCCCCCCTTTGTAGTAATACTTTTATACTGAACCAGGTGTAAAAAGAATTATTGATGTACCGTTCTATTTTGAGGAGTTCTGTTCTTCAGGACCGAAGATATTCATCAGGTCTTCACCAATTTTTTATGGGACCAACCTAGTATATCATGCTTTTCGACAAAAAAGAAATTTTTGAAATCGGTTCCTTAATACCAGCGTAATCACGTAACAAACATACAAAAAAAAAACAGTCGAATTGATTACCTCCTCTTTTGAAGTCGGTCAAAAATAGGAACGTCTACGAACAATTTTCTTATTTTAGTGGGAGACGATTGTAAAAGCATTACGATTTTATATTTCTCACAAGTATATACCTATATATCGGGCACAAATTCTTGAATCCTTGATATTATATTAGCTTCTTTAACCAGGGCTTATCGTTTTGGTTTTCAAAGTAGCCATCCCTACCGGTGGTAACAGCAATTTCTTTTTCTTCTTTCATTTCTTTTCAGTGTATCTTTCTGTCCTTATTCGATAGCTATTACCTTATGTGAAAACTAGAAAAAAAGGATTTCTACTAATAAAGGCATATAACTTGTCGGAAATATTTGTGTACCTAGCTGTAATGCGGTTACCCCCCGCGGTTCCCGCATCTTGCCCCGTGTTCGCCTACAATGATACTAATGACAAGTATGATGATAAGTATGTATTTCATGGGTAACTAATATGACTTAACTTAATAAATGTGTTTATTTTTGTTTTAAAAACTCATCAAGCTTTTATAATATTTGCAAGATGTGTAGTGATTACCTATATTTCCTGGGTTTAATTATATTTTAATTAAACATTTACTGATATAAAATTGCATTTTTTTACACATAGGTACTGGGTAATAGGGTACAAAATAAAAATAACAATAGAGTTGGCTACATCAGATTATATTGTTTTAGTACAGAAAACTTTAAATTAAGATTACAGACAATCATGAGTAAACATGCGGCATCAATATATTCGTCTAAATCTATTCTTCTACATGGTAAACATACAACGTGTTACAAAATTACCCGTAAATCCGAAAGGAGGTTAAATGGGGCCTTATAACGAGTACATTCACAATATTTATGAACCGTAGTAAACGTAGAAACATACCCCAAAAAAATAATAAAAATACCTATTATTATTTTCACTGATGTGCAAACCCTATTTCAGTAAGAATAAAGAGTAAACTACGCAGAATGTACCTACATTTCTACCTAATTCGCGAAACGACGAAAATTTTAAAAGACCTAACCTAAAGAAACAGCTTCAACGAACACTTACTTTTTCATAATAAACGTCCAATTTAAAGAAACGGCTCAAAGCCGCTTTACTCAATACACAACCTCGCTCGTCGGGATATGACTTGTGTGGCATTACCACCATCGTCGGTGTTAATGACGCGAAAACCGATCTAACACGCTATTCCACCTGGGCAACCGTTGGGCAATCGGAGAAATACACTCTGTCCTTCACATAACCCCACAAGAAGAAGTCCAAGGGTGTGAGGTCCGGAGAAGGAGCAGGCCATAGCACCGGTCCCCCGCGGCTTATCCATCCTCGCGCAAAGCGAACGTTAAGATTTTCTCGTACGTTGCGAGCAAAATATGCCGGAGCTGCATCATGCTGAAACACCATGTTTCTTTCGTTCTCAAAGAAATCCCAGTAAGCTACAGGAAATTCGTCATCCGCCTCTTCGAATTCCGTTTGTAATAACGTTAGATAGTTGCTACCGTTCAAACGTGATGACATAATGACGGAACTGATGACATACCCGTCATAAAGCCCACACATTTAGCCGCCACTGGTGTTGGAATCTGCCCTGCCGTGAAGCATGTGGATTCTCGCGAGCCCAAACGTGATCGTTATGCATATTAGAACCTTGTGAATGTTGCCTCGTCGGTCCAAAGAACATAGTTTACGTAATTAGGGTTTTCCTCTAACTGCCTGAGGTACCACTCGCAGAAATTCCTCCTAGGTGCAAAATCGGAGAGTATCAGCTCCTGTGTACGGCAATAGTGATAAGAGTGACGATTGTCATCACGAAGAATTCGCCAAACTGCAACATGGTTTATACCGATTCTTGTTCCGGCTCGCCTCGTACTTGTGGTCGGCTCTTCTTCAAAATGCTCTAACACTAACTCAGCCTGGCTGGCGTCGACTTTGCTTGGACATCCACTTCCAGTAGACCGATGAAAAGAGCCGGTGGAATGTAGTCGTCTTGAAATGTTCAGAAAATACTGGTACGATGGCAACCGTCGCTGTTCAGTAGGGGGTCTATCATCGATAAATCGTTGGCGATGCAATTTGCGAGCACAATAAAAATTGCTGTCTTTATGGCCTACGCATAACATCATATCGTAATATTCCGAGTAAGAAAGCATCGTTATTTTGCAAAAAAAATTGGAAAAAAAATCGAAGCAGTTGTAACATTAATTTTTCAAACTTGAAATTTTTTGAATTCAGTACTTGAGTCCTTGTATTGAGGTAGCAAACATTTATGAATGACAAATATAAAAACGATTAAAGTAGACAATTTTTATATAAAATATATAGGTACGTAGGCCTTTCTGTTAAATAATCTGCTTCCCTGACATGACGGCTTATAAGGGTTGACAATATTTTTGGCTTAGATAATTAAATATATTTTTTACGGGGTATATTGTAACACGTTGTATAAACATAATGTAAACCTTAGCTTTGGCGTGAGTCACTCCTTATTTTACATATTATTTAAGTAGTCAGTACTATAATGATAAGCACTAATTGCCAATAATAATAATTCTCTTGATGTCAGTATGTCTGTGTGGGCTTATTTAGCTCTTCATCACAAACTATGTTTGATATGGTTGGGACTTTGCTGTGTAACAAACAATTTTGCATTAATTTCTTATAAAATATATATTGATATATAAGCTCAGACCCGTATCCCGCAAAGGGTAGGCAGTTCTCTCTCTCCCTCTAAGTATTTAACTTTCTGTCTCTCCTTCTATCTCTATTAATCCCTTTCTCTGTTTTCTGCCACTGGTTCACTGCTGAACAAAGGCCAAAGATTTTCATAGGGACTCGTTGGTACTGGCCTGCATCCAGTGACTACCTACAACTATTCGTCTATCCACCTTATAGATGGAGATCCGACGCTTTACACACACAGTTCGCCGAGTGTAATTTCGTCTCTAGTTTGATAGAGAGGCGACCGCATCGCTACACCTACCACAAATACAGACCGACTCTTACGACAATTTCCAAATCTAAAAACTGACACAAAGTGGAGTGGACATAAAATATTTTCATTTTAGTCAACCTACAGGTTCAACCTGTCAGGTTGACTAAAATATATATAATTATATCGGAGCGGAGAGGCAATTTTAGCCAAAGTACTCCCGCTTAATGTGGCGGATTCAGAGTGGGTATATAAGACTTATAGAATAATAATTATACTAACATGATTTCAATAGTATTGTTAGTCTATTAACCAATGAATTGTGACATCAATTTCTAATTTCTACTATTAAATAGAAACGATATTATAGTAATGGCTATTATTAGAGATTTTACTTAGGTACATCAAGCGATCATAGTACGTAAATCAGATAATGAGATTACATTTAGCTTGGCGACCAACAGAGAACGTAGGTATATAAAATGATTAATATGTGATACAAACATTTTATTCTGCTTACATGATATTAGTTCTTCAATTTATCTCCTCAGCGTCTTGTTGTGCCTTGCGCTGGTCGGCGATCAAGAAAATCTCGTCCATCTGTTTTTTCTGGTCTCCTGTAAGAACGTTTGTTAAAGCATTGAATAAAATAGGTTCTGTAGCAGACATCGTAGTCAGGGTATTCTTGAATACCACGTATTCATCAACTGAGATGATTTTCGCTTCGAGTGGTATAGTGTAGCACTTGATGTCGGGATCCTCTGAATCATCGGAGTCATTGTCGCTATATATGTCCATCTTTGCGGTTCTATCCACATTAGGCGGAGCGCCAGTCTTCGTAAATATACGGAACAAAGTTTTAAGGTACTCGTCATTGGCGTTATGAGTATCATCTTCATCACTGGAAAGAACTTTTAAATCTTCCTCTATTTCATGCTCGTCTTTGCAATCTTCCACAAAGAATGTTTCGTCATCACCAACCCCCTCGGTCACTCGCTTCACGCCATTGAATAACACGAGACACGATGGTAGCAGCTTATGAATAAAGTCCTCTATATTTACTATTTGGGGTCCTAATTCCAGAAGTGTACAGATTCCAAGTATGGAGAGTTTTCTGTTATGACGACCTACGACAAGGCTGGTATCATCCAGCCATTGCTTGATAAAGTAGTGTGTGAGTGACATGTTAAGGACAGACTCCTGTAGCTTGTCCAGGATCGAGAGTAATATGTATGGGTTGCTGTAAAGAATTGCAATAATAACCTGCAGTAGACGGACTCGGAGCCTAGAAATTGAATCATTTCTAGTGAGTCTATTCAGTACTAGCTCTACGAAGGAGAAAAGATGATTGTCGATCTTACCAGAGCATTGAAGGACTATCACCTCAAGTAGTTTTGTTGCGTATATTTTTGATTCATTCTCACTGTTGGAGGTTAGGACAGCTTTAATCATATTGAATGTGGCCAGAATATGATTCTCGTTTGAGACGAAACCAGGTGTATCCACCGTCACAAAGTGGAATAACACTGGCACCATATCCATGAAGTAGTCGAAGCCGTCCTTTTTAAAGACTATGTACAACATCTCAAATAATTTCCACACGTCTTCCGAAATACTTTTTATTGTAAGGTTGCACAACAAAGTCATAGCATCTTCATAATATTCCGTTATATTATGGTGCAATATGAGCCCAACAACGTTTATCACTGGTTTTTCCAGACGCGCCATTATCTCAGGATTTTCTTCCACTACATTAAGCACCGTCTCGATGGTGGCAAGTAGGCTTGTTGCTGCGATGGTTTTTTTGTCAGTGACCACGTCGGACTCGATTACTATATTAATGAAAGTGGTAGCAAGGTGGTCGATGATATCGAAAGCCATTGGGATCAACTGCTCTGTGAAGATAGGTACAAACTTCTGCAGCACATGGGCGATATCGTCGTTCTCGGTCTCGCGGATAACTTTTAAAAGCTCAGAGGTCAGCTCCATCACTTCTGGCTGCAAAAATTCATGCACCTTATTCTGAGATTTAAGAAGCATTTTCAAAGTTATAGCTGCTTCCACCCTCACAGGTATTTCTGCATCTCTGAGCATAGCTGCGACTGTCATTTGCGCCACTTTAATTATCATTGGCTCACTCCTAAAGTGAATGTTGGAGTAGCAATATAGCACCCAACAAGCCCTGGCCCTTATATATCCGAAAGGACTGTGGAACTCAGGGAAAACCAGCTGATTGAGAAGATCATCCAATTTTTCTTTGTGGAACTTTTTTCTCATAAGAATATTGCTTAGGGTTCCAAAAATGTGCAGAGCTCCCTCACGTTGATTTGGTTGGAATTCGCCGTTCTGGTTAGTCAGAACTTGTACGCACAGCTGAACTGACTGTTCAAGCATGCCCTTGCGCTTCTCACAAGCTGAAATGAGAAGCATTTGTGCAGACGTCACAGGCGACTTGAGATCTCTTAATATATCAAATTTAAATCGAACATACTCTTCTGGGTCATTATTCCAGAGTTCTTGATCAGTCTCAGAGTAAGACATTAAGGGGAACAGCACGTCCTGTATGATGGCAAACATATGCGGTTTCAATATTTTCCATGAATAAGCATAGTTAACGCACTGATCGATGTAGTTGAGGGTCCGCTGCAGTACCCGCGGAGACACATATATCTTGTTCCTGTACTGATCGAGCACACCTAGCAGTACTTCAAGTATGCCACTCGTAAACGTGGTAAGATACCAATCGGCGAACTCCACTTTCTCTCTGCGGAAATTAGACGGGCTGCCGTATTTTTTAAAAAGTCTGTAAAGTATGTGCGCAGCCCATTTCTTGCACTTCCACCATGGCAATTCAAGTCGGTCTTCCAATTCCACTTGAAGTGTATGCTCAGGCACTGGCCGCTTCATTACGAGGCGAAAGACTTCCATCCACTTGATAAAATTTTCTCGGCTTATCAAATCTAGAGGCAAATTATATTTTATTAAGCTGTAAAAACATTTTAGTATTTGCTTCTGAATAAGCGCGGATTCAATCGACTGATCATTTTGTAAGTTAACAATAAGATTGTGCATCATAGGCAAAAGCACATTCATTGCTTCAATTAGGGGTGCACTTTTCTGTGCTAAATAATTATAATTTTTAATTAATTGGTATAAACAAAGAAGCGCTCCTATGCAATAGTTGACGTCGGAGCTTTGAAGGTATATGTAAATTTTATCAACAATCTGTGTCCAGAAATCTGGAAAGTCGTATTTTATTATGGTTTTGAGACACACGCAGAGTTGTACCCTAATTATATCTGGTGCCTGGATAACATCATCTACTAACATATTTCTTATCATAGCACGGTCTCGCTCATTAATACTGAAGTGCGTTGGTCCGCCTTCCTCTGGCTGCTTCTCTTGCCAACAGGATGTAATAAAATTCTTTAGATAAATAACCCCAGCTTGACGAATTGACATGTCAATATCATTCCGCATTACCATTTCTAGCAAACATGGTGAAAAGCCAGTAATCATCTGGACATTAGATAGCAGCTGTTCCGCTTGCTGGCTTTTATTAGGATCAATTGTGTCTCTAAAAATGTCTGATAATTGTCTTTTATCCATTTTTTTATATTCCAATTGTTAATTAATTAAGACCACATTCAATTTAATGTACCTAGCTGAACCGCATAGAGTAAGTAATCACTACGTTCTACTGAACCGTAAACGTTACTATTTAAGTTTTTTTTTTCTTAAAATTGCCGCATCGAAAAGATTGAAAAGAACAGACGGCACTGGTGATATGTTTTATAGTCTATGCTTCAAACTTTGACTCAAACATTGAAATTAACGTTGGCGCTCTTTTGCTTCCTTTCCTTTCATTCGCTCCTTCAATTTACAGAAAATGGCTTCCGAAGAGTTGGTGACTGAGCAATTTCAATTTTTAGGTATAGATGTGCAAAAAGAAGTTTTATCAAAATGTGAGTACTCCATTGTTAAACCGGCGTAAGATAATTCTGAAATATCGGCGGCCACCGGCTTACATACAACTTGTGGATAAAAGTTTGTTGTAGGTAACAAAACTAATGTTCAAGGTTGTTAATTTTTCACTTCTTTTGCAAAGGCGCAAGTTTGTGCGCGGAATACGATGTGGACGCGGAATCTTTCACCGAACAATGGATGGCATTCAGTTTGAACCATTTGAATGGTGCCTCACCGAATTTAGACAACTTGGATTTGTTTGCGAGAAAGGAATTTTCCAAGCGATCGTCGAGTCGATGTAACGCGTCCGCCAAAGACACCGCACGAACAGTTACCGGCGCAAGCTTAACTGTCTACGGAACGCCCAGTTCCAACCAGTATCCTTTTGATTTGTCTGTCCACGTGTTCTTTTTGTTTGTATAACAATTATGCGCAAGTTAGATGCGCGTTCGCGACTTAACACAACATTTTTCAATGTGGGTGACGTACTGGAGTGCCACCGTCCGGTACAGGAGTTTCGCGGAGAACATTTGTCAATCGATCACAACTCCCGTTGAATGTCAGTAATAGTCCTTAATGCGCAGGTCAGACAACGATGTGCTATCCAATTATATGGCTGTAACACCCAAGGTACGTTTTGTTTTCGTTTACTCTTTTAAAGGTTATGATTTATGTTCTCAATAGTCGTAACTGATTTTATTTTAAATAGTCTTAAAAGTTTTTTGAAGTTAGTTATGGTTTATGTGGATACTATGTTTGTTTAAATTCTCCAACTTTTAAAACTTATCCACGTATTAAACTCTGTAACAAGTTTGAGCAATTGATAAGGTTATAATTTAAATTCCATTTGTTTACAATGGATTAACAATCCCATTTATTGAAATGGTTTATTATAATCTCCTTTTGTAAGCCAATGTTTTTATGGAATGTCCATATAACTGATATATCCCTAACCATAATCATCCAATTTGGTTTTAATTACACCAATAATAAAAGTTGGAAGACCACAATGAGGTCTACAGTTGCTCAGTAATCTTATAAAAGCAATATTTTCTGGAACATGGAAGATTGGGATGTCTGCTATTTGCGTTTGATGGGTATAGGTCTAGTAACACAGTATAGACATCATCCTGTGACTAGATCTACACTCATTGACTGCTAGTAGAACATACAGCTGCAAGAACATGAAGAAAATTAAACAAGAAAGTATTCTTAACACCCTTAAATGGTGATCTCGAGTATGGGATGGAACATTAATATTTATAAAATGTAGGAGAATATAAATGTTTGCATTATTATGGATATAATAATAATTTATTTGCTTGCCAGTGTTAACATTGGTTATAAATTGTGAAATTTCTTTTTTAATATACCAAGGCTATATTATCATAGAAAAGTTTTAAATGGGTCAATTTTTTCTCTTGCTACTCTTCTGTCATTGCTTAATATATTTAATACTGGTCACACTAAAACCTGAATATAGATAGAAATTGGATATTTCTGTAAGAACACGCAGAAATGCATGATATTTGCATTTGAGTAGGTTAAGTTATATTACATGCAAGCAAATTTAAAATATGCATCTCCATATATCAAACCTTTTGATCTTAATTTATACACTGTTGGAAATCACATATCACAGTAAATGCAACAAGTAGTAATAAAGAATTGGTAATGTAAGGGCATTGCCCTCAGCAAAACATTCCTGATGAAATTTCATATGTGAAACAAACAGAATGGTCTTATCAAAGAATATTGAGAACAGTAACCATGCCTGTTTGAAGTATGTATGAGAGTGGCCAATTACAATTAATGAAAATTGCTAAGGAGAGACTTGTTTTATTAATGTCTTATGTTGAGTATAAACTATGTATGTATGTACTACAATTTGATCCAAAGACATTATGTTAATCACTGTGGGCTATCATTTTGGAGGATGTTTTTATCATAATGTTTGTAACCATAAAAATAAAATAATCTAATATTAGAATCATCAATGTTTTTCATCTATGTGGTCATATTATATAATCCAGTCTATTACTTATGGTTTTGTTGGAAATTTAGTAAAATATACATGCAGAATATACAACAAATACACTCTGTTGCCACTCTTAGACGGCAATGCTAGGGGACTGTCAAACTGTTCCCTACCTTCCGTGTTGAATGTTAGTTTGCATAACAAGTAATTATTGTTAATAGTGAGGTTTCATCAAATTGTTAGTTATGATGAAACCAAACACTCCATACTGCTATTGCTGATATATTAAAAATAATTTGGAACAAATTTACCAACATGATTGTAGGTGGCTTTTATTGCTGGCTTTTGAACTGAGATCGAACTTGGCCTATTGTAAATAACAGATAGAACAACTATGAATACATTATACAATTTTTATTTTAATGTTTATTATTGTTTCATTGAATGTGTCAAAGCAGAAAGTCATGGGTGTTCCTAATAAAAAAAAAAATTAAACCAGGTAGATGGTGTAATTGTCAGAAAATAATAGATTGAGTTATAAATATGTAGATCAGAAGTAAAAGCAGAGGCCCTTACTTTTACTTTTGAAATAGCTGTACTCATTCTACTATTTAATTTAGTACTATATTCACAAAAGTTTTTAATTGTATTTTTCTTTTTTGCTCAATATATACAAAATAAAATAGGAAACACATTTGGACTGCTTTCAATAACAAACTTGATGATTTTTGTGGGCGAGTTTGCTTCTGGTTCATGTTGCAAGTAACCATGACTAGATCCATACTCGTCTGCAGCCATCAACTTTATCTTCCGTGTTGTGTTTCCATATTGTGTTCTATTTTTGTTAGTTAATAATAATAGATATCACTTATTGTGTTTTAATATTGTTTATATCAAGGTAAGCGAAGTGTCGGACATCCCCCCACGAGGTGGATGGACGATCTGGTTAATGTTGCAGGAAGTTGCTGGATACAGGTCCCTTCCACAACAGGTTAACATGGAAATCCTTGGAGGAGGCCTATGTTCCGCAGTGGACTTCCTGTGGCTGAATAAATAGATTGTTTATATATATGTGTTGTAGAATGTTTAGACATTATAAGTTCGGTGCAATCCTATGTAATCAAACTATAACATTAATGGCTCATGTCTTTATATGATTGTGATTATATCACATGAAACTTGATATAGTGATATATTGTTAAAAATAAGTGTCATTATTGTTTAAATAACATTTGTTTATTGTAAATCATACATGTTTGAAAATACCACTTTATTCCTGTTACCTCATTTTACATTATTTGTTTTTACGATTGTATAACTAGCAATCATAATTATAGGTACACAATTCCATTACCGAGTTCATTATAATACTACATTTCAGTTCGTATAGGTTCATAATTGGGTTCATTTCTTACAATTAAAAAAATCTCACTTTTTCATGACAGAAAAGTGTTAAAATCCTTGCGTTTGTAGATATGTTGTATAGACCATATGAATAGAACATTAAATTAAAATAAAATGTCCCAACTGCCTATATCCCATATTAATTTTATGAAAATTAAGGTATTTTTTATGCATGCTGCAGAATGATTTGGATTATAATTTTACCACCAAGCGTTTCTTGACGTCAACCCTAAAAGGAATTATCCGATAATGTTTTTTGTATCAGAAGATCACAGTGTTTTGCCTGGCGCATGAGTCGATCGGAACACCAGAGAGGTCCATGTACATTGCTCCCAAATCATGGGATCAATGATTTTATCGTACACTAATATTAAAGAATAGTGGAAATCAATGGTTTTCTGTTTGTATGTCACCAAACTAAATTTTGCCGGCATGGTGAACGAAAATGCCTACTCCTGTGAGGGTTGATGTCAAGCAGGCAGCCGGTCTTAAATAAATAAAGCCAGATCAACACTTTCTGCCGACCTTTGCAAGTGTGGGGATAAGTGCAGGCAGAATTGACAGGAATGATAAGCCTCCGTGGCACAGTTGGTTGAACGCCGGCTGTGAAACGAGAGGCCACGGGTTCAATCCCCGGAGTGAGAGAAATATTTGTGTGATCCACGGGTATTTGTTTGGGGTCTGGGTGTTTGTGAGACCGAAAAATCTCTCGTAGTTCCTGATACCCACGACACAAGACTCGATCTTAGTGTGGGGTCAGGTCTTTGTGTGTGACTGTTGGGTGTATTTATTTAAAAAAATACGGTGATTTAATTAAGTTCTTTAGCATGCCTGATGCAAATAATTTCGAAATAAGATGAATTTTAACTCATTAGGGTTGGTTTTGATAACAGCTTTCGTGATCACGGGGCGGACCACAGCGGTGTCCGTAAAAATTAGTTTTATTTCAATGTGTAACATTCGCGTAAATCTAAGAAACCATTATGCAACTTATTTATTTTTACATAATTCCAGAAGTGCAACTTTTAGTGTTGTAAAGACAATTTATGTGTCAATCTGCATAATTGCATGAAATGGTGAAAGATTATGAAAGAATTAATGATTTTATTAAAAAGAGATTAAAATAAACTTCTTATCTCGATCACAGTGCATTTGCAATCAGATGCAGTGTAAAGTTTTGTCGTTTAAGTATAAATAATACGAGAGATCGATATTAAAATACTAAGAATTTCAGAGCATCGAAACAATAATGTAACATTTAATCGAATTAAATCAAATTGAATAAAAAAAAACATACATACAAGAGTCACGCACAAAGTAAAGATTAAGATTAATTAAGACCCCATATTCACACCAACCAAGCCATGTGCCGTGTGTATCAGAATCCATGAAGGGGACTTTTCAGTCTTACTAACTCGCAAACAGATCCGAAAACAGATATTTGTAAATCATAAACATTTGTCACGGTATGAAGATTGTTACTACAGCCTTACGATTTGCAGCCGGCGTCTAACCAACTACGCCACGGGGGCAGTCAGAAGGGGCAGAAGCATTTTTGATTGGCCCAACCCACTTGAACTCGATATTAACACGTCAATCTACTTCCCATCGAAATAACCAGCAGCAGTCGTTAAAATTAACTCGTAGAAATGTGAAATTTAATCTCAATCTTTACGGTATAAATGTTGATAAGATTGGTCATACTTCATTCACGATTTGTGGACAATTTCAGAGGGTGAAAATAGAACCAGACTCTGGTGGAACTCAACAAAATGATTTACGACCTGCAACGTACTCCCCCACCGTGTAAGTGTTAAAATGTGTATCGTTAGTCCGAATACAATGGACTACTCACGTATGTATCATCGAACAAAACTGATAACTTCAAAGTCTATAATAATTTATTAATGGATTTCGACTAGATGCGTTATTTCATGGCTATGCCTAAGCTGGGTATTTTTTTTACGGTTGCCGGCAGATATGTATGAATAATTCTTTTTTTTATATCAAAGTATATACTCATCAGTATCAATCAATAATCACTTGCGAATTGCTTTCATAAAAGTATGTTTGGGGTAATGGTTTGTGATTTGAATCATTTGGCTGCTTGAGAATTATGTTGAACACATTACAGGGGTTCTACTAAATATACGTCCCGTACGAATATGGGCACCGTGGTACATTCCTATGGCGATGAAAATATGTTAGAAGTAGTCGCCAAACCAAACAGTCTCACCGATACACTCGACCTTAAGATTTCCCAAGTTCCTAATGAAGATGGCGAAATATATACCAAAGGCCGGTAAGTGGGTATATTCTGTAATTGATTTAGTTTAAAAATAATCATTGCCTGGTTCAACTACCTTTGGGACCAAACTATTCACTTGTAAAGAAATTAAAATAGTATCCTTTTTTGCGGCCAGATTATTATTTAATCATTGGGTATTATTTTCGTATTCATTTTAAATTAGTAAAAGTGTTAATCGTCACGCGCAGAGAGATTGCCATATCACAAAGCGAATAAGCCAGTGACACGGATCAAAAAAATTATATGTAATACATATTTTACAGATTCACAAATTCATTATCATGTTTTGCTCAATACTCTATCACATTTGTGCCGAATTAATCACAATAATTTATGGTTTCACGTGGTCGCGGTTGCTGTGGTTTTTATTAATAGTAATCGTCAATTTGTAGGTTTGGTTTCGCACTTTTACACGAGACTGCAGCCATTCTCGGTAATCATATGCGTTACATATCACAGCATATCATGAAAAAAGCCGGCATTACAGAGAGCACTTCTGTAAGACACAAAACACAGGTAGAGTACGTTCATAGCTTTCATATATACATTTTTCAACTGCCTCAATACAAAGAAGTGCTGAATAGGATAGTTTGCTCAATTTTTCGTTGAATATTTATGTTGTACCAAATTTAAAATAAAATATATGCCTTAATAGTGTGATAATTGTAAAAAAGTACAATGCATACAGTATACTCCGATATCACCGTTATTACAGTAAGGGCGTACGAGAGACGTATGTCTTATACGCCACGTTCTACTTCGTACGCCCTCTTCTCACACTCTCTTTGATAGTATTAGAAATAGGAAGCTGCTCTATTAATCGGAAATATTTGTTAAGGTTACATTACAAAATATATTTTTTCTAGACAGAAGTAACAGTGGCTGGGAGAATAGAATGTGACGCCGATGCCAGACTGAACGTGAAATCTGTAGTACTGCAAGGGACATGGGCAGAATCTCTATACCAAGCCGTACCTGTTGATATCGACAAGTATGAATAAGTAAACTAATCTATTTATGACAATAATAACATCGAAAATATAAAAATATTGTTATTTACCCATAAAATAGTGAAGGACAAATTATTCAGGAACCACCTACATTTTGTTATGCCCAAAAGTTCGCTGAAAATGGTTGTCGCTTTATTGGCATCGAATAATAAAATATAAATAAAACCCACTAGTAATAATTACCAACTAAATTTGTAATCATTAGAATTCGTCAAATATATCTATTAAACTCGGCTTGCAAGTTATGTTTTTAATGTTGTCAATGTTATACTACTAAGACGGATTGTTTCATTCGCTTGTACGTATACGATGAATTTTTGCAGTCTCAAGCAGTATTCCCTCTTCCCTGGACAAGTAGTAGTGATGAAAGGGATAAACCCACGTGGCGACAAGTTCATTGCTAGCGAAGTCCTGTTCGATGCCTCCCAACCAATACCAGACCACAAAGTAGACATGATGAACTTATTAACAGGTATTTCAAAGTCACTTTATTCATTAGTGGTCGCCCAGTGGTCGAAATTTATTCGAGAAATAATTGGATTAATAACTCAAAAGTTAAAATGGTGATCATAATTTTCTCATCTGATTAAGAACATTAGGATTAATGGAGGATAGGCAGTGGGTACCATCATATTTTGGGTGTAGGTAATCCAACCAATAACTAAAAAGTTTAAAATTGTGGTCATGTGGTGTATGCAGGAATAAATACCATTTAATATTTGATATGATAATGTCCGTACACTGTTAATGATTTGTTTTATAAGATCCTGTTTTTTCAGGAAACCTCTCAATGGTAATATCTTCGGGACCTTACACAACATCAGATAACATGAACTACGAGCCACTGAAAGACTTGCTAACGTACATAAGCTCGCACAGGCCGCATCTAGTCATAATGACGGGTCCGTTTATGGACTGTGAACATTCCATGATAAAAGACAGCACGATAGCAGAGACATACAGCGCATTTTTTGACAAAATTATGGATAGTTTAGCAGAATTAAGTAATACAAGGTATGTTTTTATTATTATTGTGGTTTTTTTTTTTTCATGAATGCGAGATGAGCATGGCATTCGCCTAAGCAATAGCAAAACCAAACAACTCCATGAAGTACAAAGCCATGCTTTGCATTGAAATAAAACTAATTTTTACGGATTATATCGCGGATTTGGTTTAATTTTTATATTTTTTAACTTCCCGACGTTTCGATTGCTTCACAGCTTTCGTGGTCACTGGGCGTACGGTCTGACTGTCGAAACGTCAGGAAGACAAAAAAAATATTTCAATGTGTAACATTAGCGTAAATCTAAGAAACCATCATTCTTTACATTCCAATGCGCTCGCCATCCTGTGACATAAGATGTTAAGTCTTAATATGTCCAGTAGTTACTCTGGCTACAATGTCCTTCACACTGGAACACGACAGTTACTACTGTACGGTGGGAGAAATAGACATTGTGGTGGTAGTTGGTACCTACCCAGGCGGCCTCTCACATATTAGAGACCTACCACAAGTACCACCACCATTTAAATTATTTTAATCATGTTTTTTCTTTTTTCAGTCCAAACACAAAAGTATACATAGTATCGAGTTCAAAAGACGCGTGTCAAGTGGACATATACCCCACACCGCCATACTCCAGTGGGCGAAAACATCCAAACATTCACTTCGTGTCAGACCCTTGCACGTTGAACGTGAACGGCGTGGTCATCGGAGTGACGAGCTGCGACATACTCATGCAGATCAGTCAAGAGGAAATATCAGCGTAAGTATATACCGGGTATATCAAGACTGCGACCGAAAACGAAGCCAAGTGGTAGTTTTAGTGGTTCCAAATACGATGCAAATAAAAATTTCGCCAAAACAGCGACAGATATTTTTTTAGAATATTTTAAAAATCATCGTGTTTGGGTGGTAAATACCTAGTTTTTGCGAGAATACTAATTTAAACTCTTACGTACCATTGCGTGTTTAAAAATAAAGAGGTATAAATCTTTATTTTAGGAAAATTATGTACTTCTCACCCAAATACGACGAAAAGAAAAAAAAAACAAAAAAAAAGTTGTCGATTTTTTTTTGCGAAATTTTTACTTGCATTGTGTCTGAAGTCACTAATATTACCACCTGGCTTCGTTTTCGGTCGCGGTCTTGATACACCCTGTATAAAAAAAGAAATCTAGATATTTATTCAAACAATGTTAGCAAATGTGGATAGGTGTCTGTCATTCTGTCAAATCAGTATGTAAAAGTGGGGGGGGGGGGGGGGGTTGACTATACACCACGCTGGCCTATTGCGGGGTGGCAGACTTTCACATACCAAAGAATTTTTTCCGGATCACTATGGTGTGCAGGTTTCTCACATTGTATCCTTCACTGTTTAATAGTGCATTGCGATAAATTATTACAAAAAAATAATTTACACACAATTTTAACACATGTTTACATAAACAGTGTCTACCTTCATCTAAAATCTTAAACCACTAAAAAACTACTACTTTTCCCAGTTACATACTATTGAAATTCAACAAAGCTGAAGTTGCAGAACTTAGACCAGACAAAAAGCAACGTTTTAATATCAGTTTATATTTAATATTATTTAAGGTATTAAGGTTAAACATATGTTTAACCACCGTCGGGTTGTGTTTAAAGTATATAAACAATGTTTAAAGCATGTCTAACTCAAATCAACCCTTACACATGAATTTGTAATTGAAGAATTTTTAGTCACCAGTTCATCGCGTGTTTTAACTTTTTTGGAATAACACCGAAAAAGTTTCTAACTTGTTTAATTCTCAATGGATTAACAAAATTGTTTGCTAGATTTTGGATTTCGATACCTTTTGTTAAATACAATTAAAACAATGCAGTGAAATACCCTATTACAGCGGCATACCGGGCGACAAGTTCTCCCGCCTGTCGCGACATGTGCTGTCGCAGCAGACGTACTGGGCGGTGTGGCCGGGCGCGCTGGCGGCGGACGCGCGCGCGTGGGCGGCGCACGCGCAGCTGCCCTGCACGCCGCACCTGCTCATACTGCCCTCCAACTTCAGATACTTCGTCAAGGTCAGATACTTACCATTATGAGTGCCCTTTACATTTAAGATATTAGATAGATTTCAATTCAGATTTTACTTTAAAGTACCGGACAACGTCTACTGGGTCTGTTGGGAAAAATATTTAAGAACTTTCGTAATAATTTAAGATTATTTTGTATTATTTTTATTATTCTGTGCATTTGTCATTTTCTTAGGCAATATAATGACTTATAAATGAATGTTCTCTATAATAATGATGTGTCTGATAGTCTGATGACTATTGCTACAATTTACACTTAATAATCCTGTAATAACACTATATTAGTGGCTTATTGATTTTATTTCTGTTGCAGAATGTCGACGGGTGTGTAGTTATAAATCCAGAACATTTGACTAAAGGCACAGGAGGGGGTACTTTTGCCCGTGTCCTAATTTCCGCTGGAAACGAACAAGACTTGAATATCGCAGCTCAAATTGTACGCATTTAAGACAAGTATTATAAGTTATTATTACCAGTAGTTCTATTATTTTCGTCCTCAGTATAGATGCTTTCCTAAAACCTAATTTTTTCCTTCCTTTCATAGAAAGCTTTCAAATCTTTCCACCCATTTCAGAACAATACAACAAGACACAACTGTTATTAATTGTATTCATTTAATCCAATGATATTTACGTAACTGATATGCTTCATTCAAATAAAAGTATTAGAATATAAAAAAGTATAAAACAAATAACACATGATTTTCTTAAGCTACATAGATGGGGTCGTTGACTGATACTATTCCCCCGGGACCAGTGCGTAGGGACATTTGTATACCCATGCGTGGCGTATTACCGGCTGATCTGCGGATCACTGGGTCCTCGATTTGCCTGTAACTAGAAAAAAATCTAGTTTTAGATAAAATCTCAAATAGATGATTATTTATAAAATAAAGACATGACGTACGTTTTCAGTGTTGTTAACGGCTCGGCTTTTAAATTACGAATACCAGTTTCCGGATCAATTGTAGTCATTATACATCTGGAATGTAGAAGTTTCTTGAATTATAATTCATTGTATAATTTAAGTGCTCGCACACAGTAGTAGCATAATACATATTATTATGATGATCACGTGCGGCCACTTATTATACGAGTACTTATGTGACGCACCTAATAGCCATTCAAAGTTATTGTGTAACATTTTATTACCTTTTAATAAACTGAGTACTCTACGAGTATAAGCTTTATTTACAACATGTAGTTTCTTATTGTAAATAGTCTTACAATTATAAAATTTTAATCAAACTAAAATATACAGGGTATATAAAGACTGCTACGGAAAAAGAAGCCAGGTGGCAGTATTAGTGACTTCAGTCTTGCAACTTGAAACTTTCGCAAAAATAATGACATTATTATTTTGTAATTTTTTACTTATCGTCGTATTTGGGTAATAAATACCTAATTATCCTAAAATAATAATGTACACCTTTTTATTATTATATCACGCAATGATTCGAAAGGGTTATGTAAAAATTTGGTATTTATTACTCAAACACGATGTATAAAAAAATTACACTTTTGCGAAATTTTTGTTGCATTGTGTCTGTAATCACTAAAACTACAACCTGGCTTCATTTTCGCTCGCAGTCTGGATATACTCGATATATTATACGGTTTCGGGGCAACGGAGGCAATAAAATTTGTATAATAAAATAAATAAAAAAATATACAAACGCACCTTGTGCAGGCTTTGATAATTTCGAACACGTTGTCTCCAATCTTGACATATTTCCAGTTATCCTCGTCATAGGGCTTGGCGCCAGTAAGCACGAAGTTTGGTCTGAAGGTACGCGGACTCACTTGAACATCTGTCAGTCTTGTATTCAGATCTTTTACAGATGCTAGGTTTATCAAATTATATGGTACTTCGTCTGGTAAAGCGCCCTGCAAGGTAATGAGATTTGTTTTCAATATTGCAACAGTAATTGTAGTCTTAATGTTGGACTTGTGCCTTTTTCTACGGTTGGGAGGGATTAGGCTATAAGTGATAACAGCGGTTTCACGTGAATTGATACACTTCACGTGTCTGGAATTATTTTAAGGAATTTTTGGATACGCAGGTTTCGTCAGATTTTATTGAAAAGTAACGTGTCATAGGATCAGATTTGATACCTTTGTTGCCATATTATCTATAGATTTTAAATATTATACTATCATTTATTTTACATATTCAATGATTCTATACACTTTATAAGATTTAATAAGACATTGTTCATATTTACTCACTGTATCGTTCTTAGTGAATTTGTAAAATGTATTTGTAGTATTTCTAAGTGGTCGGCTAGCTTGTGATGCGTAGTAGACTAACCGATAATTATTAGGAGATCTGTCCAGAATTCTGAAAACATTATTTAGATTATTTTACATACATACATACATACATAAACTCACGCCTTTATCCCGGAAGGGGTAGGCAGAGGCGACACCAGGACACCCACATTTCGCCTTGTATGTTCCGTCCCATGATGTGATAGGGGGCGAGCCTATCACCATATCGGGCACAAATTCCTGACTCCGGGCTGATAATGAATAGAAAAACTCAATATCACTGCCCGACCCGGGATTCGAACCCGAGACCTCAGCTTTGTAATCATACCGTAGTACAACTACGCCACCGAGGCAGTAGATTATTTTAAAAAGGGTTAAATAAATCGGCCCATATCACATGTTATGCGTTCCTTCTGCATGGCATCGGCCTCTCTTATGGGGGGGCAAGGCACAGATAATTACCGTTTATTGTCGGATTATATGACAATAATATGACATGATGACAATAATATATACATATAATTAAATCTAATTCAAAACCATAACTAACTCTTCACAAACGTAAAGTAAATCATTAATAATTAGATATTATAACACCATTAATTATTGAGTCAATTTCGAGATTTTACATACAATTCATTTTAAAATTCTGAATAATAAATAACAACAAAACGATTAAATTGTTGTTATCTAATAACGCCGTACTTATTGATGTGGCATGTTTACACAATAAGTGACATTGAGACTTATCTGATAACAATGATGACTGTCACAAAACAAATAGGTAATGCACCCGTTTATTGCGAAAATTCATTAATCGTGCAATTTCTGCACTTTTACAAACTACATAATATATTAATACGCAACCGTAATCTCTATCTAAAGATCGATCTTGAAAACAAACCAAATAAGCTATGGGCGCGTCGATAATTGGCCGTCGCGATTGGCCTATTTTCGGGATTGATCTTTGCATAGAGATCAAGATTGGTTATTAATTTCAGCCGTTAGACAGATAAGAATTGTTAAAGAGGATGTTATACCTCGAGAACCATTCGCTTGCCTCTCCACCACAGTCATAAACAGGCACCGGAACGCTCCAAACACAAGCAGTTTGGGGCTTTTGCAATGCTATTACCTGAAATAATGGATAAAGACAGGTACAATTATTCCAATTTTATTAAGTCATGTTAAATGCTCAGCGTATTTTATGCGTGACAATCTGGATGATTTATTGATACGCCAATAATAAAGGACCTTACAGAAGGGTGCGTTGGGGTAACATCGTAATTTTATACGAGTTTACGTTCATACCCCTACGAACTACTATTACGGTGTTACACCAATGCCCTATAACTAAACGTATAGTGTTAAATAATTGTGTAATATCTATTAACTAGTTAGTGGACAACTATAGTAGCAGATACGAATAAAGGATGCATAAAAAATATTACTTATTACTATTACGCATACATATTTACGGAAGAATTATGTTGTCCTACTTACTTACAAAACACATTAGTAATTGGATGCATATAAAAAAGCTTTAAATGCAGAAATTGTTTAAACTAAAAGTCTCCTAGAAAATAACATACCTCAGCTAAATTCACGTGAAGATCTTCCATGTCCGCATGTTTCAGCGTAAGTATAGAATTCCTGACCGTGGGATGTACATTCAGCAAGTCTGGGTATCCTCTTGCTGTTATAAAATTATTTTTCTCATCCACTACCATGAGAACTCTGAAAACGAATGGTATAGTTTAAAGGTGTATTCACTTTGTGATTCACAGGGATCAAAAGACAAAAGGAAATTCTTTATATATCACAATATAAGTAAAGGAATCTTGATAAAGGCCAGTCTTTACTATCCTCTAGGACCTAGGTAACAAGGCTAAACATCCAAAAGGTACCTTTGAATTAAGAAAATAAGGTTTAGGTATATTATACAGATCGGAGGTAGTTATACAGATCTATCGCCGGTCGACACAATTATGCTGCGAGGCGTGGTTAAAACAACATAAATAGGAGCTGAACCTAGAATACTGCAACCTTGCGTGGTTCTCAGTTACGGGCGATTCGTCTTCGAGTATGGAGATCAACATGTAATAGAAATATTCGTGCTTATAATAAAATGTTGGTTTCATTTACCGATCCCTAAGCCATTCGTCTCGCAAGCCTAGAATAGAACATTCTGCCTTTTCGAGTTTTATTAGGCCGCATGACTTGATCGGGTACACGTAAATATCTTGGAGAGTGCCGACTTGAGTCCATTCAGTTGGAAGTTTCTGCTTATTCTTTTCTTGGTATACTCGGTAAGCATAATAGGCACCGCCTAGGACACCGACGGTTGCCGCCATCGCAGTTTTGTAGGGTACTGAAATTATGAGATAATGTAGGTAAGGTAAATATACCTATTTATAGTTTTTATATTCAGTAATGAATAAAAAGAACTACAAAGACTTTACAATAAACAACACATGATTGGAAAATAGTTCATCAAACAAATTGTTCGGTAGGTAATTATTTCCGATCTACCATTTAACCCGAGTATTTATGTAGCGATAGTTAATCAATATTAGTTATATATCACAAACGACTTTGAAGAGGTCATTTCATACTATATCTTTCGATAAATGTATATATACATTGCAACTTAGGTACTAATGCGCCGTTCTTTTTCATTATTGTTGATATTAAAATATTCCAGGTTTTTTTGAGTGTTTCAATAATCTTAATGATGCCAAAATTAATACATACCCTGAGACGACATAATTATCCAAAAAACGAATCTGAGGAGTATTATATTATTAAAAAATATATCAGAATAAGTTAGCACACAGTGCAAAGTAACATCTCAAACGAGTGTTTTCGTAAAACTACCAACGTTAATATTAATAAACTGTGGATAGTGGAAGAATCGTCGCTTTCCGCTAATCTTCACACGTTTGTGCATTCGTATGAATTTGACGTATGCCTATTGCCTTAAAAGAAGATTAGAGAAGGAATTAATTTGAATGAATAAAGCATAAATGATAAACAAATTATTGATTAAAAATTATTACACAAATGATTGTTGATGATGATGAGTTATAAGTTATAACTGATATTTATCTATTGGAAACAAAACGTCCGCCAAGTTTGACTGTTGGCAACACTGTAAGCCACTGGACCTGGTAGACTTTTTGGCGGGAAGTCAAACAAGGCGGACTTTTTAAATTTTTCATCTTATTAAATATTTTATATACTTGAATAAAAATAGTAATAATGGGCACCCACAGTGATGGGGACCCAATTAAAGAAAATAAGAAGAGAAAATTCGAGCGGATTTCTTCTTCTTCTGCAACAAATTCTGCAGTAGATATGGCTCTTAAACCTTATTATAAATCGGGTTACAAGAGACAATATTCAGACAATTTGAATAGTACAAACTTCCCAGTATACATAGAGAGTTCTGGGAATGAAGCTATTGGAAACAAGGATCCGATGTTCATATTAAATATATTAGGAGAATTTATTAAGGGACAGTATGAGATAAGTAGAGTGAATGCTCATAAAATTCAAATTATTTTCAATCAAGCCAGCTCAGCCAATGATTTTCTTGATAATAATTCTAAATTAGAAGCACATAATATAAAAGCGTACATTCCAGCATCTTCAGTGGAAGTCATTGGTGTCATCCAGTTTGTTCCCCCCGACATATCCAATGAAGAACTATACAGGAAGCTCACATGTGAATTTGAAATGGTGGCGGTGAGAAGATTCACCAAAAAGGACAATGATGGAGTTAGACAAGCTTTGAAGACGGTAGCTATAACATTCGTTAGTAACACCTTGCCTGAATTTGTATTTTTAGATCACTGGCGCTTCAAAGTTAAACCATATATTAAACCATTATTACAATGTTTCAAATGCTTAAAATACAATCACTCAGCTAGAATCTGTAAAAATAAACAAGTTTGCTCAATCTGTGCTGGTGAGCATAACTACACAGAATGCATTAATAAGGAGGACATTAAATGCGTTAACTGTGGGGGTGCTCATTTAGCTATTGCTCGAACATGCCCAATGAAGGAAGCCAAATTGAAACAGAAAAAACTTTCCTATGCAGCTACAACTGCCTCATATGTTAATAATGTAAGTAGTAATAGGAATTTCCCTCCTCTACCCTTACCTAAGCATGATACTTTAAAAATCCAAAATTCAGGACTTAACAAATTTAAACAACCATCTCCAATTAAAGAAATGAATGAAATAATAAATAATGATAGAATATTAAACGCATTAGTAAAAACTTTGATTTCATTAGGTAATAATAAAGACACTCCAAAGACCACAATTAAAATTAAAGAAATTTTATTAAAACATTTACATAATGGATAGATTTATAAGAATTGTTCATCATAATATTCAGAGTATTAATAACAAAAGGCCGTTAATAAAGTCTTTATTAACAGAATTTAATATTGATATTTTGTTGCTAAATGAAACCTGGTTGAATGCAAAAAATTGTTGTAATGTAAAATTTCCAGGGTATAACTTCATCTACAAAAATGCTAAAAACAACCATGGTGGTGTTGCTATTTTGATTAGAAATAATATTAAGTATGATAATATTCAACTCCCTTTCTACCAGGATATCCAATCAGTTGCAATTTCTGTTCAGACTCAAGCTGGTCCTTTATCCGTTTTGACGGTGTATTGTCCTCCTAAAAGTAATAGATTTAAAATTAGTAAATTAAGACATTTAATTAATACATTACCAAGACCTTGCTTGATATCAGGAGATTTTAATGCACACCATATAGCTTTTGGTTGTGCAACAACAAAATCAAGGGGTACACAACTATTCAATCTCTTTGATGAAGCCGACTTGTGTATTTTAAATGATGGCAAGCCCACAACAGTTCAGGCCCCAAATAGAAATCAATCAGCAATAGATGTCACTTGTGTTAGTCCAGACATAGCTCCACTTTGTGAGTGGAGGGTTGGTGAGGATCCATTAGGAAGTTATCACTTTCCTACCTTTACTGACATTCTTATCGCCCCCTGTAAATATCAAATAAATTATAATATAGAAAAGTATTTGTTTCATAAAACTGACTGGACTAAATATCAAATTGAAGCTGAGAAACTATTTAATGATTTTGCTTGTTCAGACTCTGATCCTCTTACAAAATATAATAAATTTTGTGAATTAATATGTAAAGTAAGAGACATGTGTACTCCCAAGAGTAAAAGCAATAATACATCAAATATTAGGAAAATTCCGGCACCATGGTGGAATGACGAATGTGCAGAAGCTGTCAAACAGTCTAAAATGGCTTTATTAGCATATAGGGCTTCAATGACTATGGAGTTGTTCATAGCATATAAAAAAATGGATGCGAAAAAGAAAAAAATTATCAGTGAACAGAAACGTAATAGTTGGAAAACCCTATGCTCATCCCTAAATAGATACACTCCTGTTTCAAAAATTTGGAATTACATTCGGAGATTTAAAAGGGTAAATGTAATAACTAAACCTAAACAAGATGAATGGTTACCTGAATTTATTAATAAGTTTAGTAATGGATCAAATAGTAATCTATTGTTGAATGATATATTTTTTGATAAAAATAACGACACAGAAATTAATACTTTTTTATTAAGAGAATTTACATACAATGAACTTTGTGTAGCATTAGACTCAAGAAGAGATTCGGCTCCAGGACTGGATAACATTCCTTACATTCTTTTAAAAAACCTTCCAACCAACGGTAAAAATAAATTATTAATGGTGTTAAATGATCTTTGGATGAATCAAATTATTCCTGAATCTTGGAAAACTCAGTGCATAATTCCAATTTTGAAACCAGAGAAATCACCTCAAGATTATAATTCATACAGACCCATTTCACTCACCTCATGCATAGGTAAATTAAAAGAACAAATGATTAAATTAAGACTTGATTATTATGTAGAACAGTATAATATTTTACCAGAGATTCAATTTGGCTTCCGAAAGGGTAAAAGTGCTCCAGAAAGCTTTGTTACGTTTATCACAGATATGAAGAAATGTCTCCTTTCAAAATCTGTTGCAGTCTGTGCCTTTCTTGATGTTCAGGGAGCATATGATAATGTAAATATTAACCAACTTATCCTTGTATTGTATGAATTAGGTTTACCTGGAAAATTATTAAAGTGGATTTATAATTTCCTAAGTGATAGGTCGTTTTACGTTAAGTATAATGGTCTATTACACGGACCAAATTCTGTTTGTAAAGGACTAATGCAAGGAGCTTCTTTGTCTCCTATTTTCAATGATTAAAGAATATAATTTATAATCATTGCCTATTTTGTACAACTTGTATACATCACAGATCTTAGAATATCTTACTAACAATGTTAAAGTGTTACAGTTCGCGGATGACATTTTAGTTTATTCAATTGACAGAAATGTTTCGGTTGCACAACAAAATTTAAATCTTGCTCTAAGTCAGTTGAATGCATATTACAGTAATAAGTTAAAATTAAACATTAATTCGGATAAAAGTTATCTTGTTGTATTTGGTACTAACGATTTGGTAAATGTTCAATATAATAATATAAGTATTCCTCAAGTAAAAGAAAAGAAATTTTTAGGGGTAATAATTGATAATAAGCTTAAATTTCAAAGTCACATACATTACATAACTAAAAATGCCTTAAGGAATCTCAATATTTTGAGAAGCTTGGCAGGAACATTTTGGGGATCAGATCCTAAAACCTTAATAATGCTCTATAAAAGTATTATTCGTAGCCATTTTGATTATAGTTATCTTTCCTACATGTATACCAGCTCTACTTTGTTGAAAAAATTAGATGTAATTCAAAATATGGCACTAAGAATTATAAGTGGTGCAATGAGAACCACGCCTATTCATGCAATTGAGGCTGAGGTCTGCGTTCCTCCACTGGCTATTAGACGAATTCACTTCGCGGAAAAGTTCTGCTTAAAAGCATTATGTAAAACCAGTTCTATAGTAGTGGATACTATTAAACTGCCCGAAAATTTATGTGATGCCTCATTAGACTCATATATTCGTCCCTCTGATTTAATGTTTAACAAAATTCCTGAATTATGTACTATAATGGCTCATATGAAGGAGCTAAGTGTAAATATGTATAAATATAGTAAGTACCCTGTATATAATTGTAAATATGATGCTCTAATAGATGTAACTCAAAAAGTACATAGTGTAGATAATTCAACTAATGTACGTTGGTATAAAATATACACTGATGGCTCAAAGTCCTCGGATTGTGTATGTTCTGCTTTCTATGACTCATATAAGAAAATAAGTAAAAATTATAAAATTAACAATGAGTGTAGTATTTTCACAGCGGAAGCATACGCAATTTATAGAGCCTTATTGTACTTAAAAGATATAGAAAATGTTGATAGAATACTTATTCTATCCGACTCTCAAAGTGTTATTAAAACAATATATGGTTCAGCTTTGGCCTATAAGACCAACTATATCATTTATAATATAAAAGAATTGTTGTATAACATGAATAAGAGCAAGGTAGTTGCGATTGAATGGGTTCCCAGTCATTCTGGGATCCGGGGTAACGAATTAGCTGATAAAGCAGCTAATTCACATTGGGATGAAGACCATAGTAATACATTGAAAATACCATATACAGATTATTTTGTGATACTAAAAGAAAAGACAAGATATAGATGGGAGTGCTACTGGAAGGAAATAAATAAAAGTAAAGGAAAATGGTATGCATCAATACAAGAGAATCTACCCGCCCGCCCATGGTTCAATAAAAATAAAATGCAGTTGGAAGAAAGAAAATACATAATTATAATAAATAGACTAAGATTTGGTCATTGTCAGACTCCAGCGCATCTGTTTAAAATGAAAATAGTAGCAGAAGATCATTGTCAATATTGTGGCGTTCAGCCTGCAGACTTGGACCATATAATTTTATTTTGCCCTAAATTCCACTTATTGCGTTTAGTGTTAATATCAGATTTGTTAGAAGTAATATCACACATTCCTTCATCAGTACAAGAAATGTTAAAAAATCCACTAATATATAAACCGTTATATAAATATGTTTGTAGTACAGTCGAAAAGTTATAAATGTATATATTTTATTCATGAATGTTTAAAACTGGTACCTACATAAGTTTGTAATAATATAAGGATAGGCTTAAAGGACTTGTATCCATAGCCGTAAATTTAAATAATAAAAAAAAAAACTGGACCTGGTAAAATGTCAAACTTGTCATCGTGAAACGTGTCGTGTTCTTGTCGATGTTGTGAGAAATAAATGTATTTTCAATAAAGTCCTAAAATGTGTACCATAAAATAAAATTATACGCAGTTCTTCTTTATTTCTAATGGTTTTTGTCATTCAACTTCCACATAAAATTCAAAATGGTTCTGCTTAGTAATGATGAAGTATGTGAACCATTAATAAAGTTTTCGTTTCTTTTACAATTCGTGAATACTCATTGAGTTATTTCTTTCAGTTTTTGGCAGAACTCACCAAACTGTTCCAAAAAGCACGACCCGCCGGTTCTGTAACTATGACAATGAAACGATGTAAGTGAATTTTTGGCTGAAATAATATGTAAAATTCGCATTTGAAAAACACGCTAATCATGCTAATATACCTTCCAGATGATGGACGAAATAAACCTATGCCGCGGGACGGAACTCCAGCAGTAAAGGATCCAGAATACAAGTGTTTAATACGAGCACAATCTAGTAGTAAGAAAATATCAACAGTCATAGAGCAAAGAGATGTGGAGCATTTCAGCACTGCCTACTCTAACCTATTAAAGACAAGCATTAACGGGTTAAAACGTTTGAAAAAGCAGAAGAAAAAGGCCATGGCAACTCAATAGTATTTATCAGAAAGTGGCAATGTGTCAAGAGACTGATTAAAATGTGCGCAACAGTGTTTGTGAACAGAATGTGACATGTTTGCAATACCACCGTGTCCCGCTAGCTGTAAGACAAGGTCCATTGAACTTTGCTCTTCTCTTGTGAGTGAGATGGAAGAGTTGGAGTCTTGCTTGCCATTTCTAGTGGCAGTGCAGTAAGCTCATTGACCATTTGTCCTATGCATTTCAAATTTATAACATTTTGTTTACAGTTCTGAAAATAAATTTATTAAAAGAAGCAGATGGTATCATTTAGGACAATAAGCTGCCTATAACAGTAGATTAATTGTAAAGAAATGTGTTTTAGTGTTGTATCAACTTTCATTTTTGTTTAAAAACCATAATTAAGTTTTATTTTTAATAAAACTGCAATAGAAAATTTTATAGTTATAATTACATGATAACAACTTGAATATCACATCATTATGAGACCAATATCATTTGGATAATACAAATCAAAGATTCTCGATCTTAAAATCATAGCAAGTAATATAAAAATAGAATTTTCAATGTAATTTTACAACAAACCATAAAGTGATAATACATTTTGTGCTCTCCAATACATTAAAATAATACTGGATATTTATGTTGTTGATAGCATTGACTGCAGCACAAACACAATAATATGTTAGTGGTTTTAGAGTACCACACATGAGCATTTTTCCTACCCCAGTCTTATTTACATAGACAATATGCTCAAATCACACAGAGACAGTTCATTGTTTTGGCACCACAGTCTACATATTAACACATAGATAATTGTCATTTACATATATTATCACATGGAGAAGCATATTATATTATTTGATAGAAATCTGTTAACATAATCCTTACTTAGTCACTGGCCTGTGTACAAGGTATGTTCTACCTCAATACTTGCCAGAGACTGGATAAATTCATCACAACTGTTTATATAAAAAATTTAGCACCACAAATCTTAATTTCAACTATATATATTACATACTTAAACAAATAAAATTTTTAGAAACCTAATTTTCCTTATTGACCTATAGATAAACTCAACAATAAATAGTGCATTAAACATTAACTTTTCGAATTATAAACAAATTGAGTATATGCTGTGGGCGAATGCAGCCAATTCCTGAGATTAATATAATATATCTATAGTCACAAAAGACAGATTGTACATCCCATTGAACTGCCAAGATAAAACAGACTTGAGTGTGAAGGACAAAACGCACTTGCAGCCAGCTGTGTATACTTGTGGTATTGGCCACACAAACGCTTTGTCTCGCTCTAGGGAGAATAATCTTTTTGCTATATTCTATCGAACATTGAATATTTTGATCAATTCGCATTTAAACGGCGGTGCGCGGAGTGTAGTTTGGCTTAACAATAATCTCAATGAGGCAATTAAGTGGCAAATGCAATATGCGGCATATAAAATAGTACAAATATTATTTTGACACTGCTGTACCGTGCAGCACCGACCAAATGAAGTGCGACTTATTAAAATTACTGAACGAAACAAATGAACATTGGCAAGACACGAAATATGTTTTGCATTTAGGATTTCGGTTGTCTATGTATGGTCTTTTACTTAATAACTGATAATAATAATATAAGTTTCCTTAATTGCAATCCCCCTGGATCTATTTAAATATAACGACAAATATAAATACAATTTCAATTAAATAAGGGTTGACTATAAAACATTTTTGGATGTGAGTCTTTTGAGACAGGCATTTCTGACTTGGTCGTTGCCGAGTCGCTCAGCTTCTTGTAGCACTCTTCGCAGGTCGTTGGTCCTGTCGTTTCTTGCTGCTAGTATGTACGCGCTGCTTACGTTTCGGCAAACTAGATAGCATGATATCTGGGAACAATAATTTAGTTTGAAATAGATGAAAATAAAAATTTGTAAAAGGAACAGAAGAATGAGTTTGTCACTTCATTGGTGCATGGGCTTCATGGGCTGTTAATAGCTATTGTATACGGCAGTCTTACTCAAAGAGGGGTACGCGGATCCCTAGGCCCTAGGGTATACTATACGGTACATATACCACCTTCTTCAAGTTGTTTTTCAATCACAATCGATAATGTGCTCGTAGGTAACAAATAAAATCAATCATAATATTATGTTGACTTATAACATATTTAAATATTTTCGCATGGTAGGAAAATAACTAGGGAAGATAATGATACCTTTATAGTGACACTGTTAATGTCATTAATGAGTATTTCGGCTTGTTCGTCGTGCAGCTGTCCGCGCGACTCGCATCTCTTCACCACCGCGCCCACTCCCGACTCCAACACTTGGTCGCTCATCAGACTACGAAATAAACACAAAAAACATAATACATTGCTTTTTTAAAGCTATGCTATAAACAATAAACATTTTTGTTTTTTAGAAAAAAAAGAAAAAAAAAATGCACGACTGTTTTACATTTTTTCAAAATTTTTGTAATAAGTAATTAAATGGCATGTTAATTCTAATATACGTCCTACAACATAAAATGTAATTTTGCAAGGAGTCCTATAATACAACTTTACAGATCATACCTAGCTGCGGTTTCTTTGGAGGCGCGAATACACTTGGCCAGAGTTTTCACTTCCATAAATCGATCGGCTTGCACTAAATACTTGGCCACATGGATGTAAATGTTCATCGAGTCCAATTTGTGTTCAGTTATTATTCTGCAAACAAAAAACAGTGCATATTTTTTAAAGTGCAATTCAAAAATAGAGCAAAGGCATATTTTGGGGATGACATAAAGTATACATTTGAGAATTACTCGCAGTACGTGACCATACATTTGATCGATAGCAATTTTATTGATAAAAGCCAGAGATCTAATGATCGCTATTTTCCCACCCACTACTTCCAACCTCATTCTAAAAGTCCGATAGATGTAGAGTATTTATCGGCGACTGCAATACTTTCAAACAGGTGATGAACTTTCAAACTCCTCATATACCCTAAATACTATAAAAATATCTTACTTAAACGCCAGCTCAAATCCAGCTTCAACGCTAGGTCCAGTAGCTAGCACCACAGCCACCAGCCTGATCTTATCCGTGGTGGATCCAAACAGCGTCAAAGGCCTGGAGTCACTGGTCTCCGAGTCTTTCCGTGTGTTCTGTATGGGTATGACGTCAGCAAGCACCTTCCCGTTGAGCCGCCCGCTCGCCTCGCACGCCGCTAGGTACTTCGCGAGTTCCATTTGACGCGATATGGTCGTCATTAAATTGTCTATGGTCGCTTTGTCTAGGTTGAAGTGGAAGGATTTGGTGTCGCTGGTTCCTGTAAAAAAATAGCAGACAGCCAATGTGAAAACAGCATTATTACAGTACGACCAGGCTTGCTTTATGAACAAATTCTGTACGCAGTACCTACGAACTAAGCGTGTATCAATCAGGACCACCAAAAAAATAGTAGAGCGAGAGGATAGACACTGCGTAAAAGTGACAGAGACAGAAACGGAAATGATGTACAAGTACCACATTTAGTTGGCGGTGCCCTTATGGTTTTGCCACAATGGGGGCCGTTTGAAGCCTAGGGGTCGTTTGAAGTTTTAATGGGTTGATATGCAACACGTCACAAAGAGTTGTCACGCCGAGCCGGACGGCGGCGGGACGGCTGTGTGTGACATGTTCCATACTTACGCGCTGACGAAATCATTATAATATGTAGTCTATTTGTTAATCCAACAACTCCTGTTAATCCAAATGTTGTCAGGAAGAAATCGCACAGTGCGTAATGGTCACCCATTGTACCATTTAATTTTATTTGTATCATGTTTAATCACTATGGAAGATGAGATGTCCAATAAACAGTATAAATAAATAAATAGAATACGAGGTGGTACTGACGCGTGTGCGTGGGCACGCAATGCGCGAGGTGTTGCCTGGCGGCGGCGAGGTGGTGGTGGCGGGCGAGCAGCGTGGCGAAGGGTTTGTCGGCGGGCGCGGGGCGCGAGTACAGCAGCGCGCACGAGGCGGAGGCGCGCGCCTGCTGCCCCGACGCCAGCTGCACGGCGTACAGCGCCTCCACGCGCCGGCTCGCCTCCAGCGTGCGGCAGATGTGCATTATGTACTCCTGCATCATCACACAATGCAAATTCGTACTATTAATCCCTCCAGTTTGTATCAGCCCATATACGTCCCACTGTAATGCACGGGACTCCATTACAATCGAGAGTACGATGGAGAGAGGTTAAGCCATATAGTCCACCACGCTGGCTTAGTGTGGGTTGGCGGATTTTACACACCGTATAACTTCTTATAAATACCTACGGTATGCAGATTTCCTCACGATGTATTCCTTCGCCGTAAAAGTGCATGGTGATTGACTATCAATACACACATGACTGCGAAAAGTCAGAGCTGTGCCCTGGGATCTGAACCCGCGATTACCGTGAACATGTCGCGTCTAGTCCGTTACCAACAAGCCACCACGCACTTTATTGATCACATCTACTACTCTCAAATTATCAACCTGTGTATATGTGCCTTCGAACAGGCTAGCGTAACTGAGGGTTACTCTCTGATCCAAAAAGAAGTTAGAATGTTCAACATCGTACGTAAAACTTTACGAATGTGCCTAGGTACACCACAACATGTTCGAATCTTCTATCGTCGTAACCATAGACTAAGTTCGGCGTGAATGATAAGTGTCATAGAGAATTGTGTTGATTTTTAGAAGTGGAAAACTTATAACTTACTCCGGACATCGAACTTTCGAACATTAGAACTACCCCTACCATCAGTACTGTCATTTTATCATGCCAGTATAAAAAAGAGTACCTATCATTTCCCTAAGTTCCTCGTATCTTTCAATACGAGCATCAGAATAAACACTCAATGACAGGAAAAAAAAATAAGTTTCACTTACCGACCACATATCCAGCGTATTATCCATATCGCTCATCGCCTTCATCAGTTCATTGACCTTGTCTTTCCTCAAGCAATCCATATACACGGACTCGGTGAACGTTTCCTTATCCACGATGGTATCGTAACAGTACCTCAGCACTTCAGACAGGTCACTGTGCTTCATGTAAAACGCTATGTTGGCTACTTGAGACCCATAGTTACTTAGGTAATAAACACATTCCTTGTAGAAGAAAGGATCAAGTCGTTTCAGAGAGTAGTCTATCTTCTGTTCAACATGATTGTTGTTTCTACGAAGAAGGCCCTGTGCCAAGCTCTTTTTAGGCTGGACGGTGGCAGTTTGGAAGTCGCTGTAGTCGCCTAATTTGATTTTTTTCACGCTTGCTAAAGTGTGCATTATGTTCAAAGCTGGTTCTGTCAGTTGTATCTTCTTCCTGCTTGTGTTCATCGTCGCTAGTTTTTCGTTGGTCGTCTAGAAATGTAGACATAAGGATATATTTATGTACAATTTATTCAAATGAATTAAGCATTTTTGAAATTTATTTCATGGCTCAGACAGCCTCTTAGTGTGCTAAGGGACATTATGAACATTACAACACAAAAGCCACATACCTTCAAAGTCTCAGCCTTGTGCAGCAGCTGCTGATTAACAGGATAGTTCATGTCCTCTAACATACTAATAATCTCATTCAGCAACGGCGGGTTACTGCGCGGCCGACCATCCGACTGCATACTTGACATCGAACCGGACTGCTCAGAATACCTCATACTCTGCAGCCTTCTGTTCACAAAGTGTGATTCCGACGCCTCCTTTCCATATTCACAGTCTTCAGGAACCTCAGAACACACATTCATGGTGTTTTTGAAGCAAAGAGCGAATTTCTCCCGGGCTTGCTTGAAGCAGCCGGCTTTCAGGCAGGCTTTGCCCCACGCGGCTAGAACGCTATTGCGCGGCAAGCCTGATTTGGTTGCAATCTCTAATGCGAGTTCCCATTTCTCAGCTTCTAATAGTGATCGTACTATTTGACCTGTTGATTAATGTATTATAATTAATGTTGTAAAGTGGAAAAACACTAAATTCGTTCTTCCTATCTTCAGAATAAAATTTTAAACAAAAGTTAATGAAAATAACGATTTTATCCCTAGGTTCCACGGGGTACAAATATAGGCTGAAGTATGTAATGATTGAAAGTTTTTGCCACAACAGTGGTATACCTTAGTAGCTGTGTTGAATAATATAGATAATATTTTAATAAATATAAACGTTTGGTTTTTGTCTTTTACTACGTGTAATTTAATCTACAAACACACTCAAAAATAACTCATTTTACAAGTATAAAAGTATTTATTTATTTATTCTATACTGCATACACAAAAAAAACAAAAGGCATACAATATTTTACAGTTAAAATTAAAGAATACAGTTGGCGGTCTTATAGGCGATTTCTTACAGACAACCTTTGGATGGATATAAGAAAAGGATAGGAATAGAGGGCGGTATAGAATATAAAGAAAAAAAGTATGTACTGACTAGGATGCGCGCCCTGGTGCGGTATGAGGTGGTGCGCCTGGTGCTTGACGAGCGTGGCCATGGCGTCCGCGTGCGCCAGGCAGCGAGCCGCGTGCGCCGCGCCCGTCTCCGCCACCATCTGCCGACCACTACCCACACGCAATGCAATACCTTATATGTTGAAGTAACATCACATATGTAGAACACAATCAAATAAGTAGTCCAGACCCCATATTAAGATCAATTAAGTCTTGTGTCGTGGATATCAGAAACTACGAGAGACTTTTCGGTCTCACAAACACCCAGACCCGAGACAAATACTTGTGGGCTTCACAAACATTTGTGTTGTTGCGAGGATCAAACCCGCGGTCTCTCGTTCCACAACCGGTGTCTAACCAACTGCGCCACGGAGGCTGTCATATATCAGAACAATACAAACATATATTAGTTAAATTCGTTATTGATCTGATAAAATGTTTATGTCATTTACAAGGTGCTGCAGTGTTGCTACGTCGCTTTATTTTATTCGATGCCGACGTCCTCTTCGGTGACAATATTCAATATGATGCCGGAAATCAGCACATTTCTTTGTAATAATATTGCTAAATAACTTCTACGATAGCTAAATAATAAAGAACACAAACAGAGATTCATGATTCTCGACGCATGCATGGGTGACTTAAACCGTCAAATATTTACAATCCTAATGCTAATCATACGCTTATGAATATTGTAGAGGAGGCCGATACCGTGCAGTGGGACGTATATTGGCCGATACAAATACAGATTTCTAGATTCGATCAGTAACATTTAATTAATCTATTGTAAGCTCACCCGTTCTCCTGAGGAGTCCTTGAGTAGAGTTCCGCAGCGGCGAGCAGCAAGGAACGCCTAGCGCGGACTAACAACCGAGCGTCACCACCATTCGATAACTCCCGTGCTACTTCATCACTCCGGTCTAGTAAGAACCTGGTGAAGCAAATACAATTTAAAATAATGACTATTATCCAAGTACCATCGAAAATCTTAATTCACGTTATGAATACATAAATCACAAAAGTTGGAGACAAATTCCTTCTACTTCTCTCCACAGCAAATCGGGTGACAAAATATTGGTATAAGAAGTATTATCCTGCAATTCACACACAGTTGTATAATCCTTACCTCGGATAATCCAAATTGATACAATGCATCTTCATAATAGACAAGCAGAGTGTGACATTCGGTGTGAATTCATAGCTGAATTCTGCCCTGACTGCCTCATTCCTCTTGGCATTAGTAGATAAACACCAGTCCATGCAGGTGACCCCACTGCCGGCCGAGTCAGAGGTACTGCTCGACATGAAGTTCTGGTAGTCGGGGTTGAGCTTCCTGTTCATTGTTTGAGTGTAGCAGTCGTCACAAACGCGGAACTTAACGCCGCTTGGGTAACTCGGCACCTAGAACGTTGGAAAATATAACAAAAATGTTGTTACTTTTTGTTGATAATTTATAAAATGTTTCTAATCACACTTTATTTCATTCTTTCATTTTAAAAATAATATTTTAAAAATATTTTTATGCTTCGTGGCATACTTCAATTAACTAAAAAAAAAACAAATAGTTTTGTATAGGAATCTTCAATTTACAAATTGAAGTCTACACATTCATTGCCATGATCACCATTAATATTACACCTCAGGATATTAATTAAATATAACTCCAAAGATTTTTATGATGCCTCATTAAAAGCAACCCACGTCCAGCATTTTCAAATGAATTAAAAACAAAAAAACTCACATGCATTCTATTTCTAGAGCAGGCATGGCACACCAGTCTGCCGCAGCGTCTGCAATGATGGCGGCGGATGATCATGGAGAATATTGAGGTGCGGCACATCATGCATCTATCCGTCGAGTAGTCTTCAGTCCATTGTTCTTTAGGAGGCACCTGCTCCGGCATCACAAACGGCTTGTTGACTGCCTCGATGTTTATCGAATCAAGTGACTGGAGAAGGGAGTCGTCAGATAGCTTTTGCGGCGGGGGACAAACGTTCCTAGGGTTTTTCATGTCCAGCGCCTTCTCTGCGTAGAATCGAAGCAAAGCGTCCACCGCATTCCGTGATATCACTACAGACTCGATTGCTTTGATATTGTAATACAAATTATCGCCAGTCGGATCTTTCTTTAAATTCGGTAATATCCTATTAATTATATTCGACAACAAATCTAATTTGGCATTCATTAAAAACTGTTCGATCATCAAGAGAGGATGGTCTATCAAATCCCAGAACAAATGACGCCAATTGGGATCAATTTCAAGCATGATCTGGAGTCCCACTTTAATGTTTTCAAATGATTTCCAATCGAAAGAATGTTCTGATATAAAATCAACGCAGACTTGGAGTATTTCAACGTTTTTAACTTTGGACATTTCATCTTGTATTAGGTCTAACGCTTGTGTTGTAGGGAGCCTTAACAAAAGCTCCTTTACTAAGGAAGGAGTTGCTTGGTTTGTGTATTCAAATAGCTGTCGTAATAGATTCATTACTATTAAATTTTTCATGTTCTCCGATACTTCGTGGACGTCAGCCCACTCCAAGCACAATTTAAACTGAAAATTAAAAATATCACAGTGTAATAAATCACTTATGTAGTATTTTATAATACCCTCTATTGTACAAATTAAATTTCTTACCTGCTGACTATCCATCAGTACCTCAATGATGCTTTCTGGATTTTCAATAGATTTTTCGTAGACGGCGTACCAGTGATTAAGGCCCATTATACACGATATCTGAAATACAGAAAAATATATTCAATTTCTATAAAGTTTACGAATTTTAAAAACAGCATAATGAAAAACACTCACTTGATCATATAGCGGTATTTTGACCATCCAGTCGGAACATCTTTCATAGAGCCCCTCTTCCATACCTTCCTGGTCTAGCAAAAAACGCAGGTAATCTAACACTTCTAAAGCGCCTTCTGCAGGCCAAAAGCTAAGATTGTTCAATATCAAATCCACTTTCAACTCTGCACATTTCAGATACTGGCAATATTTCCAATTCTGAGGGATCTTTGGATTTGTAGCTAATTTAAACAATATCAAATCTTTCAAATTACTGAGATTCGCACTACATGTGAGCTGTCGTTCTGATAATGAGTCAATAATGGTTAGACATTTCAGAATCTTCCCCGAGTCCAACAGTTCAGGCATGAACAAAAACAATTTGTTAAGATCTACGGTTGTATGCAAGGACGCCAAGTATTTATTGTTACCAAACAAAGTTTTGGTGGAGTTGAATCGGTCTAACTCCATGAAATTATTCAGACACTTGGTTCTAGCATCCATACTTTGCTGCAAGTTGCTTTCGTTGGGGGAAATATGGATTTTCTTGATAATATGTGCCAGCACCCAGTTATGTAAAACCACATAGGTGAGACATTGAGGGTCTGGAGACCGGGGCAATGGTGCAAAATTTGTAACTGGATCCAAAAACAAATTCTCTTCGGGATTCTTAAAATCATACACGACATGCAGTAAATTGTTGAAATTGACTTCCGTGGCTTCTTTGAACGGATCCGATAAAGTAATCGATGGACAAAAGTTCAAAATAAGTTTTGGTATTAGGTTTACGTTTAATTTCTTGCATATGGGTTCCAAATACGTTACAGGAAGTTCCTTGTTGTTGATCATATCGCCAAATATATCGTGTAGTTGTCTCTCCAACACGGAGAAGTAGGGCGCATCTGTACTGGAATCGGTGGACCGATTATCTTCTTGCTCTAATTGTGATACTGTCTTACAGTACATATAGCACATTCTAAGATACGGAATTCTAGTCTTTCTGCTTCCGTGGCGAGAAACCTCCGCAATATTACACAAATCTTTGTCAGAAGCTGCAACGACGTTCATGTACGTCTGGTGGTACTTTTGAAGTAAATTTGGATCAAGATCTGAGGATTCATTTGGATTCACAACATCAATCAAGTCATCACACGACTGCTTCAGCTCTTTTGCGAGTTGGTTCAGTTTGCAAAACTCCTTGTGTTTGATAGGAATACGACAGTCAGTAATAAGCCCACAGATATTGTCGATGAAATCGAAAGACTTTTCTGTGTTACCTAGAATTTCAAAAGTTACGCTGGCAATATCTTCGACAAAACGGATGTAGTTAGTCTTCTTTACCGCAGCAATATCTGTACAACTTCTGACTTCGGCTAGTTTCCTTTCAACGACGTTTATAAGTCCGTAAGTAATTTCTCTATTAAGGCCACTGCTTAATAATATGTCGACAGCATTTATGAATGGAGCGTTTTGGTGGCTGTATAGTTGTAAGTGGGGATGTCGGGCTCCCAATTCCATAATGTCGAAGGAGTTGGGAGCTCTGTTTGATGCCAAAAACCCTTCCACAAGCCCCATGACTTCCGTAGACACTACTGATAGAGCGGACAATTCTTTGGTAGGATATCGACTATCATCTCGATAATAAATTATGTTTTTGATTTTAGCTACAAGGTTTCGCAGGTGTTCTGTGAAAGTAACTTCGGTAGCGATTTCTGAATCAGCTAAATCAAACATCTGGAATACAATAAAAACTTATTTGAGGCTGAAGTAAACCGAGAAAAATACGAAATAATCTAGACATCTGTCACATCAATCGCGTTCATGTCATCTGATGATGTCCAAAAAACAATTATTTATAGTCTTGAATACCCATGTAAAATATATTAAAGTTAGATGGCAATAAGCTTATTAGTCATAGTATAATAGTATTAAACTATCTAATATCTAGAACTATTCTGGAGCAAAATCTTTGTATTGTGTTATAAAAAATCAGGAACTTAGAAAACTAAATAGTAATTCCTGCACGATAATCGGCTATTTATAAAATGAATCTTAGCAATAACGAGTCGTTATACAATTATTATGACCTGCTTAATGAATATTTTATGCAAACTGATGATGACCCGAAGCTCAGTATAAAATTAAAGGGGAAAAATGAAGGTCACCATATGTATACTAATTACTTAAAAATTATAATCAGTTAGATCTAAATATAGGCATTAAATTATTATTAAACTTGATTTGTAGGAAAACAGGATTTATAATGAAACGAGATGTTTTAGTTCGACTTTGGGATATAATCAAAATATGGTTTCTAGTATATCTCATTATTGCTATTCCGTTATGGTGCACCAGAGGTTAGTAATATATATCTTGTTGAAGCTTTAAATTAAATACTCAAGTAAATGAAAAAATAGACCTAACAGTCATAATATAGTCTTGACCCAACGTTAAGAAACAAGTATTTTGTGTCATCAGGCTATAAATACAAAATATTTTCGAAGTCAACTCTCAAACCCAGAACATACATTTGTTTATCACACAAATAGATATTTAGCATGGAGTTAAGATTTTTCTTTTTTGAAAAATCTGGGTGTTTGTAAGACCGAAAAGTCTCTCGTAGTTCCTGATACCCATATTACAAGACTCGATCTTAGTGTGGGGTCAGGATTATGTATGTGACTGTTTATTTATTTATTTATCTATGTCGATCAAGAAACTGATTGGGGCTGTAGATAATTATAAATATTTGTATGCACTGATATTCCTAGTATAGTGTTTCACGATGATTTTAGGGATTTGAAAGTTCGTTTCATAATTTCAGGTTGTTGCTGCTGCTGTTTTGTTTGCAAATTTTGTAAACCTCTTAAAACTATAGAAGAGGCAAAGAAATATTTACTTTCATATCCACCAGGCATATTTGTTATAAATGGTAAAACCCTTCAATACGATCCAACAGAACGGGAGAAAGAGTGTTATGAAGAATTTGAACATTTTATTAGAACTTTGTGATTAAAAATGAGTCATTTTGATTTCCTATATATGTATATCAGTAATATAAATTATGGACCGGTTATACCGGCTTTATAATAAAAGTAGGTTGTCTTTTTGGGGCGTAAAAATAATTTCAATCTAAAAATCCTTTAATTATAATTTTAACCACTAGCCTGATCATCGACGTAACCAAACTGTGGGTAAATTAGTCCTATTACAGTTTGTAGTACATGCAATCTATGGAAATCTATAGCTTTTTCTGAAATACCATTACATTGAACATTATACAGGGTATATCAAGACCGCGACCGAAAACGAAGCCAGGTGGTAGCATTAGTCACTTCAGACACATTACTGTAAAAAATTCCGCAAAAAAATTCGTCAACTTTTATTTTGTAATTTGTTACTTATCGTCGTATTTGGGTGATACATAATTTTCCTAAAACAAAAATGTACACCTCTTTATTTTGAAACACGCAATGGTACGTAAGGGTTTAAATTAGTATTTACCAATCAAAAACGATGATTTTCAAAATTCTAAAAAAAAAATCTGCCACTGTTTTAGCGAAATTTTTATTTGCATCGTGTTTCTAACCACTAAAACTACCACCTGGCTTCGTTTTCGGTCGCAGTCTTGATCTACCCGGTATATTGCAATCTTATAAAATCTTACCTCCAGTATTTGATTGGCCTTCGGAAAATCATTGTGGTACAGAGCTAAAGCCACGAGGCAAGTAGGTTTAGCCAGCATGATTGATATGAAGTCAATACCACTCCCGTTAGGAGACATGTATGCTGAAAAAAGAAAACGAGATTATATAAACTATTTATATCAAATGTGACTTGTTGTCAATTTTAAAATAAGTATGATTGCATTTGTCGAATTTGTGGTATTAGAATTCCACGATTTCTAGGTACTTGTATTTTTAAATAGTGAAATATATTAAATTTCTCCTATTATGTTTTAAATATGGAGCAAAATATACTAGAATAGTCATAGGCACATTCGCAATAATGTTGAAATTTTAATGATACTTACATTCATCATTAGCAGAAATCGTTGAAGCAAGCATGACTTGATTCATGTCATGCTTGGGACTTGTATGTCGTCTTTTGGTTTTAGGTTTTTTTCTCAGGTACTTGAAATCTTGTTCGCGTGTTTCGTCGTCACTGCTCTCGTCCACTTCTACGTAATCCAGACACAACTTTAAACGCAATGGGCTCGTGTCGGGAGAGAGGGTCGACACCAACTGTAGCTTCCAAAGAGAGTGATTTACCACTTTCATCAAATGTTTGAATCTTACGTTTACGCTGTGGTCTATTTCGTTTACGTTCACACGTTCTTCCAATTTTTCCAAACACAATTTCAAAGTATTCAAAACTATCTGCGTTGTGAAAGCGTTGCACAAGAATCCAGCATTCATACTATTGTTGCTTACGTTTCTATTCTGTTTCTTAGAATAGAAATAGGAACATTCCGAATGAGCTCCACACGACGCTTCCTGATTGTACTCAGCATAGCACGAAAAGTATTCGTATCTCAGAAACAGACAAGAAAATATATTCTCTATTACTTCGATACAAAACTGAAAGGGCTGTATTGAAAGCACAATCCGCTTAACTTCATCTAATGAAGTCGTCGTGTCATCCGCGCTTTCAGCAGTTTCTGAAGAATTCAGTATAGTGTCTATGACTTTAGTTATTGCACAATAACTATTGTATGTGGATATGTCCCAACTAATACCACCATCTTCTCTCCTATTAAGATCCTTTTTGTTATTCAAAGCAGTCAGTTCATTTATAAAATCATTATTAGTATTTAAAAGCCTCGAAACTTTATACCTATCAATCTTTGAAAGTTTACACACTTGGGATATCACAGCTAGAGCACTCTGTGCTAGTACTTGACTGAATATAGATGTGGTCATGATTTTACAATTGTTTTCCAAACAAAACTTTATTATTGTCAACTCCCTTTTCACTTCTGTAATGTAGAATTGTAACTGGTCATCTGTTGTTGTGTATGTTTCGAGGATAGAAAATATGTTCGTCAATTGATGTATTAGAGATGGCAAATCGAAAGTCTCTGGACTGTTCGTCAAATCTATGAGTACCATAATAAGAATTTGTTTTGTAAAATTGTTGATTTTAAAGGTTACATTCTTTAGATCGTGAAGTTGATGTTTGTACACTTGAGCAGCCTTTAGCAGCCAGTGCGTTTTGTCTTGGTAACATAATTCGAGCATATATTCAGGAGTCAATTTGAATTCTTTATGTGGTTCATTTTTGTGCATCAATTCTGCAGCTACATTCAACAGCTCAGGTTTATTATGTGGAACCAAAGTCAACAGTATTTGTTTCCTATACTGCCTGAAATTGTCTTCAGAGAGATGTTTGAGAACTTGACTCACAAATAGGGGCACATAGTTATCTTCCCATCTCACTAAAGATATTAATGTTATTAGTTTTTCTATGGAGTTCACATCAGATATTTCATCTTTCAATACTTCTAAACAAAGAGCTTGAATTTTGTTCAAGTTATGTTTATTTTCAGAAGCATTTTCTTTTATGTATGTGAGAATAGTTGCTGTTGTAACTGGATTTACATTCAAATTAATTTTAAAAAATTCGAAAACTTCATCAGACAAGTTTTGGCATTGTTTCGATTCTTCTATGTCATCGTGAAATTGTAGTATTTCCTGGAAGCAAATAGATAAATATTTTGTAAAGTTTACTTTTAACTTTATTGCAACGTGCCATTATTAGTACAACATACCTCAAATATATTCTTATTGAGATGATCAAGTAGCTGCAAAATATATTTAAGTTCTTCCTCCTTCATCTTAAAAGCTTCTTAACTGACTGTGAAAAAGAAATAATACATATGAACATTATTTAGAACTGCAACTACACTATACCTGTATTTCCTCTTCCAGCTTACCCTGTTCCATAATGTAATCAGTTGCAGGTTTTAGCCCTGACATTGGCATCAGGCGAAGTGATAATATGAGTGGTCAATCTAATGTATCAAATTTCTAAGAACTAATTAATCAAGTGAGGTTGATCAATTATTTAGTATTGTTAAATAGATATAACTGTGATAGGCCTATCACGCAAGCAGTAGCTGTAATTTTTTTTAAATTCCAAAACTAGTGTTATTCTATTTCAATAGCATTTGAAACTAAATTCTACAAATTGAACTACAAAACCATACTTTGTGTATGTGTAAGTATATATGTGAGCCCATATAATATGTTCCACTGCAGGGCACTGACCTCTTCTACAATCATGAGTATGATTGAGAGGGGTTAGGCTTCTATACTTACATAATACATTACATAATTATTAAGAACAGGTCACAATATCACAATAGACAGACTTTAAAAAACCACCTATTACACAATTCCACTATATTTTTCAAAATGTCCATATGCACAATAATTGTCATACAACATTTGACAATAAAAGTACAAATGTTAACATAGCAGCAGATAAACAAACTAGTATATATTTACCTTATAACGTAAATATAATTATGTCAGCTTATCAACAATCACCCTTATGGGTCACATGTCACTGACTTGTTGAATTCAAACATACTGTTTCTAACAGAGTAGTTCCTATTCAAAACATGCTACATTGTTTATCTTTAGTATATCAATTATTACAGTAAAATGTTTTCCTGATGCTCAATAACAATTTTTAAAAAACTTCTGAATTTCTAAAATTCAATTAATATACAATGTCAAATATATTTGAGGCTAGGTATAGTTAATGCATACAATATTAACATGCATGTTATGTAACAAATCAATTTAAAATGCCAATTAGAGTTGAAATTGATAAGAGATTTATTGCAAAAAGTTTATTAATTATTTATTTTAAGAATATAAGTTATCTATTCATAGCCATTTGTAATTTGGAGTAATGTCATGACTTCTACAAGTCCCCTCTCAAACCATTCCTGATTAAGTAATGGAAAGCTCAAATAGTTGTCACCACAGACCATTGACCAGTACAAAAGATTTGGCATAAAATCTTGTATTATGTTGTTGGATAGGTCCATTAAGAATATAATTATAGTACAAATAATGAATATCCAGTAAAGAAACAACCTGAGTACTTTGTGACAGAAACCACATTTTTCTAAGATAGCTGTTTGTTTTGTAAATTGCAACATAAAGACATAAAACAGCTGCCAATATCACACTAAGGTCACATATTTCTTTAACTATTTACATAATTGTTGGTTTCAAAGTTATTAAACACCACAACATTATCGTGAGCTAAGGTATATTTTAACAAACACAAATTCTTGGTTCTTAAAAACGCTTTCATCCTGCTATGGATGAAGGCCAATTAAGCTGACAGCTTAAAAGAAAATATAAAAATATTACTTTTAATAATTTGTTAAAATTACCTTTGTTTAGTAAATATTATTTTTGTTTAATTAGAAAATTTCAATAGGCCTTTAACTGTATAATATATTAACAAAGCTATAAAACAAGTTACATTGTTTAATACATTATGTATAAACATAAAATTGATGTTATGTGTATTTTGTATCTCTAATGTGACATTTATAAAAGAAAAATATGGATCATGTCTTTATTAAGCAACAATCTAACCTGTAGCTCATATTTAATACGGGATAATTCAAAAACAGTGGTTAGAAATAGCAAATTACAGTGAAAGAATCCATTATTGCATTTAAAATCACATATCTCACTAGGTAAAATACATAACATGACCGAGATTAGTAAACAAGTGAGATTGTATATCAACAAATATTACAGTATACCCTCGCATTGGTTCTTGTAACAAAATAAACAGCATAATATCTAGTCCAATACAGTTAACAAAGCAAGTGTCCTATTGGAGTCATTTACCAATATTATGTCCTAAATTAAACTAATTGAACAACAATACTTACAATCATTTGAAAAAGGCACTGTCATAGGGCACTGTTGTTGTGCAGTCACAGCGTAAATTAAATCAAAATTGTTTATTTTTGTTTAATTATTGAACACCAATGACATTTGTGAATTTAATGGTGATAGTGTTGTATTTGAAAATTTAAATATATCGATATCGACATGGGTCATTGACCTGCACTGATTTATTGCTTTGGTTATTAGATTACAAGCACGATTTCTTTAACACTGTTTTATTTTTTATGATGTAAAACGATACTAAGGTCATAAAAATCATACGAAAATGAAAATGTATTTAAGCCTTCGATTTGTTCTATTTTACTAAACCTATTTATCAGTAAAAACAAAAAATACAGTAAGATAATTTGGTAACGCTTAAAAAAATGCCACTTATCCGCCAATGTGGACTTGAAAAGTTAACCATTACCGCCTATCCGGGACCATGCAGTAGGTAATAAAAATATCATAATATTCTTGTCCACAACAGCATAAATAAAAATAGCTTAATTGATAATTATAATACTTAGACAATATGTATCTGTATTATAATATTAAATGTATTTTATTACCTATACAGCGTGTATTTTTAGACGAATTACCTATTTAAACACATGAAAGATCATGCTTGCGTGCAACTAATAGAAATATACACAAAGAATAATAGTAATAAATGACAGAGTAATACTCTTTCTTTTTTTCCTAAAAAGTCTCCTTACGTGTGGGTACCCTTGTACTAGGTTCTTGTTTGAACTATCTTATCGGTCATTGCATATGAACAACAACTTTTATGTATGATCCGTTTTCCTTTTATACTTCTGGGTAAGGACAGGACTATGTTTTTCCTACTAATGTAAATTCTTACCAACAAAGACAAGGTAGGTAATTATGACAAAGACAATTATGCAACTTAGTATTTTGGGCGTATTTAAAAAATGGTATCATACCTATTTACAACGTTTAATTTGATGATTTATTATGTACACACTTAAACTAATCTTAATAATTGCTCGAAATGAGCACCACCTCGCGTAATACATAGTTCGGCACGTTTACGCATATTGTCTTTGATGCGGTTAAGTTCGAATGTGTCATTTTTAATTGTTTCGAAAGCATTTGTAATACGCACCTTTAGCTCTTTCCTATTAGCATATTCTGTAACGTATACGAGTCTTTTCACGTCACTTCACAAATAAAAGTCTAAGGGTGTGAGATCGGGAGAGTGGGCCGGCCATGGCACAGGGCCTCCACCCTATCCACTTATCACCAAAGTGTCTATTTAGGTATTCCCGCACTCGCCTCTCATAGAGCGTGGGGGCTCCGTCATGTTGATAAAATAAATTGTTGAGCATGATAACAGGCACATCGTCCAACATTTCATTAACAACACTGTTTAACCATATCCCAAATTCTTCGTTTGAATATCGGTAAAACATATTAAATATGCATGTACTAACTGACACAGCACTTATCACACGCGGGGTTGTCGATACGGACTCCGATACGCGCCGAACGGGAGTAAATTAGACATGCGGAAGTGGCGATGTTTTTGCATAGACTGCGGACGGAGCGGGGTGCGCGGGAGTGCGCTTTGTCGGCGCGGCGCGGTGCATCAAAACAAAAGAAAGAGACGGGGCTTGCGAGCCGGGTGTTTTTTATGGAAGAATCGTGCTGTAACATGTTTTGCCGCGCAGCGCGGTTACTCATTTTATCGTTTTCAAAGTCTATGGCCTAAAATAATGTTTTTAATGGAAATTCCCCTCAAAATGTAAGGTCATATATTATATATATATTTGGGATGAGAATCGAACACTGAGTGACCTCCTGAAATAGGTCACTCGACTAACCGAACATATTGTATAATAGATGAAATATATTCAGCGCTAATAAATGTATTAAAAATAATCAAATGATTTATCGTTCACAACATATCGATATTTCGCGTCCCTAAATCTGACATAGACATTCTACATAAGTCAAAAATGTGGATCCCAATTAGGCTAAATATTCAGCCTATTCAACTGAGTATTAAAGTTATAATATTACTTTTAGTCTGAATCGATCCTGTTTTCAGAGTACTTATTATTATTTTCCTGCATAGCATTTCTCATGTTACGTAATAATTGTTTGTATAAAAAAATACTTTTTTTAAAGAGAAAATATATTGACAGTTCAATTTTATATTCTGCGTGAAATGAGACGAAACGAAACGATATAATATATGCTGTCTCTGTTTAATAAGTGCAAAAATTAATTCGTCTATCTCCCTTTTCTCTATGCCTACATTTATTTTGTAATTTGTATGTTAACTTACAAAATTGTGTTATGTTTTAATGTAAAAAAACAAACGTTTTAGATTGGACCTATCTGTAAACTTAGAATCAATGGTTTTATAAGTAAACAGAAACACGGAAAAAGTTACAGCACGTACTAGCAATGGAAGTTTTAACGAGGTACAACTTTCTCAAACATGTTTCTTCATTTTGTTGCCGACCCGGCGTTTTACGAAATCTGAACACATTGAACCGACAATATACGATATTTATTGGAAATAAACGACAAGCATTTAGAAACCATTTAAAAGTTTCATCTATAGCCTGTTCATACTCCTCTGACAAAAACAAACATTTTATAACCTTTGAGAAGAAGGCAGAAGCTTTAAAAGATGCTTTTGAGCAGAAAAAGGAAAGGTTAAAAGACACCGAGCATAAAATCAGGCTAAAAGGCGAGGAATTTGTCAGAGATATAAAGCATCAGAAGGAAGTGACAGGACAGAAACTAAGGGTGAAAAAGGAATTTATTATCAAAGATATATTGGAGACTAAGGCAAAAGTTAAGGAAAGGATTGAAGAGGTTGTTGAGGTACAATATGACTATTTCTTTTATATCCGGCTACTTTCATTTTAAACATATAATAAAATAGTAAAAAATGAAATTAATTTGAAATCTGTATATTATGATGATCCATTTTTAAATATTATCTATATTTTTTCATTTATGTAGGTAACCAGAGATTTTGGTCAAAGCAATTCTCTGCATTTACAACATTTGTTTTTCAATTTTTCTTTGCATTTGTAAATTTTCTTCTAATTAAATTACTTGAAAACATTTGGGATGCATAATATAGCAAAAATGTTGTCTTATTTCAGAAAGAAAATGCATTTACTATACCTAATTTCCTGTGTGTGACAAGGATAGTAATGTCTCCCTATTTGGGCTATGTAATTCTACAAGATAATTACAATTTAGCCTTGGGACTTCTGTTGTTTGCTGGTGTTACTGATTTGGTAAGAATTATTTATTATAGTGTTCTATACTACTAAGGAGTATGGAGGCAAACATGCATATAGTCCACCTTATGGTAAACAGTTACCATAGCCTATGGACATCTAGAATAGCAGAGGTTTCCATCTCATTACCCCATATACATCCAACTGCTGTGCTTATGCCCTACACTCTTTTAATAAGAATGGTAATTAGGCCTTAGTTCTCAACACTAGTCTAATACAGATTGAAGAATTTCATATACCCATGAATTCTTGGAAGGCTTTCATTACAAAAATATATTTATAAATATTTCATTTCTTTTATGTGTTTTTGTGGCTTTTTTTCTTATTATGAGTTATCATAAATTAAATTGTTATTCAAATAATTTACAATCATACACAAAATAAGTAAAAAAGGTCAATTATTATGTCCAAATGGTAGGTTTAATGTGTCTAAAATGAGACCAGAGCCTGGATAATCAACAAATTGAAAATAAAGAAACCATAGCCCAAAATTTCAAAGCCCAGGCCAAATATTAACAGTTACAAATCTTGTTCCATATCTATTGTAATACCCACAAATAATTGTGTTTCAGTTGGATGGATGGATAGCAAGAAATTGGAAAGGGCAGTCCACAAAGATGGGCTCATTTTTAGACCCATTGGCTGATAAAGTTCTAGTAGCGACATTATTTATTACATTGACATGGCAGAACTTGATTCCTCTTGGTCTCACTCTGCTGATCGTCAGCCGCGATGTCGCCTTAGTTATTTCCGCTTTTGTCATTAGATACATGAGCTTGCCTCCTCCCGTGAGTATATCACTTTCCTATTTTTTTATAAGTAAATACAATTCACCCAACAGTCACATACATGGTCCTGACCCCACACTAAGATAAAAGTTTTTGTCTTGGCCTACCATGTCTTGCCATGAAACTATGAGTGATTAATCAGCCTCACAAACATCCAGACACAAAACAAATACTTGTGCAATGCACAAACATTTGCCTCAGTGCGAGGATTGAACATGCGTTCTATGCACAGCGGTCGACTAACCAAGAGCGCCACAGAGGTGTCAATTTAAAAAATAAAAAAAACGGTAATGAATTATGATTTGAATAATTCCCGAAAAAGTTTACATATAGCAGAAAATCGCCGTAAAATTGTAAGCCAAATCTTTCCTGAAAATACGAAATACGATGTTGTGCCGATCCAACATATGAGGGTCTAGTGGAATAACATTGTGCATACATATTAATGGTTGCAGGCACCTTATAGTGATTATTATAATTTGTTATTGTAATATATGAATGACATTTATGTCAGTTTTTTAAATAAAATGTTAGATGTCAGTCTCAATTATTTTAATAAATAATTTATCCTAATATTCCTGGGGTTGTAGACCAGGAATATTACATTGGCGACGAGTACATTTCCACGCGTGTGAGTTTTTACAAGAAAAATGGCACCCGTAGGTGAAATAGAACCGTTCGACATGAACTCCAACTGGGAGTTGTACATAGAACGGCTGGAGCAATATTTCATTGTGAATGAAATAGAAGAGTCACACAAGGTAGCTACATTAATTACTGTAATGGGGGGTACCAGTTACGAGTTGCTAGTTACCTTGTGTACACCAAAGCGTCCGCCGACAATGTCGTTTAAAGACCTTGTTTCCCTTATGAAAAAGCATTTACGCCCTAAACCCAGTATTTTAGCGGAAAGATATTTATTCAGACAACGGAAACAAGGCCATGAAGAGACGATAGCACAGTACGTGGCAGAATTAAAAAAAACTCTCAAAAGGATGCGATTTTGGGTCGTGGTTCGAAGAAAGTTTGAGAGATCAGTTTGTGTGTGGAGTCGGCAGTGAAGTCGTCAGGCAACGCTTATTTACAGAGGAGAACTTAACCTTCGAGAAAGCTTATACATTAGCCATATCAATCGAGGCTGCCGAGAAGAATGCTTCAATTGTTTCCAGAACAATACCATACAGGGAAGATACAAAATGTTACACAGTATCAACGGGGAGATCACAACGAGACACGAGTTCTAGAGGGCATCAAGATGCTTATTATACTCGTGGATCCGTTGCGCGAGGAGCTGGACAGCGACAATCGACGCCGGAGGTGGCCAGTAACAGCAGCGGCGCACAGGATTGGCTAAATCGAAAACCGACTTATGAGAACATTGAAAGGAAGCCTCAATGCATTGTATGTGGCGGACAGCATTCGTCAAATATAAAATGCAAATTTAGTAACTATGTTTGTAAAGTATGTAACAGACCTGGACACCTCAAAAAGATGTGTCCTAGGTTAAGGATCTCTACGGAAGCATCAGCTTTTTATAATGTTGATGAAAATTATGAGCAGGTAAATTATAATATGTATAACGTTCGTAGCTCAACTCTTTGTAAGCCATATATATTATCTGTTTTGATAGAGAATAAATATACAAATATGGAAGTTGACACAGGTAGTGCCATATCGTGCATCAGTCACGAATTTTATAATAAATATTTGGCGCATTTACAGATAGTAGATAGTAACATTGTCATGTCGTATTATACTGGCGAACGAATGGTACCAGTGGGAAAAATATTTCCAACAGTAAAGTATAAAGCCATGACAAAGATATTAGAATTATATATTATAGACGGAGGAAGAAAACCATTGTTAGGCCGATATTGGCTTGAGCAATTAGGATTCCAATTAAAAGAGGTAAATTTTTTGAATAAACATAGTGCTACCATTTCGTCCTTTAATGTTAATGAATTGATTTCTAGATACGGTGATGTGTTTTCGGACGGACTTGGGCGATATACCGGTGGTGAAGTAAGTTTACACGTGCGTCCTGATGCCAGACCGATATTTATGCGAGCACGACCCCTGGCATATTCGATGCGGACCCCCGTGGATCAGGCATTAGACCAATTAATTGCGGATGGCATTATAACGCCGGTTGAAACATCGGACTGGGCTACACCGATTGTACCCGTGGTAAAACCTGATGGGACCATAAGGGTTTGTGGTGATTATAAATTAACTCTGAATAAATGCCTAGAGGTAGACCGTTTTCCGCTGCCTAGAGTAGAGGATTTGTTAGTTAAATTGAATGGAGGGGTTAAGTTTTCAAAAATTGACCTATCACAAGCTTATGCTCAATTTCCTTTGACTGAAACCTCAAAAAAATTTACAGTGATTAATACACATCGGGGATTATTTAAATATAATAGGTTAATTTATGGGTTATCGTCAAGTCCAGGTATTTTCCAGCGCAAGTTAGAGGAAATGTTTGCGGATTTACCACAAGTAGGAGTTTTCTTAGACGACATCATCATCACAGGGGCCAATGATGAAAAACACTTAGACACCTTACATACAGTCTTGAGCCGATTAAGTAAATTTGGTTTAAGAGTTAAAAAAGAGAAGTGTACATTTTATGCTGACTCGGTAACTTATCTAGGTTACGTAATTGATAAAGAAGGAATACATACCAACAAAGAAAAAGTGGAAGCAATACAAAAGGTGCCGTTACCTACCACAGTGTCAGAGGTACGCGCTTTTATTGGGATGGTAATGTATTATGGAAAATTTGTTAAAAATATAAGTACTATTTTATCACCTATGTATGCGTTACTGAAGAAGGGAGCTAAATTTATATGGTCTTCAGAATGTGATAGAGCCTTTGTGACAGTGAAGAAGAAATTGATGTCTAGTGAGGTATTAGTGCATTATAACCCAGAATTACCACTTATATTAACAACAGATGCTAGCAATGTGGGTATCGGAGCAGTCATTTCACATATGATGCCAAACGGTCATGAACGTCCCATTGCATTTGCTTCAAGAGTAATCAACTCAGCAGAGAAGGGCTACTCTCAAATAGATAAAGAAGCTCTTAGTATTGTGTACGGGGTGAAGAAATTCCACCAATACTTATTTGGTCGCAAATTTTTACTTCGTACGGATCATAAACCCTTGGTAACGATATTTGGTCCAAAGAGAGGCATACCGACAATGGCAGCGTCACGGTTACAAAGATGGGCAGTAATATTCTATCAGGTTATCAATACGACATTGAGCATGTAACGACTTGTAATAACGGCGCAGATGCTTTATCGCGCTTACCAAGTGACGAACAGTCCAAGGAAGAAGCGGAAAGTACATATTTGAATTTCATTCAAGATTTTTTACCGATAACTTGTAATGTTCTAAGAGAAGAAGTAGCAAGAGATGAACTATTACGTAAGGTAGTTTTATATTTACAGTCAGGTTGGCCTCCACAATGTCAGGAACCTAATATTAAACCATATTATGCTAGAAAAGATGAACTTTATTTGGATTCAGGTATAATTATGTGGGGCTATAGAACCGTGATACCACATACACTTCAGAAAAAGATTTTACATGAATTGCATACGGGTCACATGGGGATAGTAAAAATGAAGAATAAGGCGCGGGGCTATGTATGGTGGCCTGGTATTGATGGGGACATCGAGAAAATGTGTAAAGAGTGTTACACATGTATGAGTGAAGCACCGTCTCCACCGCGCGCACCACCGCAACCTTGGAGGTATCCAGTCGAACCGTGGAGCAGACTACACATAGATTTTTTGGGTCCATTAAATGGCAAAAGATTTTTTGTTATTATAGATGCCACTACCAAATGGATTGAAGCTTTTCAAATGACCGATACCTCTGCAGAGTCGGTCCTAGGGAAATTGAGGGAAACCTTCGCCAGATTTGGTTTACCACAAGATGTAGTATCCGATAATGGACCGCCGTTTACTAGTGAACGAGTAGCCGATTTTATGAGATATAATGGCATTATTCACACTTTTACTGCACCATATCATCCAGCTTCAAATGGTGCTGCAGAGGGAGCTGTTAAATTGTGCAAGCGAGCAATAAAAAAAGCCTTAAGGGATAGAGTAGATGTTAATATAGCTTTACAAACGTATCTAACGGCTTATAGAAACACTGAACACAGTACGACAGGAGAGACTCCAGCAATGCTATTGTTTAGACGAAATTTAAAATCTAGGTTAGATCTTTTACGTACGGGCCGAGACCTTTCCCAGAAGGTTAAGCAAGCACAGGATATTCAGGTGAAAAACGCAGGTGGTAAACTGCGCAACTTTAAGGAAGGAGACGCAGTATGGACTCGTGATTTTACTGCAGGGGGGAAATGGGTACCAGCCAGGGTTAATAGGGTAATTGGGGAACGCAACGTCCTGATAGATGGAGAGGGCGGTCTACCTAGACACGGAAATCGGCACATAGACCAGGTTAAGGCTAGGCATCCTGTTTCTGTATTGGCGTATCCCAGTACGGTAGGTCCTAGCAATCAGGCAATAATAGCAGAAAACGCTGTAACATCGGCATCGAAGTTAGTAGGAGATAACATTCTTCCTTCTCCACCGGTTTCGTTAGACAGGCCCCGAAGAAACACTAAACCTATCGAACGGTATGGCAATCCTGTTTGTACTATTTAGATCCAGATTATGTTATCTTAAATTAGTTGATGTATTGTTGTTGTTTATATTTTAATGATTGTTTATTATTGCATATTTATTTAAGTGTAGGGGTGTAATATATGAATGACATTTATGTCAGTTTTTTAAATAAAATGTTAGATGTCAGTCTCAATTATTTTAATAAATAATTTATCCTAATATTCCTGGGGTTGTAGACCAGGAATATTACAGTTATGATTATATCAGCCTATATTATACCCACTGCTGAGCATGAGCAAACAATCGACATCTCGATAACCTTAAGCCAAAATCTACCACACTGTGAGTTGATCACTTCCACTCCATAGAAATTCTTGTAAATGCCTATTTGGTGTGCAGTTTTATGTACAATGTTTATCTCAAATGTGCGAGGTAACTAGCAAGTGACTAAACCAATGGCTCCGAAAACTAGGTATGCTTTGAAAAGGTGTGCTCTTGACTATATAATCTTATAGTATTCGAAACCGCGGCCACCGTCTCGGTAGATCGCTTCTTGTTCGTTACCAACGGACCACCACGCACTTATGCAGTATGTGTAAAGTGAGATAAAAAGCTGGTTAATCGTAATCAATGAAATGCAAATATTATTCTTCGTACATTTCGATTAGCATATAAATTGATAATCGTCACACATTGTTATCATACGCGTTACTGATTTCATTGTTCACAGAGGACGCTGAGCAGGTATTTCGACGTGACGCACGCAACAGCGCAGCTAGCACCCACTTTTATAAGCAAAGTTAATACTGCAGTACAGCTGTTATTGGTCAGTGTCGTCATTGGTCTATTTAAGGCACATTAGGAGGAAATCATATAACAAAAATGTTAGCTACATTACATAGTATTAGGAAGATGTAGATTTACCATTCTATTCATGAAAATCCGAGAAATCGTGTTTCCTCTAAACCATCAATATTCATAGCTTCCACATTCTACAAGTTATTGTCGTTAGTATTCATACGTTTTTTCACACTATACCTCGTATTTTATTTTCCAGGTTGGCACCACGCTTGCTTCGCCAGTTTTTGGCTACGTAGACCATCCAGCCCTCCAAGCTTTGTGTGGCATCACTGCAGTATCCACAGTTGTTTCAGCAGTCAGTTACCTAGTTAGTAAGGACACTTACAAATTTTTAAAGAAACGATCTTAGTTGTTCCTCTTGTTGAACAAATATGTATTTATAGGTCTATTTTTACACTAGTCTTCCAAATAATTTAGTAAAATGACTAGGTATAGTATACCAAGTTTGTAAAAAATGTAAATAAAATGGTGTAATATGAAGTGTTTTTTTTTGTCATCCTTATCAAAACTAAGCCATATCAACAAAATTTTGAATATTGATTAGAATCCTATAAAATAGTTAATACAAACAAATAGAAGGATTATTTGGAGTCTCAATAAATACACTAAGTACAAATGGAAACAATTTATTTTTGATTTATTCATATGAATAAATTGCAGATTTGAATACAAAACATAAAATTATAAAAAAATACGTGGTATTACTAGATTATACTTAATCTACCCAAAATGAAACCAGTCGTCTGTTTCCATTGTGGACTATTAGAATAATCTTTAAATGGATATCAAGTTGCGGAATTTACCATAAATTAAAAGCCACAATATGAAATAGTCACCGTCAACCATCAACCAAACTCATAAAAATCTACAAAAATTATGAACTGTGGAATGTTTGAATTTGATGTGTTAGTGTTTTAGTAGGATTTATTCCACAAACTGAAAAATAATGGTCGAAATATATCACTGTACTAAATTGGTACTGGATCCCATTACAGTAAGGGTACATCATTTTATGAATTTCGATTTATCGACTGAACGGAACTGGATGGTGAAGAGTAAATTTCAAAAGGCACATACATACATTGAAGTCTCTATCCATGTTTCCATATTAAATCTAAGACCAATTAATACCACCTGTCCATATTTCAGTAGAGACAAAACCAACTACATTTTTGGTATGTACTTTGTTTCTCTTCTTAGATAAGATTTTCATTTTTATAAAAGTCTGAACTTATTGTTTTCTTTTTATTTTATATAAAACTACTTACTATTTAAGCCTTTTTCTGTATTTTAAGTTACAGCCATTACTATCGCTAATGCTTGCAATGTGTGATATAAAACCGAACATATTGATATTATTTTGTAGAACTAATCAAACAAGACTATATGCAAAAAAGAAAAGCTGTAAATTAAACAAAAGACTAGAGAGGAAAATCGTTTTCGGACCACTTTGACCAATTAAGTTTTTTATTGACCATTTAATAATACTACTTATTTGGACTTTAGATAGAGTATTATAAATTATATTTTAAGCTGTTACATAGCTTTATAATACCTAGGATGTGTTAAATTATATTAAAAAGAATTTCATTAAATATGGCAGCTAATTATTTGTTAGGAATAACTACAGTGGAATATCCACAATAAATAACAAAGGCGACCATAGCATTTGAGACAGCAGCCAATGATTGGCATTCCCACTCTACATGAAGATTTATAACCCCCAAACAAATATTCAAACAAAAAATGACCATCTATGCTGACATTATCTTTGGATGAGAAATAAAACTAATAATGAGTAATGAAATTTGATGGAACATTAAATTTACTGGCAAAAAGCATGGTCCAATGCCTTCAGGCAGATAATTTCCTTATTGGAGCATTAATTAAAGCATACATATGTATTTACAAAACACAATTTCATAAATGGTCAGGCACCAATTAAAATTCAAATACTGAATTAGATTAATTTCAATCCTCAAACTGATAACAGTCAATATAATGTAAAAATTATGAAAAATTAAGTCTTAAAATTATAATAATTGTACAAAAGTATAAACTGACACAAGATGATTGCACAAAATATAAAAAAATAATGCACATTATTCTTTATAAAAATAATATAGTATTTTTAGTAATGGTAACAGTACTAACACTTGTGTTACAGCTAGTTCATAATGCTCTGTGTGTAACTGTCATATTACACTTAAATATATTAAATCTGCATACAAGTACAAAATGCATGTTAGTCGAAAGGAAAACTGTATGAGTATAGGACTTTAACCGACCTTGTTGATTAGCTCATCACAGATGGCTGTCAGTTCCTCGTTGTCCTTAATTTTCTGTGCCAAAGATTCCTGCAAAGAGGAAGCATGCACCTCACTCTTTTTAAGCATGGCATTAAGTTTTAGAATTTCAGCCTGATGGGCCTTTTTCACTGCATCTAATTCTGCATTTGCTTTATTAAGTTGCTGCATAGCGTGTTGTCTTAGAGTTTCATATCTTGCCTCCAGTTTCTGTATAGCATCATTGTTTTCTTCAACAGTTCGCTTAAGTGTTTCCTCATTGCCTTTGTACCCTTGTATTATTACTTTACACCTTTCATATTTTGTATGCACATCATTAAAGGCATGCTCCATGGAGGCTAAATGAGCTGCTGCCTCATCACGCTCCCTAATGAGAGTGGACTTCTCCTCATTCCATCTTTTTGACTCTGCCTCACGCTCACCAATAAGGGAAGATATGGTACGTTCATATTCTTCCATCACTACACTCATTTGTTTGTTATTTCTCACTTTTTCAGCCACACGTTGTGAAAGTGCCTTTTCTTTTTCTGCATATTCATCATTTTGATCAGCCAATTTCTTTATTTTAGCCTCACATTCCTCTAATCTCTCTCTTAGTTCATGGTTAAGATCTCTTAAATTCTGAGCCTCTTCTTCTTGAGCAGTCAATAGCTCCTTTACTGCTCTTAATTGTTCCACAGTGTGAGGATCCATGTCTGATGTACGAGTGATGACTGGAGGTGGCGGAGGGATGTTAGCACCAAGACTGAGGAGTCGATCAATAGTTGCTATAGCTGGGGAGACAGTACTTGGTTTCACCGGAGTGACCTTTGTGGCTGCGGCCTGACTCCTGTTCACGGCAGGTGTGACCACTTGCGTAGGTTTCTCAGTGGGACCACTTATGCTTGGTTGCACAGATAATTGTTGCATTGAGTTCACAATGTTCTGCTCTGTACCAGACATGGTACTGCACACAATTTACACTGATTCCAAAATCAACAGCTTTTGGATGGAAAATGTTCACATGGTCAGTTCTGCAAATAATGAAAAAGCTAAAATTAATTAACCGTTTAACACTTCACTGCGGAAATAACGTCAAAGAATGTGTAAGGCAGAATCAATTAAACACAAGAAATTGATGTTCATATAGGGTGTATTATGACTCGTGCGAGCACGGACGTCCATAAATTCATTACAGTTCATGAAATAGTTATTTGGTGTACAAGTACATCCCACGCAAAGAACAATATACGAAGAATAATGGAATAACTGCGTTGGTTGATAGAGTCACCTACCGCAATGTCCTCGAACCACACGCACTTAATTGCAGGCAACGCACTGAGACAGCACTTAATATGGTATCAAAATTATCAGTAGTGATTAGGTCCTCACATAAAATTAATAAACATTTGGTATGTTAGAGCAAAAAAAATACGACGATGATCGCAAATCGCGATGATGACATCAGTCAATTTTCAGAGAATGCAAGCAATGCAATGATTTACTGGTTGACTTTGGCATAAACAGAAATAGCTAATTAAATCCATCTTTGGTGTGAAAAGGACGGCACACACTCCATGTATTTTTTCCTAATCGAATCGTAGACCTTCCGTTTGACATTCCAAATTATAAATAGAGACCCTATTAAAGTAGAAAGTCGATGTCGCAAATAATCTACTAAAATAGATATCAATAATTTCGTAAGAAATCATACTTGCAATATTAATGGTCCAATATAAATGTAATATAAACAAATAATTGTACATAATTACGTCTCATTAATAACATTCTTCGAAAAATTCCGAGATAGCAAGAATACCTAACCAAAGCTCAATTGAATGATCAGTAATTACTGCAATTAGGATACAAATGTAGTACGAGATTGTGAAAAATTTAAATCGATAGTTAACATCGATCATAATTAACATTAATCAAAATAATTTCTGGCCCTAATGAAACTTTAAAAATCATAAAAGGTTTAAGGTACCAATTCCACTTCAGTTATATCTCAGAACCTGAACAAATACTAGCTTTCCTATCGAATTCAAAAAAGGAGGAGGTTCCAAATCCGTCGGATTTTGTTTTTGTTACATGTGTACAATGTTATAAAATTAGTCGGAATCAGTCGGAATGGAATGGTCTAGGTTCGACTTTCGCCTAGAAAACCAAATGTAGATATATAAAATACAAAAAAAATCGTTCTAGGCATTGGCATAAATGGTTCTAGTTTGTTCGGTTGAGATTTCGTTTTTCCACTGAACTCAATTGTTATTTTTGGTATGCACCTTAAATAGAATGCTCGGCGCAAATGTAGGATCAGGAATAGTTCTAAAAATAGATCTACATTTCTTTCTTACATGTTTACTGCCACATACGATTTACTTTGATGGGTCCGAACTCTGAACGGATCCAGTTTTTAAATATTGGACATGTCCGTGTTAATTTCAGTGCCAAGTAGGTATTCTAAACAGATCAATTCTATAAGTCGTACTTGCATTAAAATATGGAATAACATACTTAAATAAAACAATATTCTGACTTAATAAAAATATTTTTTTATTACAATTTAAACAGCAACAATATATTTATCCGTTTTGTACATTTCGTAGGCAAATTCTTCGTCATGTGTTGGATCAAATTCTAAGCCTGAAACAAATTAATAAAGTCTTATTTCCAGTTTTTTTTACAGCTTTTGTTACAAAACAATTTAAGTAAGTACCTATATAACTATTTGGCAAAATCCGAAAATCGGGAAATTCCGTAATCACTAAATTCTTATCACTAATTCTTTAAAGGTATCCGAGTCAACCAAAGAGGGCTAGTGAATTGGCATTGATGGCGGTTGGACGAAAGTTATTGGAGCAAAATATACTGCTGTATTTAGGAGAATTTAGTGATTATCGGAATTCCCCGACTTTCGGATTTACCAAATAGACCATACATACATTATTTAAAATTTATTTATTACTGTAGCTACACAAAGGAAAACATTTACATATATCTACAAGGCTAACATGAGCACACGATAAGGCCACGACCAAAAATGGATATTTGCACGCGGGGTCAAGTATAAAATACATGTGCAACCGTAGGCACCACACACATACTAATTCCTGATGCATAGATGCGAGATTTTTGCCAATTAACGTAATCCCACTCTCTACTCGATAGAGTGGTACCGTGATCGTTTAGGGATTCATATAGTGTAAAAATAGATTTACAACATAATTAAACGAGTTACAGAGGCGGAATAACCCTATAAACTTCAAATTGGTGCACCAAGAGTGTCACATACTTAACCATTTTAGTTTATTCTTACTTCCTGCCTATTAATTTTAATTATTAAGAATACCCCTTTAAGTTGTTGCACCTAGAGTGTGACATACTTAGTCATTTTAGTTCGTTCTTTAAATATCCCTTTTGATTTTATTTAATACTTCATGACTTATATACATACATTCAGATATTTTTTTCTAGTCGGTCTAAATAAGGTTTTTCTAATGATCTAAACCATGGGATTAAGAACTCACCTTATGTTATTAGAACTAAAATTCATCAAAAATTATTAATTCTTCGAATCAACTTACCAACGTACTCAATTTCTAGATTAAATCTACCTTCGATTTTATCTCCACATGATATTCCAAAATGTGTTACCCTATCGAAGCGAATCCTAGTTTGTTTGTCCTGTAATCGTCCTTTTGAACCAAGCACGAACTTTGAAAATGGAATCTGAAATAGCATTTTAATATTATGATCTTATAAATATTTAATTATGGAATTTGGGTGAAATTACAGGAAGGTTTTAATATAAGAGCCATGTTTATGGTTGCACATCTTATTAATTGGTGCTATAATGCCCTTTCCTTCAGACATTCATCTACATTTAGAACTCAATGTCTGCAACAATCTTATAATTTCAAGAGTACAAGTCAATCATGGGTATCTTGTACACCCATTTTACAGGCCATATGTTGCTTAGACGGAAACTCTACTACTAACACACTGTATTAACCCATATACACTACCGCTCAAAAGTATTTGGCCACCTGCACTTTTCCTTTATAGTGTATGTTCCACTGCAGGGCACGGGCCTCCTCTACAATAGAGAGTACAATGGAGAGGAGTTAGGCCGTATAGTCCAGAACGATGGCCTAGTGCGGGTTGGCGGACTTTTACATACCATAGAAATTCTTAAGTCACTATGGTATGCAGTTTTCCTCACGAAGTTTTCCTTTACCGTTATAATGCGTTGTGATTGACTATCAATACACACATGAGTCCGAAAAATTAGAGGAGTGGCCTGGGATTTGAATTCGTCAACATGTTGGCAGCCGCGTCAGGTCCGTTACCAACAGGCCAACAGGCCACCACGCACTAACACACTACTACCAATTTATTAAAATTGAATAATGCGTAATTTAATTGTACCTTAGCTATTTGCCAATAAGGCCCTCCTCTTGTGTACAGAGCATAATGGTAGATATCATTCCACGTAATGTCATAGTAACCCTCACAAGAGATATTCAACAAATACGATCTACCGTCGCCTCGTACTTTTAACACTAACGTATTGTATATATGCCAGTCGTACGTCGTAGCTCTTTTAAATGATTTCTGCAAAATAATATTATGTACTTTTATTAGGTTTTTTGGATTTGATCGTTGGTAGTAGGAAGCTGTGAATATGTTTGGGGCATGCCTATGTATGATCAGGTGTTACTTTAGTGTATAATTAAGCGATTTTCATATAAATAAATAATTAAATACAGTCAAAAGTCTTACATACAGTCCTGACCGGACAAATACATACATCATGAAGATGACGATTCAAGCCATGTTTTGGGTATAAGAAACTAAAAGATATTTTGGTCTCATAAACACCCAAACCCGAAACGGGTACTTGTAGATATCATTAACATTTGCCTTGGTGCTGAAATCGAACCCGCAGCCTCTTGTAACACTACTCGCGTCATAACCAGCTGCACCTCAGGGAGAGTCAATTCAATTTAAAATACGCATTACTACGAAAAGTCAGTGGTATCGACAACCGATGAGGTGTGAGGCTTGGGCTGGAACTTCCGATGTGTTTTCAGGGTTGTACTTTGCTTTGTTGTCACATAAGGATAATTTTGTATTGAATAACTCAGAACTTACCCGAATAATCTTTGAGCGTATTGCGCAATACCCAGCCTTTTTGATTCGTCCATCTTTGGGTACTCTCATGTCCAAATACCCACTGAACAGGCCTCGGCCCGCAGGACTCATTTCAAAGCTGCAAGTACTGAATCCCTCATTGTGATCACTGTCGCATGTTGATACGAATTTATCTAGAACTTTGGGGTCGTTGAAACACCACAGCACATCGGTTTCGCCTGTAACAAAGATTGATAAACATCTAAAAAATATTATAGACGATAGTATATCATTATAGTACAAGTAATATTATTTTAAATAAATAAATACACCCAACAGTCGCATACATAGTTCAGACCTCACACTAAGATCAAGTTTTGTGTCGACTGTCGTGGGTACCAGAAACTACCGAGAGCGGAGAGACTTTTCGTTCTCACAAACACACAGATCCGAAACAGATACATGTGGATCACACAATTATTTGTCTCGGTGCGGGGATCGAACCCGCGGCCTCTCGTTTCATAGCCGGCACTTTTAATCAACTGCGCCACGGATGCTGTCATTTTACTTGTTTTAAGCTATTTTTATGCGGAATGCCCACTAGTCAATTCTTGCGATATAACGATAGTTTATATGTATGCTTGACTTTGTCCATTCCATTATTTTTTGGGAAAATATCCCATGGATATATTTAATTAGGTCAAAGAACTCACGCAATGTATTGCCGCGTATCTAGGATTCGAACCCAAAACCTAACAGTTAATAGCCAAAACACAGTGGCAATAACAATTTGAACAATTTAAGCCAACAATAAAAACAGATATGTTTCTCTCAAATAAAAGTAAAATATACATATAGGAAAATATGTGAATAAAAAAATATCATTTATTACTAAATAATGTATTTTATTAAAACAAAGAATAATGTCTACAAGTTACAATTAATGTCTAGAATGAAGACAAACATTCACAATGATGGTCACATTACAGTTATGACAATAACACAATTATATTTAATTAAATTTTGTAATTAAGGCACCTAATTATCTCCAAACAGTACAATACTATTAGTTGTTTACTAAAATATTGTTTTTATGACATTAAAATTAATAATTTAATTTGTCATTTACTAATTAATATTTGTCACAAAGATTAGTAATTTATAAATGTCAATGACATAACCTAGACTGTATACCCCTAGATCCTTTCACACCAATTCTTCAAGAAATAGTTTAGAATTTGAATGTTAATGTAAAGAATAATGAACTAGTCAAATAAATTGTTAAATACCAAATACACCATAATAATAAATGTTAAGTATATACAAAGCTACATCACAGCGAGAGCAGTTGAGATTCATCACAGAATAATTTACAAAGAGATTGGACGCAAATATCAAACCTGACACATTTATGTTTGAAAAGCACCAAAAATGCAATATCTTAGATATAATACTGATATGTAGCATTTAGCGAACTTCATTAATGAGTTGATCACATATTCTTGTCAGTTCTTCATTGTCCCTAGTTTTTTGAGCCAAAGATTCTTGTAATGAAGCAATATTAATTTCATGTTTCTTTATTATTGCATTCAGTTTTGTAATCTCTGCATTATGATTCTTTTTCACATTCTCCAGAGTCTCATTAGCTTTGGCGAGACTATCTGAAGTTACCTGCTTCAGATTGCAGTACAAGCTTTCATATTTTTTAACTGCACCTTCATACTCAGTTATCTTCTGCTCATACACTTTCTCTCTATCTTTGAACTCTAAAATAACACTCTTGCATTTTTCATATTTTGATAAGAGGTCATTGAAAGAGCTCTCCATGCTACAAAGATGGTTCAATGCCTGATCTCTTTCATTAGTTAATTTGTCCAGAGTTTCCTGAGTAATTATCTTGTCTCTTTGTTGTTCCCCTATTAATGAAGATATAGTTTTCTCATATTCCTCCATGACTATACACATTTGTTTGTTACTTATGATTTTGTCATTGACTTGCTGAAGTAATTTATTTTCCTTCTCTAAGAAGTGTTCTTTATCTTCAGTAAGTTTCCTGACTTTAGCTTCCAATTCTTCAACTGTTCTTGAGTGTTTGTGTTCTATTTCTTGTAACATTGACTTTAATTCTCTGTTGTCTTGTCTCAGCTGTAACACTTCTTGATCCTGTTTTTGAAGTATGACCCTTAGTGACTGCAGGCGATCCACTTGCTGCGAGTTGTAGTTGAACACTCTAGGACTCCTGGGGGCTGCTGTGGGTGGAGTATTTCCTGAGAAATTTATAAGTCTATCTGTAGTAACTTGTGGCATAAGTATGGCTGATACGCTGCGAACCAGAGCTGGTGTAGATCTCCCCTGACTTATGCTTGATTTCGAAGCATCACTATTTACCACTGGAGGCACTACTTGTGTTGGTTTATCCTTACTAAGCATTGTAGGCATAGAGCCAGTGGATAAAGAGTGTTTAGGCGACACAACATGACTGTCAACATAGATTGAAGCTGCACTGCCTGTCTCGTAACCGACGTCGCACTCTGTAGAGTCTGATTCAGTTTCATTGTGCACAGACTCAGACTGCAACAGATTTTGCCTAGCATATAGTGGGTCAAACTTCACAAACAAACTTTCCTTCCCTCGGTCGATGTTATTGTGGTTTCTATTCGACTCAGCACATTTTACAAGATAGTCTAAACTCGTAGAATCAATGAACACGTTGTCGTCATACAAAGGCAGATCTTGCATGGTGACATCGCATATACTGCCCAAATCTGCACCTGTGAGTAGATCGCTCGTTTCATTTGAATGATCAGAAAGATCCTTTTTTGGTGACATTGCCATTAGATCGCCAACAGGAGACACTGGCGTGATGAAATGATCATCATTAGTATCAGAGCCACTTCTCGCAGACAGCATACTTTGTTTATTGATGTCACTACCACCCTCACTTCCACCTTTTAAAAGATTACTAAACTTGTTGTAAATTTTCTTCAAGCTACTCGTTTCTTCGCTTACGAGTGAATCGAGTGTCCCGATATTAAACATCCGTTTCTAGCTTTTGTTGTTGTAAATATTATTATTCAGTCAAAAGTGACTATTTCTGCAGCTGCTCTATTTACGTTACGAGAATGTGATACAACAGCTGAATGCAAAAAAAAATCGCTAGAAATCCTTAAAAATGCAACGGATATTTTTTGATTTCAAATGTGACAACTGACAACTATGAACTACCATAAACAATTGTAGATTGTAGACGAGCCAATAAACAAGCACAGGTTAAATAATGACCAAATGGCATTTGAATGAACGAATTTAAGGTGTTCTTAAAAAAGCACATACATATATACAAAAACTCACGCCTATTGCCCAGAAGGGGTAGGCAGAGGTGCCACAAGGGGCCCACGTTTCGCCTTGTATTTTCCGTCCCACGACGTGATAGGGGGCGAACCTATTGCTTAAAAACTTTTGTCGATTATTCTATAAAAACAAGTTGTATTATGAATACTTACTTATCCTGAATTGATAAGCTTTGTTAAAATATCTATCTCGCTTTAATATTACTGAGCAATGAGCAGTCATATCTCAGGTACTTACCCACTTGCGCAAATTAAGACTATTACTGAACAGCTTACACTTGGTGGATTTACTTTATTTATACCTTAAACAAAAATTCAATTTGGTTGCAATGTCTTGAAAGTAACTCTTATCATAATCAATGGCTTTTTATCATACTTACTTTATCAGTCTAGTGAAATGAAATGAAATTCGTTTATTAGTCACATAGGCAATTAAATAGAATCTTATGACAAGTCAATACACATAGTACTTATTTTCTATTTACAAGATATTTGTTAAAGTATTTATATTATATTATTTTTAGTTTTAAGATACTTTTAATTTTAAGGTACTTTTTTTTTTATAGGAAATACATTTATGTTAGTCTCTAGTGACACTATACATAGGCAATTCAGAGTAGTCCTAGGTTTTCCGTGGCTATTTATATTTACTATAGAACATGTCCCCTAAATTAAGCGAAAAAGTATGTCCACGTGCTACCTTCAGGGATAATATGTATTATTTATTTAAATATTTATTGTACACAATTACAAATGAAAAAAAAAAACAATATACAATGAGTTGCAACCTTAAGGCAAGGTGCGTTTGAGCGACTGCCTAAGATGCGCGAATTAAAGGAGCATCTCAGTGTTATGTGCTATTGCTTTTCACACAGATAGTGCTAAAAACAACATTGCGTATATTGTAACATTTTGGATATGGTGTAGGCTATGTTACTGCTTTGAAAGTACTATTTCTATAATATAACTTCTGAAATAAATAATATATTTTTAGACCTCTATAGTTGTAGCAGTATTCTATTATAAACCAATATTGGTAATTGCAAAAGGGTGACAAAATTGTCATTACTGCAGCAAGCATGTTTTGTAACATAAGAATAGGCATGATGACTGATTTTGAGAAATTACTTCAGAATGTTCGTATACAATAACTTAGCTTAAAATACATTTTATTTCTGAAAAAAAGTTAGGTTTTGCAGGAAAATAATTCGTTTCAAATAAAATAATTTATACTCTGCTCCAAAACGCTAGATTAGTAATGGCGTCCGCGTGTGACGTCAGGCTTTCGTAAACATTTGTCAGTTCTTTGTTTATAAGTTTGTTGTGATAAATTAATTTCATCAAGTTCTTTAATAATGATGAATCCTAATGTGTATCGATGGTGTTCAGTTCCACAATGTAAAAATACATCGATAGAAACTCCGAATAAGTTATTTATTAACGTTACAACGAACAAAAATGTTAGAAATAAGTGGCTAAAAATGGCAAGGCGAGACACAGCATCTGTATCTTCTCAGTAAAATATAAAACTCAGTAATATATTTCTGTGAAGACCATTTTGATGTAAGTATTTACAACGTTTATAATGATTCACGCGCCCAGAAAACTTATAATCAGAACTAATACATAATATAACACAATCGATCAATTATGAGGCTAGATTTCAATCATTTACTTTAGGTATTATACCAATAATTACTGTGTATATAAGTACTTGAAAACTTATTCTGGTTCTAATTACCAAATGATATGGAAGTTCGCGTGGAGTCAACTGTCAACCAAAGTACTATTTACGAAAGTGAAACGTCACTCGCTTTTATAATATGGCGGATTCTTAGGTTTTCTGCTTTTATTTTTACTAAAATATAATTAATCGCAATTATAATCTCAAGCAAATTTATATTCTTAGAATCCCTATAATACATATTATTATTGTAAATCATCATTTCATTAATCCTTTATATCAGTCATCATCCCTATTGAAGATATAAAATGGGCAAATAAAATGGGCCTGATCCCTACAGCCTAGGGATTTACCAAATCTAAGTATGCTAAGTATACCCTTATCAGTATATAACCAAACACAAAATATCCAGGGAGTACATGGGCCACCACAGATTTCAGGCCTAATTCCCAGATTCTGTTGAAAGTAGCAAAGTTTATATTACTTAAGTCAAATAATATTAAAATACCGGTTAGTTACCTGGTCTAGCAACAAGAACTGGATCTGTCTCAAATAACTCTTTCATTTCCTGTCCAAATAGTTTCAGCTCCTTTTTAAGTTCTTTAAAACCATTCTTCAAATGCTGCCAGTTGGACATCTTGATTTCGGTGTTGTAGCCGCCTTTTCTGTGTCTCTCCCAGAACAACCATCTCTGTGTATTTACAATAACTGGGCAGGGATTATTAAAAATATAGTGTGTATCTATATTCTTACACAAAACCGAGTATTGACGACAGTTCCGAATATAATTGGTAACTGAGATGGCTCTGAATAGGGCCATGATAGATTTATGTCACTGGAAACATATCATTTATACGTATTAATTAAATAATTCTTTATTATTAGTTTCATAACATAACCTATACTTTTTAAATATTGACAAGCAAGTGAACGAATGACAATAAACAGCTGATTGGAGATACAATTTTATTCGGTATTGTATCGATAAAAAATCGACTTCTATTAAAATCTACTTTAATGACTGTTGTTACATTATTAATTGTTTGCTGCCTTGGTTGAGATTTCCTATTTGATAATAAGTTTGGGCTTAAAATATTTATTTTATGTTAAATCTAGTACTAAGTAATCTGTGGTTAAATCATTTATATAATATTGACTATAGATCAATGATTATAGAATATAGAGGATAACGCATAAGGTCACGTGACACGGGTCACTTTGATATTTAAACATGGCGGCGGCTCCGCCCCTAAAAATAGTGATACGCTAGTATCAAATTTTCTATCGACATCGATGCATCAACAGTGGCATAAATACGACTGAAAAACTTTGATTTTACGTAAATATCAGTGTATAAATTTGTATAACATTTTTAATTGTAGCTTTACATGTCAATTGGGTATAAACAGGGGATTTTAGGATTTGACGGTAAAGTCATTAAAAATTAAATCCGATAAAAATAGGTCGATGTTTTGATATTTTTTTCATAGTATGATTTATTTCATGGGTAAGTTTTACCTGATGATTGGATTGGATTTGTGTCAAATAATACACACGTGAGATAAAATACAACTTTATTTATATCTAGAATTTGCTTGCACCATTGCAGTTGCAGCATTCTTTGCTAAAATCAAAAATACCTATCAGGACATTTAATACATATTAAATAAAATAAAATAACATAGGTAGATTTTTATTGCTATTATTTGACGAGGAAAATCATTATGTCTCACTTAAAATTCAATCAATGAATATGAAAGTGTTGGTTAAGATAAACAATTATAGTAATTAATAATAAAATATAAAACTATTTCTGTTCATTAAAAGGTTCTTCAGGACATTAGACAATATACTACCAATTGTCAAAATTATCTTGCATGTCATTTTTGTTGATTAACAGTTCTATTATTAATAGGATTATTAGGTAAAATATCATAATTATTACAATTTCACTTATATTGTTGGGAAGCTGTTATCTTTTAGTCTTGGTAAATTAATTTGTTTTATGCATGCATGATGCAGTCTTTTTCAAAATGTAAAGAACAAATAAATGTATTTATTGGAGGGTTCCAATAGTGTCTTCCGATTTTTTGTATCCATTTTGTCCTGGTTTGTATGTTTATAGGTAATCTTAAAATATTTTTAATTTCACTTTGTTTATCGTTCTGAATATATATATCCTATTATTTCTTTTTTTGAAAAATAAACATCAAAATATTTAAAAATGATAATATCGATATGAATAATTTCGTATCACATCCCTAAACTTGTGTGTAAACAAACAATACGGTTTTTATTCGTACTACTTGTATAAATAACGCTTAGAAGAGTCTAAAACTTAATCAACAAGATCCTTAAACAATTATAAATGATAAAAACAAACCCAAAATGTAAATTTAGACACATATTTGTTATTATTTCGTAAAAACAGTTACTAACCTATGAAAAGAAATGTTGGGGTCCTTTTTGCTTGAACTCGACTCGCATCCTTTCACATAACACCGAGGAATTTTAAAAACTTTACAATTAATCTAATAAGCAAACTTAACAAACTTAAGACACGAGATTAACAATAAAAAAATCGAAATTATTTGATTGTGCAGATTTGTTTACTCATAATGACAGATAACGCCACAGTTTGACAGGAAAGAAAAATGGCGTCATTTTGGGCCAAGGGCGGTCCCAGTGTGGTTAGTGAACAAAATATTGCCATATTCGGAACAATGGAGTTATTATTTGTCTCTTTCATTAAGGGACAAGTTAGCTTTGTGTAAATGAGACAGATACATAAATGTACAATTCCGCGTCGATACTCCTAACATAACTATAACTTATTATATAGTACTACATTTGTGCGTCATCCTCTTATATTCTTTAATCATTGCTATAGATATATTAAATGAAATGTGTTTTCTTAATTTTTATTATATAACATATACTGTACCATTTTGTATATCATATTATGTTACATAATAGCTTATGAGACAAACATGAATGAATAAATAAAACAAATTTTATTATCGATATTGAATTTGTTGGTAATCGATAGTCTATTTTAATTGACTTTTGTCAACTTGCTAGGTTGCGTTGCGGCTTGCGAGTTGCGACTTGCGGTTTGCAAGTTCAGCCCGCGGAAGGTCATTACTTTCACCAACTACAATTTACAACATTCCACAATAATAGAGCCACGTAGATATACATCACTTCCACACGGCAAATTGTACATTTGTTCAAAAATGATTTTATAGTTACCTATTTTTAACTCATTTGTAAAGTTTTACTTACCAAAAATGGGCATGGAGAATTTTAATGGTGTGGTAAGTACAATTCATTATATTTATATTTTTTAAGCCCGACTATTTTACCATGTACATTAAAATTTAAACGGCATATTATTGTGCCGTAACTCATCGTTTACACATACAATCTGTATTTTATTTCTAATTAATTTCAAATAATTAGAAGTAAAATACAATATTTCTATGTTTACATTACATTGGGATAGATATTTTATTCATCGTTTACACATACAATCTGTATTTTACCTCTAATTATTTGAAATTAATTAGAAGTAAAATACAGATTCGTTGAAACAATCAAATTAAAATGTTATTCTATTTAATTAATTAAATTTCAAATTACGGTTTAGTAATTTTCTGAAGGCCAAAAGTTACTAAACTTTTTGAAAGTACCGACACTTTAAATTTATTACGAATATGAATAGATTAATCAGTGTAGATTAGATACTGCAACATGGCTCTAACAAGTCTTTTATTTTGAGTTGTTGATAGCATAATCAGATTCCAGTAAAGTGCTTAATTACAATTTTAATTAAAATGATAATAATAATTAATGATAGAAACATTTAAATTAGTCAATATAAATAAATAGGAAAATGGGTGTTTGCACTTCCGTGTTTTGTTTCAATGCTCCGATAGTGTCTGTTATAGGAAATGACGTGAGTATAAAATATTTTGATTTTTTTCTATTTATTATCTAGCATGTATTACTTCTTTTATATCTTACCAAAAAAAAATTGTTAAATTGTTAAAATATGATTCTACCCCCACAAATAAAATGTTCCAATAAAGTTGAATTCTTATTGAAAACTTCTATCGTTATGAAGATAATTTTAACTATCGGCTTTCAACTTGAAATGTCTGCATCTAAAATTTAACTTTAGTTTGTATTTTGTCATAGTAAAAATACAAATGTCTTAAGGTTTAGTCTCGTTTAAAAACCCAATTTATCCACCTATTCTTGGAATGATATCACAAATACACATAACAAGCTGATACATCCCTAATACATTTCATGGTAGATATACTTCGGGTTAAAATTAGACTTGTTAACAAATATGATTTTTACACATATTCATATAAATAAGTAAAGATTTCATTATATTTTATCTATTATTTTAGGATGGCAAGCCATCAGAATATCTCTATCCACCTGAACTATTACAAAGGCTGGACTTTAATAAAAGTCCAGCAACATTTAAGCCTAAGATCAGTGCAGCCCAGCCCGGTGAGGATTGGATGGTAGTGAGGCCTCTACAACGGTCGGATTATGATAAGGGCTTCCTGCAACTACTTGGCCAGCTGACAAGTGTAGGCAATGTTTCGCGGAAACAGTTTGATGGTAAGGTTTTAATTCTTGTAATCTTTAATATGTTTTAGTGAAATTTATGGAATAATAATCTATTTTTAGGTTTGAACAGTATTAAACTTAATCTGGTAGGTTATATATTATTTTTACATGGTCTGGAAACCTATGTTGCTCTAATATACTTTTTCTAATAATTATGCTGTAGTTGGGTGTGTTTTTCTAACAAGTATTGTGTACAAACAAGTGTTTTGTTTGTTTGGACATATGTGGTTTGGATATACCTATGAAACTGGTTTCAATATGTGTAGAGTATTGAAATTGAAATATTGATATATAAATATTTTATTATGTTAGCCATTATTATTGATATTGTTTCCTAGTGCAGTGCTGTAATTCCAGATGTCAGGAGTAGCTATGAGAGGATATTGTGCAACTTTCAGAGTAATTTTTTCATAGTACTGACTACTGTTATTGATTTATTAAATCTCAATTTGGGATAATATACCAAACTCGATAGAATTGGATAGATACTACTTCCATCTACTTTCGATCCCTCCTCATGTATGGTGAGAATAGCCACAAATATACCTCCCGGATGTATGCCTTTTACCCATGCTCAAAAAGAGATTATATGACTGCATGTTATTTGGGGCGATTATTGCTTATGTTATTAACGATAGCTCTGCTCTCCGTACCGTGTAACATAATATTTATTGAGATGTTCCGTTGCAAACTGCAAATTGCAAGTACAAGTTGCGTAAATTGTTACATCATTTGTTTGCAATAGGCAGCCGATTTCCAAACAGAGCTTATGATGTTACATACATACATACATACATACATACATACATACATAAACTCACGCCTTTATCCCAGAAGGGGTAGGCAGAGGCGCCACTAGGACACCCACATTTCGCCTTGTATGTTCCGTCCCATTTTGTGATAGGGGGCGAGCCTATCGCCATATCGGGCACAAATTCCTGACTCCGGGCTGATAATTAATAGAAAAACCCAATATCACTTTGCCCGACCCGGGATTCGAACCCGAGACCTCAGCTTTGTGGTCATACCGTAATACAACTACGCCACCGAGGCAGTCGAGCTTATGATGTTCATTATAATATATAATGCGGGAATTGTATAACTATGTATTTTAATGTTAAAATACTTAATGTTAGAAAGGTTGTTCATTGTTCATCTACGTGTCTTGAAATAATTAATATTAAAAATGATTATATATAAGTACAACTCGAGTACATCGTATTCTCTAGTGCTCTTTTATACTCCTACACTCCTATTGTCCCCACCGTAAATTATTCAAGCAGTCCACCACATTGTAAAGTTATTTCAAGCTGCATTATTTCATCCAGCATCAATTGTTCAATCAAAACAAACAGTAACATTGTCTGTTTGCTTTTCAATACATCACGGTCACCCACGCCTTCCAAGGTGTCGGTTCGTCGAATGACTTACGGACAACATTAATAAGCGATACCAATCCCTATCTAAGGATCGATCCGGAAAATAGACCAATCAGAACACATTAAATGTGAGCGTGTCGACAATACCTTGAGCCCATTGGTCTATTTTCACGATCGATCTTTAGATAAACATGAAGATCGTTTATTAATCTCGGCCACTAATGTACAATATCACTGCGGTTAGATAGGCGGAAAGGGAGTCATAATTAGTTTACCCCTCATAAAAAAATGGGTTCAGAAGTGCAATCAATGACTTGAGAATGCTGATATGAAGTCTATACTAATGGCCACCAACTCTAATTGCAAGCTCCGTGCCACAGTTGGTTAGACGCCGGCTGTCAAACGAGAGGTTGCGGGTTCGATCCCCTCAACGAGACAAATGTTTGTGCAGCCCACAAGTATTTGCTTCGGGTCTGGGTGTTTGTAAGATCGAGAAGCCTTCGTAGTTTGTCATACCTACGACACGACTTGATCTCAGTGTGGAGTCAGAACTATGACTTAAGACTGTTTCGTTTATCTATTTATTAGGTTAAAGTGAACAATAGAGTCCAGCTTCTTTAAATATTGTTAAATCTACGTTGCAGAGGCATGCATTGTAAATATAGGTCATAATTATGTAGAAACATACGGAACCACATAATTTCCGTGATATATTTTAGATGAAAAAACGAATAACATTAAAAACCAAGATTGTCAAGCCATAAAACGTTACATGTGCCTACTTAGCAATCAATGCTCGAAAAAACTGGTTGACATCGTGGAATGCTTAACGTAGTGGCATTTAGTGTCGACTGGCGACCTTGGCCAAACCGGTGCACTACGATAATGACCTTTAAAAGAACGTAAAGTGTTCCTGATCTTTGTTGGGTGTGTCTACGATATTAATTAGCTAGAAATATTTTTTTATTATATCAATGTAAAGAAATCCTTTGGTTGAACTTTTCTATGAAGATGTATAAGCTTTTCAGTATTAGTAATATACAATGGCAAATAAATAGATAAATACACCCAACATAGTCTTGACCCCACACTAAGATCGAGTCTTGTGTCGTGGGTATCACGAACTACGAGAGATTTCGGTCTCACAAACACCCAGACCCGAAACAAATACCTGTGGATTACACAAATATTTGTCTCGGTGCGGGGATCGAACCCGCAGCCTCATGTTTCACAGCCGGCGTCTAATCAACTGCGCCACGGAAGCTGTCAAATATGCACCTCCTTCTGTTCACCTCTGTGTAACCCCGGGGCAGTTTCGTAGTGAATAAATAAATGCTCATCATTCACACGCTTCTTGACCCCACATTATCATACAAATCTTTGGTCATGGGTGTCAAAAACCACACGAGACTTTTCAGTCCCGCATCATCCAGACACGTTTATAAATATTTGGGGATTAGACGAATATTATGTTTGTGCGCGAGTATCGAATTCTAGGCCTCTCACTTCATAGCCAAAGTTCTTAACCAACCAATCACTAAAATCTTTAACAAAATATATCAATCGAACTAAAAGACATAAAATATCTGTTTTGCTAAACAAAATATAAAAAGCAATTCATCAGCTACTTCAACATCATCAACCTACAGAAGTTCACAGTCCACTGTTGGATATTGGCCTCTTCAAATGCAAACTTATATAAACATACACGTGTGCGAGTAATTTTCTTTTTATTTTAGACCGTTTCACAAAGATGAAGCAATCAGGCGGTTACTACGTCACTGTTATCGAAGACACCCGCATATCGAAACTCATTGGCGCCGCCACGCTCACCGTTGAACAAAAGTTCATACATAACTGTTCATTGGTATGTTTATTGGAATGTAAATAAATATAGAATTTCATTCGTTTATCTGATGATTTGACATTAAATTTTGCGTTTCAGCGTGGTCGACTTGAAGACGTTGTTGTCAATGACACGTATAGAGGAAAGCAGTTGGGAAAATTGTAAGTTGAACTGATTTTATACATTTATGATTATTAGTGAAATTCAATTAAATGCATAAAAGCAAATCTGTATCCTTGAGAGGACTGGCAAAGATGCAAGAAATTTTGTCAGCTGTTACCATACCAGGCACAAATCCCATTACTCCAAACTCACATGCGATTTTTCCGAATTAAAAAAAATACTGCAAATTATGTCTGACCAGGAAATGAAATCAAGGTTGCGGCTTACTATTATAATATTTCAAGTATATGGTTTGTTGACAGGATCGTGGTGACAGTATCGTTGCTGGCTCAAGAATTGGGGTGCTACAAGATGTCTCTGGATTGCAAGGACAAACTTATCAAGTTCTATGAAACGCTTGGATACAAGATGGAACCCGGTAACTCCAACGCAATGAATATGAGGTTAGTAAGTACTAAGTATGTTTTAATTTCAAGAATCAAGACCACAATTGCCTATTTTGAATTTTGTTTCTAAACTGCACATAATATCCTGGTTTCGATACTATCGATTAAAATAAAATAACGTACTTATTTTCCACCACAAAAAATCCTTATCTTTATGCCTTAATGAACGGAAATGAAACATACAGTAAAGAACACGTTGGTTAGTTTTTTTTTTTTTTTTTTTTTTTTTTCAAACTGGCACGGCATAGTGACTGCATTGCACCTGATGGTAAGTGCTAATGCCGTCCAGATAGAGTATCGAATGGTATCAGACGGTAGTCTCATACCATTCGACACAATCATGCCGGCCCGCTGAGATGCCTCTTCACGCTACGGCGGAAGGACCCAGGATTATAGGAAGGAGGGAACACGTGCGGTGGCAAACCGTTCCACAGCTTGACTGTACGGCAAAAAAAAGAATTAGAGAACCTTTTGGTTCGCGCCGAAATGGATTGAACAGTCAAGCTATGGCTCCGCAAGCCAGCACGCGTGGTTCTGTTAAGGAAAGGAGAGGAAGGGATTAAATTGAACAATTCCTCAGAGCATTCGCCATGATACAGACGGTAGGACACGCTTAGAGAGGCGACATCCCTCCGTAACTGTAGCGACTCTAAGTTGCCCGTAATGTCTGCATCATTCACAATGCGGATGGCCCGCCGCTGCAATCCATCCAAGGCATCGAGCAAGTACTGGGCGGATCCATCCCAGAGGTGCGAACAGTATTCCATACCCGGCCGAACCTGCGCTTTATACAAGCGGTAGAGTTGACCGGGCGCGAAAAACCGACGCACCTTGTTCAGGACCCCAACCCTGCGGGAAGTGGCAGATATTACGCCCTCGATGTGATTCCTTGGATTAAGATCACAACGGATATCCACACCAAGGATACTCAGGTCATTCCGCATTGAGAGGGGAATACCCTGAAGAATGGGGAGGGGAGAGAACGGGGATTTTTTGCACGTGAACGCACACACCTGGGTTTTCCTGGCATTGAACTCAACCATATTCCTGGAGCCCCATGTAGAAATGAGATCCAAGGACCCATTGAGCTCAATGACAAGATCCTCGCGCCCACTCACAGTGTCGACCCGGCAACCTGGGGACCATGGCAGTATCGCCCATGAACCGTGCTGTCATCTGCATAGCAATGAATGTTGCCAAGTGACAACATATCATTGATATGCAGAATAAACAGGGTGGGCGACAGCACCGAGCCCTGCGGAACTCCGGCATTTACCGACATGAGCGCCGAAGCGTGTCCGTCAACGACGACACGCATTCTACGCCCATGCAGAAAGCCAGAAATCCACTAACACAAGTTGTCGGGCAGACCGTATGCCGGAAGCTTGGATAGGAGACCTCGGTGCCAGACCCTATCAAACGCCTTGGCTATGTCGAGGCTCACAGCAAGAGCCTCGCCACGCCGGTCTATCGCCTCACCCCAGCGATGCAGGACAAACGCCAGAAGATCACCCGTTGATCGGTTGTGACGGAATCCGTACTGTCTGTCACTGATCAACGAGTGATCCTCCAGGTAGCGGACCAATTGAGCGGTTATGATCCGCTCCATGACCTTACACATCACTGAGGTGATAGCGATAGGGCGATAATTGGTAGGGTCTGACCGATCACCCTTTTTGGGGATCGGTTGCACATTGGCCTCCCTCCAAGATTCCGGCACAACACCTGTGCGGTAGGACACTCGGTAGAGGCGTGTCAGTGCAGGAGACAACTCCGCTGCGCAACTCCTTAAAACCACCGCCGGTATTCCATCCGGACCACTGGCTTTCCGCACATCGAGAGACCGTAGTTCACGCCGCACATCACACTGCCTGATGCGAATATCCGCCATTGAGGATCCGCAATCAGGCAGCACCGGCGGGGGCCGGGAACCACAGTCCTCGAGGCGGGAATTAGCCGCAAAGAGATTTGCCAGTAAGGCGGCTTTCTCTTGCGGCTTGTGGGCCAGCGAACCTTCCGGGTACCTCAGCGGTGGCAATGCTGGACGGCAGAAGTTAGACTGGACGGCCCTGGCCAAACTCCAATAAGCACGACTGCTAGTTGGGTGATTGGCCAACGCACGCCCAATCGTTTGGTGACAAATTCAGTTTGTATTTTTGACATAATTGTGTAATCTGTAGATTGTTTTAAAATTATTCTCATTAGATCTATGTGATGTATCGATGGTTCTAGTAAGTGTATGTACTGTATCAGCCCATATACGTCCCACTGCAGAGCACGGGCCTCCTCTACAATCAAGAGTACGATTGAGAGGGGTTAGGTCATATAGGTCCACCACGCTGGCCTAGTACGGGTTGGTGAACTTTACATACCATACAAATTATTTCAAACCGCTACAGTATGCAGGTTTTTGCTTCCCGATGTTTTCCTTCGCCGTTAGAGTCTACATATCATATAAAATTTTAGAGTACGGATAAGAAATAAATATATCTAAATAAAGAACATAACTACTTATGACGAAAAGACAGATGAATATAAAATATTTTATGATTAAATATTATTTATCTTTTTGGTTTCAGATTCGACGATCCATCTTGACAATTAGCCGCTGGGACGTCCGACCTGCGCTCCAAACTGTAAGTAAACACGAATGGCCAAGCAGTTCAAGCATCATCCGCGCTTCCGAGCACGAATATTCTCACCATTATGCACAGAATCTACTGTTCCTGTTCTTGTAATGTTTCCATTTAGATTCGTTATTGAAGTGAAACTTCTTTATCGGGGTTGGAAAAAATTTAGCGTTCGCGTCACATTCTTCCGTTACGCGCCATCTTTTTTTATTTAGTAAATTAGTACCCACTTCAGTAAGCCACACCCCCAACCGTTTCCAAGCCCCACCCAAAATTTTAAGTCCCACCCACTTTTTTGTAATTTGATCCTTACCCCCCCTCTGGCCTTCCCCCACCCTAAATCCAAAACAGTGCCCAATAGCCTCCCCACGAAACCTCCCCCCCCCGCTTACCCCCACCCTAAAAAATTTTACCTCACCCCCCCTACTCATATCTCCGGCATTATCCATCGTAGACCCACCGACCTTGGGTTCATTGGAACCGGCTCGGTGAGGGCTACAATCCTGCCCCAACAGAATTCCCGAATTCCCCCTCCACAACTTTCCCCACCCAAAAATATTTTAAGGTGCCCAATAGCCTCCCCACGAAACCTCCCAAATTCCCTCAAAAATTTCCCCCCTCCTAAACTTAAACTTTATTTAATTTAGCTTTATTTTACCAATTCTATAAATTTGTAAATAGTAGATCATTTTTCGAAAAATGATGTCATAAAGAAGTTTCACTTCTTACGTGTGTACACTAATACACACACACATTTTTTTTTTTATTAAAAAAGTATTTAACCGAATTTAGAACCTCCTTTTTGAAAGAGGAAAATAATCCTTTGAAGAATCTCCTTCGTGCAGTTTGTCTGAAATATTTGTTTTCTTCATAGATATAGCATAGAGCATTAAAAACTGTCCCTAAAATATATACATAATGTTCAATAGAGTTGTATTGGCGGTCCATTTTTTTTTCTTTTTAAAGATGAGTTGTAGGTGTCTAGCACAGTTTATGCTCTATCTATGGTTTTCTCAAACATGTCATGTTTGTGTTCCAATTTCAATAAATCCTATATTTTTTAAAATAAGTGTGCCAAAATCTTAGTTATTTAATCATGTGTTTTTTGTTCTGCTTGGTTGTTTATGTGATTACGGTTGCAGGGTCAATTGTTCTATCCAGCAAATGTGGAAATTACAATGTGCCTTCTACAGTTGCTGGGGTGTTCAATTGATTTTGGGTGTCCTAGCACATAATGTTTAGTTTACGCGGTATAGTACCCGCTGAAATAATAATGCCTCTTTTGATATGGAATCATTTTTGTTTTACTTCCATTAGGAACTGGTGTTCCGCATTTTAATAGTCTTCAAATACCATGTTAAATAGATCCTTCTAATGGCTAGTCATTTTTATTAATTTTGATGACAAAAAGTTCTAAGTTGTTAATAATGCTTTTAAATTTTTTTCAATTTTAATGGTTTGTTTATATTAAAACAGGCGTTATTATGCGATATCACATGTTTGCAATTATTTGTATAATGTATTTTAAGTGTCATTATAATTTGTTATTATAATATGCTGTGTGACTAACGAACTAAAACCGCTTTGTGTTTTTTAGTAGTTAGTGTATCATCACAAAGTTTATTGTTGCTGTAAATTATAATTACAAATATAAATAAATAATTTTATATCAAGAGTAAAACAATAATGAAATTACCATATTGAAAGTATCTTGTATTTGTAATTTATGGCAATATTATAAAAAGTACTTAATAAATGATATTGCTTTTTGAATATATAGCTTTTAATGTAATTAAAAGTGAAATATATTTTGTAACTAACATTTACATACATTCATATTAAAACCATTCATGCTTTGATAACTTTGTTTTATTTAAAAAGAGTTGCCCGTATTTGTGCATCGATTTTAGAGATGCCATTTTATATTGAAGTTATATTTTTAGTAATCCTGGGCATATACTAGAAAAACTAATAATGATGTGAAATTATCTATAAAATTAGTAGAGTATTTAATAAAGTAGTTTTTTGAGGCACCTTAGTATTTAAATAAATAAATACACCCAACAGTCACATACATAGTCCTGACCCCACATTAAGATCAAATCTTGTGTCGTGGGTATCAGAAACTACGAGAGACTTTTCGGTCTCACAAACATCCAGACCCGAAACAAATACCTGTGGATCACACAAATATTTGTTTCGGTGCGTCTGTACATGGAATATGAGAAAAACTAATATGGGGTATTAGCGTAACAGAACCCAAAACAATGGTTGCTATAATTTTTGTCTGTTTCTGTGCCTTCGAGCACGCAAATATCAGAAACTACTTTTTATCGCGAAAATTTAGTGTTTCCGTGTAATGAGCAAGGAGTTCAAATATATTAACATACATACATAAACTCACGTCTTTATCCCAGAAGATGTAGGCAGAGGCGCCACCAGGACATCCACATTTCGCCTTGTATGTTCCGACCCATGATGTGATAGGGGGCGAGCCTATCGCCATATCGGGCACAAATTCTTGACTCCGTGCTGGTAATGAATAAAAAAAACCAATATCACTTTACCCGACCCAGGATTTGAACCCGAAACATCAGCTTTGTAGTCGTATCGTATTACAACTACGCCACCGAGGCAGTCGTAATATATTTATTTATTAATATATTGTAATATATTTATTACTTTTATAGACTGGAAAAGGATGGATGGGATTGGATTATATACATGCCTTGAGTGAGAATAAGACAGGACAGGGTGGGATATAATGGGACTGGTCGGGGCGGGAAAAACAGTACAGAGGACGGCATTGAGTTTGAATATAAATAAAATAGTACGGGAAATAATATGTTACTGATATGGACTGGACTCAAAAAGTATCTGCACCCGGGGGAAGCTGGGCCGGCCCCTAGTCTGTAATAGATATTATCAAAGGTAAACCAAATAGGTACATGCATGCAGTAATTACAAAATTAAAAACGAAGTATATTTTTTAACTTTTATTTACAGAAGTGTAAATGTTAGCAGATAGAATAAGAATCTCGTCACACCAATTCATTACAATATCGATCAATTCGTACATTTTTAATAGCAAACATTGACACATAGCTGGGTTGTCATCTCTGAAAACAAGTTTACCACACTGCAGCGGGACATACATATAAAATCTTTTCAGTTCACCAGGCGTGAATTTCAAGCTCAGGGATTTAAATAAATTATTTCTTGTTAACGGCTAACAGAAAATCGGTTTAGATCCGTGTAATATCTAGGCTAGATATTATACTACATAATCTAGCCCTAATTAAATTCACGCCTGGGTACATTTTTTTATAATCTGTTCTTTACATTGATGTTGCCATAGCCAAAAAATATAATTAATTTTGGAAACGGGGATCTACTCTGATATTTCAAAGCCCATCCTATTAAAAATTTAATTATCGATAATTTAAATTATTTAAAATATATCGTTGACTTAATAATTTGTTACCGGATTATATATATTTTACATATTTTTTCTAGATATTAATGGGCTGTAAGGCGCATGATGGTATAAATGCAATTATTACTAAGATCTATTTCACATAGCATCGGTTAGACAGGTTTATCAGTCTCATGCAAAAGCAACCTTAATATTATTGAGGCAAGGTTCACATCTTCTAGCAATCATAGGCACAGAGGCCAGAGCATAAATGAATTATATTACATACAAGATAAGGTTGCTTTTTCTATGATTATAAACGTTTAATCCATGCTGCGTAAAACATCTACAAGCAAAAGGCCAAACATTTTCAGCCAGTGTTGTGGACATCTACACAATTTATATTCACAATTATACAAATTCATAGACAAATAGCCGTATCACAAAGACCAATTAAAATTACAAATATCGAGCACCCGACAAGCTTTATATAATGTAATATCATTTTGTTTCATAATGAAGAAAGGTTAGTACAGTCAGCAAATAAGTTAACTGAGTGATGTATATTATTCATTTCGGAGGGATAAATGAAGGCTTTTAAATATGTTCATAGGTGGAGTTACTATACTATTAATATTGTTACATCACAAGCATTTACCAACTCATTTTTACATAACTGTTATTTAAAACATTCAAGAAATAAAACCAATGTGTGTGGCAAAACTTAGTACTCGGTTGTCATTATATACCGGGTATATCAAGACTGCGACCGAAAACGAAGCCAGGTGGTAGTTTTAGTGGTTACAAATACGATGCAAATAAAAATTTGACCAAAACAGCGACGAATATATATATTTTTTAATTCACCTTTTTTGCGTGGTAAATACCTAGTTTTTGCGAAAATAATAATTTGAACCCTTACATACCATTGAGTGTTTAAAAATAAAGAAGTCTACATCATTATTTTAGGAAAACTATGTATTTATCACCCAAATACGACGATAAGTAAAAATTACAAAAAAAGTTGTCGATGTTTTTTGCGAAATTTTTACTTGCATTGTGTCTGAAGTCACTAATACTACCACCTGGCTTTGTTTTCGGTCGCAGTCTTGATATACCCTGTATAATGTTAAATTCAAAGTTTTGCTGACCATACTACAAGGTTTCGTAAGGCAAAGTATTATGCTATAAAATCCTTTAAACGCGCACTTTTTGTTTAGGCTACTGATTTCTTGGCTGTGTTATCATATTTATTATATGTATTCCTTACTTCAGTAAAGACAGAATAGTAACGTTGCCATTTTAAACCGTATAAACTAGTTTTTGCTTCGTTTATTACATGTTCTTTTGTATTCTTTGTGAGGACCTCAATATCAAAGATTTAGGTGCTAGTCAACCAGACCAAAAATAGCCGTCAAAATCGAGCACAGACAAGATTACGGATTACACGAAAAGAGGTTAAATTAAGCTGCTTTGGTACCCCCTAAGTATACATAAGATCTTGCAAATAAATAATAAACACACCCAACAGTCACATACATAGTCCTGACCCCACACTAAGATCGAGTCTTGTGTCGTGGGTATCAGAAGCTAAGAGAAACTTTTCGGTCTCACAAACACCCAGACCCGAAATAAATACCTGTGGATCACACAAATATTTGTTTCCGTGCGGGGATCGAACCCGCGGCCTCTCGTTTCACAGCCGGGGTCTAACCAACTGCGCCACGGAGGCTGTACAAATGCGAGATCAATCTCATTTCGCATTTCGCAATCGCGCTCTTTTATTTTAAAAGAGTCTGGTATGGTATGTTATGTACGCGTAGAATTACTATAATAAATAGCCGACAGAACATCAATAACACATAGAACGGCTCAGTCTGGTAGTCACGATATACACATAAATATTATACATATATAATAATTATAAAATCTTTACAAACATTTGACATGTAGTTGTCTAGTACTTGAAATTGTGTTAAACATTTCTTATAAACATTTTTTTTAAACATAGTTTAATTAATATCAATTATTTTAATGTGATGTGATAGATTGACTGGACTAGATTCGCTGTATTTCGGCCTTATTTCACGATGTATTTATATTAAATACACACCGCACATATTCTAAGGACGGTCATAACATATCTGTGCTTTATTTATTTAGCAAAAGCACTAAATATTGTTAATAATTTTCTTTTATTAAAAAAATGCCGTCACTGTCATATGGACGTAATTCCTTCAAAAAAAAATCAAAAGCTCTTTCCTCGAAAATTCTCAAAGGATATTTTGAAATCCTTCGCCAATTAATTAAAAAGGCCAGTCAGTGGAAATTGTTTTAGCATAATTTCAAGTACAAGCATCGAGCGTATCCAACATCCACAATTCAAAATACATCAAATTGACACCCTCATATTCCGACAACACATTCGATAACCGACAGAAGGGAAAAGCATCCCTTACCTTCCAATCTACACTCTTAATCACTAGGGGGAATTCATAACAATTACAACTTGTCTTTCACGTTTCATAGTTCAAAAATTACAATCTCAAGTGTCAGAGAAATCTGTAAAGGAATAGTAAGCTTTGATGAAGAGTTATTGAATCAGGAGTAACTATTTAGAATCTGTGGCAATGTAAACCTTAAAGAATAGGATTTCGCCATCATGACGTCACAAATGTTGGTCTCAGTCTGAAAGCTTTAGAATAATATAAAAATTACCATCCATTAAAAAATCAAGCCATAGCCAATCTGTCTTACGAAAAATCTTTGAAAATATCCTTATGCCTTAGTGGCGTCTAATCTCACTTGAGCGCTTCCATTTGGTGCATGTCAAATTACAATATTTGTTCCCTAATTACACGATTCGCCAAATAGAACATTGATTATGATTTTTAATATTTTTAACGATGGAATGCGAGAATAGAACGTCCCTTTTCATGGAGATTTTTTTTATTTTTTTATTAGTTTCTATTTATAATCTGTGCAACATTATCGTATATTTCGTCAACTTCAAATATTTTTTTCAGACACGGTGTTAACTCGTGCAAATAAAATGTTTAAAAAATCACATGAAGACAAAATAAAGAAGTCATGTATTAAAATAAATTCGTAAGAGGACAAAATGTAATGCATTCTAGTTATTTGGGCACTTGGTCGTAATTATATGCTATATGAGACTGTGTACATTTTAATAAATTACATAAACGATTATGTATTGGTTGCATGTTCATTTCGCATTCAACATTCCGTCCGCTGCATATCAATGTCCTTTTGGATACAAGATACGCCAAACTAAACATTTCACGAAAACGCGATGCTATAATCAGAATGAATGTTACCGTGTCTATTTCTATTGTATATACAATTGAGATATGTCGTGAATAAAATCTATATGCATCGTTAAATTAATATGTGCTACTTGTTTGAAATAAAATATACAGACTTACAGGTTCGTGCGCGACCCACCCTTAGCATTCTAGGCGAAAGAGCGAGACAGTTATAACCTAGGGAAAATTAATTACAGATGAAGAGAAAATAGCGTAGAGTAGGGTAGTTCTCACAATTTTAATTGTGAATAATAAAATATAGGAAATTAACCCCATTGCGTCTCTGAATGTGCGCTTAAAAGACATATTACGCTACCCCAAAAGTTCTTTAAGCATCAGGTGGGTTGAGCACAAAGTTGTGGGTCTATAATACCAATACGTTTCTGCAATATTCGATTTCAATTATGACCGCGGATATTTGACGAAAAGAAAATCTCTACGCTGATACTCTTTATAAGTTTACAGTAACTTCTTCGTATAGTCCTGAATTTGCTACACGCTTCAAAAATAGCGTATTGTATCAGTCGATTCCATATTTTTTTACAATGAAATTAATTTAATGTCATAAGATTCACTTGTTAGGCAATACACGGGTTTAAATGCAATTCTCAGCTGCAATAAGTAAAAATAAACAGCCTCTTGAGAAAATATGACATGTATTCGTCGACAATAGTGATGACAATAGCTAACAGCAATTGCGGATTCTGCAACAAGAATTGTGATTTAGAAACAAATTCTTATATTTTCAGAGGGCTTAAGAACATATGTTTCACAAAATGATTTATCTGCAAAAAATAGCATGGCTTTATACAAAACTACTAATATATCAAGAGATTTCAAACGAAAATGTTGTCATAATCTTGTTATCTTCAGTAGTTTTTTAAGGCTGGATTTTTTTATGGAACGCGACAGCTGTTAGCCGATTGCTAGAGGGTAAAATAAATAAGTTTACCGCGTGGGTCCCGGCAGTCAGTTACAAAGGCGGCGGCGGCGCGGAGGCTATCTTGGTGCCGAGCTTCATGGGGCCCTGGCCCCGCGCGGAGCGGCGCGCTTCCATCTCCCTCTGTCGTTGCAGCTTCCTCTCCTCTCTCTTTCTTCGCAACTCGTCCATTTTTGATGCGTTGTTTTCTGTGAAGGAAATTTTATGTATTATCTGGGATACATTAAGAAGTTTAAAACGGGATATTTTTTTTGTACCAAAAATATTACGTTGGTTGAGTATGAAATAATGTTTCACTTATTTTTGGAAGACGTTTTGCCTATTTTGGGTATACCTATATAAAGTTCACTGTAATGTTATAATGATGTGTCAAACGACAATTACCTTTAAAGTGTTTTACACCCATATTCTAAGACGTTTTTTCGACTCCACTTGACGTTACTAGAGGAAATCCGTATTCTTAGTAGAAAAAAATCTCCTCCACTCAACGTCACTCAAAAATTTTCCTATCTCGAGGAAAGGAATCAACTGTCAAACTCAAGGTACGTCGCGACCTACCTTAAGGAAGAAATAAAAGAAATAATCCTACTTTAAAATTGTAATTAAAAGAGAGAAATAAAGTTTACCTTTTAAAATTCTTAAATACCTAAATATGCCAACATTTTTTTGAGGTGGGTGCCTCTACACGATTTACACGTTTTCCTAGTGAATGATACAAACATTACTCTTTATTTCATTTAATAAAAGATTTGTGGTTTGGAAACAGTGTTTATTATTTTAAACAAGTTATTAAAGATTTCCAACAGTTCCTGTAATACTTGTACGATACTCCGTACGAATATCCCGAACGACGATTCATCCATAAGAATATCCTTCGAAATTTCCGGGTTGGATGGTATGACCCTCCTCCTGTCTGCATGCGTTTTTTTCTCCGACTCACTAAATATTTGTCTTCCAGTCACAATCCCGAAGATTTTGAGTTCAATAATTATATATTATTCTATGTAAACACTCTGACATGACATTTGACTGTCACTTTTCAAGTGATCATAGACTATTTTCAAAGGTTTTTTGTTAAATCTCTACTTTATCTATACATCAATGACATAATTAATGACGTTTTTCCTTGACTCAACCTCACTCGAGGAACCTTTAGTAAAGGTATATTTTTAACTAAGCATACCATTTTCGAGGGTCCCTCCAATTCATTTGTAAAGTCACCTCGACTAAAATAAGGTTGAGGAAGATTGGAGGACACGTCTTAGAATACGGGTGTTAGAGTAAAAGGCATATAATATGAGCAAAAGATAAGGAAGATAACGAGACATAAAAAGAGTAAGAGAGATGGTATGAATGATAGAGCACGCACCGTCATCGTTCTCCTCAATGGGTTCGAACTCCCCATCCTCCCAGCCGCCGAGCGAGTCGTTGCTGTTCTGGTGCGTGGCGTGCGCGTGCGCGGCGTGCGGCGCGGCGTGGGGCGCGGCGCGGTCGGCGCGCGGGCCGCGCACGAACGTGGCGTTGGCGTTGTTGACGCCCGCCGCGCCCGCACCGCCCACACCGCCCAGCCCCATGTCCGGCCACGCCGAGTTGTTCCATGTCTCTGATGGACTGGCGAGCTCGGCTTCTGCCGTCTGAAAGATATGTTTAAATATTGTTAGTGTTTTCTTATAAGGACTTTTGGATTTGCTTTTTACACGCATCGAAATCCTGGGAATATATTTTTTTTATTAATGTATAGGTTATTTAGTTCATTAAAAACATAACAAAACACCAAGGATTTTAAAAATAAACTGACCATTTTTAACGGCGTTTTTCTCATTCTTTGTTACGTCAGAAAAAAGAAATACTATTTTTTAAAACTCTAAATAGAACTTTTCACACTTCTCTTACGTACTTTTCATGTACCTATACAAAATAAGTATTCAACCAATAGATTGCAATTTTCAAGTAATTAGTAAGACAGTAGTACTAGGATAGCATAGTATGTAGTGGTTACCGGTTGTTCCTGCAGCGTGCCCCACTCGTCGTTGTCCCAGTCGTCCTCGCACAGCGCGGCCAGCGTGGGCACCGCGTGCACGCTGCTGCTGCTGCCCGGAGACTTCACGCTCGCGCACGTGGCTGCACGCACACACACGCACACACGGTTATTTTGATTAGAGTATAAAAAAATTCAACAGGTTCAAAATCATTAATATAGTCCATTTGTAAAATATTTTTGACAGTTAATAATTGAATATTTTGAACATTGATAAGGAAATTTTTAAATGGAAATAAATGACACATTTTGTTTAAATTTAAATATTTTCCACCGTGCGTTAATCAGTATTATTCTCTTGATATTAACAAAAAAAATTGTGCATTTTTTTTTAAAGAACCTTGTATATATAGGAACTCGTTCTCTATAATATACTATACCAGATGGATGTTAATACTGTTATAATTAATTCGGATCTGGATGTTATAACAAAGTTCCATGCAGTTACACACACACACACACACACAGTTGCAGTTACAGGTCACAAGAGACGAAAAACTTCGATCTTTGGAACATTATTACTGTATGGAGCCTGCTTATCATTATCAATCTATTTATTCGACCATCTCATGTAGTATCCTTATAATATGATACACACGGCGAATATCGATCTTATTGCATTAGTTCAGTGATTCCCAAAGTGGTCCAGGTGGACCCCCAGGGGTCCACGGGAGACTTGCTGGGGGTCTACGTAAGCGTGAACAAAATATGGGGGTCCATAAGATGTTAATGGGGGTCCACGAAAATTTATCTGCCTTTGATAGTAAAAGCAAAAATAAATGTAAGCATAGTTTTTATAAGGGCCTACCTACATTGTTTTAAGTACCTAACTAAGCAGATAATATTTTAATAAGGCAAGCGATTGTTACTTGTCCAAACTTGCGTATTCGATATTACGTACAATTTCGTGTACAGACTTGCAAAGCGCTATCCGCCCGACAATGCTTAATGCTTGTTCAGACATGAACTTGATCACCACTATAAATACTTGATGCCAAAGGCAAACTCATTCATTTGTTTCCGGAATTTCGAAAAAAAGTGTGAGAAAATTTATATCAGTGTTTGCTAGTGCCGGAGAAAAGTAAGTACCTACCTTTTTTTTGTTATAGTACTTAAGTATTTTGTTTCCGTGTACTAGTCGGTTGATCACAACTGCTTGTATAGATAGGTAAGGTAGATTAGACGTGTATATAATCTAAGATAGGTAACTTAGTAACTTACAGATATTTTAATTGTCCTCTTTCGATTTGAAGACAAACACAGCACGTTTTATTCCATTGTTTTTTCACGAGAGAAGCACTGCCTCTCTAAAAAGGCCGAATAAGCAATATTGCAGAGCAATTAATATTGTAATTTTTCTTGCAATTTTTTCTTTATAAAACAGTAATTTCACAATCATTTTATATTAAATAAATAAATACACCCAACAGTCACATACATAGTCCTGACCCCACACTAAGATCGAGTCTTGTGTCGTGGGTATCAGGAACTACGAGAGACTTTTCGGTCTCACAAACACCCAGACCCGAAACAAATACCTGTGGATCACACAAATATTTGTTTCGGTGCGGGGATCGAACCCGCGCCCTCTCGTTTCACAGGCGGCGTCTAACCAACTGCGCCACGGAGGCTGACTAATTGAGGCTAATTGATTTTGAAGTAACTACATATTTTATCAAAATTATTCCTTTTCGGAAAAAGCGAGCGGTGCGCGGGCGACGGGAAAAGGGCGGGGCTTGGGCTTCGATGCCAGTTTGTCACGTTTTAATGTGCGTTTTAACAATGAAGCCGCAGACAAAAAATACGCAAATACACGGAGCGCGTGAACTCATTGATTTGATGAAATGTTAGTTATCGTTTTTATGGAATTTTGAGATTTCGACTTTTATTTTTTCCTACACAAATATGATCAGTATTCGATACTGAGTACACCAATTTTTATTTGTACTATTAAAAATTAGTGGTAAATTAGGTACTTTAAAATTGATACCGTTTTGTGAAAACGTCTGTATTTGTCTTAGCGGTTTATTAGTTGGTCCCTTTACAAGCCGTAATTCTATTTCCGCGTGCTGACAAAGGCTGCGGTGTGATACCTATATTCAGAAAAAAACTTGGTTACTAAAACATTTTTTTTTACAGGTAAGGTAACTGACACGAAACATGGCTACAGCAAAGAAAAAATGTCGACAATATAGTGTCGATTATTTGAAATATGGTTTTGTTCCATCAGAGGCAGACAAACAGTTGCCCATGTGCCTATTATGCAACAAAGTTTTGAGCAATGACTCTATGAAACCATCAAAGCTCGAAGATCATCTAAAAAGGTGTCATACTGATAAAATAGGTAAAGATTTAAAATATTTTCAAACATTGAAGGAAAAATATGAAAAGAGACCCACCATGCACAGTATGTTCGCTTCAACATCTCAAAGTAACGATGATGGCTTGCGGGCATCTTACAATATCTCATTACTTATAGCAAAATCTGGAAAACCACACACTATCGGAGAACAATTAATTTTACCCGCTGTTGAAGAGGTTTTAAAAACTGTTTTGCACAAATCTCCGTTTGACGTACTAAAAAGAATTCCATTAAGTAACAATACTGTACAAAGACGCATTGATGAAATGAGCTCTGATATCGAAAGTTTTTTGTGCAATCATTTGCAAAAAAATCATTTTTCTATACAACTGGACGAGTCAACGTTACCCGGTAATGAAGCATTATTATTGGCATATGTCCGATTTATTATGGAGGAAGAAATTCACGAAGAATTGCTATTTGCCAGAACTTTGGAGACTGATACTAAAGGCGAATCAATATTTAATGTCCTGAGTAATTTTTTCACGGAAAAATCGATTCCATTTACAAACATTATTTCAGTGGCAACAGACGGAGCTCCTGCAATGGTCGGGCGATATCGTGGGTTTATAAGTCATCTCAAAAGAATTATACCAGGACTTACAGCTATTCATTGCGTAATCCACCGACAACATCTTGTGGCAAAACATTTAAGTGACAGGTTGAACCAATCTCTTCATTTTGTAATAAAAGCTGTCAACAAAATCAGAAGCAATGCATTGAATACGCGTTTATTTGCTCAATTGTGCGACGAAAATGATGAAGACTTCCAACGACTGCTCTTACATACTGAAGTACGCTGGTTGTCGAAAGGTGCATGCTTAACGAGATTTTACTCTGTTTTCGATTCCGTATTAGAGTTCCTAGAAAGTAGAGATCCAGATTTAAAAGAAAACTTGATCAAACTCAAAGCAGACATTGCGTATTTGACAGATTTGTTTAAAAAATTTAATGATATTAACTTGCAGTTACAAGGGGTACAGCCTGAATTTAATAAAAACAAAGGGGATAATTTCGGCTTTTCTTGGGAAATTGAAATTTATGAAGCAAAACATTAGTCGGCGCGAATTCTCTCAATTTCCAAACTTGTCGCAGGTAGAATGTATTGATGAGGATATCCATACCTACAGTCAACATTTAAATGCCCTGCATGATGACTTCAAAACCAGGTTTGAAGATATCCTGACGATGGATATACCACCATGGATCATAAATCCATTTGATGAAACGGAAGTGGCCAATGTTGTATTACAAGAGGAGCTGCTCGAGCTAAGCACCAATGAGGAGCTGAAGGTGAAATTTAGAAAAGGCTACCAAACATTTTGGCTGCAAGCAGAAATACCCGAAAAATATCCTGGACTGTGGGAAATCGCAAGGAAATTTTTAATAGCTTTTCCCTCGTCATACCTTGTCGAAAGGAGTTTTAGTGCCGTTACAAATCTCTTAACAAAAAAAAGGAGCAAATTAAACATCACAGAGCGGGGGGATTTGCGGTTATTGCTCACAAAAATAAAGCCAAACATTGATCGTTTGCTGACACTCCATCAAATACATCCTTCCCATTAATTAAAATTATGACCTGAACCTATATTACCTTATTATTTTTTTCTTGTAATTCTATTCTTTTAATAAATAAAGTGTTATAAAATGTACCATTTTTCGTTTTTATTTTACCTATCGGAATATAGGGACAGAACTCAGAAGCGACACAATTTTTATTTTTTGGCGACTTTAAGAATGTGGTAGAAATGTAGCAGCAGGGGGTCCACCAAAACCAGTAAAATTTTGAAAGTGGTCCACGAGAAAAATAAGTTTGGGAACTACTGCATTAGTTCAATGATGTCTACAAGATTTGGCGTGTACAATGTACAAAAAGATTCTCACTGGCGCTTAAATATTAAAATAACAAACGTTTTAATTTAGTAAAATACTTTAATCAATAACTAAGCTTTTTGTGAGTTTTTTAATTTCTTACTAATATAAAACATGTTGCATGCAGTGTTTTAATCAATGTGAATTAGAAATGGTTTTAGGTGAAATTATGACTTGAATTGCAACCACTATTTCTCTTTTGTTCTATTAATAACTGTGTTTAATGTTGTGTTTCCTTGAATTATTGTGTTGGCTTACAGCTTATTATGTACCTAGCGGCCTGTCCCAACTTTGCTTAGATACAATTACTTCACTCCTCTTCACACTCTTAAATAAGGTTTTAAATGAGAAGAAATATGTTTTGCTTATTAATTTGTTTTTCTTTTTGCTCCTCTTATAAGTGTTATAATTTCATAAAGCTGCCTCAACAATAGGGCATTTAAATTCAATTTTTAGTTTAGAGAATTCTAGAGAGAAAAAAATCTATAAATATTTTTTATCTATGAAACTATTCGAATAGAATTTTATCAATACATCACTATCATAAAATACCTTAAGTAAACAAATTAGCTTTGATTTCGCACAGACACTTATCAATGTTTATCAGTGCTTTTATCTACTAATTGTTATATTTCAATAACGCCGCTATCTTTGCAGATTGCCATCGTGACGCTGTCTATGATCACCAACAACACAGCACAGTCACATCACTTTAATATAAGTTGATTAAGTATTATAATGGTGTTTTATTTTATTATCTTTCTCCTTTAATGAATAATAAATAGACCTAACATATAGTCCTGATCCCGAACTAAAATAAATGTAATAATAGGCCGTTAATATCAGAAACTACTAGAGACTTTGCAGTCTCACAAAATTCAGACTCGGATGATATGTTTGTAAAGCACTTTTAATCAGCGGAGCGACAAAGACCACAGAAGATGAAAATTATGGAAGACAATTTGATTACAATTTACGCCTCAACTAATATGTCAGGGCATAAAAACCGCAGGTGCGGGTGCGTCAATTTTCATGATGTTTCCGACGTTACTAACGAAGCAATGGGTAGAATACTCACTGCATAAAAACTACACGGTCGAGAAAAGTGGTTCCCAAAGTTGACTGCGCTCCGACCCACCAGTGGGTCGCGACCCATAGTTTGGGAAATGCTGGTCTAGAGACACCATCTGTCTGGCACTCTCTAACCGCTATTGTCAGGAAACGCGTCGCCGTCAGTGTTTTCATAAAGTACGTTTCGCTATGTCACAATGCATAAACGTCACGCTTTATTCACAGAAGGGGCAGGCATAAGTGCTATCTTTAGGAGACACATATCATATACGTGGTAAATTGCCAAATTTAGCCTACTGATTGTAATTTTTATAAATATATTTTTACCTGCACTAGAATCGATATCTCCCCACGCCGACATGTCCCAGTGCTCGGGGTCGTAGTCTGACGCGGACTCGCTGTGCTCTAGTGACGTCATCGATGTCACTGATGACGTCGTCGTCGACATACTGCTTGATGACGGTTGCTCTGAATTAAAAATATATATTTGCTAAAGTTCCCAACTATTAGAATTGATTAGTGACGGGATGTTAGAAATTCAAGGCATAAGTATTTTATTAAAGGAAGGCAATGTAAAAATAAATTTCTTACATAAATGAATAAAATCATTATTGTAAGAAATTTCAATCTAATTAGGAATCAGTCAAATTTAATAAGTTTATATCTCTGATTATAACACTTTTAGTACGACCAGTATTTATAGAAAATAAAATCACCCATTAGGGAGCTAATGCAAAATTTGAAAAAGGTATGCTAGTATGATTAAAAACTGACCAACATACTCTTTAAAATTCAGTTGCATCTAGTAATTTGGGCCACAACTTTGACTTTAAAGCGCACTAACACCAAAGCCGCCGGCCCAGCGACCAGTCCCCGACACAACCTGGCGGCCTATAATAGAGGAATTATGTCGGCAACAAGCGCCCGCACGTGTTTCCCGCCGACATTTGGCTTGCCGGCAATGCAAGCTCTCTCCTCATCATAATGTCAACAACGTCATAAAATGTTCCGCATGGCATGTCGGGCCGCTGTCATGTCGCCAACAAAGTTTTCTGCCTTGCAATGAGTGAAGCCACCAACTAGCCTCCAACAAAATGTTGCCGATATAAGCCGGCGAGTCGACAGCTTTGGTATGTAGTACGCATAACATGACAATATGGCGTTGACATTGTCAAAGTTATAGTTACAGTAAAAGTAACATAAAGCAACAGTGCCCCTAGCCGGAACATTTTGAAGTTTCGTATAGTAAAGTAAACGTTTCCCGCTGTGAAATTTTAGTTCCAAATACGCTCACAATGGCGCTGTTTAAATTCCCATACAAAATTTTACTATTACTATTCTATTACGATACTGCAAAATGTTCCGGCTAGGGGCACTGAACCTAACTAGATTAGCACTCACCCAGCGAGCCGGGTTTGGAGAGCGCGGACTTGTTGGGATGCTGCGCGCGCGCCGTGTCGGAGTGCGAGCGGTAGAACTTAGCCGTGACCGCCGTCACCGCCCAGCCCGCCCACGTCGCCGCCGCGTTGCTGAGCGACGGCGTCGCCGTGTGCACGTCCGCTTCTGCATCACAATAATATTTATTTAGAAAAGTATAAATAATAGCTATGTTGACTCAATTTTAGTACTTATGTATATCGAAAGGTTAAATTACGTAAAATAGTAAAAAAAAGGAATTTTAAAATCTGTTTAATAATAAACAAGTAAGACGTATTACAAATTTCATGGAAGGAGCAATAGAAAAGGATGCAAATACGTCCTTTGTAAGGTGCGTGGGTGCGAAAGAGAAAGCGAGTGTCCCCACTGCGCTACTAAAAATATTAATAGCTCTATTATTATACGACCAATTTTAATGCTGTTTTCAGTTAAGGTTTTCTATGATAGATATTTTGCAGTGGTCATTAAATACTGTTTAAAATTAAACATTGAAAACATCCTTATTGTTAATGAGTTTTTTTTTAATCTAGCGCGACATTGTGACTGCACTGCACCTGATAGTAAGACCAAATGCCGTCCAGACAGAGTATCGAATGGCATCAGACGGCGGTCCAATGCCGTTTCTACTTTAAGTAGTAATGCTCTGTGTCTATGAAGAAAACAAATATTTAAAAAATGTACCGTTCGAAGGACCTTTTTTGTATTCATTCCTTCTCCTTTTTTTCCAAAAAGGACGACTTGACATCGGCTGAATACTCTTTGAATAAAATTAACTACGGTCTAAATGGAATCGAGTGAAAATAGACGTATTAAAATAGCTACAGTTAACTTAACCATTTTAAAACAAATAGTGTTACGATACTACAATTTCCAGCTAAACGTTTCGTTTAACATTTTATCCGGCTCGAAGGACGAACATTTTTTGTAAGTAAAATCTATAACTTATTATCACAACATTCTTACCCATTCCTTCTTTTAAGCTTGGATCGTCTGATACTTTTTCTAATTTTCCTAGGAAGCCCCTGATAGTTCTGAATGTGGCGTCACGAACCTGTGCACAGAAATATACATTAAATTTCATAAGACAATGTATACCATAATTAATAATACAAACATTAATTGTCAAACTAATGAAAATAGATAAGGTGCTGCTTTTTGAGTAAGGTTGAGAAAAAGAAAATTTATTGTTGTTTTGTTTGCCCTTAATTCTAATATTTATTCATATTCAATAATTATAATACTTATGTGCTGACATCAATTTTATGTGTGTCCCGGAATGCGTTGGCTAAAAAGTTTTACGACAGACTGCTTTCTTTACATCAAACGCTTCTAGCATTTTAGTCTACTAGGGCTTAGTTTAATAGCCGTTTAGTCTACCAACCGCATGACGTGGACTTCAACACCTTCGAAATTCTTAAAAACTTTCAGGTATAATTTTTTCCCATCATAAAGCTAATTAACTAAGAAAATCTCAATAAATATGAAGATACTAATACTAAAACACTGCGCAAGCATTCTTCACCCATCCCGCTCCCCCCTACCTGTTTCTCCGGGTCAGCAGTGAGGGGGCACAGCGCTGGCAACACCCTATTGGCCACCTCAGCGAGCAGGAAGTACTGCTGCGTGGCCGCCAGCGCGAGCACGCCGGCCTGGCGCGCGGGCGGGAAGGCGTCGCGGGTGGCGCGCACGAACGCGGACACGAGTACCTTCTGGCGGATCTGCGGGTGCAGGTGCTGGGCTATCTTGCCTAGACACACTGTTGTGTTTGTTCTGGAATGGAGTTCAATTGGGACTATATGAGATTAATGTATACAGGGTATATCAAGATCGCGACCGAAAACGAAGCCAGGTGGTATTAGTGACTTCAGGCACAATGCAAGTAAAAATTTCGCAAAAAAATATCGACAACTTTTTTTTTGTATATTTTTAGTTTTCGTCGTATTTGGGTGATATACAAATAGTTTTCCTAAAATAATGATGTACACCTCTTTATTTTTAAACACGCAACGGTACGGAAGGGTTTTAATTAGTATTTTCGCAAAAACTAGGTATTTAACACCCAAACACGATGATTATTAAAAAATTCAAAAAAAATATCTGTCACTGTTTTGGCGAATTTTTTATTTGCAGCGTTTTTGTAACCACTAAAACTACCATCTGGCTTCGTTTTCGGTCGCAGTCTTGATATACCCGGTATGTTTTTTCTTTATTTGTTCGAACCCACTGGCGTGCTATAAGAGAGGCCTATGTCCAATGCAGAATGGTTGATGATGACGATGAAGATGATGAGATAAATTACGTTTTGTTATCAGAAAATGCTGGTCATGTAGGAAAATGTTACTAAAAAGATAAATGACTGTTGCAAAAAAAATGGCTTATCATGCTAATAGTTTATACATAATTAAATATAAAATATTATAAGCGTAGGTATGAAACATAATGTAACTTAAAATTAAGTTGGATGTGTAACGAAGGTCTTAAATAATATGAATTACGATTTAAATTCTAGTGTTGCAATTGCTGTTTTTTTTTGTGGTACCTAAATATGTCAATTGATATGAGTTTTTTAATCAAAGCCAATACAACGGGGTTTAAACTAATTTGTTATATAGTTTTGTAGACTTTTGAATATAGTTCAACTTTTAAAAATAGAGTATGCTAATCTCTTTTCAAAAAAGTTATGTTATTTGAGCAAAATCAGAAACCACTACATAAGTAAATAGTTATTTATTTGTTGGCAAATTACAATTATCTAAAGTTGTCTTATGTATAAAGCGTGTGTAATAAATTTTCTGTTTCGAATATTATCTTTAAATATTACAATTTTGATGATAATATGGATATTACTGAATCAAAATAAAGTTAAATAAGTTTAAGCCACAATTACACACACTAACAACGTCTGTTCACGGTCGACGCAGACGTTCCCAATTAGTTAAATTGGTTATTAATCTGGCGCCATTGTGGGGCCGTTGACTGTAAATTGGGACAACAATGTGGGTCGCGGGAGAGAGCGGAAGTTCATTATTTCATCACACGATATCATACGCATTTAACTTCGTAATTCTACTATTATTTATGAATTTTATTTTGGACGATTCAATAATAAGTATGTTCAGCATTGTACTTCCTGTGGCTGATTAGATAGATAGAATAATAAGTAGGTTTCGTAATGGACTTCTTTTTTTAAACGTAATTTGTTGGATGATTCTAAAAACATAACTATCAAATTTTTACAATAATCCTAACTGAATAAAATGAGATTTTTTAATTTTTTGTCTGTTTTTTATTTACAGTAACTACCAAGCACATGCTAGTAAGTGCAGAATTATGCCGGCCTGTTCGATAACATAAACAGGCTGAACCCGAAACATACGCACTTAAATAGGAAATTTATCGTCGTGTGGAACTTTTATGCCCATAAAAGCTATAATATTATTTACTTTTTTCTGTGTGATTTTACAATGTTTTCTTTAGATGTGAAGTAGTGTTTATAAATAATAGTCTTACCTGATGCCACCCTGGTCATCTTTAGATTGTAACCTGGCGAAATGCTTCAACACTTCCACGTTCAGATTGTTGTAGTTGAGTTTCGAAGCCAGGTGAATTATCGACTTGACCGTCTGCTCTCGTATGATTGGGTTTGTGTCTAGGAAACCGTGGACTACTTGAGGAAATATTTGGTCATTTACCTGAAAAAGAGTTAAAAATGGATGTCAAAGACGATTCAGTGGATGGTGACTTATGTGATGATACTTATCAGTTATAAACAAATGATGCTGCATTAAAAAAACGCAGTATTTCCGCGATTTATTGAGTTCAGATTTACCGGGATAATACTATGTTATTTCGTTAATTTTTGCTTTACAAATTACATCATGTATCCCTTATGTTAGCTGGTGTTTGTAAATCCCTATCCGCCCTGATAGCCATTACTTCACATAGCGATTATAGACACGTTATAATGACCCTAATATTTTATGTCGCCTTTAAAATCTTTAAATAATAAACCACAAGTTTATAATAAACTTACTTTTGGTGATTAAGGATCCGTCACAATGAGCCGCGTAATACCTCCTGTAATGTCTTAGCTAATAAGTTAGTAATTAACTCACAGTGTTATTCTGTAGATGGACTATGAACTGGTCGAGTTGCTGCAGCAGGCGCGAGCGCGTGGTTCTATCGTTGGACGCGAACAGCTTCACCACACACGGCACTATCTGCTTCTGATACTCCTCTTCACTTAATAACTTGCCTAGCTGTGAACAACAAAAATATACATAAGAAATTATAGACCATATTACGGATATTTAAAAAAACATGCTTTTAGAGTGATTGATGGTCTATCCTTATAAAAAAAAAACATTATGAATAATTATTTACAAATTTGTGTATGTTAGACTTATTGTTACGGTTGCGGAGATTAAAACAGAAATATCTCGCACTGGAAACAAACTTCTTCGACGCTGTAGCAATTGAACTAGATTGGCTTGACCTAAATATTTATCAAAAAAATATTATTAATTACACAGCCTATTGACTGTAAAACGAACGACTGTGGATTCCATACTCACATACAAGTTTGTGTGAGTAACAAATATTTTTAAACATAATTTTTAAAATTAGCTATTTTATATTTACTATCATTACCCAACAAAGTTTTCAATTGGGCTCCAATTCCTAGCTCCATATAATTTTTAACGATACCTGAATCTGTTAGAATAGACAAATGGGAATAATAATAATTAAATCGACCACATACGTACCTTAAACATAGGTGCGAGTACAGCAGAGCCGGCGTCTCCATAATGGAACGCGGTCATCAGCTGCGGCAGTATCTTGTGAACGCACACCGCCTCAGGGAAGTTGTCCAGGAACGAGCTGAGTGTGGAGAAGAACTTGCCCTTCTCCGCCTTGTCTTTAATTTGGATCTCTTCCAGGAACAGCATCGTATCTATCAGATCGTTCTTGAAGTAACCGCCGATTTTGCGACATCTGTGTAAATATATAATATACATAATATCTTAAGTATTTTTTTTATTAATTTGCTATATGTTTTACAAGTTACGTACATATCGTTTTAAGTATCATATTCTCCAAAATTTACGCAAGATCGACGCATCATGATTTTATGCATATCACAGACAGCTTCGTAGTCACTTAACTTATGATTTCACCATAAGAAATCTGCTGGAAGTCAACCTTTTCGGCAAAAACGACAGGCTTCAGGCATTGCGTATAAGTATTTTTTAATTCATATGAAATGCGGTAAGAACTGCAGGTTTCCTCTCAAAATTAAAATAAAGTGTATCTAAGGATATTAAAATGAAGCATCAAAATATAACATTGATTAATTTACCTTGTAATAATATCAGCGGGGTTAGGTCTAGAGGCAGGATTAGCGCTGACTAGTTCGCAGTACAAAGTGCACAGTTGTTTCGGTATATTATCCACTGTTTTCAGTGCCGGCTGGTTCTTCAGAGGGCCGTTGAACGCTTCCCAAATGAGACAGCCCAGACCCCACATGTCTGAGGAACTGTTGAAAAATGGGCACATTACATTCTTACTTAATAGTACTTTGTACAGTCTTTTGCATATATCAATTTGGATATAGATATTTAAAAAATATTCAGGAACTAAACTCAACAGTAATACGAGTACAAAATAATATTGTAAATTGTGATTTCACGTTATTGCAGTACTGGTCAATTTAGGGTGTACTGACTGCTATCCTAAACTTTATTTCATTGGAAATTCAGGATTAATATATGACAGTGGTAATTTTGGTATTTTAGTCAGAGAATTATTCCTTGTGACTTTTGGACTGTCTGAGTATATTTTATGGCATGAAGAAGGCGGTTGGTAGCCTATACCACGCGGTCCATCCCACCCAGGACTGAACATGATGGCAGAACATCACATGTGGTCGCGATCTTCAGCAGTGCGGGAACAATGATAATAATAATATATAGGTATAAGATATAAGTATATTTTACATTTGATATCTTATTATCTACTTTAATAAAATCATTGTATTTCTGCCAATTTGCTGTTACTAAATGGAGTATATTATATTTCAAGGTATGAATAAGTAGAGGGAACATAAAGAAATATCCCTTATTACCATGTTTTTAAATATAATGTTCTTAAGATAAAATTATAATTAAACATGCACTTGTAAATTGTAGTATACAATATGTATGACTTCTTAGTAATGTGATGAAAATAAAATCGTGACATGCAGAATGTATCACAAAGATAACAAAATTATGATAACAGGGAATTCCAACTGGTTTGCATAATAGTTTCTTAGATTTACGCGAATGTGTAACATTGAAATAAAACTATTCTTTCGCGATTAAATCGCGATAAAATCCGTAAAAAAATGTTTTATTTCAAAAGGATTTCCAAGTTATTATTTCATGAAATATTTATAAGGTGACATATTTATACTTAATACCAAACACATGAATAAATGAAGTGCAAGTGTACTTTAAAAGTTGTATTAAAATCATCTACATTATAATAGGCATGCCATTAATCATTTTATATTGTGCACATTTATAACAATGTAATAAATTATAGAATATTTTTAAACATGATTTTACCATATTTATTACAAAAATTAATACAATAATAAAGTTTTTTTTTAAAGATTTTGGGTAGTAAAGGTATCAGTTTTAAATTTCCCGAATGTGTATTATGGTACAAATAAAAAAATATACATATATAAAAAAATTACTTACCATTTCGTCACAGTTTTAAGTTTAGCGGGATCGTTTTTCTCTGGCGGGTCATAGATTTCAAGAGATGGTAATATTTTGAGTGGTATCGGATTTGTAGTGTCTTGTGTCTGATTAGTTAGGAATTCGAATCCACCTAGTTTCCACTCACCAGCTTGTGTGACAAATACTGAGTAGAGACAAACATTGTTATGTCTCATGTTACCATCATTAGTTAAAAACGATAATGCCCTCTGAAAGAAAAGACACATATCAACTGTGATTCTAAAACATGTTTAATATTACTTACATACATATAACATATAGTGGCTGTTTCGTTTAGTCTTGTATCATGAAATATGTATTTCAAGTTAGAGTTACATAGGTATTGTATATATTGGTATTGTACTCAAAACTATCTAGAAATATAAGGTAAACTTGATCTAATCACTTGGTTCATAATTTATCTTTTGTTAATATATTTTTATTTAAGTTTATGAAAAATCCATTCAACCATTATGAATATGCTTTTAGCTTAATTAATTTACACTTCTTATTCTTTAATTAAACTGTATGTTCAGTTTAATATCTACATCTTTGGTCATTACCATAATCATCAACTACATCCATAAGAAGTCCACTTCTGAAGATAGTATGAGGCTACAATTATTTTTACTACAACCATTACCTACTAATTCATACCTACTATTCACAAATCATACTATAAATTATACAGATTATAATGGATGGTTTATAGTTAGTAACTTCTTATTTCATATGCATTGCATCATATTACATATGGTCACTGTATGGAGAAAGAAAGCTTGTCAAGTCCTTCTATTATGTATCTATAGGCAATAGGTACAAGTGAATATATTTATGAGTTTTATACTAGTTTATGCCTGAAAGTTTTCTTTTGAAATTATTGCCCATATGTTATTACATCATAAAAGCTGTTATATTTACATTTACAAAACAAAGGTCTATTTTCAATAATTATTTTATTTATTTATTAAGGAATAAGGAATACACATTACATTAGTTTAACAATATATTGCAAAATAAACAATTAGCATGTTTCCTCAGTTATAGGAAATCACAACAAGTTCAAAACAAATGCTCAACACATATTAAAATTAATAAATTTTATGTTTTTCCAATTATGTCAACCATTTGTTTGTATACAAATATTTGTATTGCGGTTTGGCGGTTGGTTGTATGAGGTGTTATTTATCGAAATAAATAATCTCAATAAATTTAGAGGTTAGTACTAGATTCAACTAGCTAATCATAGTTAATTTATTTCTTATGAATTTGTTTTAATTAGTTTTATTTTTGTTAATGATAAATTTAATCTAAAAATGGTGACTTACAGTGATTTGGAATATTCCCCACGCGAGAAACAAATCCTTCTGTTGTCCCTCAAGTTTTGCATTTTCTATGTGAGTAGATAAAGGCTGTACATACTCAGTAGCTACATATAAAAATTTTTCAGTTTCACAGCTATCTAAATAATGTAAAAGGCTAGGATGTCTCATAGTCTTAAGTTTTTTCAGGGAGGCCTTCGCGATGTCGAAAAGAGTCTCCGAACTCTTTTGGACATCAAATAAAAATATTGACACTTCATCTTGCGTTCCCCGTTTTTTGCCCTTGTGTAGTGTCCATACACTTCTGTCTTCTAGTCCTGGTACAGGATCCCCCACTTCGTAGGGAAAATCCTTTGTAGGGTCCCGTGAGAAAAACGACCACATAATGCACTTCACTCAATAAATTATTTACAACTTGCACACATAATCCGTTGAAAACCGCACTCGCACTACGGTACAAAATATCATAATATTGGAAATGTTTATATATAAATCGAAATTCTAATGTAAGCAAGGTTTATGCGTTGAATTTAAACAAAATAATAAGAAATTGGTTTTCTCTAAACAGATTGGTGACAAGACAACGTTTGACAGATGAGAAATGAATGACCACAGCGAATGACTCACTAGTTGACAGCTGACAACAAGTATGAATGAATGAATAGGGATGAGTAAAGACCGAATTATTGCACTTTCGTTTTAGTCGATATCTTACGTTCCAGTTGCTTAAACATACAGTTGTTTAGCGTATTAATTGTCATAATTTTGTTTTTTTTTTAAAGACTAACCTAAGACTTAGGTTACAAAATACTGTCACTAGCCCTAATTAATTTTAACATTATTTTGTTTATATTATTATAAATTGTAATAGAATTAGGAAGAAATATTATCAAGCTCAACCATGTCTAAGTCAGTTGCTCGGTTGAAATCTATGAAAAAAGTTGCTGATAAAATTGACCACTCTTCTAAGTTGAGAACTAATATTCCTGCTGGAATGGCTGCTGCTGGTCCACCTTTGGGTCCAATGCTTGGCCAGGTAATCACAACAAGTGCTTCAATATATTATGACAAGACTGGATAAGCAACCACAAAAATTCTGTACATTTCAGCGCAACATAAATATTGCAGCATTCTGTAAGGATTTTAACGAGAAGACGGCTAACATAAAGCAAGGAGTCCCTTTACCAACGCGAGTTAAAGTAAATTCCGACCGTTCTTACCAACTTACCATTCATCAACCTCCAGCTTCATATTTCTTGAAGCAGGCAGCTGGCGTGAGCCGAGGAGCTATGGAACCTGGTTAGTATAACAATTTCAGTGCAATACAATCTATATTTGATGAATACATTTAGAATCAAGGTAAGCAACAGATAAAAGTTTGCTGCTTTCTGTTGTAAAAAACAGCATATTATTTAAATAGAAGAATATTTTAATAAGTAAACAAAACAAATTGTTGATTTATTTAGTTTTAAAATAGGCTACATAATTCAGTAAAATAATTAATTTGCCGGGGGCAAAGGATTGAAATAATATATAATTCCTTTATATTTGAATATCTTTTACTTGTTTACTCATTTAATCTGAATAACATTTACTTTTCAGTTAAGGAAACTTGTGGAAAAATAACTCTGAAACATTTGTATGAAATAGCAAAAATTAAACAACAGGACCCACCATTAGAATGGAAGTCACTCGAAGAAATATGCAACATGTTACTAGCAACTGCAAGAACATGTGGTATTGAAGTAGTCAAGGAATTAGATGCAAAGGTGAAATAAATTACATGATTACCTCATTTGGAATGATTAGAGACACTCAAAACAAATACATGTTAGGTATTGGTAATGGATTAAAAATAATGTGAACTGTTGAGCAAGATATTCTTTAGCCTTAATTTCTATTGTTATGTGAAGTTCTTGAATTTATTAGTTAAATTATTTACTATTAAGTTAAATATCTACTACCCTTGAACTTATGAAATATGATTGGTGTACTAGTTTTAAAACTAGGTTTCAATTCTGAGAATTTCTTAACAATAAAATAATTTTACTATTTATAAAAATCTAATATAATTTTAAATGATATTTCAGGAATATGGAGAATTTCTGCAGGAAAGAAAAATGATTATAGAAGAACAAAAGAAAGTGCTACAAGAAAAACGAGAAGCCAAAATGTTGAGAACAGCGTAGCACTTGACACAAATTAATATAGTCAAATTATTTATAGGATAGTTGTTGAATAATATAATGTTAGCAATTTTGTTTGTTTCACTGGTCATGTAATGGAAGCTTTATTTAACCCCACATTGAATACAACGGATAATTGATAGTAATCAACTGACAGAATAACAGCACAGATAACAGTAAGATTAGGACTTGGGCATCAATTGTTATCCAATACAATGACATAGATTCATTACATAAATTCCAATTTCCAGGACCTATTTCGCTTTCATGCTGTGGGTATACTACATCTATGGTATATTTACAAGTATATACCATTATATAATATAAGTATAGTAGTGATTTTAGTATTAGTGACGCCCTTTTTACTGTCCCTCATTTGCTATCTAAACCTATGTGAGAAACTGTAAAGTTAAACCACCAACATCTAAGGTTTAAAACTAAAACTAGGTCACCAAATTGCACAAATTCCAATTGAAATGTGACATCACATTTTTCTTTTTATTAATTAGAAAGGGATAAGTTGGTTTGAAAATAAAACACCAATTTCTCTATCTAAATACCATTTATTTTGAGAAGTGTTGTCCCCATATCCTTTGTAACTATGTAGCATGAAGCGAGTTTGATTGTCTAAATTATAATGAACTATAGGAAACTATAATCACAAATATGAGATAGTTTAAGGTCAGTGTTACCTGTCATACATTTCGTCACAGTCATCACGTGCAGTTTGCAGTACTAAACTAACGTAGCGGAGATGCTTAATCAGCAGCCAACGTCGATATAGAATTTCTTTGAAATAAATATAGGAATTATTGTTATCTAAATCTATACAACCATAGCCTTAAACTCACTAATACCTATATTAAATATCCCAGTAACTAACAACTACTCTATCCCAGTAATTTACATTAAATGAGATTTAAGCATACTATGGTAATCTCTCCTATTACAAGTACATTATCACATACAAGACAGTCTCATCGGAAGATGATATAAAGTACAAAAAAATAACTTACATACGTTTTTGTACAAAAATATAAATAGAAACACTCTCCTTAGAGTAATTGAGTTAGAATTTACACTACAAGCTTATTAATATACAAACTCGAGATTAGTAAACATTAAAAAAATATAATAATAACATTTGACAACTGAGGTACCATTTAAGGACTTTCAAGGTAACTTGTTGAAGTAACTACATCACGCACATGAATCAATATTAACAAAACATAAAATTATGTACATTTGTACTGCAAATAATAGTTTTGTACTTTCTAATACTGTTCATAAACTACAGGAGAATATGTATATGTCAAATAAAGTTAATTTGAATGCAACAAAAAGCTGAAGCACAAATCATCAGCAAACATTAGCTGTGTGCGAGCGTCTTAGTTTAGGTGAGTTTGGCAACACTTCTGGCAACTCTGTAACTTTATCTATAGTAAAATCTGGCAAATCCGAAGTCTCTTCGTCTTTCTGTAGCGGGATCCACACTGTACCTCCCAGCTCCGCTTCTTTACCACCCTGGAAAAACGACAATAGAAACGATAGGTACTACGCTTTAAGAAAACCATCTTGCTTATATAAAGTAAGAGCAGCTATGGGGATGCAAGGGTATTGCTCATAATATATAATTGCCTGTGAAATTTCTCGTGGAATGTGCAAGTAATATCATATGGAAATAATAATAGCAATAATGTACATGCCTAAAAGGCGTGTTTGGCGTAATTCCTATTTTAGAAAGTGCACTCAAGAGTACATTATTTTTTATGACTGCACCTTGAAGCGTCTCAAAAGATGAAACATTCAAGCGACCTCGAAACGAGGTCAGTATGCGCATTCAACAAGAATAAACAAAATAATTAGTGTATTTCATATTTCACTGCCATCTTTTGATTTGTAATAATGAGAGAAAGGGTCGTACGTTTTGGTCATCTTTGTTCTTTAGTACAAGGCCTGAATCATATCTATCAACATCTATTTAGTAGGGATCATTTCTTTGTGCGTACTTTGGTATGAAGATACATACCAAAAAACTACTTCTCTTAAATAAAATGCGAGCCCAAGAGGTTCTGACCTTGATGTCTGTCTCCAGCTTGTCTCCTACCATGATGCAGTTGCGCGGCTCAACATTGAGCAGCTTGCACGCCTCAAGGAATATGTGCTGGTCGGGCTTTTCCCAGGGCAGGTCGCCGGACACCAGCACGCAGTCGAAATATTTGCGCAGGTCGAGTCGTTCGATCTTCTGCCATTGGGCACGAGACGGCCCGTTCGTGATCAGACCGAGAAGATAATCCTCCCTGTGCCACATTCATTCACCAGCCTTTGGTTATTTAATGAGCTCATTTATGCTGAAACTCAGCACACGATACAGATTAAGCCAAATAGTCTTGCACGAGACTATAAATCCTCTCACTGGAATTAGCAAACACTTACTGACTTGGCAGTGTCGTGTGAGGCATTCCGAGTAAACAACTCGACGTAATTTACAAATAATTAATTTTCAAGCGAAAATATGAATGTCGTGCAAGAGAATTTACGACCTCTTAATAATAATACATTTCATATACAATTTATATTGAAATACAAATTGCATTTGAATACAATATAAAACTCAGTAGCACCGTGCTGAAACATACGAACATAAAAATAACCCTTATGATATAAAATGAAGGACATTTTCAGCACAGAGCTAATTGTTAATAATTATAATGGAACTATGGAGATATTTCAATGTCAACAAATTTTGATCACACACAACAAAGCTTCACAAATTCGAAAAGCGATAACATATCTCCATAGTTGTTAATTATTCAAGGTGTTGAGGTAATGGTATTACCTTCTCCGTGATGCACTCCCTCACATATTTAACAAATACAATTCAAACCTAAGTGTTGCGCACGCGGCGCCCCGAGTTTACTCACTCGTTGAGCAACAACTGAACTGTTGAAAAACAAGTCATTTATTAGCAACATGCGCGCAAAGCCAGCCCCGTAATCGCGAAGGCAACTTGTCAATTATTGTTCGAGTATCAACGCATTTTCTAATACCTCCACAATATTCCGGTGCTGACTTTACATGATCATTTCGATAAATCAGTATTGCTGTATTCATAGTATTATGTGGCATGCAACGTCCGATGATCCTTGTGAAAAAAATAACACAATGGAACTGAACACTGATGTTCTAATGAAGTATGAATGCGATATCAATGAGATGACGCGAAATGGAATGAAGTTGATAAAAATCAATTCAGTGTACCACATAACACCATGCACAATAGTTTGCACAACAGCAGATACATTCTGTCAGTAACAATTTTTACACCTACAAATTTATTACACCTATAAAGAAGAAAATGTCCATTCCTGAAAAAATCCTGTTGAAAAAAAGAATTTATCTGCTATTATGGTATTTCTTTGTTTTGTAAAATGCATTATTATTTTTTAATAATTGTTATTTCATCGCATTAATATGCATAAAATCAAAACCAAGAAATATACTCTTATGAATAAACATCATTAAATAGTTATATCATGGAGAAATATTTGTAGAGAAAATGGAGCAATGACGAAATATTTCTTCATAACATAATATTATCCTACGCATATGAAATTTGAACTTACCTCAGTGTTTCCAACAGGTGTATGACATCATTTGTTAGAGCCAAACATTGAAACCTTAATTTTACCCATTCGTCTGATACATTTCCTGGAACAAACAGGTCATATGAAACGAGGTCCAGCACATAAATAAAATTCTTAAGGTATCGTGTGCATTTTACTCAAACTGTAGGTGGGTCTATAAGCTAATCCCTTTTTGTAAGATAAAAATTATGAATTTGATGCGCCACCCTATATGGCGACAAGCGGGGGCAGCAAGGTTACGTATGGGCATCGAATCATTTGTAAATATAGCATCATGTTTTTGAGTGAGAGTAAGGGCGTTTTCCAAGTCGATTTAATTTCATCCCATGCGTCATTTCCATTCACGTTTTGTTTTTTTACACGATTTATTTATCGTTCTGATCCAACAGCTGTTTATACATCGTACACCCACGCTTCACGTCCCTAGCAACCGTTACATAACTGGATTATCCTTACTTATTTGCATTTCTGAAAATGCAGGTTGAATGTTTCGAACTGTGTTCAACATTTATATTTATGCACAATGCTTGTACGACGAAAGTAAAGCGATGTATACGCATTCTGGCCGGACGCCAAAAGTAAAGTAAAATTAATTCTTCGACTTTGTAATTGATGAGAATAGGAAGAATAGGTCTATTTCCACTTCAACGAATGTAAAGCAATCCAACACTATCAACTGACTTCTAAAATACTTGTGGTACATATAAACTTTTGCCTGTTTTCAAAATAAAAGTATTAGTAAATATTTCCATTAAAAATAAAAAGTAACAAAACATATTTACATCCAGTGTAATCAACATACAATATTGTTATTGTATATTGTATAGTTAATTTGTTTTCTGTTTTTTTTTTATGCCTAATAATATATTATTTTTTTATACAAATTGCCTATATGATTAAACTCCTATTTTAAATTTCGTGATCTAGTATTTTTTTTTTTATTGCAATGTAAAGTAAAATATATTACATCTATTTCGTTACAGACACCACTTATTCAAGCTATTAAATTTTGTTTATACTTTTAAATGCATAATATACGGGCGTGCCCAACACTCCATTTCACTGGCACGTGTTCTTATATGTTTATTTGAAGCATACTAACTGGCAATGTGTTTGTAATTTTTGGGCAAGCAGTTGCGCCATAAATGCGTATGCCATTCATCCAATGCGTAGGATTCGTCATCAGGTCGAGCTCTGAAGGCGCGAAGGAATGATACACCGCTTTCTGCAGCCAATTCTTGCGGGATCCCATACTGGTGCTGCAGTATCTCCACTAACTGAAGGAAACCAAATAAATATAGAATCAGTATGAATCTTCAACTGATGAATTTAATTTTAATACAACCAACAACCCGACATAATGAATCAACTATAACATACGTGTAATGTTCTAGTTAATATATTCTGAGAGAAACTTTTTGGGTCAAATTGAACATAGGTACCATTTACTATGAGGAATTTAGGGTCACATAAAATAGATCCTAAAAAATATTTGTTGCACACACAAATTTTTGTTTCGGTGTACGGATTGAACCTGTGATCTCTCAATTCGCAACCGGATTCTTGCCTATTACGCTACTAAGGCTGAGGGTAAACGTAATAACACTTAGTAAAACCTCTATGTTTTTAATAAGAATCTATTTAATGTATTTCAGTATTAACTGTCGCAAGGTATCTAAATTAGTAATGAGTTATTATTAGATATTCTACTTTATTACAATTAGTATTAGTAAACATCATACCTAATTATTTATACACTAGTAGTAGTTTCGGAGTGCGCTGTACAACTCGTGCAAGTGACTCATATTTCAGGACAAACTTCGTAATTGTTTTCTGTCTTGTAATAGTGTTTTGGCAACTAAATAATGATTACTAATGTACTTTTAAGGGCATCAATTAAGACGCCAATGAATGCGAGTGGTCGGTTCGTGTGCACCTGTGTAGCTGTGATGTTTGTGTCAAGAAAATGAGTGGTAGTGTCTGTGTGCCATTTTGTATCATGTAGGAAATGTTCGTGATCCAGAAATAGCAGGGTTCAACGTTCTATGTGCGGTGTCGTTCACTAACCTGCCAAGTAAGCTTAGCTTGGCACAGCTTCCCGAATGAAAACTGATACTCCTGTACACGTGAGATCGAATTGTAATAAAAACAACATGTTTGTTAAAATCGAGTTTATTGAGAATGAATTTAATGTATCTGCATATTTCATGTATGGTGTAGGTAAAACAACAATACTATAAAACACCCGTAATGCTTATTTACAGCAATAAAAACAATGGTTATAATTGCCGAAACAAATGAAAACTCCATACAGTGACAAACTCAAAGAGGCAAGTTAAGTACTTTGTGATATAAAATGTAATACAAAACAAGTAGACATACCTACGTAATATTTATAAAATTAAATAATTTTAAACTTAATCGCCAAATAATTTCTTGCCTAGCTCCATTAGCCGGTGGTTTCTGCACATTTTGAGTGCGCCGCCCTTCTTAAGCACTGGGATCACGGCCTCGTTCGAATCGACCAACCTGCAGAGAAAGTCCTCAAACGCAGACTTCACATTGGGTGGGAGAGTGCCAACTTTGACTTTCACGAGCATCACGACAATGCCTTCTGCCCATCCACTCTCAATGGCGAATTCAGATATCCAGGGGACGATAGTAAGTACACCGCTCATAGTCTGCATTCCCAGAAACCATAAATCGGCAATTTCACTCCAGTTCTCTTTGTAGCTCATTGATACAACTAGGGCATTGGGATCATTCGACTCATCAACATTGTATGCATCCCACAGGAATCTGATAGTAGATTGAATATACCTGCAGATTGAGAAGTCATTTTTCTTCACTTTACTGGCTTGTTGTTTGAGTAGGAGCAATCCAAGGATGGCTAAATGTCCATGAAGGACAAGATTCTCGGGGATATCCTTCAGTTCTGGCAGATTGTTGAAGATAAACTTGAGAAGTGTGTAAAACAACATGCTGTTTTCAACTACTTTAGGTGCCAGTACAGTGAGATTCATGAAGATGTTGCAAAGGCTGACCATAGCTGCTCTTGAGTCTTTCATGTCTTCCAATAGTTTCGGGTCCAATTCTGGTTCAGGTTGAGTTCTAGCTTTACCTCGCTCAGATTTGGGGATAGGTGGTTTCTTGTAATGGACAATGGACCAGTAGAAGTTCATGGCTTCATAGAGAATATCCTCTTGTTTCAAATTAAGTACTATATCTCTAGCCCTATCTTCTACAACTAAGTGGCAGAGGGCTGGCAACATTAGACGGAGTAAATCAATTTGTCCTATCAGAGGGGTGTCCATATCCATAGATTCTCCTTCAGATTTATTTTTCTCTGCTAATTTTCTGGCCCTATAAGCATGGAAGGAGTCGTTGGCAAGAGAGAACATGAAGGGAAGCAAAGCGTATATGTGTTCCCTCATAGCGGTAGTCTCTTGTGCAATCCAGGCTACCAAAACCCTGACCATAGCACAAACAAACACTTTTTCAGGGTCGGGCAACTTATCTCTGTTTTTATCATTGGACACCTTAGTAAGTACAGACACAACAGCATTAAATGCACCCTTAAGACTGGTGTAGACTGATTGTTTCTCTTTCTGTTCCAAATCCAATTGGTCTGTTGCCATGTAGTTAATAGAGAGCTCCAAAACAATGAAGCATGATGTGACTAGGTCTGCATTTCCAAATACTTGCTTGAAACTTCTATCATCTAGCTGCATCCTTACTTCAATAGCACAGAGTTGAAGCAGTAAAAGGAAGAATTTCTTTGGATTTTCGTCATCACTCAGCGTCCATTCAATGCCCAGAAGATCTACGACATTAGCGGCAAGTTTGAGCGCAGGGTCCCTTTGGTTCTTGCCAATTTTGCTTGTAAGGATGTCATGGAGGGCTCTGTAGATACTTTGAGGCCATGTCTCCTCTAATGCTCCAGGGAGAACAGCCTCTTTATTGCAGCTGTATAAGAGTGCACTCAGGATAGTTGCTAATTCAAATTTTCTTTCAGACTGGTCAGTGGCAAAATCTAATGCTATTTTGTTTACTAATGCATGGAAAGGTTTTGGATCACTACCCCAAGCAGCAGGACCATATGTGCTTACAAGTTTCACAAGAATTTGCAGAGCCTCATCAGTCTGGAAGCTTTGGTGCGAGTAGATTTCTGACATTTTTGTAATGGCTCCGACTTCAATAAGTGCTTTCTGGCCGGCTGTATGCTCGGCTATACATTGTAGACATGTGTATGCTTCGCTGATGATTATGAGGTTATCATCGTAGTCTTCGTTTTCAGAGGCCTGCACTATCTCAAGGAACACAGGAATATTCGCAAGCATCTCTGGGTGAGTGGAGAGCTCAGGGTCGTTGCAAAAGTTGGTGAGAATGGACAGCGCGACCGACTTGTACACGGACGGCGGGCAGTCATCTTCAACGTTGGTGTTCGTCAAAAGCTTCTTCAGAAATTTGAACCCGATGGCTTCGAAGAGCGCCTTCTTCGCGGTAGAATTGCAATCCTTACTTTTCACGAGTTTAGTCACCAAAAACAGCGTGGCGAACTTTTCGGTATCGCTTTTCGCACTCTTCAGCATAAGGATGCATTTCTTTATAGGTTCCGATATGTCACCCATTGTCACAAATCACTGGACGCGGTCACAAAGCGCAGTAGATAGCGCTCCACTGAGCGCACGGTGCCACAGTTGAATCGTTCGCACCGACTCGATCTACATCACGTTTATAATTAGCGTGAGTTCTCTTCCAAAATATCTAAATCAGGACGTCGAGCGCACCTACTCCTACTATGAAATGTCTATTTATAACACGCGCTGGAACGTGAATTCTCTGCGCTCGTGGTGCATGCAGCAACACCAGTTTAAACAACAACTATAAACAGCGTTTGGGAGACTCCAGCGAGTAACGACGCAGAAACACACCGAACAATATTCACGTAATGACAGCGCGCGCACTTCGCTCCATTCTCCATGACCGTGGCAATGTCACAACAATTTTAAAGAAATGAATTACCGACCTTATTGCAGGCTTTCGTGTCTCCTCTTCTTGTTTGTATTAAAGTGTTGTCTAAGTCGAAAAATATAGCGGAGACATCGCTATTTTCACTATAATATACACCATTTGCCATAATTTAAATACACTTGTTATCAGACCTAACAACACGTAAAATGTCCTTCTTTTATGACGTCATTATGACGTTCATCCGCTGCAACGATTGGTGGTGAAACGCAACATACGATTTGCTGCAAAATGTGTTAACTCGTTCACACAAACAATATTTTATATTTTACATCTCTTTCTGGTAACTGTAAAACGAGGTTACTAACGCCATCTAGTAAGGATTTGCAAAGTGTTATTTAATGTTGCTGCGTAGATTCTAATCATGTGTGCCTTATGGGCAAAAGTGTCCAACAGTAACAACCAGATGGCAGCAATATAAATTTGAAGAAAATAAATTAAAAGCACGTGTTTAAAATGTAAATGGTCGATGTCTCTACATGGAAGATATTTGAGAAATTTTAACGCGAGGGGTCTTTATAACAGCAACAGAAACCAAAACAATTGTTTTTAGAATTTTTGTCTGTTTGTCTGTCTGTCTGTCTGTATGTTTGCTTGCGCATCACGCAAAAACTACTGCACCAAATGAGATGCGGTTTTCACAGTTGTATTGCTGTAGTTTCAACTTAAAAACTGGTATATGTTGCATTTACATACAGGGTGTTCCATTTTGTTTGCCTGCACATTACTCAAAAACTACCGCACGAAATGAGATGCGGTTTTCACAGTTATATTGGTGTAGGTCCAACTTGAAAACTGGTATATATTTCATAACATACAGGTTGTTTCTTTTTGTTTGCTAGCGCATAACGCAAAAACTACAAGACGAAATGAGATGCGGTTTTCACAGTTATATAGGAGCCAGTCCAACTTAAAAACTTTTATATGTCTTATTTACATACAGGGTGTTTCTTTCTATTATGGAAGAAAATGAGAAAAACTAATGTGGGGGGTCTGTATTAACGTAATAGAACCCAAAACAATGATTTTGAGGATAAATGTCTGTTTGTCTATGCGGTTGTGCACGATGAACTCAGAAACGGCTTAACGGATTTCCATGAAATTTAGTACAGCTAGATGTCACCCTGGAATTACACTTAGGCTACTTTTTATCCCGAAAAATTTAGTGTTCCCATGGGATGAGGAATTCCGATATGTTTGTTACTTTTTTATACTCAAAAGGATAGGATAGAACTGGATTACATGCCTTGAGAATGAGGGAAGACGGGCGAGATATAACGGGATGGGACGGGTGGGATGGTATATTCCAAATAAAGCAAATTGCAAATAAAGTTAATCACGCAGACAAAGTTTGCGGGCAGAAGCTAGTACTTTAATATAATGATTATTTTCATCATGATTTTGTTACAAGTTAATATATTTTTTATGTTTCCTGTATTTTGCAAGATAAATTCCAACAAACAAAGGAGGTCTTTGTTTCTTGACTCTTCCAATTTTGTGGTATATTCTTTGCTTCCAAGTTCCAACGCTTGATTGTTTTTTATTTTCTCTTTATTTTTAGGGACTTTTGCCATGATAAGGCATGCCAGCCCCATCATAACCTTATGCTAGGTAATACAATTATAAATAAAAAAAAACTTAGGTAAATGCTAGGGTACAAAAATGATGTGTATATTAACAATTGTCTCTATGAATAAATAAATCATATAACATTCAGGCTTGTTCTGATGCCGGGTTACTCAATACAGTTTGCATTGTGCCCATATCTAAACGATTGAGGCTTAGCCTGGACATAATAGAATCTATTTCATCTTTATAAAGCACAGATTCCAACAACAAGTATTGCAAATCCTCATAAACACCACAAATTGTTTTATACAAATCTTATACATTTTATTTTTGCGAAAATCACAGACTTCTGGGAATATCTTACTTTAGTTCGCATAGTAATAAACCCAAATGTTTGGCTATAATTTGTCATAGTGCTTATTCGTTTTTATGGCCCATAAATATAGTATAAATATCCTATATGCGCAATAGCCTAATAATATGACAAAGCCAAGATGAGTTACGACGAAGGGACGGGTCTTTCTTTGTGAAGTGATTTTTTTTACCAACTTTCTTTCCCAGGGATAATATGATTAGGATATTATCCTTGTATTGTTCATACCATACATAAATGTACTATTATTGAATACATGTTCACTTATTTATAAAACAGTGAACATATTATATTGTTACCAGATATTATATCCTCATACATTGCATGGATGGGCTACGAACCATGCGGAGCTGGGTTTGGTTCTTAGCTTGGGGATATCAAGGTGTCTGGGAGCATTAGTATTAAGGGGAAGTCTCGTAAGCTTGGACGGTTCATAAAACCGGACAGTTTTGGAATGGGAGTAACAAAGCGCGCAATTTTTTAATAAATGCCGGTAATGAGATTAACTATATTTATACTTATTAATTATTGTTGCTATGTTAATAATCTCTCATAATTAATGCTTATTTTTGGGTTTTATAACACACAAGGTGAATAAGGCCTTTTCTTACATATACCCCGTCCCCTTATGGCGGACATTTTCATGATTAGGTTCTTCTTATTGTATTAATTATATTATTTTTTGTTTTATTATTTAGATTCATCATGGATAAACATGAACTTAGGTCTAGTAATACTTCTTAATGAAAAAGTATTGAAAAAGCTAACAAAAAGTACCTGAGAGAAAAAGATAAGGTGATATCTCAAAGTTTTCTATTGAAAAATCTTCCATCCATCCAAGAGTACCCTATTCGACCATATAAAAAAAAAAACAATGAGAGGAGGTAAAATATGTCGTTATAAAAAGGTGGATATGAGCTAACTTTACCGAGGATTATGAGGAAGCTTTATTTATAAGCTTTAATAATAACTATATTTAACTTTAATTATTTGCAAATGTAGTTGATTTGTTAAATAGGTAATTTTACTGGTGGTAGATCTCTCATATGTGAGAGGCCACCTAGGTAGGTACCACCGCAATGTCTATTTCTCCCGCCAGACAGCAGTGTAAATACACTGTTGTATTCCGGTTTGAAGGACATTGTAGCCAGAGTAACTAATGGACATAATGAGACTTAACATCTTGTCCTCAAGATGACGAGTGCAGTGGAATACCAAGCAATGCTTTGTAATTCATGGTATTGTTTGGTTTTCTACTGTCCTTGAGCGGTCGTGTCGCTTAACATCATGCGAATGACATGCTCGTCTCGCTATTCATCACAATAAAATATATTTTTATTTACATATGGGTTAAGAAAACGAAGAAAAGACTCACTTGATGGTAAGTAATTATCGCGGCCCATGAACATCTAGAATAATGGGTTAGCAAGTTACTTAACATATAAAATAGGATGGGAAAGGAAAAGAAAGAAGATGAGCCAAGGAAGGGGTTATAGGGCCTTCCGTACTCACTCACCAAACGATATACGACACCAAAGTCTTCGCTTGACCTGGGTTATCCCAAGACTATCGTCCAAGGTACCCACATTGTCTCTCAACAGTCTATATAACTGTTAAAACTGCTATTTCAATACAATATCGATTGAAATATAAGCTAAACACAATATTGTCTTTGGAACTTACCAAAATATCTTGTATCTTTGGAAATTGTAGTTAAATAAAGAAACATTATACTGGGTGTAGAGTGTTTTGCTGTTGTGTCGACGCCGATGTTTACCCCTGCATAGATGTATTGCTTACACAACGCTCTCAGGATGAAAGCGGCTGTGCTTAAGAAATAACATAACCTGTCTTCCACGTTAGTTTGTGTTTTAGAGATGATGTAACAGAATTTATCGTATCCTGCGATCAACAAACGAAATATTACTTCCTTCAAAATGTTACTTAAAGCTTTTATCCTCGGTGCTTTATCTTCGATGTACCGTTAAAAGATTAGCGCAAAATTTTTGGTAGGTACCTGTAATAGAATTATTTGACTTACAATTTTATGACCTAACTGTTGTTTATGGTTAATAAATATAAATAAGTTTAAGTGGCTCCTCAAAAATATCCTCTTTAAATCTTATCATAAATACGCAAGTCTCTGGTTTGTATATATTTTTAGGATTTACCGCTTATTCATCATCAGCATCTTCAGTTTATGGTACAATAAGTCAAACCATGAAGATAGGTATCTCAAAAGAATACCCAAACAGACCTGCAAGAAGCGGCCCTACGTCTAGCTATAGTTCATTATTAATACAATCATGACTTTAGGCTTCTCCAATTCCAACTGATGTTGCACTGCGAGTTTATGAGTTTAAACTAAGTTTTTGCTCAGCATCTAGACTATCTCTTTACATTGTTTTCCATTTGTGGTGACTAACTATTCTGGCTTCACACCTGCCATTGCAACTACGGTAAGCCAGGATCGACATTGACACGCATTTTAATCACACTGAGCAATTAAGTGCGGCGATTCTCTGGGAAGTCACATACATAGTCCTGAACCCACTAAGATCGAGTCTTGTGTCGTGGGTATCAGAAACTACGAGAGACTTTTCGGTCACACAAAACACCCACACCTGAAACAAATACCTACCGGTGGATCATACAAACATTTGTTTTGGTGCGGGGATCGAACCCGCGGCCTCTCGTTTCACAGCCGGCGTCTAACCAACTGCGTCACGGAGGCTGTCAAAATCAGGATCTTTTTGAGAACAACAAAATGTTAATAAAGGTATTAAACGATATAGACAATTATTATTTCATTGCATTGTTACAAGAGTTGCGGCAAGTTTGTGCAATCAGAGCGCGATTGGTAGTCTTTGCTTTATTTTACAAGCCCGCGAGAAAAGCCTCTAGTTTTTCCTCGTTTTATAATACACTGGCTTTGGTCGGGAATTCGTTTGTATCGTAACGTCAAAGAACCTGTTTCATACCCATTTTTTAACGTTTCCATTTCATCATCACTTTTAACACCGTGAAGTTTCCATACATATTTCAGAAATTAGCACGAATTTATCGTGATCAAATAGGATAACAACTAGGTATGTACTTACATACATTGATAAACTCACGCCTATGTCCTATTGAGAGATTATTAAAGTAATGATCTATGTACGAATATTTTAAATGAACGAATTTATTTTATGCTTAATAATGAAAATCAATTCAACAATTGGGGGCGGTTTTAAAACGCCAATTATGTTCCCACGTAGAATAATAGATCAACAAATGTTAATGATTACCCATTTAGTCTGTTCAAGCCACAGTTCTAATTACAGAATGATTATTACATCTCAGTGTCATTTGCACCGAATTTAATCTTATTTGCAAATGAACCTATCATAATATTTCAAACACAAATAACTAAGCGAAATCATTTACGATATTAAAAGCATGTCTTCATATTTATAGTATTTGAAATCGACCAAGACGTAGTTTATGTGCCAAATGTGTTTCCTCCAACATTATGTTTTAAATAATATCTGAAGGACGCGCAGATGATACGGTATTTTTGTAACCCGTTGTAGAGAAGATGTTTATGACAAAATTCAGCGAGCGTATTCCCGAGTGCTCCTGTCCGAGGCAATACACCCACGGAACTCTAAAAAGGGACAAGCAGACGCCATTGTATAAGAAATTTATACGTGAAACTCGTTCAAGGGTTATTAGATTTCCTGTCACACGCAGGGGCCCCGCGGCCGCAAGCCTTATTTGCCAAACATTGCCAAGCCAATGCCAATTTCTTACGTAAACATTTTGTACGGTCATTATCGTTTCCTGTTGGACGTTTTGTGTTGGTTTGTACCGAATATTGTAAGTTTTGCCCTACACGTGCATTTTCTATTTTTATTTGTTACCGAACATGCCCTGTTTGATTTGTTAGTCTCGTTACAGGTAGGCGGAAATTAATGACAGTTATTTTGCAGTTGCTGGCAAATTTATATTGACTGAATTTGTCAAATGAGTAAAATGTATACTGGAGTTACAAATTTCTAGAGTGTTTTAGGCATGCTATGTTCAGTTGGACCATTCATAAAGGATTTACGGAGACCATTGGTGTTATCTGTATGTTCAAATGAATAGAGTGAGCGGGGGGATCCGAGGGGTGGGGGGTTAGCACCGGCAGGGCTCCCGTCTCCCTGGCAGCAATTAACTGGCGATGCTCATTAGCAGCTCGTTTTCATTCGGCGACCGTAATCCGCGCCGCGCACGCCACTGGCCAAGTTTCTTTAGAACACCTCGATTTACTGTTTCACGGGGCAGTTAATGTGCTGACGTCCGCCTGGGGCGAGCCTGCCGTATTGTGATTCCTAGTTTTTATTGCCGACGCCGCCCAAAATAGTGCTTTCGTTCTTATTTATGGGCATTTTATGAATGAGCTCTCTTGGTGTCCGGCCGCCTTTTATGTACATAAAAAGTGTAGAGCAGCGTTTTTTGTGGTCGTTGGTCAGGACTTTTATACGTATTCGGTTAAATATTACATCCTTATTTTTGTAGTCGCTTTTATTTTTCTTAAATTCTCAACGGACCACACTAATACTTTCAACATGGGATCATGGCTTCTACATTTCAGTTGTTAGGAAACAAGTATATAAACTGCATGTCAAAAATTACTTAAAATAAAATGAACAGCTTTAAAATACGAAGCCAAACGTAGTCTTCAACTGACATGATACAACATCACACAACCAAACACGATTCAACTACCCAACACCGCGTACATACGTATAACACTTAACCATATGAAATACATGCGAGCACATAAACGGAACCAATACTGATCTGCATTTACAGCACAGTCGCATCACGGCTACAGCGAGCCAATCTGCTATTGATAGTAAACACGGACGGCGCGGTAAGTGTAGTCGATCCGGGTAGCTGGGTAACCGGCTGATTTATACCGGGCAAACATCGCACACGTTATCAACGCCTTGCACCTGCCTTATCCGGCCCGGCGCGGCTCGGGACGATGCACCGCACTGTTCCGCCTAAGCCGATTTGCGATTTTGATGCATGCGAACTGTCAAGTGCGAAATAGAACGTCGCGTTCTTGGCGCATATTGTCCTCGTAAGGGATTTGGGGGTTCAATTATGACAGTGAATATTATTAGCCTATTGGAATTCGGTTTTGGAATAGTATACTTGTGAGTCTTTTACTTGTACTTGGTACTTTTAATGTTCAACAATGGACTCCACGAAGAAACTATAGGCTAAGTTAATGATTGTCGTTTCTTGACTACAGTTCATATTATAATTTTATTTATGTTTTATTCAGCACATTTTTTAGCACGAGAAATAATTTGAATCGGCATAGTAAAATAGGTTTTGGTTAATATTGATACAAGTTCGGAATTGGAACACGCAGATTCATTAAAACGTTGGGCTGCGGAGTTGTAATTTAACGTTTTTGTGCCCGCCAATTATGATATTTTCATTCCTACAGCTCCGAGTGTAACTACACCATCATTTTAATTAAAAGTTTTAAACTTTCACCAAAACTATTATATTAGCGCAGAGAATACTGTTTTCTGCTTGTCAACGAAGTACAATGGCGATCGAAATTATCTTACTAACCTCCCAACTATTTTAAAAGTAAACTTTAATTAGGGGCCGCAGTGAACCTAATAAAAGTTCCACTATCCTATAGAATGTTTTCTGTAGGTTTCATATTTATTTTTATACCAAATTACTTTATTTTATTAATGAACAAGTTCGATATCTCCTTAACATTATTTCTGGTACGATTTCTAATATTTCTATACACGGTAATGGATTTTTTTTTGCCTACTATAAGTTTACGTCATAAATGAAATGTATCTTCAAACCAACAAATAAAAATTTAAAATACATAAACTCCTAACGCGATGTAATTGAAGCAGGCTATGGAAAAACGGCGATAATAACATTGATTTTAAACTGCCGTTAAAGCCATTGGTTAAATCAGTAGGTGGCAACTGGCGACATTATTTCATCGGTTGTAAAAAGAGTGGGGCACAAGTCGGAAACGCGCTAACTTGAGCCGCCAATAAATGTGACTGTTATTGCTTTCCGATCGAACCCCTGTTCATTCGACCACGGACAAGGCGAAATCCTATCTTTTAATGAACTTTTAACACATCATTATTCTTCAAACACGTTCCTGCGTCTATGCGTATAAAGAAAAGTTTTTATTGTTAAAAACATCGTGTTTATTAAATGAAAGTAATTGTAGTAGAACATAATCACACGATTTATAAATGCTAATTTGTGCATCCGATCGATAGTAAGGCACAAAACAAACATTAGTGCTAATATAAGTGATGAAAATAACAGAATATACATACAAATTAGAGTTGCAGCAAATGCACATTAGTAAACAAACATTGTTCAATTTATAATATTATCGGAACACATTAACGCTGGCCCATAAGCGAGCACGTTTTAGAATTATTTGTCGCGCGCTGATGGCTCGGATTGACGACGAGTGCGCTTGGCGTTTCATTAGCTAACCGATTGTTGCCACACCGGCCAACCGACGCGACGGCCCTATCCAATTTATTTCCTAAAGCTAACGCTATTTCCCCACATGAACCTACCTATAGCTTCTGTACCTAGATTAACATCTAATTGATGTGTGCCCGTGAACGCCGATAAATGTACGCTTCTATTTTGCTTCTCCAAATTCAGCGCGTGCAACAAAGTTTTAATTACACTGTGTTCAAGACTGGGTCAATGTGCCGCTCAAGTACACATTGTTTCGATACTGTATTGTTGGATATAAATTTTACTTCTATATAGTAGGAATATTTAGAACAATAATAAGAATAAGTCTTCTTAATAAGGTCTTGTGTATTAAGTATTAGGTTAAGAAAAATAACGTTTAAAATAGTTTTTTGTTTTATGCCCATAAAGAGTAGTGGAAACTCAAGTGTGCGATGAGGCAAAAACTGATATTGCTGCACTTTAAAAGAGCAATACATTTCAGGGGCGAGTTAATGTTCCGCGTGTACGATGAAAAATATTAAAACGAGAAGACGAATTGTCTGTTAGACAAAATTAAAAGTACCGAAATTTTCAACTGCGTGATTCGCTGCATTTGTGAATATAAATTTGCCAGTTAGTTGAACACGATGCTTGCGCGATGGCATTAAATGAGACCGGCTTGGAGTGGTGGGGTGAAAAATGTTGCGAATAAAATGTGCGGTACAAATAATGCCAAAAAGAGTGAGAACATTTGGCGCTCTACCGTTCCACAGCGCGGCGCGTGCATTCTTAATGCCGTTGCTGTCGGTGGCAGCGCGCAGTCCCGAGTACCGACGAGCTCGGTAAAGTTGCCGCCAGCCCCGTCTACCTATCAATTAGTATTTTTTATAATCACACTTAAATAACTTGGCCAAATGAGCTCATTTCATCAGCTCGGAACGTTATGCTTCTAATATATTATGGATTGGAAGATGTGTTCAACTAGAACGTCTGGCAACTTGTGTTTAATTTATTGCTGAAAATGAGCAGATTTGTTTGTAATCAATATTTTTTACAGCCGAGACCTAACGAAAAGTTTTTAGTTCAAGCATTTTATACATTGTGTATAAGCGAATGCTTTAAAGAGTAAAATTATGCAAATTTATATGATTTCCATTTCAATCTAGGTACCAAACAAAAATTGCACCATTCATATTTGTTAACTATAATTTCATTTGGTACTAAACAAGAAAAGTTCAAATGATGACAAATAAGCTTACCTGGAATATAAATTTTGTATGCAAGAAAATAATCTCGGATGTTGCTTGAAAACAAAGGAAATATAATTTTGAATAAGAAAAGTAACATCGTTTGTGGTCCTCGGTGCAATCGTCACAGTTGCTGTTTGCAATTAAACTACTGCGGGCGAAATAGAATTTAGAAACATAATGTAGTAACTTTGCAATAACTTTTATTAAAATCTTCCTTTCGAAATTTCTCTTGAAAATAAAAAATTCGCACTTTGAACCCACTTGATAAATGGTTCCTCGATTGTGGGTGGTGTAAAATTATAGGGTGTTATGGAAATCTCACTAAATAAAACGTTTACTAACATCCATTGCAGTTTCCTGACATAATTTTATGCATCCAAAGTTGCACTATAAATGTGACTTGTGTATGGAAGACTTGATAAATGTTAAAGTGACATAAAAATAAGACGTAAATCAGGCCTTTAAATACAGTAAAAAATCTCTGCATTAGGCTGCAATAATCCCATGATAAGTGGTCACAGACTTGTGCCTCTTAAATCTTGGGTCATTATGGAACCAAGTCCACCACCATGCCCCCATGCGGACTAAAAGACTTGCGGCCCGTGCAGTACATACATAGTTTAATATTAATGATATGGATTCCGTTTTGTGTGCGAACCTATTCGATCGGCACTGTATGTGTACCTAGGTTGTGATTGATATTTTAACATAAGTACACGGCCAATCTGAATATTCAGAGATTACTGTTGATCGATAGCTATGTGATTGCATATACATTAGACACACATATATTTAGATATACATGAGACAGATTTATGACGTACAAACAGAGCTTTGTGCTGTATTGCTATAATATGTCATTAGGTTTTTTATTACAAATATTGAAGTATGTACGTAAATTTAGGTTCGGGTAGTTTTTATTGGTATCTCAAATTATACGTATAAAGGTAGAGTCTTGTTGTAACATAATAATTGAGCTCCGTGCTAAGAATTAAAAAATATCAGAACAACCAACTTTATTGCTGTCATGAGGGGATGTGGATTCATGGCTTGTGCCGATACTCGCCACGCTTGGCAGGCGGGTTGGCCAGCGCAGGACGTAGCGTTTCACGCTGATGACGCTGCTCCCCATCATCAGCCTGTCATTTAGTTACACCAATTTTTGTGATGGTTATCCCGCCATCTGTCGGTCGCCAGGTTCGAAAGGTTTTGGAGTGGAGGCCACGTACAAGCAAGCGGAGTGTCAGACGCCCACTCACAAGGTGCACGGACAACCTGGTTAAGGTCGCAGGAAGTCGCTGGATGCAGGCCGCTTCCAACAGATCTATATAGCGATCAATGGGGGAGGCCTATGTTCAGCCTTGGACTGGCTGAAGAGAGAAACAACCAACATTTCATATTTATTATAATATAATCGGATCTAGTATCTGTAGGTAGGTACTACCTATATACGAGTATATATGATTCGTTTCTAATTTGATCAGTGCAAAAAGGCCTCGTCTTTTAGGTGTATCTGCTTAGGTTTAGATTAGGTCTTATGACATTTTTTTATACTTGGTCATACATTTTTCACATGCTCGTTAAAATAAAATACCTCACAATATTTTAAAGTGAAATTAATTTAAATATTATTGTGGGAGCATGAAACAAATAGTAAAAAATAAACCGGCTCCCAGCGTTTTAGATAGCTCGTAAAAACATTTAGTACCCTGAAATAATATGAATATATATGATGTAGGAAGGTAATGAATAACATGCAAATGGGGCCCCTAATGAAAACCGCTCGAAGTGGTCCCCCGCACCCCCTCTCTCCCCCTTAGTCCTCAGGAACCATGAGTCGTCTGTGCGTCGTATTAATTTGTCAAACAGGAATGCCTAGCACCAACGCGATTATTCATCAAAGCACACCTAGGTTATTAAAACGTGAAATCTCTTTTTTATCTACGGCTCGTAATTATTTTCACCTTTTTATACCGGCTTAAACTATGTGAATTATGCAGAGATAGGAAAAAGTGTTATAGAGCTTTATACCTGAGCTTTTGATACTCTGAAAAAATAAATAACTAGTGTAAAAATAATTATTTTATTACGGTATATTCTTTTAATTATTCGCAAATAAAATTTATTGAATCCTGTCATTGACCAATTTCATAACAAATATCTCGAGGCTCGAAACGGTTAACTAGGTTTTATTATTCAATTGTTTTGGCTGATTTCAATTTAGTTGTCAGCAAGTCATGTTTAATATTGAATAACATAAAATACCGTTTTTTTTTATTTAGCTTGGGTATATTTTATATCGTCATGGTAGGCCCATATTCAGTAATCGACTTCCTATGGTTGAAGCGAGAGAATGTTTGTATGAAAGAGAGAGAGAGAGCGGCCTAATAAATGAAATAAGCGTTCCGAAGAAACATAATGTAACATTTTTTCTATGGCTATAAAAGTATTAGGTACTAACTACGAAGAAAACTCCAGACATACTTTTTATACGTCTGTTAATGTCCAATAAGACGGGAGACTGGGTAGTAAAATTCTATCGAAATTATCCGCATCGTGGACACTATAACTGGAATCTAAAGGAATTTCGTAGAAAAAATACTTACAAATATTTTTTCATCTTCGTATCCCAACTGGTAAAGAGTGCTTGAAAGTCCGACTTTGTACTTCACGTATATAAAGTACAAATAACGAAATATGTAACCGTTTGAGGGTTTTTAAGAGTTGTTTTAGATTGTAAGTGATGGTACATTTATTCCACCCACTTACATAAGAATGTTTGCCTTAACCTCTGCTATCTAGATGTTGTATCGTTCGCCCTATTTTAGGGGTGTGTTCCAGTTTTGACTACCAAATTTTTTCATCAGCGCAAAAATCCCGAGAATATTTCTTTTATTGCCTAAGATAAAAGCGGCTATCTACGGTATTGTCCTCTCTAACCACTAGAGATTTGGGAAAAAAACGTAACTATGGCATTTTTGCCACAAATTAGAGGCATAACTTGGCAGGCTGTTGGCAAATGCGGTCGCTCTGGTTGAAAATGGACGAATACTGCCAGTAGCGGCCGTAAACAAAAGGATCTCGTCTCACTTTTATAATTTACTTACGTACCTACTTCCTTGTTTCCTTTTGAATCTTGTTTTTTTAGCATTTCCCTTTTTGGAAGGGCCGTTATCTCGGACGCTCTTGCCGCCTTCATTTTGCCTTCTATTCAAATCTGTTTTGGTGCGAGCCTTAGCTTCGTGTTTGTGATGGACACAATTTCTACGGTTCGGTTATGAAATAGTCGCAAATAACTTTAAGTATTTAGTGTTGCTTAGTGCTCTTGAATGAAATGGAATTAGTTGGTCGTAAAATTTTTAGCCAATCTGAATCTTGACTGAAAAGTTACGTTGCGTGACTTCATATGAGTGTGACATAAGGGCAGAAGAAGATTTTTTGTCTAAAAGTTATTTCCTAAATTCGTATTATCTAATTCGCTTGTATCCCGCACGTAAAAATAGATTAGAGAATGGGTGTGCATGCAATATGGGATAAAATATTGAACACTTCACAAACTATCTCGCAAAATTCATAAAAATTAAAAAAATGTTCATGTACGCCGTACACGCTATTACTGCCTGCAGCGAATCGAAATTGAAATATACCACGCTTTTTTCTGCTTTAAAAATGGACAGGCAACACGATTGAAATTTTTATTTCCAGTTGTCGTGATAGCATTTTAGGCAGTCTGAGCAGATAAAATCGCTACGGGACCAATTTGGTTTTTAATTAAGTTATTAGTGTCAGCTAGAGTTTGGATAAATTGATTAAGCCATTTAGCGTGTGGATTGAAATAGCTATTCGCAGTGAGCAGCTGTCGGCAAGAAAGTTTCGAAGAACCGACTTGATAGCGTCGGCATCGGCTACACCTCGTTATTAATGTAAAATATTGTCCACCTACGTAACACTCAATAACTTGAAAGAATTCATAGCGTATATTCATATTCTAGGCACGATTTAATACCTTGTTTTGCATTCAAATATTGTCTGTGCAAATATTACGTAGCCTGTGAGAAAATATTTTCCGTAAACTCGGACGTTGAGGAAAGGTTTGCTTCGATTCAAGAGTAAATAGTTCGTCGCATACGAATTTAAATAACTTACGAGTTGGTAGTCATTCTTTTACCTTTCCTTATTCTATACTTACATATGTTGACTGACCTTGCCACCTGATTTCATAATACCAATTCTGTTGGGAAAATATAATAACTCGAGTTGCATTCGTAGACCTTGGAAGCTGTCAGTCATATTTAGTGACTTGGACTTATTTTTTGTTCTAAACCAATTAGAACAGAAACAAATATTAATTGAACCTACAAATATAAGTTTCCGAGCGGATATCGAAGAGTACCTGAACCAATAAAAACTGCTCTTTGATTTGATTAACGGTCTTTTTTCTTACAATATAAATGAAGGTTACCTATAAAGAAATTAACATTTTCAAACAAAGATAGCAGGTTAACATCGCTAGGTCGCCGGACAACGCGCGTCATTGTCGGGAATAGATGAAACCTTTTGTCTTCCATCTACAACAGAAGCAATTTCTTTTTTCCTATTTTTTAAACACGCCGCTCTTCCATCCGCCGTAATTTTTCTCCTCACCTATTACTTTGTTTCAGCGCCAGAGGTATTGCTTCGAAATACTTCAGTACGCAGAAGCGTTCATATTTTCCGATATTTGGGCTCTATTTAAGTGTACTTGGATTTTGAACGCAGATTATTTGTGATTTTTCTTTGTGTATAATTCTGAAATTACATTAATGACGACTCAATAAAATATAACTGTCTCGGTACGGTACGATTACAGAGTAAGGTCTCAAGTACAGGTCTCGGATTCGAATCCTGGGTCGGACAAAGTGATATTGACTTTTTCTATTCATTATTAGCCTGGAGTTAGGAATTTGTGCCCGATATGGCGATAGGCTCGCCCCCTATCACATCGTGGGACGGAACATACAAGGCGAAATGTGGGTGTCCTGGTAGCACCTCTGCCTACCACTTCTAGGAAAAAGGCGTGAATTTATGTATGTATTAATATATTTTCATTTTCAGACGGAACATAGGATTATTCCTAGGATCAAGAGTAGCTCTTGGTGGGTGGGTTGGTGAGTGTAGGACGTAGGTTTTTGTGCTGATGACACAAGTCTGTCATTAGCCTGTCATTTAATTACGTAATCTCTGCAGTGGATATTCCGCTATCAGCGTTAATGGAGAATACTACTGTCTACAGCTGTCGACCAGTCGCGAGAGCGTCGTCCAATAACTACCAACTATGTATGGATATGGTTACATATAATTACGAAATAATTTGGGCATAATTTGTATAGAGTAATTACGAATTTGACATTTACAGTGCGTAGGATGGTAGATGGAAGTTAAAATAAGTGAAGCAAACAACTACCTTTAACAAGTTTTTCGCTTTGTCTGCTAACATTTCTGTTAATAATTACTGGTATATATTGAATTTTTGCTAACATTTGCACTTGAATAGCATTTGACAGTCTCCGTGGCACAGTTGGTTAGACACCGGCTGTGAAACAAGAGGCCGCGGGTTCGATCCCCGCACCGAAACAAATATTTGTGTGATCCACAGGTGTTTGTGAGACCGAAAAGAAGTTACTTTTTGTTACCCACGAGACAAGACTCGATCTTAGTATGGGGCCAAGAGTATGTATGTGACTGTTGGGTGTGTTTATTTATATATTTATAATATGTTAAAGCTAAATATAACTGGTTGCGTAATAGATCATCAGCGTGTCATTTTTTGATTAAACTTATCAGTTTTAGTTTCAGGGATAAATATAAAATGAAGTCATAATATAGTGCGGTCACTAATACACGCCTTTACACGATTAAACGTTATACCCATGGACGTATTATACAAATATAGTAAATCCATGGTTATACCTGAATAGTAATGATTTACAGGGCCCAGTGTTGCCACTGTTTGAGTCAATCTCGTGAGAGCATAACCGAAGTGAATCTGCGAAATGACGCCCGGCCGCCATAATTAATTACCCAAACTTCAATAGCCACTGACAACAAAAGACGATTGTTTGCTTTCTACGCCGTTGAATCGATGTCGGCCCTAAAATCCGGATAATCTCGCCTTTTGTATCTGTTTTATGAAAGAAATAAAGTTTTTATTTCCTTTTGAATTAGCTCTGTCGGATCTTACCAGTGTCTTTTTCAGTTGTCCGAAGTACATTGTAGTACGTAAAGATTAAATTGAGTGTAATAATTACGTCTTGGCTTTTTATGGGATTTCGTTGTTTTTTTTTATTTGTGAACTTTTGAAGTGATATATACCTTTTTGATGTGGCCAGTAAAATGTTAATCAAGTTGAAAAAAGAATATCTTCTGACTCTATGATTACCTATGTTTGCGCAATATGTTTTCTTGTCAGAAAATTTAATTTACGACTATCATTAGTATGATTACCCTTACTAATCGAAAATACGAGAAACACATACCTTAATCGTAAAAATCATATAGCAATCCAATTGGCTTATTTCTTTTTGAGAGCACCTCTGCCTTTAGAATTAACTGAAGCTACACCCCGTTTTATTGGATCAAAATGATAAAAACTCTGTCAAAATATAAATCGAATGAATATTTGACACAGGTTTCGTGTCCCGACGCAGTATGACCCTCAGTCTGGACCTTACAGGTGCCCTTGAGGTGGTCCTTTTTATTGCGGCTACGCTTTTATATTCCCGTCTAATTTATGTTATAGCTGTAGGTAGGAAACCTACGGTAGGGTGTACGTTGTGTACTGAAAAAAAAAAGATTGCACTAACTTACGACTTCTTAAGATCGAAGAAAACTCGTGATAAGCAGTTACAAAAAAAGGCGCTTACTATAATGATTCATCACGTATTACCGTTTACAGCATAATAATAATATAATAATCATTTTCATCATAATATTCAGATAAAGGAAGTCTAATGAACATAGATCTACCCTTCACATCACTACATAGCACCTAGTATACCCAAACACGATTATGATTTAAACAAAAGAAAAAGAAAGAAAAGAAAAAGAAACAAAAAAAGTCAGTTCGTGTTGCTGAGGGAGTTTCTTGCGCCGTTTCACGTTTGTGGAAGACTTTTTGAATAAAGAATATTTTGTTTTTTTTTTATTTTGACAATTTTCTGTTTAAAACTACCTTGTTAACCTCCAGACGTTCAGCTATCTGATGGCCAACTCTTTGTCACGTTGACTTGTTGTTCATGAGAGAGCAACACGCGCAACCCGGTAGTCACTTTGTTGTGGAAAGCTAAAAAGACTGGTCTGCAGATAACGAGCTGAGCACAAAGACCGCTCCATTCCGCCCACCGCCAAATATGAACTCTCATTGTCTACTTAATTACAACGGGTGTCTTTGAGATATAGCCGTACGCATTCCCCACAAAGCCTGTCACACACAAATATTTTATCGCCCGAGTAGTGTTCTCGTCTTGGAAGGCAATAACTCGTGTGTTGTACTTATATTAGTATTGGCTACTTGATTCTTTGGGAGTTTGCGTGATTTTGCAGTTTTTAAAGATTATTGTACCGACCTATATAAGCTGTTTGGTTCTTAGGTTACTGGCGAGATTGCGCGGTTTTTATTGAATGTTTTGATTCATAAAATTTGTAAAGACTTCTAAAATGTTCTTAAGGGTTATTTAAGAGTTTTCATGAGCTATGGAATGTGCTGATATGGAAACGAAAATAATAAATATTAATCAGAGGTATAACGCGCATCCAAGCGTGATGCATAAAACAAAAGTCAAAATTCTTAAATCAAGCGAGGTAATTAAACAAAGTCTTGATTAAGATAAAATTTCAATTAATACGTAATATTTAGATCCTTAGATTATATACACGTCATATAATCTAAGATTTAGATCATTTTGCTACGTACTGTGTTAGTTAAATATCTGAAAGGGGAGGATTTATGATAAAGAAAATAACAGAATACTACATAGGACACAATAAACGCTAAAGCGTCAACAAAAAGAAACATCACAAGGTATTGCGAAATTCATATACACAGTCGTAACTAACATATAAGATTTTTAAACAGCCCCATGATAAAATATTATGATCCTGTCTAATAAAAATAAAAGGTTCGCGATAACAATAATTTTAAATTAGATCAATTTAGGACGATAACGGCTCCAGTTATTATTTCCATGGCGCCGATAAACCTTGTAAATGGTTTTCCAAACGTCCCTGGCGCTCGTCGAGCCTTTTTATTACGGTATTTGTCAAGATATTCCCGGCTAAAAGGGACTATAATCGAAAATTTTACGTTTGGTTACCATACGCCTTGTGCTCTGGCCGAGTGGGTAATTTATTGGAAATAAGGGTTGCATCGTCCGCTGTCTTTTATTTGCCACTCCGTTTGTGTATGTTTTGTTCTTGTAAAGTTTAAAGCCGCTAGTTGTCGGATTTTCGCAATTGGTCATCCTGGGAGTGTCGATAACATGTTTTAATATCTACAATGTTAAGAAATGCATATTTTATATTCTTTGGTGTGAATATTAAATAAAGTAAAATTTAAATCAGTTACCAAGGCTGTATGGAGTAAGGCTCCTTTGCCCACTTCTTTTGATTGAGAAAAAGTACATAATTAGAAATGTGACGATATTCCTGCATATTAACACGGGGAGTCTCGAGGACCAATTTTGATTTGGTGCTCATAAAGTTATAACCTGAATTATTTATTTAAGTTAAATAAAAGCATATTACAGTTTCACATGTGAAGATCGTAGGAAAGGGCATATGTAAAGATTTTATTGGCCGCAATGATCCGAATCTTCCATATTCGATACACTATAATTAATCAATAACGAAGATCCAACAGAGGCTCGATTGCTATTCTATACATGGATGTGGAGGCAAATTTGCATGTTTAATGAAATCATTGTGTGTACGCGATCGACGGTAATTGAACTAATAAATCCGTTCACTTGTTTATGCGCCAAATTAATTGCCAGTGTCATAGTCCACAGAAAATTTTCCCACAAACATGCGATTTGGCTTTTATTGGGATAGCCAAAGAGTCCTAGAGGCGTACTATTGTTTGATTTACGCTCTGTCTGTCCTATGTTTAAAGAACAATATCTTGTGAACTAAATAATGCGCTGAATTTTTCATACTTTAATATATCTTCAAAAATATCGGTTCCATTTTAGTTCCTTTTTAAGTTTTAGGCATTTATACTCACAGCAAAAGATACCTATAAAAACAACAATGACCGTACTGGAGTAGACACTACATTAAAAACCCAAATGTGTTAATAATCCGATGTACTGAATGAGCTTTGTGTCATTGTGTATTGTGTAGTGGTAGGGAAACTTTGTTGCACGAGTTCGACTTAAAATTGGTTGTTTTTATATGGCTCCCTTACAAATACCGGGTATATTAAGACTGCGACCGAAAACGAAGCCGGGTGGTAGTTTTAGTGGTTACAAACACAAAGCAAATAAAAATTGCGCAAAATAAGCGACAGTTTTATTTTTGCAATTTTTTAAAATTCATTGTTTTTAGGTAGTAAATACCTAGTTATTGCGAAAATAGTAATTTTAACCATAACGTACCATTGCGTCTCAAAAAAATAAAAAGGTTTACATCTTTACTTTAGGAAAACTATGTATTTATCACCCAAATACGACGATAAGTAAAAAATTACCAAAAAAAAGTTGAAGATTTATTTTTCCAAATTTTTAGTTGCATTGTGTCTGAAGTCACTAATTCTACCACCTGGCTTCGTTTTCGGTCGCAGTCTTGATATACCCTGTATAATGGTTTAGCGGATTTTTCAGCTTAATTTTATAAATAGGCTTATAATTGATACCGACTGCCTCGGTGGCGTAGTTGTATTACGGTACGACTACAAAGCTGTGGTCTCGAGTTCGAATCCCGGGTCGGGCAAAGTGGTATTGGGTTTTTCTATTCATTATCAGCCCGGAGTCAGGAATTTGTGCCCGATATGGCGATAGGCTCGCCCCCTATCACATCATGGGACGGAACATACAAGGCGAAATGTGGGTGTCCTAGTGACGCCTCTGCCTACCCCTTCTGGGATAAAGGCGTGAGTTTATGTATGTATGTATGTATGTAATTGATACCGATTTCATACATTTCTCGGGCGTGTTTATGAATTAATGAATATAATAATATTTATTTAAATCTTTATTGTACACAATATAGAAACAATACAAAAAAAAAAGTACAAATGGTGGTCTTATCGCTCTATAGCAATATCTTACAGACAACCATGGGATGGATTTAAAAGAAGGAGAGAGAGAGGGCAGTGTAAAAAATAAAGAATTACATACATACATACATAAACTCACGCCTTTATCACCGAAGGGGTAGACAGAGGCGCCACTAGGACACCCACATTTCGCCTTGTATGTTCAGTCCCACGATGTGATAGGGGGCGAGCCTATCGCCATATCGGGCACAAATTCCTGACTCCGGGCTGATAATGAATAGAAAAATCCAATATCACTTTGCCCGACCCGGGACTCGAACCCGAGACCTCAGCTTTGTAGCCGTACCGTAATACAACTACGCCACCGAGGCAGAAGAATTAAAGCTAAATACCTAATAGTTATTAAACATAATATATAAATACACAAACATACTATATATAACAGATAATCATAAATACATGTATGCATATATTAATACATATATACAAATAAATATAAACATACATATATATACTACAAATAGCCGAATGATTTACTTGAAGAAAATTATACTAGTCTTCTTAAAGAGAAAGGATAATTTATATTCATTAATTCTAAAGTGAAAATGTTATATTATATCTATATGACAGCCTCCGTGGCGCAGTTGGTTAGACGCCGCCTGTAAAACGAGAGGCCGCGGGTTCGATCCCCGCACCGAAACAAATATTTGTGTGATCCACAGGCATTTGTTTCGGGTCTGGGTGTTTGTGAGACCGAAAAGTCTCTCGTAGCTTCTGATACCCACGACACAAGACTCGATCTTAGTGTGGGGTCAGGACTATGTATGTGACTGTTGGGTGTATTATTTATATATATATATAAAATGAAACCCGTTTCGCGTTGTCACGGCATCACGTGTGAACGGCTGAACCGATTTCGATAATTCTTTTTTTTAAATGTTTGTGGAAGTCCAAGGATGGTTCTTACGGAAAAAAATATTAAAAAAATCTTTCAGAAATATTGAAAAATATACATTTAATTTTGCATATTTTAAAAAACGCGCGTAACGAATGTCAACGTCATTCACAGCCATAGACTATATTGAAAGAGCATCGTTTGTTCGGAAACGTGGTTACTTAATTAAGTTTGTTCGGAAACGTGGTTACTTAATTAAATTCTATTGCACTAATTTATTAATTTTTGAAAATAACTCGCCACGAAATAGTAAACCTATACAAATTTCGCATAACCTATTTAGTAATCTGTGGTAGTATCTGTTTCCCTAACTTGACGTTGGCGAATGGCTGAACAGTCAAGCCAATTAAAAAAAAAAAAACTGTGGTAATCTGTGGCATCACATCCATAACCACGGTAACAATAATTTTAAATTGGAAATTGATAAAAAAAAATCCTTTGACTTTATGATTATGTTATGTTTATAATTTATACAGGGTATCTCAAGACCGCGACCGAAAACGAAGCCAGGTGGTAGTTTAAGTGGTTACAGACACGATGCAAATTGAAATTGAAGTTATACTTATTTAATAAAAACCGACATGATGAAGTTAGTTCTAGGTGGCATGATAACTATGTTCAAGTTGTATATTTCGCAACTGTCAAACATTTCATGTTCATACCGTCCATACAGTAAACTCTTCCCTCAAATTAAAGAACGTATTTAAATATAGGTTTCGAATCGACAATATGTATCCACAATATTCGAATAATGGCGTATTTTAGATTTTAAATATGTAGAATAATGTCAATAATGAAAAAGGATTGACATTTAAATTGGCTGTCAAATGTTTATGCGTGTGTTCAGAAATGTATTTTGTGTATACTAAACTTCTTTTTAAAATCGGAAATCACTTTTATCACAATTTTTACAATGTCCTATCCTTCACCACCATTATACGAGTATAATTTAAAAAATCACATAATATCATAATCCCCGAAACTACTGAATCGATTTTAAAAATTCTCTCACCTTTAAAAAGATATAACATCCTTGAGTGTCATAGGCTAGATTTTTTCCAAAGCGGTTGAAAAAAGGGTTGGAATGTTGTATAGAAAATCAAACCCAGTTAAGTTATTTCTATAAAAAATTTATTTCAGCTCTTTATTACAAACGAAAAATAATGGCAACCAACAATTTTGGAAAAGAAAATTATTGAGGTGAAATAAGGAATGACATGTTGTATGGAAACCAAAATCACTGAAGCGTCCGTATTACTCATCCGATTTTCCGTATCCGCAATCGTTGAAGTTTTAATGTCAAAAAATTGTAAGGCACACTATTTGGGTATACAACATTGGGATAGAATAGAGTGAGAGGGACGGGGTAGGATTAGATAGTTGACAGATTTCATTTGATGGGATAGGACGAAATGTAAAAGCACGGGACGAGACAGGATGGATAATGAAGAGAAAGAACTGGATGGATCGGATTTGACTTGACAGACGGGACGGAACGGGATTGAGGAGGACAGGTCATAGTAAAAAAGAAACGACAGTAGGGTACCTACGTCGAGTTTAGGTTTCAAGAGGTTTAGGTATACAAGAGTTTGTACGAAAAATAACATCTATCTGATGTGGAGTTGAATCAAAAGATATGCACCCAGGCGAAGCTGGGACGGGCCGCTAGTTGTAAATAAATATTTATATTTGTATTTTTATCAATTATTTGGTAACTGTGAGTTTAATAATGAAAATATATTGCAGACGAGGCCGAATTTGAAAATATAATATAACATACAAAATATTTTGTACGACCATGAACTTACTAAATACTAATTTAAATAAGTGTATAAATAACAAATGGAAATATATTTGATAGGCAAATAAGCGGAGTTCCGTAAGAGGAACGTTGGTCATCGGATTGGGCGAGCTAATTTCCGGAGCTCGGCGGCGCGGCGCGGCGTGTCGACCCGCAAGATAGCCCGGCCGGGAAATGCATTTGTATGCACTCTCGCTAATTACTTGTTTTGTGGAGAGCTCTTATTTTAAAATTGTTTAAAAGTAGTTTACCACTGGCCAGCATTATCTTGTCGAAAGGCATTGCTTTTTAAATCAAGAAGTTTTATGCGTAAATGTCGGACATGAATTATTGTGCATTGGTATGATATATAGCTTAAAATATGAATTATTGAAGAAGAAAGGGGTGAGAGACAATAAGAAAATGCAGCTAGTGGATATCTCTAAGGACTTACAGCACACTCGTTTTGTCTCCTTCCAAAAAAAGTGATTTTGGTAAAAAATAATTTGAAAATTAAAATATACTATAGGTTTAAAACTTAGTCACCAAATCATAGCTAACCATAGTCGAATGGTCTTGATTTTCTGATTACCGATGGAATACACAAACAAGAAGGATTTAAGATTTTCCATGGTAAACTTCTACCCATAGGCCTATGTGATGGTAGAGCGCATTATTTGATATTGTTATTATTTAAGCAATGGAGCGCAGTGCTTTGTGTATTATTTTAGCATCACCAGTGACGTTAAAAAGTCTCTGCTCGTTGAAGTAGCGTCTATCGAGTGCCTACTGCAGGGTTTTCAGAATCATTTTGTTTTCGTCTCTTTTCTATTTCTGAAAATCTCGTACATTATTTAAACTAGACATTTAATGCTGTAGCTAGTTTCCTAGAATGTGCTTACTACGTATTGAACTTTCAGTAGAAAATTAAATTACCACTCAAAGGATTAAAATATGGTGTGTACACAACATTATTCCCAATACTGACACAAAGGATTTATGTAAAATTTGAAAAAAGTGATACACACGGAGAACCTATGTACATAGTCATGGACAAATAATATGATGTTTTGTCGAAAGTAGCCTTAACTGTTTGTACTTGTAAATTGTTGTATTGTAAGCTTATGGTGCTTTACGAATATAGTGTTTGCACTGCACATTTAATTCATTTCTACATAATATTCTACATAATATTTCTACATAATTTCCTCGATTGAGATACTGATCAATATAGTCTTTGCTCATACATATATATTCAGCGAGACATATTATGATTACTTTCCAATTAAAATTAAAAACATTAATTATAGGCCATTTATTAATCGCTTTTAAATATTGTAAATTCCTGAAGTATTTTGTAATCTGTAATAGCCGAATATAAATTTTTAATAACGAAAATGAGGCAGCGAATTAATAATAATAAATATACGTTCATAAGTTAATACGTAATTAACGAATAAATCCGACTGATTATAAAACGTTCAGAGCGAGAGCGAGGTACAAAATAATTAAATATGTTAAAAACTGGGCGTTCGTGAGTTATAATGAGTTGAAAATTTTAATTGGCCAATCCGGAGTTACTTCAATGTAATTAATATTTTTGTTAAATATTGACAGAGTATTATAAAGCTTGTAAGCTTGTAATAAAAAGCTTGTACCGTTTGTTGGTCTAGTAGTTGTATTCAGTGTGTATGATTTATAATACGCATCTGATCACCCTCGCAGTGTGTCCAGCAACCCTACCATGGGCATGGGATACCGTTGTGGAACACTCTCCCCAACCACAGAGACGAACTGGTTGAGTCTCTATCATATCCTATGGCAGTTAATGTAGGTATAATATTTCAAATCATCATCATCATCAGTCCGTTGCAGTCCACTGCTGGACAGAGGCCTCTCTTAAAGTACGCCACAGAGCCCGGTCTGCTGCTTTATACAAGTCGTCCCGCCATCTATATTTCAAATAGTGACCCAAAATTTTCTTAAATTTTGCGTGGTTGCAGCTTAATGTTAGGATAGATTAATGTAGCCACTCGTCAAAGCATAAATAATTAAAAAAGCGTAAAAAATAAATTTTAAATCTCATAAATTATATCTCAAACAAAATAAAACAATAATCAGAAATGTATATTACTTAATTTAAATAATATTTTGTTCATTCAAACCATATACATGCAAGCTACGCATGATTGCACTACGGTTTCATTTTACACATTTAATTTTCGAACAATACTGTTATTAAATTGAGCGCAAAATTGTAAGCATTTGTGTAAAATAGTATTTTTCCCTGAACAAGGAATTCGCGGAGACGTTTCTTTGAATTATTAATCAGACGCTAAATTTAAATTTAATGAAACAAGTTTGCAGCGAGTGCTTATACGTATTCACACCATAACTGTCTCGAGTTTATACCTTACCTTGTAATATTGTGTTGTACTCGTATAATTTATTAACAATCCCATTAGGCTAAAGAAATATTTGCATACAGCTATATTAGAAAAAGGTAAATTCGAACATAACTTACAGTTAATGAAAATATCTTTGGCTCAGTCTGTCATAAAATTTTAATTCATGTGCTTTCATTTTATGTCTAATTACTTGATAGACAACAATTGTGGATGTATTTAGAATACTTGGAAATAATTTTGTCTAGTTTTAAAACTGCATTTTTGCAAAAAAGAATGCCCTAGTTGCGATTGGAATGTTTATAGTTGTTTTGTAACGTTTATGTTTTTGCCTATATCGACAATGGTAAGTGGCTATTATTTATTTTATAAATTTCATTTTAAAGCTACGCATAACACTGCAATAATTAATCAAAATTTAAAATAATATGACATAGTTTTTGACAAAACTAATTTAAATTTACTAACTGCCAGTTGGTGTCGTACACTAATGTACTGTAATTACTGGAAGTGCTGAATCTTTAAGCTTCTGTGCATTATTAAGAGACGTAGGTAACTACACCCTGTCGTCGCTACAGACATCGAGTGAATTTGAATCGACTCTACTCACCCGTTACATTATAATCGATCACCAAATACCTGAATCGTCGCAAATAATACGCCTAGTCGGTTTGTTTGACACACATATTGGCTTACCAGCGCCGATAGCTTTCAAAAGTCCACATCCGCAACACAGACATCACTGAGAATATGATCATTAATTAAGACAGCTACGTTTCTGTGTATATGGAAACTGAAATTGGCGTTTTGCGAAGTGTGCGCAAATATTTCCAATCTAGGTCAGCGGATAGCATCGGGCGCGCCGCGGAATGCTCAACGGCACAAAATGATTCATGGAAATTGCACGGTAATTGAAAAAAATACGTTATTGCCATTTGACGCATTGCCGGCGTGCTCTGCTCGCCGCCAGAAAAATTGTATCCGATGGAATCGTAATCTATTTGATTTTACGGGAATTGTTATTTCTCCGGTGGCCGGATGACGCGCGGGGTGATTTTCACGTACCAACTGGCGCTTGTTGCGCGGGTTCGTTTGCAAATTAAGTGTACACGAGATTTGCCACCGCCTTTACTTACATACATACATAATATGTAAGCTTTGTGTTGACGTTGACACTGACATTTGAGTATCTACGAGTGGAGCTATAGAGGGTGCCACCAGTGAGCGGAATGTAAAAAACGTGTTGTTTGTTTTCAATCAAATTACTTATAGTTAAATTACTATTGTTGTTTAATAATTGCCTTAAAACTCAGTTATGTTAGTAAATTTGCTTTAATTTAAAAGTGCAAAAGACAATTCAAGTTATTAAAATAAGAATAGCAAAGCATGGACACTTAATTGTCGATTCTCTGTTAAAGATGAATCACATTGTGTTATGCTTGAAGAACATAACCCTGATCTTATAAATATGTACATAAACTCGTGCCTTTATCCCAGAAGGGATATCATAGTCCATATCAGGCACAAATTCCTGACTCCGGGCTGATAATGAATAGAAAAACTTAATATCACTTTGCCCGACCCGGGATTCGAATCCGAGATCTCAGCTTTGTAGTCGTACTGTGGTACAACTACGCCACCGAGGCAGCACTTAGGCGAGCAGTTTCTTACTTACAGGTTCAAATTAATAACGAAAAGTAAGTGTTTCTTGAGGTACTAAGTTATCTGTGTAAATGTTATTGCAAATGGTTACAATTTTAGTCTATTCTCTAACTTTAGTTTATCTTTAGCACAAGCTTTATAGTATTCATGCCCTCACATATTTTTTCAGCCTGCTCGGAACTGGATATACTTAGGCGAAACTTTCAGCGACATTTGCCTCATTCACTACGATATGCGATAGCTTAACCATCATTGTGGAAAATGAAAATAATTTATTAAATAAACACGGCTTTAAATTCATTATTTTTATATTTCGAAATTATTATTTACTTTTAAAGAATTTCTACAGAATGTAAGTCCGCCAACCCGCACTAGGCCAGCGTGGTGGACTATATGGCCTAACCACTCTCAATCGATTCTCTCGATTATAGATATTCGAATATTATGATATTATATTATAGTAGGCCCGTGTCCTGCAGTGGGACGTATATGGGCTGATATAGAAGTTACTTCACTGGATGGTATTATAAACGCGTGGGATTAACAGCTATTATGTGAAATTAATAATAATTTGTGATCAATAGGGTAATACGGATACTATTGCTATACACTGCTATACCTATTAAATATACGCTTTCAATGCGGATACGTGTAACGTGTAGTCTCCTATAGATTATAGAGGATAATTATTATGTGGCTGTTAATGCTTCTGATCAAAAGCATAGGTTTTGGAGTTAATATCGTGGGTCGACAACCATAATTTGTGTATTACCTATGCAGTACATTAATTATATGGAAATGCAAACTTGTTAACATTGACAGCCTTTGTGGCGTAGTGGGTTAGACGACGCCTGTGAAACGAGAGATTGTGAGTTCGATCCCGTACCGAAACAAATATTTGTGTGATCCACAGGTAATTGTTTCGGGTCTGGGTGTTTGTGAGACTGAAAAGTCTCTGATACCCACGACACAATATTCGATCTTAGTGTGGCGTCAGGAATATGTATGTGACCGTTGGGTGTATTTATTATTATTAATTTTTAAAAATGATATTCCTATTATAGGTAGGGGAGACTAGGGACGAAAGTAACGATTTTTAATTTTCTTGTTATAACTCACAGACCTTATTAGAGAACAAAATAATTACCCTCTCTCTCTCTCTCTCTCTCTCTCTCTCTTCAGCCACAGGAAGTCCACTGCTTAACATAGACCTAGATCGAGAGACCTAGATCCCCATAGATCGCCACATAGACCTGTTCGAAGCGGCCTGCATCCACCGACCTCCTGGCATAAATAAATAATTACTACACGCGATATATTGGTTTTTCGGCCACCAACTTGATTGCTACTGCTATTACAGATTTCGAGAAAAATATCCTATCCCTAGGGTTGTTTGTAACAGTGTATAAGGTATTTGAATGTTTGAGGATTTATCTTTTACTTTCTTTGGAATCAAATAAAAACGTAGTTGCAAGTTAGCTTCGATATAAATCGGATATACCTGTGTCGAACGTGGAAATGTTTATTGAATCCTTTTTACGTTAACGCATGGATGGCCACCACTCAGCTGATTCACCGAATTCGCGCCGATAACTTTCAGATGTGATTCAAGGGGACAACCTAATTTCTTGTATACATTTTGGTTTTGAATATTCATTAATGTGAGACATCTCTGTGATATATCTGTGAGATCTATATATATATATATATATATCTCTATATATCTGTGAGATATATCATGCAGCTTATTTTTATTGTATGTGACCATGGATATTTGATTAATAAACAAAATAATTGATGGTTATCTTTGGACTGGGCCATATACATATCTTTGCACCTTTGAAAGATGACTAAAACTACAAATGTTATTTTGTTGATCGTTTATTTATGGTAATAAACGTTTATTAAAATTTATTTAAAAAAGAACATCGTCGAAATGTGCAACGTCTCGTCGCAGATTGAAAAGGGTTGAACAACACAGGGGAAGTTGGTGGATTTCTCATACCTTATAAATTCTTGAGCAAACTCCTACATATGTAATTTATTTACGATGTTCTTATTCACCGATAACCTGTATTTATTTTTTATTTAATAAAAAATTAATAAAGTGAACGAAAATATTTAGCAATTAACACATAATTCCTAAAGCCGAAGAATTTTCCCAAAGCTTTGCCTTAGGCTCAAACCTGCGAAATTTCAGTTTCAGATTCGTTGCTCACTTAATAATAAAGCTATAAAGCTAAATAATATTTAATAGGTAACCGTCATAACACCGCGTAAAAATACACTTGAAATTGTTTGTTTCTCTTCAAAAGACCAAGAGGCGCGCGAAAAAAGGAATAAATCATTGAATTACGTAAAAGTTTCGTATTTACCTTGAAGCCTCGGCATAATGCAGAGGCAGTGTCAACACGGGATACCATGTTTGTGCAAGAAGACCGAAGTTAGGTCAAATTCAAGACGCCGCGCAAAAATCAACTCTATACACCAACTTCCTGACTATTAAATAGTCTATATTTGTGTGTACTTAAATTTTAACATTTCAAAATTGTTCTTTTACAATACAACACACATTGTATAAAAAATATTAGTATAGGAGCTAGCAACGTTTTCGAGAAAGAATTTTAGGTCAGCTGATTTTGTGATATGTTGTCTTACTTGCACTTTCGGTTAGAATCTGGGCTATCTGGCTGGCGGTAGCGGTTGCGTTCTTTAGTGCGCATCCTACCTGTCCAGGTAATAATCCTGGATTTTAAAAACATTTTAGAAGGCGTAATTTTTAATTTTTTGTTTTTAAATAAGTCTACCTGACATACTTTTTTATTGCCAGACATTTTTGACAATGCTAACTATGTGCCATACGCGATTTATTTATTTTTTTTATAAAAATTTCAAAGTATTTTATAATGTCTGTAATTTTAATATTATGTTATTTAAAGATAAGAAAAACTTAAAATAAATTTGCCAGACATTAATTCGATTGTTAAGTCTTGAATTAAAATGAAAAAGTCATGAAAAGTATTGCAGTATAATGCTAGTAGTCCGACAGAGACAGCTGAAGGTGCGAGAGAGATAGACAACGACAATGGCGCAATGATTATAGAATATAGAGGATAGAGCATAAGGTCACGTGACACGGGTCCCTTTGGTATACTGACATGGCGGCGGCTCCGCCCCTAAAAATAGTGATACGCTAGTACCGAATTTTCTATCGACATCGATGCATCAATAGTGGCATAATTACGACTGACAAACTTTGAATGTACATAAATATCAGTGTATAAACTTGTATGACTTTTTAAATTTTCGCTTTACATGTCAATTAAGTATAAACAGGGGATTTTAGGATTAAACAGTAAAGTCATTAAAAATTAAATCCGATAAAAATAGTTCGATGTTTTGATATTTTATTCATACTATGATTTATTTCATGGTAAGTTTTACCTGATGATTGGATTGGATTTGTGTCAAATAATACACACGTGAGATAAAATACAACTTTATTAATATTTGTAATTTGCTTGCTACTTCGTTTGCGTGTATAAGACAGCCTCCGCGGCGCAGTAGGTTAGACGCCGGCTGTGAAACGAGAGGCTGCGGGTTCAATCCTCGCACGGGGACAAATATTGATGAGGCCGAAAATTCTCTCGTAGCTTCTGATACCCACGACACAAGACTTAATTGATCTTAATGTGGGGTTAGGACCATGTATGTGACTGTTGGGTGTATGTATTTATTTATTTATAAAATAATGTGGACGTAAAATAAAACTACATAAAATCGCAACAACTATTTTATTGTTACCTCTTCTTAAATTTCTTACAAACAGCAACGTGCAACATAAACGTAAAATAATGCACCCAACAAGCTAAGGTCGTGTACGCTGTCGTCACATTGTGTTGCAACCTTTAGCGTCGCGTATCGAAATGATTAACGGCAAATTTAAAATATCACTTTTTAATTATTAATTTTACCAATTTAGAGATTATTAAAATTAAAAAAGTCCATAAGGTCTACATCAATAAAGATTACAAAAAAAAAACATTTTTACTTATTTTGGAGCCTTGTGCATATTTCCTATTGCCCAATTTGATAATTGTAACTGTAAAAGCGACGATTGTTTTGTTATTTTTTTTTGGATCGTCGTATAAGGGTGGTAAATACACAGTTTTTCCTAAAATAATAAATTGACTGCCAAATTTCCGTGACAGTTCGTAACAATATTCAAGGTAGTTTCAAGTTATACCTATTTCTTTAGTGACGTTTGGAAATTTAAGAGAATAAATTTGTGCGATATGCGCGCACACCGACATCGAAAAAACGACATCATGAAGTTTAAAGTACCAGGAAAGCATGAAGTTAGCGGATATATTTTTGTCCAAAAGAGGTAACTTCTTCCATTAATTTTTACGAAAATTACACAACACCATACACACATGTATTTTGTTTTATATCCCTAAAAATATACTAATACTTTACAATTATCGTAACTATTTTAGCCTCCACCATAATTTAAATATATGACCAATTATTTATTATTATTTTTTATTATATGCACAATGAAAAGTCATTTACTGTCGTAATGGTTCTCTGTATCATTCTCGACTTATTCTGCAACTGACTCTCTCGGACTACTAGCATTATACTGCAATACTTTTCATGACTTTTTCATTTTAATTCAAGACTTAACAATCGAATTAATGTCTGGCAAATTTATTTTAAGTTTTTCTTATCTTTAAATAACATAATATTAAAATTACAGACATTATAAAATACTTTGAAATTTTTATAAAAAAAATAAATAAATCGCGTATGGCACATAGTTAGCATTGTCAAAAATGTCTGGCAATAAAAAAAGTATGTCAGGTAGACTTATTTAAAAACAAAAAATTAAAAATTACGCCTTCTAAAATGTTTTTAAAATCCAGGATTATTACCTGGACAGGTAGGATGCGCACTAAAGAACGCAACCGCTACCGCCAGCCAGATAGCCCAGACTCTAACCGAAAGTGCAAGAAGGACGACATATCACAAAATCAGCTGACCTAAAATTCTTATTTTCCAAACGTTGCTAGCTCCCGTACCATATACAAAGTGTTAGGAAATAGTAGAAATGGCGGTCTATCTATTACAGCAAACAAGCGATGGAGCTAAAACATAACAATGAAAAACTTAATTAGTGATTAATACTCTGTGCTGTGGAGATGGGTGGTTCCTATCACTGCTCATATTGTTGGCAGAAATTATTGTTAACTTGGTTAGAATACTAAAACGCTCCAACCCTCAACTTTTTCCTAGGCCTTGCTGCTAAATTGCCAAAGGCCAGCTTGCCAGTTTACCTATTTAATTAAAAGCTATGAAAATATATAATAATTCATGTCACTTGGCATACACGGAAATCTTAGTTCCCTTAAAATATGTTAATACACTTTAGGGAATAAAACCATTATTAGCTTTTTGTCAAATGCGGTAATCGCCACAAAAGTTTCTGTCGAGATTTTCGGCGAATGTAGGTAATCTTTGTCTTCTTCGAACTAAACCTTCTTTCTAAAATATTCAAGAATAGACCTAGCTGAATCATACATCTGCGAAGTGAGTTTTTTGCTAAAGCCTGTAATTATTATAAAGGACGGACCAAGAGGAACCCCTACCGGTCGGCACCAAAAGTAAGTTGGTAAACTCAAAATAGCTTTCGTTTCTGCCATTTATACAATTTAAGTTATTATATATTCGTTTCAAAACTGAAATTAAATGTGTTTTATGCGATTGTGTATTGTTGATAGAATCAAGTAGAAAATTTTCCCAAATCCGTACATCCCAATTAAGGGTTTTAATTACACCTGCGCAGTGCCATTTCAAGCTGAATTGGGAAAACAAAAGATTTCTTGTTTATGTCTTTAACTATTTTGAAAACCTAATTCTACCTATACAGGCTAGTTGTAGAATACATAAAATATATAAGAATGGAACCAGTCTTTGACAAGCACTTGGGCGGGTTCGGGCCCGCTCTAGCGTATTTGTTTTGCTCGAGTTCGCAAATGCTACTGATTGCTTGTTTGTACTACGAAATTTTTATTTCCCTTAGTGAACTTCAGCGTTAAAGCGCCGTTTGATTTTCGAATTTGTTTTTCGCCCACCTATATCTCGATTTTTGCTCAGTATTTATTTAAATAATTAAAATTGATATAACTGTTATTTTTAATATCTAATGTATTTAAATTAAACATTTAAACTGTCTACCTGCCGGTATTAGTGTACTTTCTCCTTAACTTCACTCCTTTCTTCAGTTCATCTCATACTTCATTTCCACTCACTTATTATATCGCCCTACTAATTATTACACCATGGAGTCTTCATTAAAATCTACAATGGAAGATCTGAAGAATGAATTCCATAAGAGGATGACGTCTTTTGAATCTGAGTTACATAAGTCTTCGCCAAATGCAACTGGATCTTCTGACCTGGCAGCTGAGTTTACTGCTTACAGAGCTTTTATCACCCAGACTCTGAACTTGCTGCAGCAACAAATTGAATCCCTGGCACACACTGTAGATACGATGGAGATGCAGAGGCGCCGCAAGATTTTACTCCTTCATGGTGTTACTGAAGCATCGGATGAGAACACTGCGCAGCTTGTAGTTGATACTGTGAAGCAGCGCATAGGTTTCTCTGACTTCAGCACTGGTGATATACAGCGCTGTCACCGAATGGGTAGATCCTCCTCATCTAAGAAGCCAAGGCCAGTACTTGTCAAGCTGCAGGATACTGTCACGAGGGACAAGATTTGGTAGAATAAAACCAAACTTAAGGGGTCCGGTATCACACTCTCTGAGTTCCTCACCAAGTCTAGACATGACTTATTCATGGCAGCACGCGACAAGTTTGGCGTCACAAACTCATGGACCCGGGATGGCAATGTGTTTGTCATAAGTTCTGGCGTTCGGCATCGCGTAGTGTCGCTTACTCTGCTTAGCCAGATTAGTGTGGACACCCCAGCAAAGCCGACCCCGGTGAAGAGGACCATAGCCGTGCCTAAGACCAGGCGAGCAGCAGCGGCCAAAAAATGAGTTTTGTACTTTCTATCTTGTTGATATTGTGTAGTCCAGGTAACATCCAATATTTTTTTTGTTTATTTATCACATTAACTTTTAGTGGTTTATTTAACTTAGCGTTTGTTTTGTTTTTTGTTTTGTCTTTACCATTTATATTATTCTACTTTGTTTTCAGCCACTTGTTTTGTTATTGTAGTCTAATACCTAAACAAACTACCTGCAAACTTTGTGACATTATATGTCATGTTTGACAGTTTGCGTTTCGTTCGGAATTTTTGCTCAGAATTTTTAACATGTATTTTTTTTTTAATTTTTTTTTTAATTTTTTTTTCATCGGATTTAAATATTTAATTTATGTGTTAAATTTACTTGTAATACCAAATTACTATTTTTGTTTTTATTATTCTTTACTTTTTCATTTCCACTACTTATATGAATGGATTATTTTTATTTTAATATGTTTCACTAACTTTTCTCTGTATGTTGTATCATTTTCATTGTTCATGTTGAATGTTATCTTATTCAAGTGTTTTTTTTTTTTTTCATAATCTCAATACACGACCGGCAGATGGATGATTAATTTAAATTATTTTATTTTAACATCCAACTTTAAGGAAATAAATTATTATATATTTATATATTTTATAATTATTTTAATATTAATTTTAGGTATAATTTTACCAATATTTATATTGAAACCGATATAATTTTCACAATGTCTGTGCACGATGAAAGTAGTAGTGAAGAGTTCTTTTCGGCGTGTAGTGATGACAGCTTTGCTAGTATTCCTTCAATAGCCGATACTCTCTCATCTCAGTTCTCTGACGTCCCAAGTAATTTCAATGTAGTCCATATAAACTCTCAGAGTATTCCTGCTCATTACACTGATATGCTGGCTAGTTTTGACTGTACCCATATTCACGCTATTCTTGTTTCTGAATCTTGGTTAAAACCTTGTCTCCCTTCTTCTTCTTTCTCACTTCCGGGGTTCCATCTCATCAGAAATGACCGCACAGCACGTGGTGGAGGCGGTGTCGCCATTTTTCTCCGGACTCATCTTCGTTACAAAATAGTTAGTGTATCACCGCAACCTCCACCCTCAAATGCTGGCGAACATATTTTCTTGGAGGTGGAATTCTCACATAAGAAAATATTACTCGGTGTTTATTATTGCCCATCGCTTCGTATTGACTTTTTCTCTTCTCTTGAAATTATTCTAGAAAACTTAGTCCCATCGTACAGTCAAACCATAATCATGGGTGACTTTAATACCTGTCTCCTCAAGAACGATCGTCGTTCTTCTTCCTTTCTGAATTCGATCCAGTCCTGTAATCTTTCTGTTCTTCCTCTCAATGCCACTCACCATCCTCCTCACTGTACACCTTCACTTCTCGACCTCATCCTCGTCTCCTCCCTAAATCATGTTGTAAAACATGGACAATGTCCTGCTGACGCCTTTTCTTTTCATGACCTTTTATTCCTATCCTATCGTGTCCATCCGCCAAAAGCCTCTCCCAAAATCCTTTTGCAACGGAACTTTCAGGGTATGAACCTTGTTGACCTTCGCAAGGATGCGGACAATATTGACTGGAGTTCAACTTACCATGCTGACTGTATTGACGAAAAAGTCCTAATATTTACACACAAATTAATCGGTCTCTACGACACGCATGCACCAGTTCGGCCAATCAAGGTGAAACATCTACCAGCACCCTGGCTTACTGCCGAAATTAAGGAGTTGCTCAGGAAAAAAGCATCGGCCAAGTCCAGATATAATCACCGTCCTAGCGAGTTGAATTGGCTTAAGTACATCGCCATTCGGAATCACTGCAGTAAGGTGTGTAGGAACGCTCAACGCCGACATATTCACAGCTCAGTTGAAAATGGAGATTCGGCTAAAGTCTGGAAATTTCTTCAGACTCTGGGAGTGGGTAAATCTCGTAACAATTCTATTCCTGTAACTGTAGACATAAATTCCTTGAATCAACACTTTTCGTCTCCATCGTATTTTAATACAATGGTCAAAGATAACACTATTAAACATCTTTCTACCCGCCAGACTCCCGATTGTCCTGCTTTTGTCTTCAAACAATTTGCTAGTTGTGATGTTAGGAAGACCATCACGCTTATTTCGTCTAATGCGGTCGGAAGTGACCATGTCAGCCGTAATATGATTCTTCCTATCCTAGACGAAATCCTTCCTATAATCTCCCACATCCTCAACCATTCCGTTTCCACAGGAATATTTCCTACCTCTTGGAAAGAAGCACATATTATTCCTATCCCTAAAAAACCTAATGCTTCTGCACTTTCCGAATTTCGACCAATATCCATTCTTCCATTCCTATCCAAAGTTCTTGAACGTTTGATCTATACCCAACTGAATAATTTCCTTTCCAAAAATAATCTCCTTAACCCTTTCCAATCGGGATTTCGTTCTGGGCATAGTACAACCACCACTCTGACGCATATTACGGATGGCATGAGATCTGGTATGGAGGAGGGCAAGCTGACAGTCCTAGCGTTGCTGGACTTCAGCAATGCCTTCAACACCGTCGATTTTGACGTACTACTCAGCGTGATGTGTTCTCTTAACATATCTCCAACGGCACTTGACTGGTTTCATAGTTACCTGTATGGGCGCCGGCAACGCATCTGCATCGAGGAGAATTTTTCCTCTTGGTGCTCAGTGTCTGCTGGCGTACCACAGGGCGGCGTGCTTTCTCCCCTACTTTTTGCTATTTTTATTAATTCTATCACTAATCACCTTTATTCTTCCTACCACCTCTACGCTGATGATCTCCAAATTTACTCTCAGGCCCCTTTGGACAGGATGGTTGATGCGATCTCGACGATTAATGTTGATATCCAACACATTTGCAATTGGAGCAAACGGCATGGCTTGACGCTGAATCCAAGTAAGACTCAGGCAATTGTTGTTGGCAGTCCCAGGTTGATAGCAAAACTTAATTGGGCCCAACTGCCGTGTGTTGCTTGTGATGGTGTTACCGTCCCCTACAGCGACACTGTGAGAAATTTGGGTCTGAATATAGACAAAGGCCTCACCTGGGGTCCGCAAATTCGAGATGTAAGTCGAAAGTTGTTTACTTCAGCTAGATCCTTGCGAAGGTTACACAATTTCCTACCCGTTACCACGAAGAAATCGCTTGCGCAAACACTCCTCCTCCCCATCCTTGATTATGCCGATGTCAGCTATCTAGATCTCACCGAGGACCAGCTAAATAAACTTGAGCGTCTTCAGAATTTCTGCATAAGATTCATATTTGGTCTACGTAAATATGATCATGTTTCCGAGTTTCGTGCTAAGCTCAAGTGGTTACCTATACGACTTCGCCGGAATACTCACATTCTTTCTCTTCTTTACAATATTTTGTTTAATCCTCTCACCCCTTCTTATCTTAAAGAACGATTTGTTTTTCTTCATGACTCACATACGAGGTCCTTGAGGTCGTCCGAGAACTTAAAGTTGAGAATGCCCGCCCACACTACAACATTTATGGATAAATCTTTCGGTGTCGTAGCTGTTCGCTTGTGGAATGCACTACCCGTTGTGGTGAGGCAGGCTCAAACTCTGTCATCTTTTAAGAAGCTAGTAAAAGAGCACTACCTTTCTTCTTAAACAGATTTACTGATTAATATTGTTTCCTTTATTTAAATATATTGGTAATATTTTTATATATGTATGTTTATTTACATATAAACGTATTTATGTATGTTTATTTACATATAAATGTATTTATGTATCTTTATATATATTAATTATGTAGTTTTTGTATATTTATGTATAAATAGTATTATATATTTGAGCTTTTATTGCCTTTATTATACACTGCCCTTTCTTTCTCCCTCTCATAAATCCATCCAATGGTTGTCTGGTAGAGATTGCCTTAGTGCGATAAGACCGCCATTTGTACTTTGTTGTTTTGTTGTCTTTATATATACCTTTTGTTATATTTTTGTGTACAATAAAGAATATAAATAAAATAAATAAATAAATCTTATTTTGTCTGTTTAATCACGCGCTTTCGGTTTAACTTTGATTTCAAATTTACTCCCATTATCATTATGTCTTCATCGTTATAGAAAATTCAGCTTATTTATTAAAGGAAATCCGTGAACCGGTAGTTTTTGTGGCAAACATTATTTTTGTTATCGCGGAATCCAGTTGGAATCGAAAGATATTCCGGAGCGAGCTCGTATCGACAAGCGGCTTAGTTTAAATTGAAACATATTGGCTGGGAAGGGAATCTTTACCTTACCTACGGTACGTGTACACTTCCATGTGTTCAAATAAAGTACTCACAGACGGAACACATCCAGATAGATGCAATCCAATTGAAGAATGTTTTGTTGCGAGGTCTTGTTTTATTTGCGTAAGTCACCTGCATATTGTGAGGCGCTGCTCTTGTTGTGGAACACGCTTTGTTTAATATTACATTTGCATAGATATTAGGATTTGTCAGAGAAAAATCGTGAGTTCTAATCGCTGTTTTGTGTTTCTGCAACTTGCATTGATTTTAATTTATTTATATTATAAAAATATTAAATATAACTGCAATGCTTGGCTGTTGTTATTTGACTGAGAAATAGAATGATTGTTACCTTGAATATTATAACGAAAATAAAACTCAAAATTATATTATTGCTAATGTAGCCAAATCCTCGTATTACAGTCCTTTTGCTAACCATAAGTTCAATATAAAAGTGAAATCTCTTAAATTGTTACATCAGTCTCAAGCGAATGTAAATTACCAGTTCCTAAACAGAACAACGACATTTTAATAACATCACAATAAATCGCAAGGATTCCTCGATGATGTGAGTTTTATGACGCATGCACTCTATTTCAGTTATAACGTACCAGTCAGAAATATTTTATTACACTTCCTATTTTGCTGAACGGCGCTCACGATTGTACGTGTTATGAATTTCAAATTATATAGTACCATGAAGTTTCATGTCGCAAATATTTTATATTGCTTTATAGTTGGGTACAAGTAGCAGTGAATGTCAATTGGGGACAATGGAAAGTTATTGCTGGAATATTTAGATATGTATGCTCCACTCGCTAATATAAGCGATGCGGTCTTAAATGAAGTACTTTATGCGAGGCTTGCAAGGAAAACATGAACTGTCTAGGACAGCGGTTGAGGTCACTACCGGATTGCCTTAGACGGCGATCGATCGACAACAGATCTATATTTTGTGATTATCGAGGATAATGCATGTGCATTGATATTTCTTCCTTTAAAGGTTTTATTTTGTAGTTCGAATAGTTGGGTTCGTAAAGAATGGTAGGGTTAATAATAGCATTGTCTCAATTATCAATATCGCGTAAATGACCATACCGCTTAAACCATTTAACTGGTGACTCTAAATAGAATATGTGATATAGGAATTGAGATTTTTTTTCCGAAAGTCAAGTTTTGTTTATATTGACAAAAACATTTATATTTACAAATATACTCCTAGATACTTTTACTCTATTTAACAAAAAATCGATACTAACAATCCACCAATGTAACTTGTTAAAGAATTTCAAAATGAATCGCCGAGTGAACGCACGAGCGAGTTCGCAGCGTTTCATAAAGACACTTCATTCACCGTCTGAAGACAATAAATCAGCCATACTTGTAAGGTTCAAAAGACGGAAGATAACAATGGGGGATATTGTCGTTTGTATTGGAGACGGACAACGGAGGGACTTTCATGAAAATACATACACTTGGTAGATTTAGTGTGAAACACCAGCAATAAATAACTGACCCGGAAGGGACAAAGGTACAAGAAGCTCGCCCAAATGAATTGAAAAGGCCTCATACATAAAACAACGGTTCCTTTCTAGTTACAACTTAGATATCACGCCTGGTGCGAATCACGGAGAAAAATTAACATTCGCAATCGACGCACACCTTTGTACCCCGGTTAGGTTAATATACATGAGCATCTGAAAACAAACTGCTTACAGTGAACGCTATGAGGCCGCTAGGAATGGTGCGTAGTTGAAAACCCTTCTTAGTGTTGCAACAGTATCTTGTTTTTGGGGCTGAACTCCTGTGTAGTGAATATACATGGTTACATGTTTTCGAGTACTTATATAAAAGAAGAAAAAAAAAAGCGATTATGTCGCCCGTCGACGAATGATTGCCTCGTTGGTGGATTATCTTAAAAATATTAGTGAAATTCTTAAAAACATATTAAACGTTGATTTCAAGGTCTGTCAGCTGTTTAAAATTTTCTTCATATTTCCTGATATACGGTTTAAAAATTATTTTGATTATTCATCAATGATATATTCATGTTTTATTCATATAGCCATTTTACAATGCCACATATTTTGAGTATTTTCTGTAAATTAAGGTTGAATATTTATAAAAACTCAAATTGTCGACGACAATCGTATTTTGTATTTCTAAAGCGTAACTTTATTCATAATTTCAAGATAATAAAAAAGGAATAAAAATGTTTTTATAAATTAAAAGTTCCACTACAATGTTATTTCCCAATATGGAGTTCACCAAGTCGGTACACTCTGGAAACTTTTGTCTTGTACTTTACAACCAGTTCAAAATATACAATTTTATTAAGTTTCCGGCGTGTAGTGTGTTTGTGAAGTTTTTACAGTTACTTGCTAGTTCACTCGCAACTTTGTGATCTATTGTTGTTTATTGGTTCTGTTAACAACGATTGCTTCAAGTTCCGCAGAAACTTTATTTTACTTTGATCTTACTTTTATAGCTTTATACTTAATGTTGCGGGAAATATTGATTTTCGATGCGGTGTCAGGTATAGGAAAGTTAGTAACTTTACTTACTTTTTTACATACATACATAAACTCACGCCTTTTTCCCAGAATGGGTAGGCACAGGTGCAACCAGGACACCCACGTTTCGCCGTGTATTTTCCGTCCCACGATGTGATAGGGGGCGAGCCTATAGGCATATCGGGCATAAATTCCAGACTCCGGGCTGATAATGAATAGAAAAATCCAATATCATTTTGCCCGACCCGGAATTCGAACCCGAGACCTCAGCTTTCCAGGCATACCGTTATACAACTACGCCACCGAGGCAGTCTTACCACAGTCTTACCTTACTTTTTCATGTTTGTTTTTTTATTAATCAATCATTTCCTTATCAGACCCATGTCTGTGTACAAGCTCCCCTCGATTTAGGGCGGTGGAATCATAGATCATTACAGGGACTATAACGACTCAATATTTTTTGGAAACATTTTATCAGCTTTATCGTATTAATAAATCAAAACAACATTACCAAACAGTATTTTATATACTTATCCCATTTAAGGTAAAATATACAGGGTATATCAAGACTGCGACGAAAACGAAGCCAGGTGGTAGTATTAGTGACTTCAGACACAATGCAACTAAAAATTTCGCTTTCAACTAATAATTTTTTACTTATCGTCGTATTTGGGTGAAAAATACATAGTTTTCCTAAAATAATGATGTACACCTTTTTATTTTTTAAGACACAATGGTACGATAGGGTTTAAAATACTATTTTCGCAATAACTACATATTTATTACCTAAACACAATGATTTTTAAAAAATTGCAAAAAAAAATCTGTCGCTTATTTCGCAAATTTTTTATTTGCATTGTGTCTGTAACCACTAAAACTACCACCCGGCTTCGTTTTCGGTCGCAGTCTTGATATACCCGGTATATCTTTATAGCTCTATTATCAAACACACGTTTTTAATATAGATGTAATAATAGAAACGTATGAATAGATAAACGAGCATACGGTACACCTGATGGTAGATGATGATGTCACCATAGGGCATGGAGATGCCAAGCCGGGCTTTAAGGTGGGAATACGCTTGTTTTTTGAAGGTCGCGAGGTAGTATTTTTCCGGAAATACCGCTGTTGGCAATTGGTTCCACACATTTGTAGTACTTGGAAGAAAGGGTCGGAAGATATACTGTGGTGGATTTCCTACCTCCGAGGTAATGTGGGTGGTATTTGGAGGTTTGCCGTGTACATGTGGCGTAACTCAGCAGTAAGGATAAGTCTGAACAATTCTCCGTAGCACTACCCGTAGTAAATGCGATAGAACATTCAGAGGTATGCTACATCTTTAGTACTTATAGTAATGTAAAGATAGAAAATAATCTTAAATATTCTCTTGAATAATAAAGTAGAAATTCGAAGAACTTAAAGTGTTGTCACCGTGCTAACTATTGAAATAACATCAAGTAACATAACCTTATATCCTTATATATAACATAATCTTATATCGAAGATTACTAAATAAATATGTAAATTTACATTAATGTTCGCTCTAAAATGTGTTCCTCATTAGATATAACATGCAAAGGTAAGTGAAACGTTAACAACGCCAGCAAACTTTCCGTACAGATAATCCAAACTATGTGTTCTGACTGATAAATTTAATTAATTACCCTACATAATATTTCATGTAGGATCACAGTGTAGGATGAACGTCTGAATTACTGCTGCCATTATACACGGAGATACAGTAATAAATTTTAATGTAATTACCTTCGCTACATTTGATATTAGCAGTGCAGTGCTCACCTAAGCATTTGCCGGCGAACTCTTATGGATCAATTTCCTTGCGTTCCACAATATTGGTAGTATAAAGAGCTCCGCAGTTGAACGTCACCATACTATCTGTAACATTACTGAGTGAGCAAACATGAAGCGAGCAAGCAATGCTTTTAGTCGGTGTTGTTATGCACCGACGCCGACTCCGGCGGGCGGCGGCGGCAGTAGCGGCGCCCCCATAAATTCCGATTTATCGCTAAACCTGCCGAACTTTCTGGACGTCTCACTCACCTCGCCCCGCGGAAACCTTATTTTATTTAACTTCTTTATTCCGTTCCACGGCTTCACGGTTTCCCTCTGCCGATAAAAGTTAATGCTATGTTTATTTTGGATAACTTTTAGTTTAGGTTAACGCTGCGTCAGATTTATTATTGGGGTGTCGGTAAACGTTTCTGCGGAGCTCGCCTTTGGCTTCTTATAACGACGTTGAAGTATTGGCTTTGACTTTAAGGAGAAGCGTATATGTTATGATTTATTTTTAGAGGAAATACCTGAGGATAAATGCATTGGCTTATTTATAAGATGTATTCATTGCACACATACGAACATGATTGAGAACGTGTTTCTTATGGATCGTCTGAATGTCAACAACTTTTACGAAAATAATATAAGTTCTCAATACGTCTAGAAGTTTGTAAAATAAGATTTGGAATGTTTCTTTACATTTGTTATATATTGGTTATTTTGCTATATTATTAATAATGGTACTTACTCTTCTTGTATAAACGAAAGTACAGCAATATGCTACACATAAATGTTGTGTGGTATGTGGACATAGACATAGCTCATAGACCTTTTGAAAGCGGCCTGCATACAGCGACTTTCAGTGACCCTAAGTGACCCCAGGTCGTCCGTCCGTCCTCATTCATTGTACAATAAATTGTTACCAACATCGATATCAATGTTACACTAGATAAGACATTCAGTACACAAAATGTGTCCCACCTAGTTGCGGTGCATGCACCGCACATAAAGCAGTCTGCTTCGTGACAGTGCAGTACACCTTGTGGGATACGTTTCTATGTAATTTATTTTGACTTTTCGCCGTCAAACCGAAAGCAAATCGTCTGAAGTTACATTTTTGTAAATAGTTCCAGTAAATGAACGAAATGTCGGTAGTGTGCTTTTAAAAATACGAGGGCACTTTGTTTCTATGACGTGTCTCGTCTATCGGTAGAATATAAGTCAATGGTTACCAATATTTATTACATTAGTAAAACTATAAAATCGAGCAAAATACATGTAGTCAACACTTAAAAACTGTGATTTATAGTGGAAAGGAAATTATGTACAGTGTTTGAATAAAATGCAAAGCTGGTATTTGCATTGCCGTCAGCTTAACTCATTTTTCCGAAGGGAAAGAAGCTAGAGAATAATAGCAGGGGAATGAAAAAGGTTTTAATATTGCCAGTCAATAATGTAAGTCGCTTAACTATAATATCGTGGGGCAGGTAGCTGAGCCGGCGCCAACTTTCCAAACAAACAGACCAATAAATGTCGTCACCGAGACAATTTCTGAACGATATTATTTCTGTTTTATTTTGATGTACGTGCGGGTAATAAACTTAGTTTGTATTTGAAGGGTTTTGATTAAATGTTATATTGTTTTAGTTTTAGTATCCAAAGTAATTTTGTGAATGAATTAGGTACTGAATGAATATACGTAAAGATAAGCTTCTGCATTTTCGTGATACCTTTCAGTCGAAAGACATGTTTCATATTATGTAGGAATTAATTTCATTTTCAAGATAAGATATAATATGCGTTCATTAATAGACTGTAAAGTATAGGTACTTAGTTACAACAACTTAGTATACTTTAAAGTGAGGAGTAACAAAGATTCAGTAAGGATTAACATAGAATCTGCAAACTTAGTCGCGGACAGTCGTAAGCGTTTAATTCTTTTCTAGAAGTATTAAGGTTCTTATAAAAATAGTTACAGCACAATATGTTGATGACTAGTCTGGTTTTTAAATAAAGAATACGTTTTATCGGATTTTTGCAATTTAGTGATGGCCATTTGCTGAAAACTTGGCACAGACTTCAACGCAGTCTTAACATATGGCGTACTTTTTGCACTAAAATTTAATGGCTTCTTCTGAGTTCCATTAAATATAAATGCGTCTATCCGCAAGTGAAATACGATGTGAAGTGGTTGAATAATAGTCCACAATGTTTCCCACAAGGTATCGATTATTATTATATTGAATTCAAACTTCACAATACATATAGTAAACATACTCCTACTTTTTCGCTACTCTTCTACTCGTATTCAAAAAAGGGGGTCCTGAGCATAGTCAAAGTACAGACCTTGATTTATTAGTGACACTAGTTTTTGTAATTTGATAATTGCAGATATTTTTGTCCGATTTGTTAAATTTGTGGTTGTTTTTGTAACAAGCTACCTTCGCATCGCTACCTTTCGACAATGTGTATTTTATCAGTGCCTACAACTCTCGGTAGTCTTATTTAATAAAGGAAAAGGGAACTCATTCGTTTTTAGTACACTAAATACTTAGTAGTTAAATTACTTATTACTAAATTTTCTTTTTTTACCGTGCCCTACAGGGTCCACATTGTACATAAAACAAATTGTAACATCATTTAACATGTGGCGTGCAATAAAGTATTTAGTAGTTATGACCTTACAAGGCATTTTTGTATCCTAACCATATTTAGGTCTAGATAAGATTTCGTTTAATTTTTTACATTTTTATTTCAATGTGTAACATTCGCGTAAATCTAAACCATTACTTATAAAACTTATAAAAAAAAGTGACATTGGGCTTTCGAATTCAAATTAATACCAATGGATTACTGTTTAACTTGAATGACACAGCGACCGCACTGCACCTAAAAGTAAGTACAAAGTTGCTAAGTATCGACTTTCTAGACAAGACCAACTTCACCCAGCAGACGCAATTACGTCGTCCTTTTCAATTGTTTTTACAAAGACTGTTATTTTATTAACTCCTCTGTGACACTGTGAATACAACACAGATGATAGTAAATTTAAGAGAACAAATATCAATTTAAACGTTCCCTATTATCAAACTAAAATCGATTGTTGGGGCTATATGCTAACTTACTAAACATTCGTCTCGACTACTAGAAAACGTTTTATGATAAGTTTTCGACTTTACTAATAAATACAATAGACGTGAGTTTTTCTAAGTTTTAAGATGTATTGCGGGACGATGAAAGAGCACTTTTCGTAGTTTCAACCATGTTGGTATTCGGTATAAAGAATAATGCAAAACGGAAAACATGAATTTGTTGTTTGAAAATTTAAAATGTATTTTTAAGTTATGTTTGCTTATTGGTAAATGGTGGGCATTCTCAATTAAGTATACCAAAACTATAAGCGATAGAAGGGATGAGATGCGCTTGGTGAACGAAAAGAACATGACTGTAATATATCCGTCAATTTAAAAAAAAAAATTCTAAATCCGACTAAACCAAATTTTGAAATCGAAATAATACAATATTGTTTTTCTTCACTGTGATACATACTCAGACCATAACGGCTTATAGTTCTAACCGACAAACCAAGCATACAATGAAAAAAATAGGTACAAATTTAAATGTATGAACGGAGATAAAAAGTGGCGAGTGAAATAGGTACGGCAACCCGTGTAATCGAGATTGAAATACAAGACCTAAAAGCACTAACGGCGATCGATGTTTATGGGTTAATGCTGTTTTCTACACGTAGGTGTGCTAGCGAAGGAAACCTCTATTTACCGTGTGCTGTTTTTCAACCTACATTACCCTGCCTTTCCGTCTATAACTTGTTGTCAACCTGTATTTTTTATTTACATGATTAATAATTAGTTAAATAAGCTATCTCATCTCAACAATCAGTCAGTTTGTCGTTTTAGCCATGATTCAGCATGAATGAGTAGGCTAGTCCGGGGTACCACTGTCTCACAAAAAATCGACGTGGAGCGATGGCTTCGTTGCCTCGTTTCGTTGGGTGAGTGAGATTGCTGGTTGCCAATGACCCTTTCTTTCCATCCTATTTCCTTCCCTCTCTCCTCCCAATTTGATGGGCCGGCAACACATCCTTGATTATGGATCCAGCGTTTTGGATGTTCATGGGTGGCAGTGAACACTTACCATCAGATGACCTGTTTGACTGTTTGTCGGACCTATGCAATAAAAAAAAGTCTGTCTCAAAAATAAGTCTGCAGTTTAAATAATTACCGCAATGCGGTCTCATGTTTAGAGTTTATCTACTACTATACTGATGAATCTATTACTATTTATACGGGTCTAAAAAAATCAGTACCATCATTTGAATCACGTCATCAATATTGAAAATTAGAAGTATTGGCCATTTCATAAGTGAATGCTAAAATTGCGTACAGTAAATTAAGTTCTAAAAGTAGCTTATGTATTCGAGACTCAAGACTCGGACCGCATACGACGTGAAACTTTTTAATCTTTTAAACTTTACGCAAAGAAGAACAACACACATCCGTCACGCGTTCTTAATGTTGTTTTGTGGAGGCGGCGTCGACGAGTGTCGTTGAGTGCTAAATCATACGTGAGAAATTGTATATCGTTTAGGAACGTTCTTCGTGGATGTGGAAATACCTGGCCAGGAGAGATAAGTGTATTGTTTGGGTAGAAGAGAACCATTACAGCATGGTTATTGATATTCAATTTGGGTCTGGATTATGTGTAATATTAATTTCAGTCATGATTCGTATGAAATTATTTGGGTTGTTTGATGTTATTAAATGGTTTTAGTAACGGATCAGCTATGCTAAGAACTGTAAAGGAAAACTACAAATATAACGACTCATAAATCTGCCACATCTAATAGTTTCCGAATCTTTCGTTACGAAGTTCCTTAGCCTCTCAGATTTAAAGCCTGACCTTTTTAAATTGCTGGAATAATTGAGCAATGTTTAGTTAATGTCTGTAGAGTCAAGGTTGCATTGGAACTTACTTTTAATTTTTACACCTAGATTTGAATACTCATATTTTATGACTAAATATTAATACATATTTTTTATGTTTTCCGTAATCATCATCACCAGCATATAGCAATGCACTTTTAAGCATAGACCGCTCTAATTATACGCTATTGAACTCCACAATGGCATAATCTGCACTGTACTGTATCAATCCATATACGTCCCACTACAGGGCATGAGCCTCCTCTACAATCGAGAGTACGGTTGAGAGGAGTTAAATCAGATAGTCCACCAGGCTGGCCTATTGCGGGTTGACGGACTTTACAAACCATAGAAATTCTTGCAAATCGCTCTATTAAGCAGGTTTTCGCATGACGTTTGCTTTCACCGTTATATTGTATGGTGATTGACAATACACACATGACTCCGAAAAATCAGTGGTATGCCCTCAGCCCTGGGAATAATTTATAAAACACATCTTTGACCCATTGCACTAGATTTACACAGAAGTGGATTCCTTAATAAAAATGCTTTCAGCCTAACTTATTAAAACGGAAAATACGGATCTCAAGTGGTTTCTTAATCAGAAATCTCGGTGCAATCACCTTCAATAGACACGTTGAATAGAGCTGAGAAACTTAGGGCCTTTGTTGCTCACAATAGCCACAAGAGCATTATCTAACAACCGGGCTTGTTTAAAATACTCAAGCCAAAACAAACATTACATCATTTATCTCAAAGCATTGTAACAGAAATCAATAGAAGTTTTGTAAAACCATCTATTTGGTGAGTATAGTATGTTGCCTCGGTATATTGCCTATTTTTTTCATTTATTTAGGTTCACAAAACTGGTTGCAAATGTTTGACATTCTTAAAATACTTTGAACTTCTATATTAAAATTACGAAATGTATTCGTAACCTAGATGTGAACACGACATGTTTATATTACAGAGAATATAAATAAAACGCGACTAAACGCTGTTTGCGTCGCTAGACCCTTGAAGATCTGTAGTCATTATAATTATGCTCATCATTAAATAGGATCAGTAAAAAGCTCTATTTGTCTGCAAATGGATTTTTTTAACCGTTCATCAGCAAAGTATATATTCATTCATTCTGCTTAGGCGTTATTACGGCCGGTGCCAGAGTCCGCCGTCTAGCTGAGTCTCTAAAATAAGTAGTTAACAAGATATCTACATCAACGTGAACAAAATGCTATACAACCGTATCGTCTTCCATTAACTTATAAGACAATTTATTATACATAGTTTAGTATACATATATGTGGGTATGTATTGACATTTTCCTCCATAATTTCCGTAGATGAATATGAAAATAAGCGATTCTAAAGAAATGTGTTGGTAAAAACGTTTGAAGTAGTAGGCTGCTATCGTTCAGCATGTCAGTTATCCACGTTCTAAGGATCGGAGCGATTGACAGCCCTTATCCCCGACCCACTTGATATTCGTTTATGAATTGAAGTAAAGAATTTCTGAGAACGTATTTCGATTTAATATACAAGTAAGTAATGCTTGTAAAACGTCGTTTGAGCAACGTCTTATATTGAATTTGTTGAAGAATCTAGAGTATCACAATCATGCAATAACTGAAACGACTGAAATGTTAGTAAATACATAATTGCTTAAAAATATTGATTAACTTAGCGTGAACACAATGAAATATTTTAAAGACAGCTGTGATAATATATTGGGGGTATGTAATGACGAACGCCCGTCTACAAGGTGGACGGACGACTTGGTTAAGGTTGCAGGAAGTCGCTGGATGCAGGTCGCTTCCAACATGTTTTTCCTTTGCCAGTGAATTTTAAGGTTCTTCAGTTTGTTTTGGCTCTTTATATAATGAATGAGGATTTGCTTTTATTGAACGCTATACATATTCTTTGAGGCGATACCGAAAGTAATAACGTTCGTACAAGGATAGGCAGTTCATTAACTAAAACTTCATGGACTATTGATTAAATAGAATACAGAAAACAAAATGCAATGGAATAGAATGTCATGGAACGGGACGTAATGTGGCGTATAGGGCGAAAAAGAGAAAACGTGTTCCTTTTGCTTATTAATATTCAATTATCGCATTAGCCCTTATATGTATACGTCCCACTGCAGGGCACGAGCTACATTTACAATCGAGAGTACGGTTGAGAGGGCTTAGGCCATATAGTTGGCGGACTTTACATACCATAGAAATTCTTGCAAATCTTACGACGTTTGCCTGCACCGTTATAGTGCGTGGTGATTGAATATCAATACACACATGATTCCGAAAGGTCTTAGTTGTGCCCTGGGATTTGAACTCGCGATCACCGTGAACATATTGGCAGCCGCGTCTGGTCCAAATACCACCACCACGAACTAATCAATTTGATACAAATATTTCATTGGTATTGTAAAGGGACGTTAATCGTATCCGGGCGAAGGCTGGTGGAACAGCTAGGTTAAGGAAGGTGGAGGCCTATGTTAAGCAGTGAACTTCCTGTGGCTGAATAGATAGATAGGCATAATATTCAAAATAAAAATACTCGTAAATTATTACATACAATAAGCCCTCAACATGTATAAATCTTTCTGGCTCTCCTTACTAATATTCTCATCATAGATTCATACGAAGACTTTATTTATTAAAAAATAAACTATGAAATATGAAATTAAAAATCTTGTTAACACAATAACTGTCCGGCGCGGGACTAACTTTTTATTCAAAGGCATGTCCACGGACAGAGTTCATTGTTTGCGAAAAATGAATTGTCGCACGTTCAGGTATTTAAATAAAGTGCAACTTGGTTGGGGCAATGTTAAAACAGTGACGTCCGAGTAGGAAATTAATTTTGTAAACTTGTTTATGTAACTGATACTTTTCTGTGTTTGGTGTCCTTTTTGTTGTGACATCACTAATTAAGATTTTATTTCTAGCTAGCTTTTGCTCGCGTCTTCGCTCGCGTGAATCTTTATCTCGGGAATAGAATTGCAGCTGGTATACTATGGGTTCTCAGAATAGTACTTCAGGCATTCTGTTCAAATTAAGTAATATCGTAAAGCCTCGAAGATAAAATTGTAAGGATATATACAAGTTGCATCGTGTAAACATTTGTCAGAACATGATAATCTATGGCGTTTATGTCATGAGATAATCGCATACGATTCTCGGCGCGAGTAATTCTCGCCGTGTAAATGGCGTTTAAAATTCAGTTATTATAGACCGAGAGCCCGTGGCCGCCAGACTTTCGTAATTTTATAAAAGTTGAAAGTTTGGCTACTCAGGACACTTTTGATAGTTCTGTCATCTTGCCAGACACATTAGAGCTGATAACTTCCTAAGCCACCACGATCGAAACTTCATCATAGCTGATCGTGTGATGCCTATCACCTATGTCCAGAGGCATGCGCAGACAAACTTTCAACTTTTATAAAATGACAAAAGTCTGGCGGCCGCGGACTCTAGGTCTATTATTCTTGACCACAGTTTAAAAGTAATTTTATCAGGAACAGTAATTCTCTCTTGTTGAAAAGTACACAATATGCTTATAAGTTTACATGACAACCTGTGTTATTATAACATTTCCGTAATTTTAGGTATTTTAAATTTTATATTACTAGTTCATAATTTTATCAATTGTCGGCACACATAGTTAAAGTTGTAAACATATAAATTAACTTAAATTACTAGTATTACTTGTCCAAGCTAAATAAAAAAATCACTTACCCGATGATAGGTGAAAGCTGCGTTGGTAATGGATGATCAAAACTTGTTGTGGGCAATCTGGCTGAAGGCAGTTTTTTCTTTATTCCACAACACAAACACAAACTTATTTTATCGATAGCGAAAAATATTTATTTTTGATTTGTATGTTGAAATAATAAAAGCACTTAAGACTGGCAGTATTACTGTCTTCTACTACAAAAAAATCGCGGATACGTAACCGACAAAGTGCGAGCCTCAACGACGACCGATGTCGTCGGAGTCTCGATAACAACTGAACTTTATTACACAACTGGCGGGTTTATATAGCCTGAAACCAGTCGCAAAATCACAGATACCCACAACCCTGGTTGTAAAAATACCTCACAAATAAATGTCGCCGATAAGTATTTCATTAATTTTATATAGCGACTCGGCCCGGCTTCGCCCGTGTGCGGATACTTGTTGGGTACAGTCCACGTCAAAAACACATTATTTCGCGTGCTGTTATTATTAAAATTTACGTGACTGCTGACCTCTATACTGCTTTAGTCGTCCCGTCCTATTAAGTACATCCGATCCTGTCCCGACTCATTCTGTCATTCTGCCCTCTCCTGTACTACTTCATGCGTCTTATTTAAATACAGTGTTTTTTTCAATTTTGATGTTGGACATTTTAAGCAAAATAATTAAAATAAATAGTGAATCGGATAATTCTACACATGATGGTAAATGTAGTACGACTATAGTACGACCAAGTCCGTACCTAAAGTCCAGTATGAAAAATAATTTTCCTACAAGATAAACAGTAAGCTATGCAATTTAAAAACTCAGATTAGTAATTGCTTTTCTAAACTATGTTAAAACATCAGTACAAACTTAGAATTTGTAAGCATAACATCCCTGAAGCCTCAACTAACAAGCATACGGAATTATTCCGCACAGTACGAGGTGTTATTAAGAGGCTGCGTTATTGCCGCGACGAGGAAAGGCATGCGAAACTATGCAACGCGAGTTTCAGCGCTGAGAGTGTATTAATGTACTATACTTTGAATTTAATAAACACTCGATATATATTTTATATTTGTAAAACTTAATGCAGGGAAAATAATAGGACGTTTTTATCTAGCTGTTCCACCAGCCTTCGTCCGGATACGGATAACGTCCCGTTACAATATCATTGAAATATTTATATCGAATTGATAAGTTCGTGGTGCTGGTATTTAGACCAGACGCGGCTGCCAACATGTTCACGGTGATCACGGGTTCAAATCCCAGGGGAACACCTAAGACCTTTCGGAGTCATGTGTGTATTGATATTCAATCACCACACACTATAACGGTGAAGGCAAACGTCGTGAGATTTGCAAAAATTTCTATGGTATCTAAAGTCCGCCAACTATAAGGCCTAACTTCTCTCAATCGTACTTTCGATTGTAAATGTAGCTCGTGCCTTACAGTGGGACGTATACATATAAGGGTTGATGTGATAATTGAATATGTATTAATAAGCAAAAGGAACACGTTTTCTCTTTTTCGCCCTATTACATTACGTCCCGTTCCATGACATTCTATTCCATTGCATTTTATCTTCTGTATTCAATTTAATCAATAGTCCATGAAGTTTTAGTTAATGAACTGCCTATCCTTGTACGAACGTTATTACTTTTGGTATCGCCTTAAAGAATATGTATAGCGTTCAATAAAAGCAAATCCTCATGCATTATATAAAGAGCCAAAACAAACTGAAGAACCTTAAAATTCACTGGCAAAAGAAAAATGGAATGTGAACTGGGAATAGCGCTAATCTCCCTTCATTTGTATGCGACGACGTTTCTAAAATAGTCACCTAATTAAAAAGAGTCGCCTTTGTGATGCAGATGTGTCGGCGGCGCAATCAAAGCCCTCTCATTCCGCCAAAACCCTTTAAATAAATATCTATCCTATAAGCCCGTCAAGTGTCTCTTTACATTTTCCTTTTGAAAGTTTAATTAAGAATGCCTGATACTGTGCCCCAAATGAAGACTTACAAATCAAGATAAAGATCAAAAGCTTATTTTTCGATATTAGTACCGGGTTTTGTTATTACAGATGCCTTAAATTATAGTTATGAGATCAAAGAAAATTTATAGACTGATTTCTATAGAGTAAAGCCTTATTGTAGCCAGTTTCTACAGTGCTCTATTAGTTATTAGGGTGGTTTTATTGTCTCAACTAATATAGTTTTGACTAAACTGTGTGACGTTGTAGAATGTCACCCGGAATAATTTAAGTCTATGGCTCAATTATATATATTGTCTATGCCAATCAACACCTCCATTGCGCTGATTGGTCGATTCAATTCTGACAGCTAAAACGTGCGAACTGTCATCGCACGCATAAATACGCGTGTAACCTCTCTCGCGTCCTCTTTCTAAAAATAAACTGCGTGCTACCACGCGTGTTGTTGTTCCCGCTGGGGTTCATCAGCTTCAGCTTCACCTTCATCTGCTTCTTCTACCCTGCTTACGCACGGAGTGCTGACTTCGTGCACAGGCTTCGCTCCGCACGCTTCCTGCCCGTGCTGCAACCGCACCTGCACCGAGCCGCTGACCTAACCACTACCGGCCACGTGGCAGCCAACTTTGCCGGCGAGCTGACGTCGGGAACCGCCACGTGCAGAGGACCCGGATCAGTGTCCACAGAAGGCCAGTGACTCTTGTTGCATACCACCAGCAACAGTGCCGAGTGTAAGACGGTGATGCGAAATATTAAAGCCTGTACCGCGTAATCACCCTGAGTTCTTATTTTCTACCTACTCCTATCTGCGGGCGGTCACTAAAACCCGCCGCAGTGGCGCCCAATCATTCTAATACGTGGGTTTTCGCATCACCATTATACTCGGTACTCCACACACAGTCCGGTTGCGCAGTCTACAGCTGGGCAATCAAGCGGTTAAAAAGTTGCAAATAGGTTGGTTTTTTTTCTTTATATAAGTGAAGTGTAACGTTTGACCTTTATAGTAATTTTAAAGTAATTTATTTGCAATTTTTTTTCCCTGCTTTAACATCTATTCCTTAAATAATCATTCTTTTCCTTAAACCTAAATTCACTAAATTTCATTATGGGCACTCATCCTATTAAATACTTCCTACTAAACAAAAGTGAACTGAGTTACGAGGTGTTAATTCGCGGCGAGGACCCGACTAACACAGTCCTACAGCTGCGTAAGCAGATACACGAACTGTCCGTGTTGTACCCATCAGAGGACATAGACGAGTCAGGATTAGCATTCGACGTAGATTTCAATTCACTTAATGATTCCTTTAATGACCTACAAACTAAAATTTCAAACTTAGAATGTTCATTCGATAGTAATATGTTTAAACGCACATCCAATTTGGCAAATCACATTTTTCACAGAGCACGTAGATTGAAACCATTAACATCTGCCGATAACAAGTTATTGCATACATTCCACACTAATTACGATCTATTTGTCAATAAGCTTAAAAAACTTCACTCTAGTGAACAGACTACATTTAACGTACCCACATCGGTTGATAAAACAGATGTTACAACGTATTTATGCGAGCGTCCTCGAATTTCCGATTTTAAACTATTAAAATACGACGGTTCTACTTGTGTTCGAATATTTTTACAAAAGGTCGATGATTTTAAAGTCGCTAGGGGTATTTCATCTTCTGATCTATTGAATTTCGCTACCGAAATATTTTGTGGCAATGCACTACATTGGTTCCGTAGCATTAAAAGTAAAATTAAAGATTGGGATCAATTATCTAAATTTTTGATCGAGGATTTTGGCCAGTTTGATTATGATTATCGTTTAATTTCAGAAATTCGTAACCGTACCCAGAGTGAAACTGAAAACATCACTATATATTTTTCTATAATGTCTGAATTTTTTCTCGTCTTTCTAAAGAATTACCTGAGTCGGAAAAATTAGAAATTTTGTTACATAACATTCGTCCCTGCTACTCTAACGTTATAGCATGCTCACCTAAAATTTCTACAATTGAGGAACTTCGTTTAATTTGTAAAAATTTCGAAAATATTCAATCTATGACTGCTCAATATCATGAACCACCTCCTATAACTAATACTACGCTAGCTCCAGATTTAGCCTACACTAACAAAACTAACAACACTAACATTCAATCTAATAAAAAGTCTACACATTTCTACAATTTCAATAAACACACAAATACACAAACTAACCCTTTATATACATCTATTAGTCCAAGCAAACCGGTTGCTCGCTTATCGCTCGAGAACAAAAGACGCTCAGGTAGCCATTCATATTGTCCCCGCTGCCGCACTAATGACCACACGCTAGCCGAGTGTAAACAAAATAGGTTTCCGATTTGTTTTAAATGTGGTGCTAAAGATGTTATTTATCCTAATTGTTCGAATTGTCATTCTAAATCGAGTCCAAAAAACTTGTAGGTCCAGATTGTTGTGATATTACTACTAAAAGTGCTAATTTTGATAAGGAAGATTGGGAACAATGGCTTTCCACTATTAAAATCTTTTTTTCTACTTATAACATCACTTCAATCTGGGAACGTAAACCGGAGAATGATTCTCGTCCGTATGTTAACGTTAAAATTAGTGAAATTTCTTTTTGTGCTTTGTTGGATTCTGGTTCTTCAGTGACTATACTAGGGAACGATTCACATAAACTATTATTGTCAGCTGGTTTTAAGTTGTGTACAGATCTTAACCACACATATTTTGTTGCCGCTGGTGGCCAACGGTTAAACCCTATAGGATATATGAATATCCCTATAAGTTTTGAGAATAATTTTCATATTCTAAAAGCCTACGTAATACCTACAGTGTCATCTTATTTAATTTTAGGAATTGATTTTTGGTCTAGGTTTGAGATTTGTCCCAAGTATTTAAAATCAATAACTATGGGTAATTCTAGTACTAGTAGTGTTTCTTATTTAAAGGAAAATAAAACTAAATTATTTTCTTATGACGATTTAACTAAATCGCAGCGTCTAAACGCTGATAATACTATTGACCTATTTCGTTCTATTTCTATGGAAACTCGAGGCCTAGGCAGAACACATCTCATCACTCATCGCATTGATACTGGCAACTCACAGCCAATGCGACAACGCTATTATAGACTTTCTCCCGAAAAACAACGCGTGTTATGTAACGAGCTAGATGAAATGATAGCACTCGGTGTTGTGGAACCCTGTGAAAGTCCTTGGTGTTCACCTGTCTTACTAACTCCTAAAAAAGATGGAACATTGAGATTTTGTTTAGACAGCCGTAAACTCAATTCAGTAACTAAAAAAGATGCTTATAAATTACCGTATATGTCAGAAATTTTGGATAATTTAAGTAACGCTTGTTATTTAAGTTCTATCGATCTTTCGAAAGCCTTTTGGCAAATACCTATTGAAGAGTGTGATCGTGATAAAACAGCATTTTATATTCCATCACGTGGTTCGTTCAGGTTTGTCACTACTCCATTTGGTCTTACTAACGCACCTGCAACGCAGCAAAGGCTGGTTGATATTTTGTTCTATGGTCCTGAATTTGAGAATTGCGTTTTCGTTTTCTTAGACGATATCATTGTTGTATCTCCTAATTTTGATCATCATATGGCTATGCTTTTACGTGTCTATAATAAATTAAAATATGCTAATTTGACTATTAATTATTCTAAATCACAATTTTTTCGTACTGAACTTAAATATTTAGGTTATGTTGTTAACTCGAATGGTCTACAAGTTGATCCTGGAAAAGTCGATGCTATTCTGAATTTTCCTACACCGACCAACCCTAAGGAGGTCAAACGTTTTCTAGGCACTGCATCTTGGTATCGTAGATTTGTTCCTAACTTTAGTTCAATTGCTGGTCCCCTCAATAAACTTACTTCTACAAGTAAGAAGGCCTAAACCCTTCATTTGGTCTCCAGAGGCGCAGGACTCTTTCAACAAACTAAAGGACTGTCTAGTGCAAGCTCCCATATTGTCGTGTCCTAATTATGATATGCCCTTCGAAGTTCACACAGATGCTAGCGACTATGGTGTCGGTGCTTTACTGACTCAAACCATTGATGGCGTAGAACATCCCATTGCCTATATGAGTAAATCATTGTCCCCACAGGAGCGTAACTACAGCATTACTGAACGCGAAGCTTTAGCAGTCTTAGTTGCTTTAGAACATTGGCGATGTTACCTAGAGAGTGGTAAAAAATTTACTGTCTACACAGACCACTCAGCTCTTAAATGGTTTCTAAACCTGAATAACCCTACAGGTCGGCTCGCTCGCTGGGGTGTCCGACTCTCTGCATTTTCCTTCGACATTAAACATCGTAAGGGTGCAGATAATGTTATTCCTGATGCATTGTCTCGTTCTTGTCCTAAGCATATAAGTACTATTGATACTTCCATGAATGTTACTAAAACAGCTGATGAATGGTACCTAAATATCTTTCACGGTTGTCAAAATTCACCAACTTCATACCCTAACTATTTAATTAAAGATAATCGTTTGTATCGGTTTATGAAATCTAAATGTGTACTTAATACTGAATTTGAGTGGAAGGAAGTTGTCCCTCAGGAACTTCGGTCGTCTATTATTTCTGAAAACCATGATAACCCTTTAGCTGGACATTTTGGTATTTTCAAAACTTACAGAAGGCTGGCACAAAAATACTACTGGCCAGGAATGCATGCTAGTGTTGTAGAATTTGTTTCTTCTTGTGATGTCTGTATTTCCCATAAACATCAAAACCACACCACTTTGGGTGAAATGGGCAGACCTAAGTCGTGTTCCCGACCATTTCAAATGTTAAGTATCGATATTGTTGGACCTCTCCCTTGTACTAGAAAGCAAAATTGTTATATTTTTGTAGTTACTTGTTGTTTTTCTAAATATTGCTTACTTTTTCCATTAAAACGCGCTACCGCGGAAATTATAACTAAAATTCTAGAAGAAAATGTTTTCCTTGTTCATGGCATTCCATCAACCATTCTTATGGATAATGGACGTCAATTTATTAGCTCAACTTTAAAAAATATGTTAGAGAAGTATAAAATTCCAAAAATTCATTTTACACCTAAATATACTCCTCATGTCAATACTGTCGAACGCTACAACAAAACTATCATGACAGCTATTTCTACATTTATTGAAAATGATCAACGCGTATGGGATCTCTTGATTCCCAAAATACAGTTTGCAATTAACAACTCTGTTAATGAGGTGACTGGCTACACTCCCTCATTTCTAGTATATGGTCGTGAACTAGTTACTTGTGGCTCACACTATGTAGACACTAATGTGGATCAGGATATTATTTTCATACCTCGAGATCATTATGCTGAAAACTTAGGCATACTATCTAATATTTTTAACAAAGTACAGTCGTTACTTCTGCAGGCACATCAGAGGAATAGTGCTAACTATAACCTAAGGAAGAAACCTGCGGAATTTAATGTTGGCGATGTAGTTTGGAGAAAAACTTTTTATCAAAGCGACAAAGATAAACACTTCAATAGAAAACTTGCTCCCAAGTTCTTAAAATGTAAAATAGTTTCTAAAAAATCACCTTTAGTATATGATTTGGAAGATATGAACGGTAATCCACTAGGTACCTGGCATATCAAAGATTTAAAACTAACTAACTACAAATACTAATATCTATTAACACATCTAACATTTTATATATTTTTAACTACATGACATTAACAGCGACACTAAACATATCCTGCCATTTACTAACATCTCCTATTTACCATTACTCTTCTTGTTGGTTTAGAGACTCCTTTAGTATTGCAAAGTATTCTCTGTTCTATAAGGTCTTGGTCATAATATATTTTGATGCTAGACATTTTGAAAGAAAGATGCATGTAAGAAGATAGAATGAAAGTGAATATAACAAGAATGCTAAGTAGGCAGACGGATTTTACTTATATTTAGTTATAAGTAAAATCCTGGTCTTTTCGGCGGGGTACTGTGACGTTGTAGAATGTCACCCGGAATAATTTAAGTCTATGGCTCAATTATATATATTGTCTATGCCAATCAACACCTCCATTGCGCTGATTGGTCGATTCAATTCTGACAGCTAAAACGTGCGAACTGTCATCGCACGCATAAATACGCGTGTAACCTCTCTCGCGTCCTCTTTCTAAAAATAAACTGCGTGCTACCACGCGTGTTGTTGTTCCCGCTGGGGTTCATCAGCTTCAGCTTCACCTTCATCTGCTTCTTCTACCCTGCTTACGCACGGAGTGCTGACTTCGTGCACAGGCTTCGCTCCGCACGCTTCCTGCCCGTGCTGCAACCGCACCTGCACCGAGCCGCTGACCTAACCACTACCGGCCACGTGGCAGCCAACTTTGCCGGCGAGCTGACGTCGGGAACCGCCACGTGCAGAGGACCCGGATCAGTGTCCACAGAAGGCCAGTGACTCTTGTTGCATACCACCAGCAACAGTGCCGAGTGTAAGACGGTGATGCGAAATATTAAAGCCTGTACCGCGTAATCACCCTGAGTTCTTATTTTCTACCTACTCCTATCTGCGGGCGGTCACTAAAACCCGCCGCAACTGTTCATTCATTTTGAAAAGAAATAACGGCATACAAAATAAATTTAGTAACCTATTTACATGTTTCTAAATGCGACGATGGGCTGAAGATCGAGCCCAGTTGCGTGCTATGGGAGAGGCCTATGTCCAGCAGTGGACGCAGAAGGGCTGATGATGATGATGATGATGATGAAATGCCAGATTTGCGACTGCAAAAAAACGACATTTCCAAACAATTTAACATGCTGTATTTAGAACAAAAAAAAAACAATTAAAAAAATCGATGTTTCTAAAAGGTTCGATAATTGATCTTCCAATTTAAAAAAATACAAGTTCTTTTTATTACCGAAATAAAAAAAATAAATGTATGGTTATCGATAGGCAAAGAACTAGCTATCGACACAAATTTTACGACACACTTATTTGCAATAGCTGGACACGGCTGAGGGTTTCAGTGCACCATAACGTTGATATAACGTGCAGTGTTGCTGTTCGAAAACCACGTTCGGACCGTCCAGCCTTGGTTAGTTTAGCAACGCTTAGAATGTGCTTCATTTTGATAACACTTTCAAGTGCATCGCTTTCTCGCTATAGCGTATTAAGTAAAATTTCATTGACTGGCTGAACTCGCAAGTATGTCCGTTTTCCTTTTTAGCTTGGGTTTCTCCGACTTCTCGCTGATCGAAATCATTCTGTTGACCGTGCCCTTCCTCTCTCTCTCTCTCTCTCTCTCTAGTGGATACTGTGTTTGGATTAAAAAGGTTTAAACACAATTAAATCTGTTTTAATACATGTTCTAATGTGTATGCAATATGCATGTTCATAATCGTCGACATACCTTTACACCATCCATACCTAAAAACTTACACCTTCCTAATTAATTAAGCACCTAATCTGCAGCTAAACACACAGTGTGGTATATTGATGCGCAGGGAGCACCAGGTTTCGTTGGATAAACATTTGGCGTCCGCACTCCAGTTTAACGCGTGAATGTCCGACCTCTCCCAGCCTAATGAATAACATGCAAATGCCCTGTCTAATGAAAGCCACACTCTTTGCCCAACCAGCTTTTTATACTCTATCTCGGCCAAACATTAATATAGTTGACATAACTCGCATTAGTATTCTTGAAATTAACATTAAAAATGCTTGCGGTATTTTTGTAGGAACTATAAAATACCAAGACGCTGATTTAGAATTACTGCGTTTTATGTTGCTTCCTTCCACAAGTTCAGCAGTAGATTTCTTGAGGTTGAAGAAGGAGAGGAAGGCGGTGCTAAATGATAAAAACACATAAAGACATAAGATATAAGATTAACATAGGAGACAAGATAGACAAATAAGATTACAAAGACACACTGTACTTTGTGTAGCTAGACCACAAGATCATCAGAATCGACTGCAGCAATGTGAATAACTCATTGAAATCATTACAAAGTGTTATAATATTACTTTTGGTCAGTATTCCGCTGAGTCTTCAGCCGGAAATAAATTTTTGCTTTCCTTCTCTTATCCCGCTTCTTACTTTTTATCCTCAACGTCGAGTAAAACACGTGTTCATTATGATGAAGGACTGTATCAATGCCGTTAAACCGTCAGTTTTATAAAGTAATAAAATTATTTTAGGATCATTAGGCTTATCATCAATTTAATTATATTCGTCTATCTTCTCCAAAAATATCTCATTCAACTTTAAGTATAAACAGTTCCGATTTAATTTATTTTCAGATTTGGAATTGGCTGGCTGATGAATCAGTCATTGTGATCGGTCACATTTGTAAGTCAAGAGAGTACCTACTAGCAATAAAACAGTGTGTAGTGGCATCAGTGGACACGGCGGTGAGCGGCATCGAGTGGGTTTGCGTGTAATCGCCGCTGTACACACAACATTTGCATACTCATTGCCGATATGTAAGTGCATTCCACAACCATTGTCCGTCCGCTTAGCCTCGTATCCCGCTTAATGTTATACCGTGTCCCATGTGTCTGTGTTGAGACTCACGCATTGATTTCGTATATCTGGATGTAGAATCTGAGTATACATGAACGATACTCCGAATTTCAAAAGATAAAAAAGGAACTAAGGGAATAAAGAGGATATCGACAGATTTCTCATATAGTTTCTTATTCACAGCTATGAAACGGTCCGAAGCGTTGGTAGTAACACTTAACGATTCAAAAGGTTTTATGAGAGTGTAATGAAAAAATAAATAATTATGCATCATTTTAAGAATATTCGTTCAATAAATATCTTTACATTATATAAGTAAAACTTTCACGCATTTTCCGATTAGCAAGCTCAATCAAAGCAAGATCAAAAACTATTCAATAAAAATACTAAAATTCTTTAGATACAGAATGGACCAAACAGAAACTCATGTTTATTTATATTCAGCAACTATATTCAATAAAGACCAATACTGCGCACATGAAAGGTACAAAATAGAATCGCAACATTGGATCCAAGATGGTTCGGGATGCCAGTCAATTGGATACAATATTCATTATTGATTCTCACTGAGACGCTGTGACGGCTACTCCAGCCGGTATCCGATATTAAATTACTAACTTGCAATAAGAACAAAATGATAGACATTCCGACAAGTTTCAATATGCTTTATTATCTGAAAGAATTTCAAATCTTGTATCTTGTTATGCGGATATTTAACTTCACACTGGTTCGCTCGAGAATTTGCCTAATGAAGTGAACAGCTCCGATAGTTTTATACAAGTGCTTCCGTTTTATATCGGGAATAAAGTCTTCCCGATCCGATTGAAGGCGAGACGTCGGGATCCTACTCAATTGTTGTTTCCAACTACACTGTATGGGGAATTGACAATATGCTTTCCCGGAGACCTGTTGCTGTCAGCCTTTGTGAAATGTTTTATGGCTCTTATCAAATTAAATATAAAGCGCCAACTTTTTGTACGTGATTTATTTAAATATAAAGCAAATATTCAGTTTTATGTAGCGTAAAATGGTGTTATGGGCTGTTGGGAATTTAGATTATTATTCATCTGGCCTTGTTTTTATTTTTAATTTATTTATTTTTAAGTAAAACTTACAGACAAAATAACAAAATATGAAATATCAACCATAAATAAACAGAAACAAATGAGAAATAAAAGATCGTTGTATTGTCGGCTATGTTGTATTATAAGTATGAATTTGAAACTTGTCTGTTCGTCTTACCACAAAGTGCACTATTTATTGCTTTAGAATCAATTCATTAAATAGAGCATATATCTGGTGGCCTTTATATAATGCTATAATTCATTTTCTTTCTTATACTATCCGATACATATTTTGCCACTCTAACATGGGATTTTAAAACAAATGTGTGGGACACATTCATTTCAGATAATTGAAGTTCAGGTTGAAACATTTTCAAATCTTCAATATGTTGTTTTTGAGTCCAATGATCTCTTGGAGAATGTAGAACATGAGTGATATGTTTAATCTTATCCATCGCTGTGATATTTAGTTGTGTAGATTTGTCCATCAATTCATAAGCCAACTTAAGTGCCTTGTCTTCTATTCTTGGGTTTGTATAAATCAAAATTCTTTCGATGTAATAACTTGGTAGAGAATACACCTTCAATACTATATTTATTATAAATGACTTAATACTGTAAGGTAAAATTTCCAACATAGCCAGAAACAGTATGACGAGAGAATGTATTTTTCTCAATAGTGTCACGTGGCGTCCCATCGGAGTTTCGCCGAGTTTTTGCAACGTTGGGAATAGTAAGTGTATTGATGCGGTTTTTTGGATCAAATCTTCGTTTTTATTCAGCATTTCCACTAGTAACCATGCGCCGAGAGAATGTCCGATCAGATGCAGTCTTTTTGGAGTTTTAATGTGGTAGTTTATTAAATCTAGTTTGTGATCTATTTGACAGTTTATATCGTATGATATTATGTTACATTCTTCGTGTTTCTTTCTCCATTTTTTATTTTTTTCTTCTTCGGGTATTATGTCGTGTCCGGCATGACCTACAAATGAAAATGGCTTATTAGTTTGCATGCATTAACCTTAATGACTTTGATATTGTTATCGTTATAAAAAAGATGATATAATATACTAATGGCAAGTTTCTATTATTATATCCGCAGTGGCACATAACAAAAGCTGTGAAGCGTGAACCGTGATAACAAATAATTATGTAATACTAAAATATTATCATTTTTTTTTTTTACTATTGCATCTTCTTTAAACCTAGTAGTTTTACTCACGGCTTTGTTCGCGTGAAAAGTTTTCTAGGTTAAAAGTCTCGCTATATACTTTCTCGGTATAAAAAACACCCTATAACACTTCTTAATATATTGACTACCCGGCACTAAGATATTTTTTCAATTCAAACTAGTAGTGCCTGAGATAAGCGTGTTCAAACACACAAACAAACTCTTCAGCTTTATTTATTTTAACTAGTTTTTACTAATTACAAGTAACACCCAATACAGTAGAGGAAAATTTTATTACACAAGGTACATTAATTAAATATTACATGCGCAAATTAAACATTTATTATGAAAAAAAAGGTAAACCATTTTTTTATTTACTTTAGAAAGCTGAACTAAAGGTAAGATAAATGTATAAAAAATGTATGTATAAATAATTATAAATTTATATTTACCAATCAAACAAAAAGGCAGTTTCGTCCTTTTATGAATTTCCTCTCCAAATTCCTTGTAAAACACGGGTATTCCCGGGCAACCGATAACACACACAATAACATCTGAATCCGTAGTTCCAAAAACATCTCCCCACACTATTAAATGCGTCTCAACTCCATTAAGAGTCTTGTATACATCCATTCCAGTCGAAGGATTAAAACGACTGCGGTCTGTGGCAACAAGTCTAGAAATCAAGCGATCATGACATAATATTCCAACCGGTTATATTGGAGTGTTACGGCCACTGCACACGGAGTATTTTTAACGCGCCGAAACGACGACGCGCATTTTACGAACGCGCGCTCATAGCACTGTAGATGAGCAAAGATTTACTATGCAAAAGTTCACACATTGCGTCTGAATAGCATTAAAAGCGCGTTAGCGCGCGACTACTGGGCGTCCTCGGTGCGTTAAAAAGACGCTGTGTGCAAAAACTCTTAAATTTGTGTCCTTAATACATATAATAAGACATTACACATTTACATTTTACATTATTTACGTAAGTATCCATATTTTTAAAACAAATGGAAATATCGTGATGATTTTGCTGACGTAAATGCAATGACTAAGTTTTTAGAATGAAGATACGCTTCACGATTTTGCCTATTAAGTTGTACTTTTGTAAATATGTACATAAATCAATTGTTTGGGAAAAGTATACGCTTTTTGTACTAGCAACGTCACTGATGTATTGTCTTTAAATGTAAGTGTAGAGGGCTCTTAAGTGTGTCATGTTGGGAATAGCAGGTTACATTAGTGTCCCCAAAATGTGTTTGTCACTTATACACTTCAGTACAAATGGCGACACTGATAAGACGGTTCAGGTATGCCGTGATTCTAAGGAGGTACCTATTTGTTGAAAAAAACACTGGTATTCTCTATGTAATAGGACTTAAAAGTTGTCTTATAGATCAAAAATAGAGGTAGGCAGTAGCGGTAAACCGGTTTCCCCGCGTCAAGAAAATAAGAAGTATCAATGTATGCACGTCACTTTATGTTCGTAATAGACGATAACTGGCAAATAATATTTTTTCGCCAGTCATAGAAATTACACCGAGCTTTTCAATTCCATTTTCAGTTCATTTAAAAAAATATTTTTATCTGGTATCCATAGTGTGTTAGATTAATTCAACGCTCTTCTTTTTGTTATTATACGTAGTGATTTTTCAAGGTGATAGATATAACTGGAAGGTTAACAAAACCATTACGTATTTAGATTAAACTATAATAGTTTTATTTGGTTTATAAATGTTATCTTTAATAGGTTTGTTATGAAAACATAAGATTATTAACCAAATTTAAATCTGCTTCATTCAAATCCTTTTACAATTATCAAATTAACCCATCACCGCTTCAGATTGATGATACATGAAACCCCTAAGCAACTTGAATATCATATTTTAAATAACCAAAACATGTGAAATATTTTGTTCAGTCACAAAAACCCTTGTAATGTCCACAGCAACCTGTTAGAAGATGTTTGCAATAGTATCATTATCGAATTTTTGTGATTGGTCTCAGCTACGTAAACTAAATGCAACACTGTTGAAATAAAGGAAATTATGAATTTAATTTTGTTTCTTTTTATTGCGATGAATGGCGATACGAGCATGCCATTCGTCTCATCACTCATGGCAAGCGAAACAACCGCTCATGGACAGTAGAAAACTAAACAACGCCATGAATTACAAAACAATGCTTGGCATTCCACTGCGCTCTCCATCCTGAGACATATGATGTTAAGTCTCAATATTTCCAGTAGTTACTTGATTAATAGTTATTTGATTATATAAAAGCGGCTATACAGACACGCAAATACACTGCAATGCGTAGTAATGAATAAATCATGGTCACTCCTTGTCTGCTTGCGATGAAACCGCATATCCAAGCAAGCAAAAAAATATATTACAACTAGGTCCTGCCCGTTTATCATTCAGGGTATTCCCACCTACATTCAAATTAGACTTTATTCCAAATGATATTAGGTTGAAAATACAAGTGTGTATAATTTTAAGGTGAGTGACACCATCGTATGCTAATATGAGGCTGTGTGATTTGCGCTTATGAGATTCAATTTCACGCACGTGTATGATTGACGGGGACATTATGCAGCTGTTCAGACTTCCACATAATTTTACTATTCTACCGTCTTCGTCGCGTTTATTTACTTATTTATCTCGTTTGATGGTTGGAACTACTGTATTGCCTGTTCTATATGTCGATGTGTACGTGAAGCGATGGATCAGTGCCAAAGCATTCGTTAAGTAAACAATATAGAAATCTAATCAGTTTTAAGCAAATATGCGCGTAATTATTTAGCTTTGATTAGCTACTAAAAGGTTTCATATCAGGGATATCAAGGAAGATTCCTAGAACAAATTCTCATTTCAAATTATTGCGAATTGGTCTTAAACAACTTATGTTAAATTCTATGGGAGCGAAAGAGAAAAACAATCAATAGCTACCATTTTAGCAAAATATGAATAAGAGCCTAGTATCCAAAATATAATAAAGAAGATATCTAGATAATTGATTTATTTGATTACAATAACTAATTCAGAGTGGAGCTGAAAGTAGTTTTGTAAAGAATAAAGGATATAGTAAATTACTAAGGATGAATGGTGTTATCTTGAGATAAACTTAGTACATTTCAGTAACGAATGTTGAATAGATAGCAATTGTCGGGGACTATCTAGTCGCAACAAAGCTGTATGAGAGAATAACGTTTGAATGAAGTGTCATTGTTACGCGCGGCTCCTCGAAAGAAATCTACAGCGAAGTGCTCAACGCGATGTTTCAAACTACATTGAAATTACTTTTTGTTCCAACCTTTTCGCAGTTTCAACGATAATAATTATCGATATACAATTTTTTTATATTATAGTGACTTAACAATAACCACCTGTCACCCATTATCGTCATATAGGAAAGTTTAATATTCAGCAGTGGAGTTTCTGTAGCTGATAATCATCATGGTGCTGATATGTATGGGTGATATTAATCAAAGATTTCTGTTTCTAAAATGCAGTTTAAATCAAAAATGATCCAATGTTTCACAGATTTGTCTTCAATCATAGAGTACATCCCGCAGCTGGGTATAAATCATGTCACAGGGAGGGAATACGGTCTCTTAGTCCTGCGTTCCGGTCTAATGTTTGGTTTGGTGCAAATTAGTAGTCTAATATCGAAGTGTGCGGGCTCCTGACGCAGCTTAACGACCGTTTCTATTACCATCTAGCAACTACCTTGACAGTCCACTCAGTCGGCAATTCTAGGGAGGACTCGATAATTTTGCCTACAAATGTGTTCTTTCATTCGAAAAAAGTGTGCTGAGATAAATTGCGAACGTGCGAAATTTTGTTTGGAGACACTACAAAGGAGAATATATATTTCGAAGGTAGCAAATTTGATAAGGTGACATATAGACTACGTTAGTGTGGGCTTTCTAAGACGTTGTCATTTTATAGTACTACAGTAATTTTATAGTCCAAAAAATTATGAGACCAAAAACAATGTCATTTCATCTTCTGAGTTCATCTAACCTCACTTAAGAACGTCATAGTTTTTAAACGCATTTATTACATTGAAATAACTGAACTTATATACCCAAAGAGTAACAATAAAGTATACACGAATAATTAAAATGTAACCTAAAACTACTGAAACTCCATCCGTATCTGTCCGAGTACCGACGAAGTTGACACACGCAGTTTTAATTGTGGCTGACATTCGTCGAGTTAATGCGCATTAATGCCCTGGCGAAGTTATCTTAATTAAACAAAGCTCCGTCGGGTCTCGTCTGTGTGTCGGAGGTGCTTGTAAACATTCAGCCACTTGGCTGGTACATCGGGTTTAAGGCCGACATATTGTTGCAAGCTCGCTACTCGTTTAAAATACGTTGTCTCTTGAAACGCAACCGCCGCCACTTTACTTATTGTTTTAGAGGATTGCGCAAGCGATGTAATGTTTTGTTATGGCTTGATATAACTAACTTGCGATGGACTGTTGTTCTAGGTGAACATGTTTTATTAAGTTTCACTGGTAGTGTAAAAGTTTTAACAGTTTTTCAATGAGAATTAATATTTCCCAAAGATCGTGACGATAATTTTTTTAGGTTTTTTATTTAAAACCAAATCACGCCGAACGCTTGTTATGTCGCGTTTTTATCATCTCTGTTTGAATACTACTATTATACTACTATTCTAAGTAGGTAGGTACTAGGTATACTAGAGCTTTTTCGTGTTTGACCATTACAGTAAGGTAAGGTTATTTTACTGTACTTGTTTATTATATTACAAATTACGAAATATGACACGGAACATCTGGGCCACATCAGCTGGGGATGGGTCCCAAGAATTTGGCCAAATAGCGGCGGGCCCTTATCGAGTTCCGCATTTTTCTAAACAATGGCGCCGCCCCGACAAACTGCGTTGGATTATGTGAAAATTTCACGAGGAATTTTCGTGAAATTCCCTTGAATGGTTCAATGTGAGTGAAATTCTCCCGAGTTCAATACATTCGAATATCCTTTTGAGATTGGAGTGACACAAAGCGTATTGTTACAGACGAGAGGTTTCTATCCCGTGCCGTTTTGTCACGAGGACTTCTGGAGTTATTGTCTTTGTATCTGTTGTCTGTGCCACTAGCTTTTATATTTGCTACCTGCCTCTGTTTTGTCCATAAAATTCATATCTGCTCTGTTTATCGACTGTAATTGTCAATTTGTTTTAAAGGGCTTGCTATTTGCCCTACACAAAGTAAAGGCTTTGTAATTGTATATTATTATGATTGTTGCTACGTACCTTAAAATATTTGATTCAATTATTTTAGGAGGCTAAATTCCACAAGTGTTTCGAAGTAACTACTGCTGCCTGTGACCATTCACAAATCTAAGGGGATTGAGGACGTATTGCCTTTGTCGAAGATTAGGCAATATTGGCACACAAAGCGCAGATGCAATTGTGTTACTTCAAGTCTGTGTTCTGTGAGACTTACTACCGTTACTACTATAGTCAATCCGATTAGACTAGATGTCAAAACTGACTGCAGCATAATCGTTCCGTATTAAAATTTAACGATTCAACCGCATATTTTGATTTTTGGGGATTTATTTGTACCTATTTTCTATTCTAAATCAGTTCACATTTATTCAATTTATATCGAGTTGTCTGAATGTTAACTATCTGTCGTAAAGTTGCTTACCTCAATCATTGATTCCACATAATTGAAAGTTGGTGCAAAAAAGTTGAACACACTCAATATTTTCTCATATATAGGCATAAAAATCAATCGACGAGACGATACTAAAAAGAAATAGCACAGCTAAACGAAAATTCGAAATGAATTTAGTACCTTTACATCTTTAGAGCGACAGTAAATGGGTAAAATTCTTATTTAATATTATGAATGTGAGTTTATTTTGTAACGCTTCCACTTTTATAAGTCAACCGCCTAGGTATCATAAAAAATTGCAAATATGTTGTCAGGGGTACAAAAAAGGATATTACGATGTACCTACCTTTCATCCAGGGAAATCTACTGTTCCAATGGGATTGAAGAATAATTTTACGTTTTATACAAATGCTGCCGGTGGTGACCGAAAATCTTGACAAAACCTACAATATCGCAAGTGAAGTCGCGTTTAAATCATAGTTACATATGTATTTTATTCGGTATGGTATAAATAATGCTATATTTAAGAACGGTACAAATATTGCTTTATTCCTGGGTCCAAGTGGAACTAAGAGTGCAATTTCATTTTAATTAAATTAATCAAACAATGAATTAGAAGAGTGAAGACGGCGACAGTAGGTACAATGAAATCTGACGGGTCGAGACATTTTTGGTATTAAAAGATAATAAGCAATTACTGAAAGTTCTAGAAGTCTTTGCGTTTGTTCGAGTACTTGGAAATGGAATGCAGCAGTTTTCTTTTGATAATAATTCACGCTCAAATTATTTCAGTCAATAAATTCATTGTTACTATTGTTAGGTCTATCCTTGTGCACGCATTAGACATAACAACTGGATGGAATTAATCAATTGTACACAATGAGGTATTTCACAATATTTTTTTTTATTTTTCGTACATTCGTTTTTAATATAAAATATCTACGATTTCAAATAATTGTGAAGTTAATTTTTATTCAATAATTTTATTGACGACTATGAATCACATTAAGGCAAATATAATATAAAACCTTAATATAGAAAACCACACAGAAAACTCGCACGAAACAGCTAGTTCAACAGTATCCTCGAAACTTTTAAAGGTCAATTATAAAAGAAAGTTTTTCCACCGATAGTCCAGCCATTTCTAATACGCGAAGGAACTTAGTCAAAGCCATTGTGCTAACTTCAACGGATTTACAGCTCTTGGTTCTTTATAGTTGCACAAAAGTAAAAGCATTTTCAGATCCCCAAATGCGGGCGCTAGGAAAAATTGCCCCTTGCGCTTTAGAGCTACTTATATCTCGTTGTGCACTGTTAAAACTTAAATTTTCCTGATGCATTTTAAAAATTGCATAGCCGCTTCTTCTGAGTTGTCCTTCCATAAAACGGAGTTTATAATTGACTGAGTTGGTTTAAGTAAAGATTCTTACTTACTACTTATTCTTTGATATCATTCAACAAATGGTTTTACAAAAGACACATCGATATTGATTCTTTGACGTAGTTAAGTTATTTCACATCCAGCACTTCAGCACAAAATCGATTGCCACGAACGGCGATAGTATTTTTGATTGAAGTCATATTCAATTATAATCATGATTTGACCGCAAAACTTTGCCAACATCACAATAGTCTTATAATTAACCTCATGTTAAACAAAGCAGCATACGTACCGCCAATTAAACCGAACATAGGGTTAAATCACGCAATATTGTCTACGGTAATGATAAAATAATGCGAGCGGCGGCTGATTGCTGACGACAGGTGCACAAGCTGTCTGAATACTAAACACTCCGGCGCGTTCATATTAATTATATGACATACAATTCAAGATTCATTAGTTAGCTTTTCATTTAACGGATCTTGCACAACTGGCTCACCCTCATCATTGTTATGTCGAATCATTACCATTTCATGTTAATAGTTTGGTTTCATCAAGGGAATTGGTATTTTTATACCATAAAGTAATGTGAAAAGTGATCAACAGCGTCCGTAATTTTACAAAGAATGGGAGTCGCAAACATGTTGCCGACTTTTTAGAATTAGGTTTGTTAGTATATGGATCTTTAGTTACATCATGGCATTAAGATAATGGCGATATGAGGCTAATTCATTCATAACACGTCTCTTTTTTCGTGGCTCAGACGTGAATATTGATAAGCACTGTAGTTAGTAAAAGTATTCATAGATATTCATACTTTCCTCATCAAGATTGTACTTCTGTGACGTCCACATTCTACAACTACTTTCTTCTATAACTGATATTCAGTAACAATTTAATATCTCCACTAGATCTCTAAAAAAATAACACATCTTCATAAAAAAGAAAGGTAATTACAATCAAACTTTAGTAATAAAACATGACGATTTAGAGATAAGTATTACTTGAGCGTATATTCGCAGAAGGAGTAGGAGAGCCGGTGGGAATCGGTCCAATTTTTGTACAATCGTAAACCCACAAGATTTACTGAACGGCCCTAGTTTTAACGAGGGCACTGTCCTCCTACCCTTCTCACGAAATATAGTTTTACGACAATCGCTAGTGAGCCATTAAACAATTTTGCACGCGGTCGGTTACATTGTATTTTTCTCTTTCATGTATACGTTATGATTAACACTTTCATGCTTTGGGAAAGTTTTTGGGTTCGGAATTTTGTCAATAATTATTTATGTGCGTAATTTTGAATAATAGAGAATTAACGGGTTAAAGAACATTGGAAAATACACACAATACATCAATTCAAACTAATCTATTATCCTCCAGATTAGTAGTCATTTTTGATAGCCCAAAGATAGAATCACCTAAGCAGGTTCGAACAAATTGAAATAATCTAGAACGTACGCGACGTATCTCGAAAGTTCTCCTATTTTGTCGACCACGCGGCTGGTATATACAAAAGATACGGTTGGCAAATGGGAAAGTCTGTTCGTATACGTAATAGAACAAAGATGGGGGCGAAGAAGCGAGTTTTACGCGATTACTACGAACCTGTTCGAAGCAAAATCAGCTCTTTATATGTTCCTATTAGGTTTTAAGGTGTTATGTTTGATTTGAATTCCGTGTTTAATCTCTCGTCCAGGTCGTGACAATAGAAATTTTGTCGAACCATTACAATAAAAATTCAATTTGATTCAATTACTTCATTTAAAGTTACTGTTATTGGTATAAATATTTTATTGACAATAACTTATAGACCTACTTTAGTTCAAAATCCATTAAAAGCATTATGATCTATAACGTGTCTTTTACGACTTCCTCATTCCAATAATTTTGTAGGATTCCTTATTTCTATTTTACTACAGCGAATTTTATATCATCGTATTTTTTTCTATTTAGGTATTTTTTACTTAAGATATACCTATTGATAAACTATTTTCATCCTTCATCCTCTAGCTTTTACATTCTTGTTTAATTATAAACCGTAGATACGCTATATACGTCTTTTTAGGTGTAATATGTATTTTACTGGCTGTTATTAAGCACCTCCTCACTCATTCATCCTTCGTATATTATAAATAAAAGGTAAATGAATTGTAAGAACAACAGAATAACCGCATCATCTAGCAGAACCATGTTTTTTCTAACAGGATAAAACGAAAACAATGGACCAGATGGTAGATGCAGTCCAATCTAAATAAAGTTTTCACCGGAGCAGAACGTAAAATTACACTTTTTATTTTATTTTTCTTCATAATTTTTGTCTAAGCTTTTGATCTTGTGATATTTTATACTACTTATATTTGACGTGTATAATATCAGCTGTTCTTTATTTACATTTCTTTTTCTCGGTTATGGCCACGTTGAGAGAACTTTAATGCCAATTAAATAAATAAATAATAAATTAATTAATAAATACACCCAACAGTCACATACATAGTCCTGACCCCACACTAAGATCGAGTCTTTTGTCGTGAGTATCAGAATCTACGCGAGACTTTTCGGTATCACAAACACCCAGACCCGGAATAAATATCTGTGGATCATACATATTTGTTTCGGTGCTGGGATCGAACCCGCGGTCTCACGTTTCACAGCCGGCATCTATCCAACTGCGCCACGGAGGCTGTCATAGGTGAAATAGGTTCATAATAAAGATTTAAAAAAAAAAATCTACACCAAAGAACTATTGAGACCGGCAGTGTATGTGTACGTATATGTATACTTAATAACACTGCAAGTTTATAATTTTCTTTTCTGTGCCTCAGTAGTTCTTCGAATGTTTGTACACGTCTGAGGTTTTCTATAGAAAGTTGTTGGCGACATTGCAGCTAAGTTCTAAGTTTACTTCTGCGAATGACAAAATACGATGTCAATCCTAAGATTTCTGTGGACATTTCCCCAAACGCACATATACAGCTTCTGTAGAACGCGTAGAGTACTGATACATTTTATCGAAATAATTGACATTTCGACAACCAATGCCAATGGCAAAGAATGTAGCAAAAGGTTAAGGTAACATGACAGAAAAGTGAGTTATGCAAATATTTTGAGACAGTTTTTTAAATACATACTGTTTATAGCATGGGTACTTAAGACGAAGTAAAATATAAAAGCAATTAAGGTTGTCACAGTTGTGTCAAATGCAAAGAACATAAAATGTTTATACAATATTACATATTCTCTTTAACAATGTTAGATACCATTTTTGATAATAGATGGTACTCTTATTACCTTCAAATGTTATATAGTAACTTATTTAACAAATTAAAATATGTCAAATCGACCAATAGTGTGTGTTGATGACAAAGAATCACTTTTAACAAGTAAAAGCTTGTGCAAACAAGTATTATTTTACCAAAATTTCCACCTATTTTCCAGCTTAAAGTATGTGTACGTTTAACTCCGAGGTTTATTACATTGAAGTGTTAAAGCAACGCGACGTAACTAGGTAAGCGTCGATGTTACAAATGCATTTCAGTAGGATGGAAGGATACCGCGCGTTGTTTGTGTCGAACTTGGTTCTGGTAACGAGATAGTTTGCTTGTTTAGCGGATGTTACCATATGAACAAAGACTAATTTAACCGACGACGTCATAATTCGGGTAAGGCGGTGAGTTAAAATTTAATTATACAAACTGCATCGAACCGCTCGTGTGGTGTGCTGTTACCATGTAAAAAAACTTAATTAACTATCAGTTTTGCTTGTAATTCACGATTGTGCTTCAGTATGATGTTTGAATTGTTAAAAGGTTTTTGTTATTGTATCAATTTATTACAACATATTTTTTTTATTATTAAAAGAAAATCTATCATTGATAAAGTAACCATAATTAGTTTTAAAATGTAGCATTTACGGAATTAAAAAAAAAAACTATTCAATATGTTTCAAAATTACAACCGTTCAGTCCAAACCTTCCACTAAAATCAAAGCATCTAAAATGAACCGGCATAATCCGTGAAACCACAGGAAGTGCAATAAAATATATTCCATATAAACCGTACAACCACTATTCACCAAACCGCAAATAGTAAAGCGCAGATGTGTTGGAAAACAAACAAATAACCCGACAAGATGTAAAATATCAGTAAGCTGTAAAATTTTATTCATTCCGTTCGATATCTACGAAATTGAAATAAAAGAAATTTCCCATTTTGGTGGAACTGTCGTTAGTCAGCGCTCTGGTTTTAAACTTTTGCGCTGGCTCGTTGAAACAGTCTCGCGCAGCCAGACATTGTCTTCACCATAATTCAAGGGATATTTATTTTATAACTTTCTGCTGCTATTCTTTTGTTTCCAATCTTGGAGGAGAAATTTGAACCGCGCGGATTAAGTTTTGCACGTATTTTTATAGAGACGCGATCTTGTAATAAAAATATTTAATTGCTCTATTGTTTTACGAATTTATACTTTAATTATTAAGAAGTATGGTGATTGATTGTCTGGATTTTGGAATACTACTTCCCTGTCTACATATATTCTTATGCAGCACTTACAAGGTCTCGGTGCAACGTGGTTTTAGACATGTTTCAGTTTGATCTGGATTTTTTCAAGTTTTATCCCACAGTTCACACCCCATAGGTACTGGGTTAATATAGTACTGGATCTATGAAGCTTGTATTGTAATATAGGGCAATATTCACGACTTATCAACTGCTATTATAAGAAACCATCTCAGCCGAAGGTTTTTCGAGATACAAATAAGTTTGAGATTTTAGTTACAAAAATATAATTCTTAAATACAATGTGGCTCTCACCTAATTATTATTCTAGCCCTGTTTTCTTCTTGCTCTGCGACGAGTTGTAGTCATAATTTGAGCATAATATGTTTGTTAGTGCTACCTCGCATTAACACGGCAGGTGGTAATATCCATCTTGAAATTTTCAGTTTAATTTTCTCCAGTTCACCTGATCTTTGAGTCCTCAGCTGCGATAATTTTAACTGGAATAAAATAGGATTAATTTACAAGAAAAAAGTACCTAATAGGGTAAAAATTTTTGAATTAATTTTACTTTAAAATGCCTGTTTATTACAGGCTCGTATAATTTGCCTATTTTTGCTCACTACTAATTGGTTTTATTTATTTTTTATGTGCGTATACTGTGTTTATTTTTAGAATATGTTGTTATGTTAACGAGGCGACTTGTTTGTGCTTTAATACTTTTTATTTCAAAGATGTTGTTTATATTTTTGTTACTTATTTATATTATTTTATTTTATACAATATGTATTGTCTTGTAATAATTTTCATTCAATTTTGGTAACAATTTATACCAGTTATTTGACTGAATGCTTGATTTGCTATTATATAGCGTCTGATAGCTGGGTTGGGCGTATCTAAGGTGACTAATTCGTCACTCTTATGAAGTCCCAGGCTATGTATGGAGATATGCGCATGTTACGACGTGACAATTGGGTGACATTTTTGTCACTGCCCCTATCGTGAGCGCATTCTGCTTTGGATACGTGACGTGGCAGTGACAAAAACTTTTATGTCACTGTCACAAAAGTCACCCGTGCGCGCTAGCTCTTAATGTGAGATATGTTTTAGAAATACATATTTTTATTACGACTGACGGTTCCTAATATTACTGGCAAATGCCTAATCAAAAGATGCCGCACTATTCAGCCAATATTTTTCATACAGGTGTACCTGCATTAATAGATTTTTATTGATAACACGTGGACATTTTGCTTTTATCCTAAAATATCTGGAAACGTGTTTTTTTCCTACATTCTAAGAGTAGGCGTAAGGTTCCACGGCTATTTATAGATAGTTGGACAACTCTTTGTTGTAACATGTAGGATCTCGCGAAAAACACGTGGGCAGCTTAACAAGGCTTATCGCAAGAAGCGATTTATTTTACACCACTTTACGATGTGAATGTGATAAATCTATCACATTTTACCTTTTACCAATCGGTAAAAGGTATTTTTTCGCTAAAATGTTTATGATGTACAAAAAAATGTAGCGGATTCATTCATATATTTATTTCTAAATACGAAAATAGGCTTGAGAGTATCTTTATTTTATTCAATGTTTGTTATTTGAATATTTAAAATGTTACATCGAATACCTTTGAATTATTTTTGTCATTTTCCCATCAAATTTCTACATGTTCCAATTTTATGAGACAGTATGAAGTATGATATCATTACACTTCCTATTTCTTGTTCCTTTCATATTTTAACTTGACTTCTCCTAGTGTTATGGGTGTAGACTAGTCGCCAAAATGGAAGTCGTTCGTTTAACGCTCTTTTGTCATACAAAATCGAATATTGCGTTAAGTTGTATTACCAATTCACCCCGTATTTTATCGCGCCCCTCCTGTATCGCAGTGAGTCAGCATGAATGTTAATGCATTCCGATTCGTATATATCGCATTTCGTCAAATATAGTCGTAATCGAAGGCTTCAATGACGTTCCATCAATCATGTAGCTCGCTTCTTTAAATGGAACATTTATGAATGCAAAATATATTTGTGCTGTCGTCTCATTTGGTAAAATTGTGTTTGTTTTGTAAAAGTTTCTCGTGTTTGCTTTGGGATTTGATCTATATTGTTTGCTGTCGGCCGGAATGTTTTGGAAATCAAAATCCTGCCCATTGATTCTTGTTTGAATAGATTGATTGCTTTTACTGTTTTATGTGTCATAAGCTTCGGTTTCTATTTTAGGTTTTAACTTGGTTGCGATTATTTCTAAGCGTGTGTTTTTTAGTGTTCAGATTGATTTTTTGTATTTGCATACGTAGAGGTTGAACACAGGTATAGGGAGTGAATTTAAATGTTGCAAGATTTTCCGTCAAAATGATAGGCAAGATTATTTCCAAAGCTAGCATACTTGCAATTCCGAGCAAACTGCATAATAATATATTCCTCGAATAACTGAACAATCAAAGCTGATTACTCAGTCTGGGTATGTTGAATTTAATTTTCAATTATGCTAAAGGCTAGCCACATCAGCTGGCTTAAAATCAACAACTAAACCATCAATTAACGACGTCATAGAAATAATAACTTCACTAACTCAGATATGAGATATAATTTTTAATGGATGTGTTATAATGACGGAACATTATCTACAGCTTGTAGTGATGTGATGTGTTTCTCATAGTTTGGAGTATCACCTGGTTTAATTTTCTAGTGTGCTATAGAGTCCCTATTGTGCTAAAATAGGAAGCGGTTGGACTTTTGTAACCGTCCAGAAAGCGTGTTTGGAGCTCCGGGATCAGCCAGCATACCTCGTTGTTTGTAGCAAACTTTCCTAATTCCGTTTACCGATGAAAATAATGACGTCATTTACATTAGACGCAGTGTGATATATCGCTGCTCTTGTATATATCCAACAGCTACACACGACTCAGGTAGATTCTTTGATTACTCTCTCTCCCTCTCTCTTCAACCACAGGAAGTCCACTGCTGAACATAGGCCTCCTCCAAGGATCTCCGCATCAATCTGTTGGAAGTAGCCTGCATCCAGCGGCTTCATGCAATCTTCACCAGATCGTGCACCTTATAGGCGGGCGTCCGACATTGCGCTTGCCTGTACTTTAACTACGTGACAATTAGATATTCAAGTGTTTAGTCGTACGTTTCTCTAGATCCTTATAAAGAAACGTTTGGTTTTATAGCGTCGTGCATGTTGGCAATAATCCGCTTGGCAGTGATGAGCCCTGTTTACGAGCGTACCGGATCGAGAACCAAATCGCTGACGATGCTAAATTTATAGGAGTTAATACATTTTTATCGGCGGGAGGCGACGTCGCGTTAATTGTTTGGATTTGATTTCATATGGGATTTTGATTTTCAATATCGTGTGTTATTGTTAGGGGGAATTGTTCTATTTATGCGAGTCTACAAAAAAGAAAATGTTTAGTGCACCTGATGCTCAGAGCAATGGAATACAAATAGAGTATCCAACAACGAAAGTCGTTCATCTCTCGTTAGTCGACATAATTATGCCGGCCTTTCAGGACCCGTGTATACACAAGTTATATCCCTGACAGGTGAGACAGGTAAAACATGAGACAATTTCGGGGCAGATTTTCATGAACAATATCATGAACCATCTAGCAACATAGTGGTGTGTAAGTGTAGGTGTATATGTGTGTGTGTGTGTGTGTTCATAAATTAAACAATCTCTAAACTGCGACCATTTATTTCCAGTACCAATGACACACTGTTTTAATATTAAAACGAAATTTGCACGGCATGACATATTATGTCATAATCGATTCCAAATAAGTGCTTGTTCACGTTAACACGTTAACACCGCGGGCGCGGTGGCGGGCGCGGTCACGAAATATCAAACATATGGATGTTAAGCAAGTGTTCACATAGGAAACGCGATGTAAGTAGCGGGCAAGCCACGTCAATCGCGCCCGCGCCCGCGCTCGCGACCGCGCCCGCGTGTTAATGTGAACAAGCACTAAGGGGAACATAATATAGAGTAATTAAAATAGAGGCGAGAAACACAATTAGATACGCCCTAGATTATATTACTGCTATATTTAAAGATATGTGCCTACGGCGCAGTGGTGTATCCAGCAAATAGTAGCAAAGTTGAATGCGAATTTAGGATGAATACTTCTGCTATTACAGGTCCTTATAAGTGGATATCTAAACTACACAGTTGATTAATAAAGTTCGTGCAGTTCAGTTCCCAGTTTCGGTACTGGGTAGCATTAATCAGGATGTGGTGTACTTGTTATTTCCTAGAAAATACAATTCCCGGCTGGCAAAACTTCGCTACCTGCCCCAATTAGGTCGTGTTGAAGGAATAACCCTGTTAGTGTCGGTATTGTAAATTGTGTATTAAAGTTTGCCTTACAATTAACATTTGACTAAGTCCAGGGATCAGTAGCGGCATGTTGATAAGTCTTCTCGCGCAGTGTCTTATGTATCAAAATCTACAAGATCTATTATCTGTTTACATTAACATTTTGTAAAAATATTGTTTGCACGTACGGGGTAATCGCCGGAACCACTGCAGCTATATGAAAAAGAATTCGTCATTCGAGAGGTATATTGTTCTAGGTTCTTATTATAGAAATAAGTATAAGTTATAATATTTCAGCATGAAATAAAAGGATTTTTCTCGAATTAGCGTGTCAAAAATTGTATCAAAGTGAAGTTAGCCGAACCGCCAAGGCCAAATAAAATCTAATTCAAAGCTATTAAGTGTACCCATAGCTTTAGGCGACGCGACGTTGAAAACAAAAAATAATCGCCAAAACATCTTATAATATAAAGAAAATTTCACAAAAACACGAGCAAAATGCTTAACAAAGTTGAACAAGGCACCGCGGCGCTAATATGATACCTACGGTATATTTACGTCGGCAAGACAAGGACATGTAGTGGAAGCAGATACGCCCTAGGGATCTCATTATAAAGTGTTAAGCCTGCAATGCACCCGCCACTTAACACAAACGAGCTTGGATGAAGTGCCGGCGGATTCGTATCCCGGGGCCAGGTTTTGTTAACCTTGATACGTGCTTGGTTTAAACAGGGCGGTAAGTGCAGGTTTTTGCTGTATTGAGAATTGTTGTGTGAGTTCTGTCGTTGTTTGTGTTTATGTTACGAATTTTTTCGAGTTTGTGTTTATTCGTTATTGGGCTTTTGCAATTCTGATAGTATGGTGATTATGACACATAAGCGTTATCATTTTTATGTGTTTATTTTTTATAAGTTAAACATTATCTACTGCTTGTAGTTTTTATTTAAAACCTTTGTAAGAAAAAAATACAACTTAAAAATGTCATGAAACATAGTATTTAAGAAAGACACATTGAGAGACGGTCACAGGATGAAAGCTGTTTACAATATTAAGTTTGGGGATCCATTTTCCACTATAGACATTGGACATTCGGAGTCTCATTAAGATGATAATAATAATGATTAAGGTACAAGAAAAGAGAAAGTGAAAATCCACAACACATTCACACATAAAACAGTGTACGAATAAACATATCAAATACACTTGGCGACGTCTGGTGTAGCGAGTTGGGACTAAACGGCATGACGTGTTGACACATGCAAAATTACATTACAGCCTACTGCACTGTGACAGGCTCGCAGCTTAAATATAGCTACGTCTAATTCAATAACAGCGCTCGCTTCTTTTACCTCCTTATCAAAATAGGATGGGTAAATCGAAGCGGCTTAGGATGTTGTCAGTTTGTCATGAATTATAATGTAATATTTTGACAGAAGCCGTGAAGTAGTTGATTAAAAACTGATGGTATTCATTTATTCTCATTTGGTTGTTGTAAGACAAAAATATCTTATGTAAGTTTCTAATAACTAACAAGACTTGGTATTTACTATCTTATCTTGGGTTGAAGACCATGAGCTTTATGGTTGACTGTTAAGTGTATTTATTTATTGCAATACCTAAGCTTCTGTGAAATTAGTACCTCCTTCAAGTTGCCTCGATATTTTCCTTCACCTTCAAATTATTTTGTATAATACTGGTATCTAAAATTGAATGGAATAGTTTTTTCCTGTTTAATATATTGTAAAGTTTTTCGCTGTCAATACAGCGACTCAACTACGTTATTTATGAATCTGTCGCCGTATTGTTCTATTTTAGTTGTAGCGACCTTTACTAACACGGTATGACAGAGAATGAAGTTTTAAATCCATAGTTTCGAACTAGCAGTTTCATACATGTTTGGTGTTGTTTTATTGCGGAATATAATCTAGTGGGGAGTCGTATCGACTGTTGTGCTTACGTCACTGTTCGGTACATCAATCAGTTTTGTGAATGCTTTCAGCATGCGCCGCTGCGTGTCTGATTTTTGTTTTATTCTCGCATGCATCGTGAACAATCGGATGTAAATGGTATTCGGTGATTACAATTACGATTCGGCCCAATAACTCACTGTTTCATCGCATCTTTTCGTACTCGATCTTCTTTGGAGGAAAGAAGGATTTTCCGGCGAGATATCTATATTTTCTCAAATGTGTATGGGTTATATGTATATTCATTCAAGAACGGCAGAATTCACTTCCTATTAGCTCGTTTGGCGCTGTTTATCTTAATAAGTTTAAGAAGCTATTAACTAATATGTGCGTTACAAGTAACGGAAATTATCTTTCAATGCATTTGATTTAAACTTGTGCTAATTTGTATCTCGATAATTCGCTTGGGATTCACATAGCTTTGTTAACGTTTTAAAACACGGGCTTAGTATGATTCGTTTTGTAGTTGGTTCTGAAGATGTTTCCATAAATGTTAGAGATAGAAACACTGCTACGAAATTTGGAGAACATGTTATTTAGGAGTCCATCCAAAATCACGAGTGCAAGTTAATAACAAAATAATATGTTTTCTATCTAGAAGGGGAAATGGGGCAGTAGGAGGTCGCAAGTTCGAGAGCAGATTAACTAAACTGTCTAAAATGTCATAGCCTGTTTGATGAATTTTCGATGTAGTTATCGCTCCAATGCTCCTTCTGTTGGCGGAAACACAAATTGCATGGTTAAACTAAATTACAACTGACCTTTTGCAGTTTCGTCAACACCAATATAGCCACGAGACTGATATTACAATTTATAACTTATATGTGATGTAAAGCTATTGATACTTGATAGCGAACATTATTTGATTTGAAGAATTTTGAGACAATAATTAATTGATATGATTTTTAGGTGTTTAGGATTGGATTTTTCTATTCATTGTCAGCCCGGAGTTAGGAATATGGCGATAGGCTCGCCCCCTATCACATCGTGGGACGGAAAATAAAAGGCGAAACGTGGGTGTTTTGGGAAAAAGGCGTGAGTTTCTGTATGTATAATTTTTAGTGGATGTAATATATTCGTAGATAGTAACTACACACGATGGTGAAACACCCGCCATTGTGACCGATACACGTGTGTCGTGTTTCGGGATCAGCTTGTGCATATGCTGTTTACAGTAGGTAGATATTTTGTGTTAGTGGGTCTCTTGAATATAATCTCTCGATAACCATCTGTCGCCAGTGGATAAATTTGTATTGCACCGCATTGAGTCTCAGATGTGTTGTAAACATTTTATCGAGCCACTATAAAATAATTTCAAAGTTTTTACTTCGATCAATTGTAGTTATAATAATTTCAAAATTTAAATTGTCCCCTAATAATATATTATTCAACCATATAATGAGCCCTCATCCAAAATAATTCAAAAAATGTAAAATGAAATGACAGAACTTTTTGGTTTACCATCTGTAATAACGTTATGACAAGGGGTGCATATTAAGGGGCATAAAGTTTTATTCAATAAATTGATGAGAGGCAACATCTGGCAGATTACGGGTCATTGAACACTATTATGGGGACAATTTTAAAACGAAACATAAGAATAATGTAACTGTATTGCTGTCATATTAGTTGTTGGAGGCCTGACGATTTTCGTCATTCATTTTATTCCTTACTTACCACTTTTCATAGTCTTTATACAATGCTAGTATAGAGGATCAGTCTGGCAATTTATTGAAATTGTAATGTCGTATATTTATTTGTAGCACAAATGAAATTATATGTTCTTGTATTGGCCTCTCTCTTAAGTAAAGTATTTATTGACTTGACAAAATATATGTACTTATATTCTTTTCTGTCCTTAATTCCACTGAAAGGTTTGGAGTGAACAGACATATCTCGGGTATTTTGTTTAAATCCGAACAAGGGAATTGTGCATTTGTATAGGCGAATATACAATTTATCTCTTCAACTAATCGGTTGATTACCCAAGTGGTTAACGATTATTGTTATTGAAAATGACTCGACGTCAAGTTTAAACTCGATTGATTCGAGAGCGTTTAACGCGAATAAACTTTACGAATCTTTAATTAACGTAACAAAATCTCTATTAAGAGTAAAGGTTAGTCTGTTTCACAGAACCGATTCCCTTTGATAAGGTAAACAAAGAAAACCCCGTTCGAGTGTTCTCACAACCCTGGCGTCAACGCTCCGCAACTAAACAGGAAAAAATAAATAAAAAAGTGTTTTTCGGTTAAAAGATCCGACATGAAAAGGAAATTGATATGGCTTAAAACGTGATATGATTTTTTTATTGACTCAGAAGCAAAGGAACTTATAGTATTATGCCTAAGTGAAATTATTTATGTATTCCGTATTAAGATTTAGCTCAACCGGTAAATTTAAAAGCTCTATGTCTATATTGTGCTCTGAATAATTCGTTGATATCTTCACAATTCATGCGTATTAATTATAATTAATTATTTTACTTTATATTTAAAGTTGAAGGCAGAGAATCGTTTCTTGTTAATATTATAATGCCAATACGTAATCTCGCCAATTGGTGCTTACAATGACCATGTGTTTTCGATTTCAATTGCTCATTGATTAACTACGTATGCAGAGTTAAAACGAATTGCCCGCTGCTTTAAATGTATGCATGTGTAAATGCTGAATTAAATATACCCGCATTATAATTAGTAGGCCAGTCATATTTACTGTGTTTTCAAAACAAAATAAGGGCGACCTTTCATTTTCGGCATAGTTCAAGTATCAATGTGAATAACTTACAGGAACAACGAGATTAAAAAAAAAATTAATAGGTTTTAATTGAATTTTTTTTAAAGAAATTGATGTTTATGACTATTATAAGATATATAGAATTGTATAAGATAACTTTAAGAAGTTAAATTAGAACGTCTTTGTTCTTATAATGTATATTTCTTTTATTTTTTGTTAATGCATCTTATGAATACTCCAGAAAAAATATATTAAATTTTGTGTTGCAGGAATGCATAAATAATACTTTAAAATAGGTCAAGAAATCTAAGGGTCAAGATATATTGGATGTTCTTTATTGTATTCAGTGCGGAAGACCGGTTAAAATCTTAACAGAATGGCGGTATATATCAATTTTATGAAAATTCAGTCGTCTTCTGCTTCTGGGCGAACAAAAGACATTAAGGTGCAATAAAGAGAATATTAAATGCACTTTTATATAGACGCTTCATAACATTAAACACAGCCACTTTAATTTAAGTTATTACCTGGTGTATTTTGAATGAAGGATGGAAAGTTTGAGACTCGTGAATTGGGATCTTCACCAGTGAAGACTATTCGTAAAATAAAATGCAATAATACTAAGAATAAATAAATACTGTCTCTTTTTTACGGCGTTTTCATAATTCCATTATTTTCGCGACTTAATCCTTAATATATGAGCGGGTGGATAATGAATACATATATTGTGTGATTTGGTTTGCGATTTGATCATGAAATAATAGACGTGGATATAGGCGTAGTTACTATCTTTTCTTTAGAGTAATAAGAAGATGTTTATAGAACATTTTCTACTTCACTACTGAGCTGAGCGGGGAAACCATTATGGAAATTGGAAACACATTATTGAGATCAGTCATATGATTTTCATGTCAAGTTGAAAGCTGGCTTCCAGGAAACTGCGATCCTTATCAGCTCAATTAATACAATTAATCAAAAATGTAACAAAAACACGCCAAATATCAAACAAAAACGAAACTAATTAATAATTCCAACTGTCAAAACGTATTGATAATCTAAATTTAGGCTTTACGTATTTGCAATGGTAATTTTACATGAATTTACTTACTGGACAGTATGCGTAGCATTCAAATAATACGAGTGATGGCAAGCTATTTGTTTACCGGAACATCCGCAATACGGGCCTCGCTGACACATTCAATCATCGATTTTACGTGCAATTTACCAAAACTTCGGTAATGGAATATTATGGAATGGAATATTACTTTAAATGTAAATACAGTGGCCACGGCGGCCGCTTCGCAATCAGTTTCCGAATACGCCGTGTCATACGTTGTAATAAAGTTTTTGATGCCGTTTTTAAATGTGGATTATGGAGGATCCGTCTGGTTGATCTTTGTAAAGGTGAATTTAAATTTTGAACGCGAGTTGTTTTTAAATTGGGTTCGATGCATTTTTATTGGATATGCAATCCAAGGGATGTTGAATAAAAATGATTCGATATGATAGTTTTATTTGATAATGTGTGTGGTCTGATGGATCTCATTGACTAGCGCCCGAATACTCAAACGCCATTTAAATATTATCTTGCACTTGACTATGAAAGTCCTGCTTAAATGTACTGATTAAGTGGGACGTAAGTAGTTAAGTACAACTTAATATTTAAATGGCGTTTGAGAATGCGGGCGTAAATCTCAAAAATGTTGATATAATTACCCATATTTGTAGCTTGTGAAATAAAGTGGCTACTGGCTTATAATATCGTACTATAAATTAAAATACAAAAGTTCTCTAAAAGATTTCAGTATTAATACGAACTTTAATACTTAAATGGTTATATGTAGACATTGCGGCGGTATCTACCCAGGCGGCCTCTTTCATATGAGAGACCTACCACCAGTGATTTTATTTACTCCATTTCAGTATTAAAGTTCGTATTAATACTGAAATCTTTAAGAGAACGATTGTATTTTAATTTAATGCATGATATTATAAGCCTCTTTAATAGTTATAATTTATTTAATCTGCGTAATTATATTTGCTTACGAATTTAATTTAACAGAAACTTAAAGAAATATTGAAATTATTCTACGCAGCCCTACTAATAACGACTTATAAATGTATAATTCATGAAATTTTAATTTGAATAATAATAAATTGTATGTTCAGAGTTCAGAACACCAGCGTATGTTGACCCTTCATTAATCCACCTTTATCGGTTAACCGTGTAAACAAAAAAACTCCTTAACAAGAACAAATAATTTATTAATAAAAAAATATGCCTCTATCACCACACTCACTTCGACAAATCAGCTTCAAACTCGGAGCACCGACGTAACAAACGAGGTTAGACGCACCATTGTTGCCCGAAGCCGTACATTTCCCGAGCCTTATCTAAAGTTTGATAGTGTCGCTGCGCCTGAATTCACCTGGTCCATTGTGCACCCAGCCCAGGCTTAACATTTGGACAAGGGTAATTAGTCCGCGTCGTGCCGTGTATGCCGAACAAGGGCAGAAGCCGCCCGATGCTCAATTATGACCTATATATCTATGCAAATTGCATGACCTAATTGCTCCTGTGTAATAGATTGTTAACAAGGATATTATGGTGGGTATTAACGTAATACTAATAATCTATCAACTTGTATTCCCTGGTCGCGGTGTGTTCCGGAAATTGTGTTGTTCTGTTCCCTTTGTTGTTGGTGAATCATTGGCTGTTTTCTCGAAACTGAACTGTTTTTCGTGTTATACATATAGATATTAATAGCGTTAATAAAGTCATGTATAATGTGTCTGCATTATGAATTGATACGACCAAATTTCTCCACACATATTAGGTGTTTTCTCGGTAATGTCATTTTTGTTTTTTCATACGTCGTGGTATAGCTACGAAATAGCGCCCGGGACGTAGTAAGACAAGTATGGTCCACATACAATAGCGAGTGTCAATAGATATCTTACGTGTCGGCGAAATTCTGCCGGCAAACGGAAAACGTAGTCAACGTTTCAAAAACCCAAAACTGCCTCGGTGGCGCAGTTGTACTACGGTATGATTGCAACGCTGAGGTCTCGGGTTCGAGTCCCGGGTCGGGCAAAGTAATATTGGATATTCAATATCAGCCCGGAGTCAGGAATTTGTGCCCGATAAAGGCTCCTGTTGTCCTGGTTGCAACTCTGGCTACCCCTTCAGGGAAAAAAGGCGTGAGTCTAGGTATGTATGTACATATGTATAATTTTAGGTAAATGGGAAAAATATAGGTCGGCAGTTTGTTCCACAGCTTCGTGTTTTGGTAAGAATAAGAGTAGGCAAGCCTCGTGGTTTGAGTTGACATTGTGATGATCGCCAAGTTGATGCTTTAGAAGACAGCATTGATTAAAAAATCTAATGATTAAGCAACATTATTTCCTAATATTTTCCAACATTGTTTCTTGCGCCGTTTCTTCTTCACAGCTACAACACGTTCCGAAGCAGCAGAAATTAACGATTCAAAAGATCTTGTAAAAGACTATGTGGCGTTTCTAATCGAAACTCTTTTAACATTGTCTACGAGTATTATATAAATTGGTCTATTCGTATATGACACTTATGTTTTTCGTGCAGTCTGAAAATTATAATTTAATGAAGAATTAGTTTAAAGAACACGAGTTTTATTTTAACGATCCAGCCGTGCCTTGAATCCATGCCGCAATCAATCAATCCCAAAACTACTTGAATAAAGAATATTTTAATTTTGATTGCTTTTAATATGGACTTAAAACCTACGTCACCACCGCAAGGCACAGACGTCTTAATGACCGGTGATTCTGGTAACAATACCTATACCCACATATTACTATTCAAATAGATTCCTTACTTTTAAAATAGGAAGAAATATAAAATTCCCTTTTGAGTGAGTCAAAGCATTTATTGCGTTGCGGCTTCTTCGCTTGTCCTCTTTTAATAGTTACCTAGGAATAATTTAAACCGTACGTAATAATGTAATTGCACGTTCTCTATTACCGTTTACATTAGCGTGTTGTCGCTGGAACGTGGTAGTTAGCGCGCAATGTAACGTTCACTTCATTACAATCCAATCACCCGTCGACTCTTCCAGAAACTTGGCTCTCACTGGCAACTTCTTTGACTACTTCCTTAATCGAGTTGCCGTTAACTTTATAAAATGCGTCCGTGTGCCTGGTTTATGTTTTCCACGCCAGTTAAGAGCTTCTCAAAAGTTTTCGCTCTCGACGTCAATAAAACACGTACTTTTTGCGTTGAACAAAAATTTAACTCAGGTGTCGTTAATATTTAATGTTAGCTGTAAAAGCCGTGTAAGTTATGAAATGTTTTAGAACACGCATGCAGCTCACCTGGGCTTGCTGTTTCCTAGAACTTTGTATTATTTAGTCCTGTCACTGTGCCCATAAGTGGAATTGGTACAAAATTAATTTTAAAATTTAATACATTTGGCGTGATTTTAAACATCTTGTTTCGGGGAAATCGTGATGTGAATCAGATATTAACTCAAACAGCAGTGTCTGTTACAGAAACTAAATTCAGGTTAAATAGTTTCATAATTTTATGTTTGCGAATAAGATATTGTTGTTTGTAAGCGAATTTAAAAACATGCAATTTCGTTATTTAGCAATAATTAAATAACCGTAATTATTACTACACCCAGACCAAATCCGAAACAACAAACCATTTTAGTTTTGTACATAATATTATCCCCATGGGACTGTCTCTGTTCACAATGTCCACAGCACATTTTTTTTATTTCAATGAATGGCGAGAGGGGTATGCCATTGTTTTGATGGTAAGCAATACGACCGCATATACCATTACAAAGCAATGCTTGGCATTTCACTGCAGTCGCCATCCTGAGACATAAGATGTTAAGTCTAATTATATCCAGCAGTACTCTGGCTAAAATGTCCTTCAAACCGAAACACAACAGTGCATTGACACTGCTGTTGGGCAGGAGAAATAGACATTGCGGTGGCACCTACCCAGGCAGCCTCTCACATATGAGAGACCTACCACCAGTAAAGCAACTTTCATGAATTTACGAGAAAAAATATTAAAAAACACAATCATTTGTAGATCAGTAATCGTCAGTTTAATTTAATCGTCAATCGAGTTGGCTACAATATTAAACGCTATTAGAGTCACGGAACACATTGACCTAACCGCCTCATTACAACAACTAAATGAACTGCAATTTGGTTGCAAATGAATTGTTGTGTTTGGGCGTATTTCTTTATTAACAATTCGAAACACGACATATTGCGGCGTAGAAATAACTGTTTTTAATTCCGTGAGACATTTTGCTTTCGTTTCGCATGAATTGTATTTGCGAAAATATTAGGTTTTGTAAATGGTTTAGTGTATTTGGTGGCACGACATTGAATAATTGTTTTGACTAAAATTGATGTTTTCCATCCAAAAATCTTACTTGATATGAGTATATTATTTGCAGCCCTATACATAAAATTTCTGCAAAATGCGTGAAAATGTGTACGTGTCTACGAAAGAAAAGCCAGCGACGAGACGAAGATTTATGATGTAAATAAACTTTTTTATATTGAAATAAAACTATTTTTACGGATTTTATCGCGATTTGGTTTAATTTTTACATTTTTTAACTTCCCGACGTTTCGATTGCTTTTCAGCTTTCGTGGTCACGGGGCGGACTGAGGTATTAGTAATCCGCTCTGTGACTGTTACAATTAAACTACCCTTAATTTTCAATTATTAAATTAAAAAGTAAATTTAAAAAGTTAACTAGTTGTTGCGATCCGAATGTGTAACATTCGCGTAAATCTAAGAAACCATTATACACTTTTTTATGTTTTGATTCCGTAAATATTTGTGATTTTTATTATAATTATATCCAAAAATAATAAAATAAAAACACGCCGTCTCTACAGAAACGCTTGAAAATAATTATAAAAATGAAAAACATTTCTTCAAAAATATTCCAAATATTTTTATACAAAAGTAAGCGGAACGGGGCATTGTAGTCAATGTCCCGCCCAATTGTGCTAAATGGAGGAAAAATTTGACCTTTCCATGTTTGTCCGTGAATCATATAAGTGCGGGTAAAAATGTCCGGGTGCGGATTGCGACTGCGGTCGGGATGCGGCTGGGGGTTCCCTAAGGACGTGTTTTACGTGCTGACAATGAGAAGCACGTGGCCTTTTTTTCGTAAAATAGTCTTTTTTATCCGCCATTTTGAAATTAGAAGCAGGGTTGCGGATAATTTTAGAGTTAATTACTTTTTTGGTTAGGTTTATATTACGAGTATATTGTAGACTTAAATACACATGCTTATACTATTTTATACGTTAATATTAAGCTGTACGTATCCAAAAATTGCCACATTAAAATACTCCCCTCAAATCCGTTCCGGAAAAAATAAAATCACAATTGTTAATGTTCACAATTTCCGTTTGTTGGCCATAATGTGAACTAGCAACAAAAGTTTTTATAGTTCTTTTGTTTACAGTTCTTAAAAACTGAGCCATCTCAAAGCCACATCAAGATAGTGAGGAATAAAAAAAACCACTCGTCTGTTCGTTTATGTTACCTGCTCAGGAACTCGCGTCCTTATTCTACTGGCTTTTATTTTCAAATGGGCATTTGTTCTCAAACGGGAGACAGAAAGTCTGGATGCATGTTTTCTTCCATTTTGGATGGTTAATTTACGGTATTGACGCTTATAAAATATGATTTTCTTGTATATCTGTCAATTAATGTGGGATATCCACGACCAGAATTAGGTATGAGCTAACAAATTCACTACCGACTACGGAGCGGCGTAAGCTACGTATTTCAATACGAAATAAAAATTATTTCAAGTGGCAGTGGAAAGAGAACATTGCGAAGACAACTGCACGATGGGGCTGAAAGGTCCTCGAATACGTTGAATTATATTTTACCTTGCAATCTAGTTACTATTTTTGTTTATAAGGGTTCTTGTACTCTTGAATAATTTACTTCACACTTTCACCCAACATAATAGTTTTTTATTTCTAAATACAAACGTAGTTTATATAAATATGCATATTTATTTACAACACTTAAGCCATCAATCCGAACGGTTAGATTTGCAAATCCATTTGGGATTACGCAACCGATTCGATGCGGGGCAACGAAACGCTGAATCCCTCAGTACAAGACCACGAAATCGTCTGCGGGTTACGCTCGTATCTCAGAGTTGAGACAAAAACAAATGGAAGTATTACCGGAGACAATCTACATTTAAATGGATCTTTTTCCTCAACCGTGCGCGAGTTTGGTGATAGGTATCGACGTCGATTTATTTTTGTGAATTTACATTTCGGCGGCGGCATGTCCGCTGCAGTGACCGCAAGCCTCGAGTCAACTGCGACCTAATTGCCATGTTGGTCCAATCTTGTAAGAATTTTTAACGGTCATAGAATTTGTTTTTAAAATAGAAATTTCACAGATTTTGTACTGATATTGGTTTACTTTTAGATCACGATGTTCAAGTGCTTGGTAACAGGGAATCCGAAAATTGCACATTGTAATTAACTTTGGACTTGAAATTATGTAATGTATTGGTGTTTGATAAATATTCAGTGTATTTTAAAATAACTGTCATTTAACCACATTATTAAACTTTGAACCTTAATAAAACTGCTACTAAGTAAAGCGCAAATTACAAATTATTTCCAACGTAGCTACTCGCTTAAGGTTAAGGAAGGCAGTTTCATCGCCGCACGCCGCGTTTACACTGAAACACCGTGTTCCATCGAAAATTAAACACATAGGCAATGTTAAGCCGAACAAGGTAGGCGTCTTGCCGGCGGCACAATCGGCCCGGTTATTAATTATTCCGAATGCCGTGACAAAAGGCATTAGCTGGGAGATAATGGCGCTTCCTAGTTCCTCTGTAGAAGCGATCATTCATACGTTTGTGAGAGGATGTTGTTCTGCTTAGTTAGTTTGAGCGGTGTGTGGTTTATGGCCCAATTCTAGTGGTATTGTGGCAGTTAGTTTTATTTGTAGGGTAAAAGTATGCGGGTATTTTTAAGTCACTCAAATTAGCTCATGAAAAGTGAAGTACACTATATCAAGAGATTATAATTGGAACGCACATGTGTCTACGGTCTTTTGAAATCGAAGATTGTGGCATAGGAATGACGAATTCTGTTTTTATGGATTTATTGGTGCAACACAAGACCAACATTTTTCCTATATTTTAAGTTTATTTCTAAAGAAAAAAGTGTAGTTTAGGTAGATTAATATGTCCGTATAGGAAGTGAAGAATTTAAGACATTCTTACTTGTTCAATCTACAGGTAATGTTATTATTGCTTAATCAATCGCATAGTAACTCTTGTAATACTCAGTGTAAGCTGAATAGTAAATCTACTATCATAATAAGAATACTCATATACGCGCAAATTGTAAACCTTGAAAATACAGCGCCTGGCAAAAACGACGCACTTGATACAAAAGATGGCGTCAATTTGGCAGTGCCCGGTTTCTAACTTGTAACATTTCATTCTGCGTGAATTGTTTCCGTAGCATTTGACACACTTGTTACCACGCTAGCTACATTTTTTCAGACCATATAAAAAAGTTGATGATGTTAGTACAATTAATGTGCACACACTCCACAATCTGGGAAATGCAACGGTAATGTTGTGTACTCGGATAAAACAAACAGCATTTACTGGGAGACCGAGATTTTTTTCCCTTCAAATGAAATGTTTTCACGTTTAACGAGACGAGGCCTCAGCAAATGAAGACCCGTAACAGTAAACAACTTTAGGTAAATTTGTAGAATGACAGAATTTCGCAGGTACGAATAAAATTATGAGAGATCTAATTTTATTCGCGAAACGTCCGAACGAAATTACGGCTCACAAACAGAATAAAGTCGATTTAACAAATCTTTGCACTTCGTAACATAAATACGAAAATGCGAAATTTTGTGTCGAACGAATGTTTTCGAATCTCATCTGTAAATACTGTCCCCCATAATGATTATTTGAACGTACAATTAGCATCGGAATGCCGTCAGTTGGTAGTAGTAATTCGATTTGGCGGCGTCAGGGCCGGTAAACACACGGCGCGGCGCGTTCTCGTACGCCCTACCTATCTGTCCTCATTAGCTCCATAGAAACTGCTAAGGTGCTACAGAAACATTTGCCTTACCGCACACTCCGCACCCTTCGTGATCTTTGACTTGCTAGTTAGGGATTTCCGATAGGAAGGGATCACGTTTAAGGATATTATTGGTCTGTTCTAGCGATGTAATTTATTCTGTGTAAATATAATTTTTCAATTACGTTAACTATTTTTTTATTTCTTATTTATTAGTTAGAAGTTTACTTTTATCAAATAATACATAGGTACCTATTTTGTTTATATTTGAGTCCTGCCTAACAAAAACACACACAAACACTGGATTTGTCTTATGTTACAAACTAAACCACATTAAACTGCATTAAAAGTGGTAAAATCTTATTATAGTCACTTTGAAAGATATAAAAGCAAGCTACAATACGCATGCTTGGTTCAAAGCCAAAAATATACATTGTAGGAATAATATTGTTCAGGTAGCTTGCGTATTCAAATAGGTAAAGTACAGCCGGCTGTAGTGTTATCAACACCGAGCACGAATGTGCAAAAAGATACGTGAAAACGTTTCATAAAGAAATGCTGTGTGACGTCGTCTCAGAAAATAATAAACTGTCACAAGGCGCGGCGCGGCGGATGTTCGGGCTTCCCTCTTTATTCCTTTTCTAACTGGCTAAAAGAATTTGTTGGCTTGAGGTTCATAATAATTTCGCGAGCGAAGAATGAAGTGTAATATCGTCATTGTTTTGGCGTCGAATGAATGCGATGCGGGAAGCGGCCTCAGTTTGTTCTCGAGCCATTGGGAAATATTTAAAACGTCGCATCCGACCCACCGACGCGCCGCTCTTTTGTTCCCAACATTTTCGCATGACACGATTTCTCGTGCACTATCACATGGCTTTTTCATGTGTTTAATTTTTAATGCACATCGCCCCTTACATCAAGGCTGCAAAATGTATCCGCGTTAGGTATTGGCGTATGTATTTTACGATATGCTTCAAGCAAGGATAGCTAATGGACACATTTTCATAACGTAGCTTAGAAAGATTCTATGATGAAATTTGTTTACAATAACACTCGTGACGGTTTTTGAGGGGCTAAAGTCGCTATTTTGGCATACGATCCTTAGAAAATCAGCCCATCAAGCATTTCACGTATTTGCACTTATTTTTTATTTTATTTTTATTTTATTTATTTAAATACCTCAAACGAGGGATATACGATATATAATGAAGGCAATGGTGTAGCGTTATTCTACTTTACATTGTGACGTGATCTTTAATTACAGGAGACCACAACGTGTAAATTTAAAAACGTGTAATTTGTGACGCTCCTTCATACGCCCAGCTCCAATAGCAATCATAGCCGGAATATTAATACCAAGTTCTAAGGTTTTTTTTGCTTATGTAGTTAACCTTAGATATTATTTCCTCACAGTCACCTTATGTAAATGGTGCTATATAAAATATCTTAGAACACACCGCAAACTATTTATAAATAATTATTTTTAAGCTCAATCGGGTAAATACACGAATGAATAAAAAATGAAAAAAAAGTTGTCTATCAATTTGCATGCGAAGGCATTATTTTACATTATTGATTTTGCTCTTAATCAGATTAACATGGTTTGGTATGTAATTAATTAATATTAAGCGAAAAATCATTTCTATATACATTTGCATGCGAAGGCATTATTTTACATTATTGATTTGGCTCTAAATCAGATTAACACGGTTTAGTATGTAATGCATTAATCTCCAGTGAGATTTAAAATTATTGCTTACGAAATTTAGTGTTGCAAAATAGGATCATTTAGGACCAACGTCTGAATGAATTTTCACCGTTTTTTCCATTATACACAAACAATGGAAACATTAAGGATTTTTTTCACTCTGGATTTGAACCCCCACCACCCTTGAATAATGTTATTCCAAAATGACATGCATGAGGTACAAGTTACTGATGTCAAGGTGTATTGTGGATAAAAGCAAATTCTAGGCACAACAGTTCGCCTTTGCACAGACATTTAATGGAAAATCGTAAAGTGTAAAGAGGTTTATAGAATCCTTTCATGTTTACGAGTTGGAAGAGCAGCACGTGGCGCATGCAAAAACCTTTTATTACCAACCGACAATATTTACAAAATACTTTAAGCCGCGAATATATCCCGCCGCATAAATTAATGAGGATTTAACAATTCTTTCAATAATGCAAAAAGTTATGAAAATTGACTCGTATTGGTCGAACCGATAAGTAAACATTGTATTTATAAATACCTTCAATTTTGTTTCAGCCCGCATTCATCGAGGCAATTTACATTTTATTGACAATTAATTTCAGTCTCATATAATATGTATGCGCGGGAACTAATGATGTTCGTTAAAAGCTTTTTCGTGTGACGATATTGGAAGATTCTGATACCGCGGATCTTTGCGTCTACCGTTTAGTGGTTCTGATCCGCGATCCAATTTCACCGAAGATTTATTCCCGATGTGCGGCATACCGAATGCCGCGTGTATAATTTGAGTAACAAAGTTGTCAACGGCATGCCATATTGTAACTAATAATAAATTGGTTGTGATGTAGACAAAATATTAGGGCGTCGTAAAACAAAGTGTTACGAGCTCTCACACTTAGCGGGCGACAGTGTTTATGAATATTAATATACTGGCTGTTTCATGGCTTTTGGAAACAAATGAACTGCGAGTTTCGACTTATTTGACCGCGCAGCAAAAATGCTCGCTTGGTTTGAAAATTAAACAGTGTTGTCCCTCGTGCTCTTGTTAAATTTTATTTTAATGTTTACTTATATGAGAGTATTTTCGCGACACTCATTTTATGGTATTAGCATTATACAGGATTACGAAGGAACCATAACATTACTGGCATGGGTAGCCTTCGAGTTGTATTTGCCATGAAGAGCAGGTTTTGTTGCCATTGTTTGCCCATCAATTAGCGAATAACTTAGTGGATATCCGGCATGCAGGGAGTCGAAACTAACACTGCTTTATAGAAACAGTGCATACCGTATCAATAAATGTCTTCAGTTCTCCTACTCCGCCATGTGGACTGTCATACATAATCAACCAATGAAATAAGCCATAAGATTTATTTAATATCAGCATAATAACTAAACAAAGAATAAATATAAAAAAGTGGCTTCATATCGTAATTTTTTATACGTTGTAGGTGCGAAGTTTACTTTCCTAGATAAAACAACAATAACACCACGTTTTATCGTCCTGAGTCGAGTCGTGTCCTCGTGGATAGAGTTATAAAAACGGTAAAGTTTCATCAAAAGCGACGTAAATTAGTTGCAATCGTGGCCGGACATTTTTCCGGGTGCGAAAAGAAATTAATACGAGTAGCTCCAAGCAAGAAGTATTATGAAGTTAGAAAACTCTATTAAATATTTACTTCGCGAATCGTAGTAAGGGAGAACTTGGCGCCGGTTGTACTAATCGGAATATTTTTATTAGATAAGTTATCGTAGCTCAATTGGTAGATATGGATATCCTGATGCCGCTACACTGTTTTGAAGTAGATTCAAATCCAAGGTAGTAATTCTCACGAGGCAAAAATCTTGAATGCTTTTGTGGCTCAAGGGGTTCAATTATTTCACAATTTGGAACTCGATTAGTCGTCATTTGGTAAAAATAATATATATCCATTATTTGGGGCGTCGACTACAGTAATATTAATAGAATAATTATAATAAACGTATTGGTTGTGTGAGAATTGTACGTCCTTTTTTATTGCAGTGAATGGCGAGACGAGCATGCCATGCATGATGGTGAGCAATACGACCGCTAGACAGTAGAAAACCAAACAACACCATGAATTACAAAGTAATGCTTGGCATTCCATTCGTACGTATTCAAAATAAAGAAACCTTAGTAAAGACACCCTTACAAAAGAACTAACCAAGGACAATGGAGTAAACTACAATTGGGCAGGTCGACAACCCAGCGACAATAAATCTGTAAAAATCGATGGGCGTCCATTTTGTCTCCACTAACTCAGGCGGTGTTAAAACAGGCGATCTATTTAAGATAAAGCCATTCATTACACGAACACGAAATACGTTCTCACTTCGAATGAGGTCTTGTGGATCAGTAAAACGAATGATAAAACTCCAGCGTAATGTATAAGAGGAGGGATGCTGTTTAAAGCCTCACCGCGTTTTATTCCCGTCCGCATGGGCGTTCGCGGCGATTTGTGGCTGCACTAAACTTAACGATGCTCTTACGGTGCCTCCAACTATGAAAAGCCAATCAAATTTTAATGCACACACTTTAGCTCTGAACGGTTTTTATATACGTTTTTCTCATTAGCCGCTCAAAGGAATTAGCTGGGCTGGATTTTGTTGCCGATTTTCTTGTTAATGTTACGTTTCTGGGTTGCTTTAATGTGGTATTCGTTAGGAGTAATTGGCAATTGGAGTCGCTTCTAGTATTGTATCTTCATTAGTTGATGTAAATGTATTTAAATTTGAGGGTATGTTATATTAATTGTCTTGATATCATTTTGCATGGTTTAAGCTGGTTTCAGTCCTGGGACCAACCATGCCTGGTGCTAATTTAAAATACCTACTTTCGTGCATGACCCCGTAACTTGACATACGTCCATATTCCTATGTCGTCCTAAAAGTTCCAGAATATAAGTAGTATATAATACTTTTCCAGCTTATGTTTAGGATTATTATATTACCTCCATTTCCTTATATTTATCACTTCCTGTAGTGAAATAATAATTAAATAATTATTCTTGATATTATTTTAGTTTATTAAACCTTATTATCATGACTTTCAATATTAAAAAAGAGAAACAGCTCTAATGCACAATATTTTCACATAAATATTTCACAACATACGCGCCAGACAGTGCAAATGGCTCACAACATATAATATTTACTTGCTCATTTGTTGTGGTGATTCAAGGATTCAGGCTAGAACATCTCGTGGCTCAGATGCCTTTTGTCAGCGCGTAATTAATTGCTTGCATCCATTGTGTGGATGTCAGAGAAGCTCCCTCATTGGCCCGGGGTTATGTTGGAGCTCATTTAAAATTAAACCAAACTGCTGGTAGCATGCATTTAATTACCGCTATTACAATTGCTATTTGATATAATGTAATTGAGTTTAATATGTTAATCTTGTTGAATCGTAAACATTTGCATTGCATTTTTGCATCACTGACCTACATTGGTTTTGCTTGGATTAAGTTTCTAGGCTTCTCATTAGATAAAAAGGCTCCTCATTAGACGCAGAAAGAAATCCTTTTTCACTACATGGGGTAATGTAGTACATGTTTTAGCAGAGAGAACGCTTTTTGTTACATTACTGCCCTGTGGTGATATAAATCCGATTTAGCATAGAACTGATTCTGTTTGGTGGCAAAAAAATAAATCGACGGCTTTGGTTTTTATCTTCTAGTCATGAGAGCATTCTTTAAGCTCCATTTCACGTCTGATGGCTCAAAAATTTAGTTATAGAACAGCTAGTAGTTTGGCAAATTTGATTCGATAATCTTCATTTGGTAAAGATCCAAACAAATTGTTCGATTTCTATTCTGCCGATGTATGGATGGTTGTTGCATTTATATTTTTTATAAGTAAATTGCGTTTGTTCATAATTTGAACAACGCTCACGTAATTTTTGAAAAATATTCAAAGCCGATACATTATTCGATTCGTCTTCTAAGCCAAAGTTAACGATATAATAATTTAGGATCAATATTTTGAATTAATATGTTATCCCTTTTACAAAAATCTGAGATCATTTTATATAGAAGATAGGGGCTCAGCTTCAATTTTTAAAATGAAAACGATGACTCATTGGGAATTTTAAGTCTCGTATGATGTCTCATTTGGGACATTCCGAGGGGAGATCAGGACTCAGGGATGCTGGGGTGACGGAATAGTTGATGATGCAATGCCGGCTTGATTTATTATCCTTTACCACTATGGGGTAGGTTCCTTGAATATTTTTATTAATATGCAGTGCGTGTATCATACTGCAAATCATTATTACGAGATGCGGAATTGTTTTTAAATAATTTAGATTTTTTAAATCGTTTCCATCCTTTGTAATATGCTCGCACTCCCTTGCCCTTTTTGTAGTCGCTTGCCTGATATTTTGCTATCGTGAAAATGAAGTATTGCTCATGCTATCACGCTAATCTAACGGGGGTAGCAGACGATATACTTTTGGAAATGTTATGAAGAACTGATAGGTGTGTCGTGTTTTAGTCCAATCTGTATTTATCCGATTTCAAACATCCCGGCATAAGGCCGCGTTTCCACTGACGCGGAGCTGGGCGGAGAGGAGCTTAGCGGTGCACAAATTAACCAATGACTATGCTTGAAATATCCGCTACGCTTCAATGGAAACAGTACGAGCGGGGTGGAGCAGAGCTGAGCGGATATTCATACATCGAGGCGGTGCAGTGCGGAGGACAGCGAGCATTGGGGTACAGAGCGGAGGACAGCGGGGCGGTACGGAGCGGTGCGGAGCGGGGCGGTGCGTGACGTTGCAAGCCTTTCTTCACTTGAAATCGATCTCCTGCAATTAGTATCCTTCTTCTGTATATATGGTTTAAGATGACAATGTAACTCATGGAAAATTTTCTTGATACCCTATACGAAGTTTCGAATATTTCGTCATCACAGCTCTGAAAAAAAGTTGAAAATTCTCTATGCACAGAATGGTACTTTATATGTTGTCGAATCCAGAATCTATGTTTTCTCTTCGAATCCAAAAAAGTCGCAACAGTCAATGCTACTTCATCTTATTCGTTATCTTCGTCTTCAAGTAGAGAAAGATATAAAATGATTGCTTTTTTCTTTTTAAGCGACAACATGATGTATGGTCTTTCCGAGAGATTGAGTGTAACTAAGTGCAAAAATGCGCGATTCCAAAAGTATGCTCCACTCCGCTCTGCTCCGCTCACTGACCACTCACCGCTCTTCATCGCTCCTCTCCGCCCAGCTCCGCTCCTCTCCGCCCAGCTCCGCTTCAGTGGAAACACTGACCACTTTTCACCGCTCTTCTCCGCTCCTCTCCGCCCAGCTCCGCGTCAGTGGAAACGCGGCCAATTGTGTAGACGGGTGAGAAATATACATCAAGTGCAACGTAGTCACTTTATTACGAGATCTAGACCCAGGTATGTTAAGTCATCGGTGAACAAAATCATTACAGTTCAAAACATCACATTATAAATGATTTAGATTATGCTTTTACATTTTCATTTTTCATATAACATACACATACTTAACATGTGTCATTAAGGCTACTGTGTAATTGTCCCGATAGGACCTTGTCATTAGTCTTTTTGTTTTTATTTACCTTATGATTTTTCATGTTTATTTTTCATTTGTGTAATTTGTTTCAGTTTTTTATGTTTATAATTGTAAGTTACATGAATAACCTTTTATTTTTTATAGTTTTAGGGTCTCCTACAATAAGCAACCTCAGATCAATACACATCACATATTTGAGGGAATCAAACTAGCAGCCTTGCGAACAAAAACCCAACACATTGTCCGTTCCACAAATGAATAAAAAATATGCCTACCATTTACAATTAATTAAAATAAAATACAGGCAGCTTTGCACCGCTCGACTTCACTTAGTTTTTCATTAATTTTAGATTTAAAGCAATAAACTATTTTAGTACAGTGTAAAGTGGAAAGGCTTTTAAAATAATTTCAGCCGAAAGGCTCGTATTATGGCCTTAATACAGGCTGAGCACTGAGCAAGTTTAATGCATGTATATTTAACGAGTTGGTGTTAGGAGAGCTATTGACAACTTGGACAAAGATATTAGAGTTCGATCGTGAGACTAATGCAGTGTAGGTGTCTTGAGATTTTCTTTTCACTTCAATGGATATAATACGAGTATGTTTAGTTTGTGCAATTGTACTAATTTTTTTAACATTATTATAGTTAGGTAATTTGAATAATATTGTGTTATCCTCACACCTTACTTGTGCAAATTTGACCACTCGTTTTCTCTTCAGCCGCAGGAAGTCCACGGCTGAACATGGGCTTCCCCTATGGATCGCCACAAAGACCTGTTGGGAGCCGTCTACATCCAGCGACTTTAACTAAGTCGTCCATCCACCTTGTGAGTGAGCGTCCGACACTTAGAGACCAAAGACCTCTATACGTTGGATAAAATTAAAAAGTAATATTGCGTATCATAGACAGACAGTTTGATACAGGTGAAGCTAATATAATGACTGCCTTGATGGCGTAGTTGTATTACGGTACGACTACAAAGCTGAGGTCTCGGGTTCGAATCCCAGGTCGGGCAAAGTGATATTGGGTTTTTCTATACATTATTATTATATTGACAGCCTCCGTGGCGCAGTTGGTTGGACGCCGGTTGAGAAACGAGAGGTCGCGGGTTCGATCCCCGCACGAAACAAATGTTTGTGTGAACCACAGGTATTTGTTTCGGGTCTGGGTGTTTGTGAGACCGAAAAGTCTCTCGTAGTTCCTGATACCCACGACACAAGACTCGATCTTAGTGTGGGGTCAGGACTATGTATGTGACTGTTGGGTGTATTTATTTATTTATTTTATTTATTATTAGCCCGGAGTCAGGAATTTGTGCCCGATATGGCGATAGGCTCGCACCCTATCATCACATCATGGGACAGAACATGCAAGGCGAAATGTGGGTGTCCTGGTGGCGCCTCTGCCTACCCTTTCTGGGATAAAGGCGTGAGTTTATGTGTGTATGTATGAAGCTAATATAAAGAGTATAAAAATATCGAGTATCTTAGAATATTATTTACTTTATTTATAACCCATCGGCCCTAAGCTGATGTAAACGACTGCTAACTTGGCCACAACTTAGCTATTCTATATTTAGTATGTGATTGCGGGCGCGCGGTCTGTGGTTTCATGATATCTTGCATCAATGACATTTGTACACAGATTATAATGTTTAGCTACTATGACAATACATATTACATAGTGAATAGTGATACCGTTTATTACTCAGTATGATAGCTTCCGTGGCGTAGAAGGTGAGAATCTAACCTCAGACGTCAGATATTATATATCCGTAACAAATATTTGTCTTAGCTTTGGTTTTTGGGGAAAGTCCTTCCTTTAACCGTTATTTTGACTGAAACAGCGGATCGAAGGTCATCGCGCCGTATCAAATTTTTGTATGATTTGGTAGTATTTGTTTCGGGTCTGGGTGTTGTGATATAGAGGAACTCTTTTGTTTTTCCTGATACCCTTGATACAAGAGGACTGTGTGAACCTAGGGTATACCTAATTCTTATTATTTTTCACTGTTTTTCATATCACATTACCAAACAAGTATTGTATGTAAGTATTGTATGGACAATGTGAGCTACTTCTGAATGTTTTTACGTCTGTGTTTAATATTTTTTAGAATAGACTATCTTTTTGGGAATATACTACTATATTAAAATATTTATATGTCATCTTCATATAATTTGCTATATTGAACATTATATGGTGCTTTATAAATGTATGAAACGCAGGAAATTAAAGACATCACGTAGACATTTCATATCCGAATGATGTCTAGTGAGCCTTTTTGAATGGCCAGGAATATATAAGTTTAAAATGTTTTGTCAATATTGTATACGACTTAAAAAATATTAGGTTTTAGTAAACTTACAAGTCCAAGCTTAGGCAAAAAGTAATAAATCTATTAAGTGAAGAACATCTCAACGATATTTGTTTGATTTTGACCCTGACGGAACTATTCCCAAAATAATAATTATTTTTTCTTAAAATAATTTCATTCAAAATATGATTTACTTAGAAGTAAGTGTTTACCCATCTTAAGTTCTAATGCCACTAAATATAGTCCTCATCAAGAATCCAAATTTTCTTTCCGCGAAGAAAGTTCCGCACGAATTAAACTGTCCTGTATTTCATAATGTTGTTTACAAGATTTTATTTTCATATTAAGTAGGAGTTTATGAATATTTAAATACGGCTTGAATGTTAATGCCTCATCAATTAATGCATAAGGGTGGTGGTGCGACATGAGGCCACGAGAGGCCACGAGAGGCCAGGAGAGGCCATGTTGTGCACGAATACTTGTCGTATTTAGAACAAGTTTTACATACTTACTATGTTAAATTCTTTGATGTAAGGTCAGTAAAACCGCGTTGTCATCCCTACGTAATATTATAAATCCGAAAGTGTGTATGTACGTATGTTCCGTTTTCACGCGAAAACGGATGTTCCGATTATGATGAAATTTAACATATAGAGATATGTATGTATATTGGACCTTGGAGACGGACATAGGCTACTTTTTATCAGGCATCTTGTCGTAAAATAAGGCAATTTTTATACAAAACGCGTATTTTAATATCTTTCCTGACATTTGCAGAGAAGAAAATTTGGCGGACCGTCATCTCTGCACATTGATTTTTGTAATGCCTGTGATGCAGTCAACCTGCTTCCTACGTGAACTGTACTCAATTTTTTATTAATACAAAATTCCTAATCCGTAATCTCGAAGCCTGAACACAGAAGCGACTGTGTGCAGTCAGCACAATTTTCTTTCCAATACCTCGCGAGTCTAACTAACGACCTCTAGTGACAAACGCCTGGAGTGGCGTGTGTAAACGCGACGGGGACGTGCGCCAAATGATGCGGCACTGATGCGAGCAGTGAGCACCTAACGATTGCTGCGCCTTTTTACTACCTACTGGGACGGATTTAGGTGGAACGTGAGGGGTGATGGATTTGTAAGAAAAAGTACAAATATCAGGTTTAGGAAGTTTGAAAGCTTTGTAATTAGTCTTTACTAATCTTTTTTTAGTGAAACGTGTGCACGGTGGTCGCGGGTCCGCCAACACGCACTAAGTCGACGTGGTGGCCTAACCGCTCTCAATTGCATCCTCGATTGTAGAGTAGAGTGCCCTGCAGTGAAACGTATATGGGCTGATACAATACAATACAATTTTATTAAATACGGATTGCCGCACTCGCATGTAGTCAATTTTAAATTGTTTTTTTTTTCTCAATTGAATTACTATCCTAACTCCCGTATGTATTACTTTTATTGGTTTTGGAGACAGAGTAATCTCCAGTGTTGCGACATAAGAGGTTTCGGAGTTGGGACTCCTAGGTGGATATTTATCACGCGTTACACTCGTAGCGTAGTCCTTCATTGTTTTAATACTATGAAACAAATCAAATACTATTCTTAGCACTATTATGCATTACAGTCAGGTGTATTTTTCCATGGATTTACATCTTAATCCGTTCCAGGTGTCGCCGAAACGAATTATTTATGCTTCGCTCTGCACAGATTATTTTCAGCATGAGCTGAGCATCTTCTGATTTGTTTATGTGTTTGATTTTGCATATTTAAGTATAAGATTGACGACGATGTGTGGAAAAATAGGTACTTATATTTGTAACGAGTAAAATATATTTCCAGAGAGTAGCTACTCTACCCACTTCTGTGTTTGTTGAAATTGCTACGGTAAGGATCTACAATTCATCTAAAGTTAAATGCATTGTAGTCGAAATAGAGGGAATTCATTGACGAAATACAACCAATTTTTCAGCGTAAATACATTGGGTCAACTTGAAATGCAGCAAACATACGGGGGCCGCTATGACGAATTTTCCATCATAGTATACGGTGGTTACTATCGCGGCAGAAACGAACTTTAATAATAATGAGACAATAATTACTAAGTTTTGGAAATTACTTTTACATGAAATAAAAAAATTGATTTACTTAAGGTTTTAAAACGCTCTCATGTAAAATATAGCAGTCGTAAATATAAGAAGTGTACTTAAAATAAATTAATACAAAAAAAGTTTAATTGTCGGATTAAAATGTGTCAAGGGACACATTTAAAACTTTAATAGATCTTCGCAAAGAAAAGTCTTTTTAATAAACGGGTATTCGGCCCTTAAAATGAGCACGGTCTCGGGTTCAATCAAAAGTGTATGCAAAGGGCTAAAACCTTTATAATGTTTTTCTACAGCTCACTTTTCAATTCTAATCATATATTTTTATGTGGTTTATTTTTGTGTGGGTAGCAGCTACTTTAAACTATTGTAGGATTGGGTCAGCTCGACAAGAGCACCAGTGTCTTGCAGAAAATTGACGTATAGCGATGGTTATGCTGACAAGTTTAGTCCGGTAGCTATTATTGCTGGAATTCCAACGTACCCTTTTCTTCTCTCTTCCATTATCCTTCCATTTTCAGAGGCCACGATCCACTCCACATGTTATAGACAAAGCAAGCCGATTGTTCGTTCACCTATGCAAAAATACCCAAAATTTAATGCTAAGATTAACTCAGTGCGAAAATGCCGAATTAGGTAATAACACGTCGATAAGAGAAAGCGTTGGTGGCATAAATTGGTGCTGAGTAACCAGGGAGCGGAACATTAACCGCCGATGACGGTCTTATCGAGAGCCGCCCGCCAAATGACGCGGAAAAGATGCGGGGACCGCTCGGCAGTCTGTGTGTCTACATTTATTGCTTTATTGTTGGGTATACGCTATTTTATGGTGTATAGTTTGAAATTCCAACGGCCTTATTCCTAAACAGTTTAAAACCTATTTTAGTTATCCAATGTTTTGTCCCTTTCGAAAGACTTTGGAATTCAGTTTGAGCGAAGAAGACAAAACATTCGATAAGTTGAGTATATTATCATTATTCGGCGATAGGCTGAGTATATTATCAGCGATCTTTAACGACTTTTCATCACAGAATCTAATTTTCATGGAAGAGATGCATTCCTTTGATATGAGGCATTATTATGTTTCTACTAAACACGCCCCCAAAACAATTATTTATAAATAACGCTAACAATTAAATAAATAAATACACTAAACGAGTCTTGTGTCATTGGTATAACACTACGATAACTTTTCGGTCTCACAAACACCCGAAACAGATTCCATGCGTAATATTCTCCCGTTTCCAAGACAGCATCTGGCACTACGTCATTAAGTCAAAACAATATAAACGCAGATTGCAAAACGTACAGAAATGTAATAATAGATTCACGTCCGGCCGTATTTCTCTCCCCTCTAAGATATCGTATTAAATTAATAAGTGGTCGGGCCGAAAGTAGCTATCTGAGAGAGCTGAGCTCTGCTGAGCCCCACGGCTATGTTCCCTACTTCTAATGAATCAACAATTCCCTAATCATGCGGTTGTTGTAATTATTCCGTAGAAATCGGTGCTTGAAAATTTTACAATAGTTGTTTATTATTTTTAGGAGTCGAATTATTAAAAAATTATACAAAGTAGGCATACATTTAAAGAAGTATACAAATACAAAATGCGAATTATATACTCGTATTTATTTTATAAGAACATACATAAAATTCGGCCTGTGTTCTGTGTTTGGTACATCTTTACATAAACTCACACCTGTGTTCCATGATCCATCGGGGTAGGGAGAGACTACAAACCCCCAGCGCACCGACTTATGCGTACCTCTTTCGCGTTATCAACTGTTGTAATTTTTTTCATATAGTATAATTAATTGTATTCCTCCATAAAAATAATACACCCAACAGTCACATACATAGTCCTGCCCCCATATTAAAATCAATTAAGTCTTATGTCGTGGGTATCAAAAACTACGAGAGACGTTTCGGTCGCACAAACATTTGTCCTGCTTTGTGCGGGCATCGAACCAGCGGCCTTTCGTTTCACAGCCAGCTTCAAATCAACTGCGCCACGGAGGATATCAAACGTTACTATTTGTATTCTTATTTTGTTGATGCAAATATGTATGTGTATAACATTTCACACATGGACTTTAATTCGAACCTTTAGTGTGGTAGCGCTGCGTCATTCAGTCTTCAAACTTTGCTTTTCACACTATTATTTGGAATGCGAAAGTTTGTGACTGAATGGATGAGTATATTGTAAGTATGGTGACTTCTTTATACTGTGACTCCTCGACGAATTTTAGGGTAATGTGGGGAAGAGATAGTTTTTATTCCAAATAAATTGCCTAGTACATCATCAGCTTTTTGCAAAGTCACTAAAACATGACAGGGTCATTTCGTAAAACTCATCCACAAAGTATTATAATTTCAGGTAGGAAAAAAAATGATTGACTTAAATTAGATATTAATAGCATGAGGCTTAAACAACTAAATAAATGATAAGATAGGTAAGTAACGTGTTATTATAGGAACTATAATAATATAAATTGGATAAGATTATGAAAACATTTTCCAAAGCATATTTCCTTAGAACAACCATTCAAATAAAAATAAAATACTCGCAAAATAAAAATCGGCAACCCCACCAATAACTCCATATTTACCCATAATATCTGTTCAATTTCCCCTAATTCAAATGGCGAGAGGCACGCCATCTCGCGGTTGTTATTCAATAACCCATTTCGTTTATTAACAATAATAGCGCCTTCTCTCCCTTTGTTCCTTCCTCCCCTCGTTGCTTGCTGACACATCATATTCTTATCTACTATAATAATGTAATAATGTAATAATGAGGATACGGTTGTATGATATTGGCTTTCGTGTCGTTTTTAGTTTGATAGTTTTGTGTGTGGTGTGTATTAATAGGTTGACTGATAGGTTTTTATTAGTACCGGCGACTAGTTAATAAATCTATACTAATATTATAAAGAGGAAAATTTTATTGTTTACTTGCATTGAGTAGGCTCCGAAATACTAAACCGATTTGAAAAATTATTGCACTGTTGGGAAGCTACGCTATCCCCGGGTGACATATAGGCTATGTAATATTTAAAAAAAAATAGGGATCCTTACTAAAACTCCAATAATGTAACCCAAGGTGTACAAAAATATTATTTACATCGCGTGCGCTGTGAAAACAATATAACATGTTGTTGATGTGGACTGGACTCAAAAGCTATCTGCACCCGGTTGAAGCCGGGCCGAGCCGCTATACTAGTCGATTATAAACACCTTTGGTTCCGGCAAAATCTTACGAAAGGTCGTGTTCCTTATGAATACTAGGTACTAGGTGGACAGTAAGAGCACGTACTGATTAATTATTAGTTCTAATAATTGTTTTACGCTTGTTCAAAAATATTTATATTGTTATTCAATAACTAATGGCTGCTATATTTTAAAGTAATACATTTTCTCACAAGATACAATACCATCGACCTTTCATCCTTTCATTTCTCGTAAGCACTATCGTCTAATTAAAAAGCCTTATAAGATTTTATTCTCATGAAGGCGATAGACAATCTGATCAATACCGAAGCACCAAAATGTCCTTAGACAGTGTACATAACAGTTAAGTACATCAGGCACATGAAGCCTTAGAGGAGGTCGGGGCAAGTTGTAGGTACACTGCAATTAATTGGCGGGGTCAGAGCGCTTACCTGAGCCGGCCGTGCCAATGCTCCTCCCGAACTTGCCCAACTTCCTTAGTAAAGCCATTGGTTTCACTTGCGCCCGTGATGATTGCGCCCCATTACACCAATAATGTCTGGGGGTAATTATAGGCTAATTAAATTCAGTAATTTGGTGGGGTTTGTTTGGGTTTAAAATCGTGGTTTAAAATAATGTATTTTTATTTTATTTAAAGTATTTTTATAATTTTGAAATGGTCCTGTGTACATATATTGGACGAGATAATATATACTCGAAATAATGGTTTTGAAATTACCAAAATACGAGATGTCATTTGTCGAATATGTAATGTAAGCACTTGTAATTTGATTATATTGGATTGCATTAAAAGATACGACAAAGAATATTTTTTAGCGAGGCTATTATTGGGATAAGGTCTGCATTCCCACGGCCATGTGATTACTTCTTTTGTGGGTTTTATGTGCTTGTTACGCGCGTCTGTTGACAAAGCGGCCGCCATTACATGCCTGCCTACACCCGACGAGGAACTAAATTGAAATCGTCTATCTGTGAAGCATTATCGTTATCGCTTCTTAATAACAACAAAGTTATCGCGTTAAGCCCGTCGAAACGTGCCCTCCGCGACGCAAACAAATAGCTCTCACGCAAATTGAATACAAGATATAAATCTAGAGTTCTCCTAATAACATGCGGTGGATTTCTCCGCGGGCCGTTTTATTTCAGCCCCACAAAGCCTTCGACCCGGTAAATCCGGCGATATCTCGGGAAATGCGACAGAGTGCCACTGGCGTTCGTATCGCGGGACGCACTTTAAATTTTCCTACTGTGAAAGGACTGAAATTTAAAACGGCGTCGCGGGCTCCCCGGTGGAAACAAGCGATAGAATGGCAAGATTCTGCGGCGCGACGCCTCGCCCTATGAAATCTTGAGACTCGGGCCCAAAGCTTTGCATAATGTTGCCACTTAACGTATTCTACATTCCGCTCCGGCAATAAAGCGATATGTGGAATTGATTATCAACCATTTTGTGTGAGTTGCGCATAATGCGGTCTCCTAATATGAAATTTGCTCGAGTTAAGCTCGATGTGCCGGGTTTAAGATTGCGGTGGAATTATAGCGTGGTCGTCTTGTTGCGTTAAACGTGACACACTGTTTGTTAGTTTGATTTTATCAGGCTGTGTACACTACACTCGTTTTACAGCGCTGGGCTTGTGTTGTATCACGGGATCAGGCTGGCTCAATGCGGTCGGAGGTCGGGATTAAAGTAATGACCATTCTACTAGCGTTTTCTAGACAGGCAATTAGTTTTAAACATTGCTCAATTGCTGTAGTTAGCTTTAGTGCTTGTTGTATATATTCTTTAGTGTACGGTCAAGCACCGGCGTACAAATTCTAATATAATTATTATCTAACACAACATGTATAGCAAAGAATATTTTTCCTCCCAAACAAGGAACTATTACTAGTAATAGCATGAATATCATTGAACAAGCCATCATTGTCAAATAACGGTCTCATTACGGAATATTCCAAGAAACTTGCTTCGAGGCCCGTGTTTAAGTGTTAAATCACAAAGATGAACTAACAAAATTTAATTTAAGTCAATTATTTTTTAAGTTTTATAATTTTTAATAACTATATGGCCTAACAACTCTCAATCGATTCTCTCGATTGTAGAGTAGGCCCGTGCCCAGCAGTGGGACGTATATGGGCTGATACACTTTTTAATAAAGCATCCGATCTCAGATCACTATTTCATATAGTAAATTAATTTACAGCCATATTTTAATTAAGTAGAATCAATTTCTCCTGACTTAGTTCAAGAGTGGGTTTTAACATTGAAATAAAACTATTTTTTAAGGATTTTATAGTGATTTGGTTTAATTATTTTCATTTTGTAACTTCCCGAAGTTTCGATTGCTTTACAGCTTTCGTGGTCACGTGGCGGACGAAATCCGTAATTTTTTTTTTAATTTTTTTTGTAAAATCGTTTTTTATATTTTTATATACCGGGTGATATTTACATATGGTATTTAATTTAAACCACATGGTTATAACCACCCCAGGTTACAGGTAACATTGTACCAAGTTTGAAAAAAATAGCCTGTGTCAAAAATCATATTTTAGTTATCAAAACTTTTGATCAACCCGTCTTTTTGCAGCTCAGGTAAGTTCCCCAACCAAACCGAAGTTCAGCTAAGTGGTAAAAATACTCGTATCTATATGGAGCGGCCAAAAATCGTGAACAGTAAAATCATGATTTTTGACAAGAAATGATCTCGGATGTTTTCCAAAATTAGTACAGTGTCACCTGGGGTGATGAGAAACATGTGGTTTAAATTAAGTACCGTGTCAATATCATCCTTTATAATATATTTCGATAAAATTCCCTGTCTAACCATTATCTTTTGCCTCACAATGCTGACCTGCTCAAATCACTCGGTTTCACCACTTATATTATTGAGATGCTCCATGATCTAGAATCAAATTAGCAAATTGGTGATATTGATTAAGAGGTGCTTATGTTAGTGTATAGCGGTCTAAGTGTCAGCATATTGTGCAAATTGGGAACAGACAATCATAGACTCAAGAGTCTTGCCTACATAAGTAAAGGTGTGTTTACGGGACCTACTAAGTAAAGGTGTATTTCACAATTAGTGTGAATAATAAATAATAATAATAAATTTTATTAACTGTTAACTTAGCCTAAGATTTCAATTTTTATGTTTACATATACCAATTACTGTATTCACAAACTGAATTATCTTTGTAATGATGCAGTACAAAATATAGGCTCAAATGCCAACAAATGAAATATAATATGGAATATAGCACAAATGCCATTTCCAACAGGTCAGTGTGGAGATTCTTGAGGTAGACCTATGTTCAGCGGTGGACTTCCTATGGCTGAAAAGTGAAGAGAAGAGAGATGGCACAAATGACAATCGTTTATTGGTCTGTAATGTCTTTTGTTTCATCCCAGTGTACCTATTTGTATTGCAAAGTGTGAATACTTGGGTTGAATCACAAATTATGGCAATGCTCTACGCGTGAGATGTTAAAATTATGATTTTAACGGAGGGAGATAATTTCGCAAAGAAGTTGAAAAACTTTCACTGTTAAAACATGATATGGGATGTCACGAATAGCCGAGCTTTAAGTTTGGAGAGACATACTTCACCTAATAATAATAACACTTTATTAAAAACCACATAACATTAAATACAGAAAAACGAATAAAACAATTACTTTGGTGAAACAATAGCAAGAATGACATCCTTTTTTCATGTACATATGAGCGTTTTTTTAAAGCCTCTGCTATGTTTTGTCACATAAATTTCTTGCTGCAACGGAGCACCAGACTGACGTGGTTTTGGCATAGATATAATTTATGGGCGTGGGTACACAGTTTTTATACCACAAAAATACACGACCATTGTACGAAATACGTTGCTAATCAAAAGTGGGTAAAAACGCGGCATTTTATTTAAATTTATTTAAAAACTTATTGTACACCAGTGAACAAAAAATTAAATAATAATCACAAAAATGAATAATATTTAAAAAAGTATACAATGGCGGCCTTATCGCTCGAAGCGATCTCTTCCAGGTAACCTACCATAGGATGGATAAGACAGAACGACAATTTGCGGCATATACCTTATATTTGTAGATGAGTGTTAGATAAAAAGTCATTTAAATAAATTAATTGCTTACATTTAGAAATAAAAAATAGCGAACACAGTAGACCGTTCTTTTTTTTTCAAATTGTCTGGAATGTACTCTGCTGTTAGGTTATTTAATCTTAATGGCTCGTTGGTCTAGGGGTATGATTCTCGCTTTGGGTGCGAGAGGTCCCGGGTTCAAATCCCGGACGAGCCCAATCTTTTTGGACAATTAATATCTAAGAAAACAAGTGAAAATATAGGATACTAATAAAATCGTCACAGGGATATTATACTACAATTACTTTTGGAATATCGGTTTGGAAATGAAATTTTGTATCGAAATCACCTTGATTATTGCTTTATTATAATATAATATTGTATTTAAAGTAAAATATGATTATTCACTTGTTGTTCAGTTAGAAAAAAAGTTAACTAATTTTTATATTTATAGTGATTAGTAGTTTAGCTTAAAAATGTATTTATTCATACATTCGGAAAATTATTATTTTTTATTATTCTATCATACGTCATGAGTGTGTATGCCACTTGACGATTCATAGCAATTAAAATAATATAAAATTTGTCGTGAAGGACGTTAAAACTATTTTTTGGTGTAATAAATAATTTTACATAAATGTAAATTATAAGGTTTGTTTTTCGGATTTTTTTTAGAACTTATACATTTACGGCCTTCACAGACAGATTTAAAACCTATTTTAACTATCGAATATTTTGTCCCTTTCGAACGACTTTAGATTTCAGTTTGAGCGAAGAAGACAAAACATTTGATAGCTGAAATAGGTTTGAAGTCTGTCTATGAATAAGGCCGGTAGTTATAAGTTTGTCAATAAGTTTAACTTTTAATATCGTTGTAGTTAAACGGTAAAATAATTAATATATTATTTTCGATTGATCAACAGGATCATAAAGTAGTTCCCATAAATTCCAAGAGATGTCTCTGTATCGTATTCGTCCCTTATAAAAGTTACTATTTATAATAAAATATGTCTTCTTGTTTTAAATATATCTGTTTGTAACTCTATAGTTTTTTTAAAATTATAAAATGTGTTTTGTTTATACATTTCTTTGTATATTTTTCCTATTGGAAGTAATAAGTTAAGTGCCTAATATTTTATGAAGTTTACAGAAGGCTAATAATTTTTAAATTTAATTTATTAAAATTAGAAAAATTAGAGCACCTAACAAATCAAACATATTCAATATTTTATATGATTTAAAATGCACAAATGCATTATTATCATTCACCACTTAAAGACCACGAGGCGCTCATGTTTCCCCGTTATGACCGCTGGATGTTATCGTGTAAGGAGTCTGTTTGCACTGAGATGTAGAAATATGTGTTTTGCTTGGTCTGCGGGGAGGGGAGGGGGAGAAGGAAGAGGAAAGGGAGCAGAGGGGAGCTATGTCTAGCGGTGCCGATGATTAATGTGCGGCCGCACCATGCATAGCCTGAGCTAGTAGAGTCGCGTCTAGTGACATTCGTTTCGTTTTTTGCAGGTATTTTTAATATTGCACCGTGAAATTGGTTTTTTATTGTAATGTTGTTTAGATGTTTTTGGGGGGATAAGGAAGCGGACATCTGTTGTGACCGCGCGTGTATTGCCTTAGCAGTTTGTAGGATTGTAGTGACGTGCGATACAATTGTTACTACAGTGGATTTTTTTGTTCAGCATCGTCATAATTATCAATCTAGTTTCAGGAATTTCACTCCTACATTTAGGGCTTGTTAATTACTTCCACAGGAATATTTTCAAAAATTATGCATTTATAGACACCCTGCGACCTTCATGCCCTATCATATAGTATTTTTGATTTTTACCTCCTAATAAACTTTTGAATTTACAAAAATCTTATCCAGACCTTACAAAAACTCCGTATAACCAACAATTACAAAAAACAAAGTTAAAATTTTCAACTACCGTGCTGGATACAAATAAGTTTTTATGCGAGCATTAAGCTCAGTTAAAACGGGTCTTGCTCCATGCAGGCTAAGCGTTACTTATTGTTCTGTCCGAGCTAAAGGAATTGCCGACGGGCGCTCACTGGCTCCCTGGATTTAAAACAGGCACTGACGAATTGCAACATTATCGCCAACATCGATTTAATGCCTCGGACTAAGGTAGGGTAAATGTAAATATAGCTCAAGTCATTGTTGCGTGTTTGCTTTCAAATTTGCTTCCTGTATTTTTGTGGTCAATTCAGTCTTCCATAAGTGCCGATTGGATCGGTGTAGTGGCATTGTCATACAGAAAGGTAAAGAACATAATCTTCAGTAACAGGAAATTCATTACTGAACATCGGCCCTTCCGATAGCTTTACTTTTTGATACGGAAGAGTTTGTCAGTTTTTGCAGTTTGGCAGATTGGGTGGCGTGCTTAGCTGGTGACGTTGTTATCAGCGTGTCATTTGTCTACGTCATATTTGTGATGGTTATCGTTTCATCTTTCGTTCGCCAGAACCCCCCAGCTTTGGTCAGTACAGTGTAAAATGGCTCGCGCCCGGAACCTTTTACTTATATTACTTCTTTCTAAGGTAATTCGATTATTTCGTGCCTGGCATGTAGCTAGACTCTACCCCTGTCGCATCAGGGATCGGAATTAATAGTTTCTCTCCACCTGGGGTTGTCACTACCTCCCCCTGTACTTACTCCTTTAGGGATACTCGGCTCGATTACCGACCAACCAGAAAATTCTATACAAATACTTTTTTTTTCAAATAACAGAGATTGTATAAAAATAATAAATTGCAGGATGTATATAAGTGAAAGGATTTTCCGTGAGATTCATAAAGAACTGCCAAGTAAAGGAACAGTACTAACCACACTAGCTGCGCTTTGTGCGAGTTACTTAAGTTCTTTTCACCTGCCACTTGAAAAACAGTAATTTCATTGTGCTGCTTATGAACAAATCATTGAAGACTTTATCTTGTTTTTATTTAAATAATCATAAATTTTTACGTTAACTAGGACATGTAACCTTATTTTTATTATTTTGTTATATAAAAACAAATAAAATTATGTATATGACGGCGCTGGCATCCTTGGCGCCATCTGTTGAGTTGTAAAGGAACCAGATTGGCAGTTGTCAGTCTAGCGGAGCGTCTGATCGATGGAGCGTTAGGATGATTCTGGAGAAGTAAAATTGGGATTGGGAAACCAGATTGGCTTAAGATCGCCTATACATACATTTAATTTTTGCTTATTTTTGCAGATAAAATATTGACAATTTAATCCTTTATTAGTTGCTTGCCCACCTTTGAATTGGCGTTCGGGATTTTTCTTTTGTAAAGGTAACTTTTCTTCTAATACGTCAAATCAGCATCAGAATAATTATTAAAATTGTGCTAATATGTTACCTTATTCTATATCAAACATTTACAGATTTCAATTATATTTTTTATTGTTGCTTTATTCATATGCGATTATGTTTTCTTTTTTTATTTCCTGCTTGGCACGAATGATATACATAAAGATAACAAAGATCTTCACTTCCTCGTAACTTACGCTAACCCAAATTTATGACGGAAGAAAATAGAACACTTAAGTGTTATATAACCGGCGGAAATAATGAAATAGCAGCAATCTTTAACGAACAGACGTTGAGAACGTGGAATGGCACAAATTATGAGGAGCTTCAAATACTCATTAAACATAAAATGATAATGGTTTCCCATTCAGGCTCGTTGCAGTTAACTGCCACAGTAACGTCTCGACGCAATGTCATACAAATTACGTTTTACTGTGGTATTAATGAATTATTACGCACTAAAGTGTTACAATACGTTTCTTTGTTTCGCGAGGCGTAAAGTTTATTCCCTCGTATAGTCTAGTTAGGGATCATTGTTTTTCTTCATTGTTATTTTATTCATACTGGGTGGTAAATGTGAAGACATAACAAAACGTTTATTTTCTCCATCTTTTTCTCTATTAGGCGTAACATAAATAATCAAACATAAATATTTGTAAATTAAGTAAATGAGTCAAAAACCAATCTGATAATAATGTAATGAAAAAGATATCCAACACCGTTGTTACGGTGGATGGAAATCTAATAGAATTGCAGAAAACCGCTGGAGGCAGTGCGCTTCCGACAAGCATCTTTGGAAATCCTTTGAGGATGTCATGTTAAAGCAGCTCTTGGAAGTAGTAGAACCACGCTGTTGTCAGTCATGACTTAGCATGAATGCGCTGGCTCGTCCCGGCGGTATCACTGCCCGCAGGAAATTGACGGGAAGCAGCAACTTCGCTCTCGCGTTTCGTTCGATAAGTGAGATTGGCGGATGCCCATTACCCATGTCATCTTACTATCGATTTTTCTTCCCGCTCGTTTCCCAATTTGATGGACCGGCAACACAACCATGATCCAAACGTTGTGGATGTGATCACTTACCTTAGACCTGTTTGTTCGTTTGCCGGACCTATGCATTAATAAAAAAACAATTAACTTTTTATATGCGAAAATGTTTATTTTTTTTTATTTTTTTTATTTTTTTAAGAAGACCAACAGCATTAATAACAATATAATCACACGAATTTAAGTAACAAAAAGCCAAATAAAGGTCTCCACTGTTAAGTAACAAATTATCTCTAAGTGCAAGCACAACAATAAATTGATTGTTAAATTAATAACAATACTACAACTTAAATTAATAACAATAATACAACATTAATTCAGCAGAGGCAAAGTTACACAATTATAGGTCACTAATATCATTCAACTCATCATGCTTAAGAAAGAAATCACGACTCAGCACCCTCCTCAAAGATTTTAAGTTGACATTAAAAATATCAATGTCATGTGATTTGCAACTTGTGTTAATGGTCCTACTTGCTCTCCAAATAAAAGAGTTCTGCCTATAATTTGATGGGGCCACAGACAAGCTAAGAGGGGAAAATTGCCGCGTGGTTACAACAGGGACGTTAATTTTAATTTTAGCGAGAAGTTCAGGGCTGTCTATAGTGTTAGAAAGGATTTTTAACATATAAATTATATCACCTATCTGGCGTCGCTCACGTTCACGCTCAATTATGAATACAGAATAATTTTTGTATCCCGCTACCGCTACTTATATAAATATGTTTTCCCTACTAATTTATATACCACTAAGTCTGAACGAATTAATAAACATAATTTATTAAACAATGCAGTACTGACAAGTAAAATACCGAGAACAGAAATAATCTTGTTCTTCAAACACGTCTTCACGGAATTACTAATATTACGAACAATATAGGTACAGCTACACTATTTTAATAAACTTCCAAAGCAAATTAGATTAACTGCCGTCAAGGAAGTTTCAGCATAATTAAATCTAAGCTTTGTAAGGAAGTTTATTAAAGAATACCTGATTATTTTGTTAATAAGGTTGGATTTAATTCTGAGTCAATTTTCTTTCCACTTCACGTGGTTCTGATCGGTGTCGTGGAAGGTTTCCTGTTCAATTTTTGCTATTTTGTTCAGTTTTTTGCTATCACAGCTGTAAGCCTCGATATTTGTTTGACGTCACTGAACCCTTTTATGGGCAAGAAATCTTTTTTGACTCTCATTCAGCAACAACGACATCGACATACACATTGATAAGAGTTTTTTTGTTGGACTGTTTTCTTATTACTCTTTCATGTTAAGTACATAACTATAAATTGAATTATATCTTCAAAATTGATAATATATGACTTACTGAACATGATGATAACAAGTCTGAAAGGACGGGAAGCTTTGGACTTAGTGTATTATATTGGATTTTGTGTTCTATAGCAGCAATAGAATACGCTTCTATATCAGTTTTGTCAAACTTAGTAAATGAATAATTCTTATTTTAAAACTGAGAATTATTTCAGTTCAAGGATCATGGTTCTGTGGATTTCTAAATTGGAGCGTTTTCACTAAAAAGTAATAGTTTAATTATTTGGTGCGTATTAAATTGCGTTTACTTTAGATTGTTTATAATTAGGGCATTTTCTACTTTCCCTCTTTGCGGTTACTCCTTACCATATAGAGACGTGGTGTACCCCGGCACAGTCGGGTGGCATGGTCAAGCCATGACCAGCGGTGTTCCACAGGGCTCAGTTCTGGGCCCTCTCTTGTGGAACATCGGGTTTGACTGAGTGCTCCGTGGTGCAAACCTCTGAGGCTTAGGCGTAACATGTGACGCTGCTGGTAGCAGCATCTGCCAGAACCTTCCAGGAAAAAGCAACGATGGAGGCAGTCGGCACAGGCCACATAGTGAATCGCATCCGCTGGCTTGGTTTGGGGGTGGCCCTTGAAAAGACCGAGGCCCTTTTCTTTGATGTGCCTTGTAGGAGACCACCGGCCGGTGGCCATATTGTCGTGGATGGTGTGCGAACTCCTATCGGCTTTACGATGAGGTATTTAGGATTAGTTCTCTACGGCCGAATTTCATGCATACTTTAAACAGCGAGGACCAAGTTGTCCCGGGCAGCCGGTGCACTTAGTAAGCTGTTGCCCAATCTGGAGGATTCTCGCAGCTCTTGCCGAGGGCTCTATGCCAGAGCCGTAAGGAACGTATTTCAAAGTACCCCCTTGCACAATAAGGATACTTTTTGGCTGGAAATTAAACCAACTGCTGTATACGATATAATATTTGAAGATGGATCTCGAGTAGTCCACCGTGATAAGTTAAACTAGTCGTAACTGTTGACTGAGAACTTTCCATCTTACAGGGACATAATTCATCAGACATGCTTATATGCGATTCACAGCCAAACAGCATCAACCAACACTGACCGCTCAATATTTTTCAAAATATAAAAGAAATAAGCATTGGTATCAATGTTAAACTAGATAAGACATTCAGTACAAAAAATGTGTCCCACCTACTTGCGGTGCATGCACCACACATGAATCAGTTTGCTTCGTGACAGTGACAGTGCGGTACGCCTTATCGCATAGTTTTAAAAGTAATAAATGAATATTTCGCCGTCAAACCGAAAGCAAATCGTCTGAAGTTACAATATTTTAATAAAATACCAAGTAAGTGATGTAATATTGCAGTGTGCTTTTAAAATACGGGGGCACTTTATTTCTTTGACGTGTCTCGTTTATCGGTAGAATATAAGTCAATGGAAATAAGGGCTTTTCTGAGATTACTTAGATCTCATTTTATGTGAAAAAAATCAAGTAGGTCATGCATATTTAGGTTTTACGCATAAATATTAAACAAAACTACCTTAATTCTTACTAACCAATATTTAGACACAAATAAGCACAATAATAACGAGAATTCCAACGAAATAGAAAGAGAATCGTGAATCAAACAATAAAGTGTTATTAGCTATGATTACAGACGGACCGCGTTGCTCCCAGATGGTTTGCGTCCGATACAAATGGTTGTGACGAGATAAGGCAAATATATCCATTGCCAACATCCGAGAGACAATATTATGCTTAAATATCGGGAATTTATTCGTTGTTTCCTTTTAGAGAGTACCCAATGTTGTTTAGTAATTGTGCACAGCTATACTCTTATTTATATAAATGTAAAATATTCTAAATTCAAATGTCACTGAACACATTTTAGTTTTTCGGATTTTAAAATAGTTCCCAAAATTATATAGCTTTTTGAAACATTCACCTGGACCGACAAAGTTGGCATTAATTTTAACCTCTTCAAATATTTTAAGAGGCTCATTACGGTGTATGAATCAATGGCTTCCAATTCGATTTAATTTTTAAAATTTTACCTATATTTTTTTACTGTTTTATTATTAAAATAACTAGTTTTATTTCACACAATACACTTGGCGGAACGTGGCACGCGAAAAAGGCATTTGCGGGTTGTGTGATCTTTTTATCATATTTTTTCACGACTATAAAATATCTAGTGTTTTCACTTATATTCTCGTAATTGGAACTATGAATTACCTACTTACTTTAGTTTTTATTTTTAATTTCGTGGTAGACTATACGGCCTAATAGTGTTGAGTAGGACATACAAGAGGTAGTACATTTGTCCCTTACATGACGTCAAAATGTAAGAGCGGCTCAACTTTTTAAAATGTACTACTTCATATTTTGTGTCCCGGTACTACGTCAATTACATGATCGTGCTTCAAACGAGGGAGAGAGGAATATTTTACATGACGGAGAAGCAGTAAGCGTCAGTACGCCTCGCTTCAATTGAAGTGGGACATTGTACTGGCTCAGTACAAAAATGAGGCTACTCTTACAAACTCTTTTTCAAGTCATGTCCTACTCAACACTACGGCCTAACCACTCTCAATCGTACCCTCGTTTGTAGAGTAGGCCCGTGCCCTGCTGTGGGACGTATATGGGCTGATACAATACAATACATAAAATATACATAAATACTTGAAAGCACCAAATGTATTCCTAAAATATCTCGACAGTCGACACCTACAACAAAAACCAGCAAAAATGCGTAACAGATCGCGTATAATAAAGAGATATTGCAAGTTGTTCCCCGTTCAAATTACTCAGGAATTTGGCTGGAGTCGAATAGTTGTGAAGAGGGCAGCGGGTTCGACTTTGCTAGGTGGAGTGTTTAGGCCGCACTCCCTCTCGAGAGCCCTCTGTCGGACGGTCAAAGGCACTACAGTGTTGTTACACGATTAGTTCGTTATTAGCGGTTATTAGTACCGCGTTTTATTTTATAAACTTTACATTGAGTGGGTGAAGTTTTGGGCAGTTAGTTTGCTTATAATGTTGCTATGTAGAATTTTGCAACAGACTATCAATTAACATACTAAGTTATCGTACCAAATCAACGTATGTACTATCTTATTTTATTAGTCACTTGAAGTACTCCTTTATTTTTATAACATAGAAAATAAACGAGAATTTTGCTTGGCGTTTTGTTTTTTTCATGTTTTTACGATTTTGCAATATTCATAGGAAGCATTTATACTACGTAAGTAGCTGTGCGTTGTGGAGCGATTCGGCTGACAATATTACGACAGACTGCTTGCCTGGTCAGAATTAAGAGAAATTAGCACAATACTTAATATTTTCAAATATGTTTCCGCAAAATCATATTTTTATATCCAAAAAGCCCATGACCTAGTTCTAACCAATCTTAATTTTCCATCCAAAATCGCATACAAAATACCACTGGGTATATGTTTACAATATTGTGTTTTATAATTACGACATTTTAACTTTGGTTTAAATATAGCGAGACCTTGTTACAGCTAAAACTGAAGGGTTACTAGCTGTTCTCATAGCATTATTAATTAACTCCACGTTGTTCCAAATTAATCAGATTTATAACCTTATATTTGTTTCACACGAATTAAAATTATAATGTATGTTTTAAATCCAATGAAAATTCTTAATATGAATTTATGCGTGTTTTAACATAGTTATTTGGTATTAACTAATTTTACTTGAAGTGGAAGCTTTCGTGTCTCGAATCAATTGAATTTTAATTTTCGTTGTAATAACATGAAATATGTTATTTTAGCTCGTTTAATGGATTAGGTAATTTTAAGGGAGAGGCGATATTTTTATTATTAATTGGTACCTAGTGTGAGTTATTGGCGTTGATACCTGCCTTAAAATAATACATACATACATAAATAAACTCAAGCCTTTATCCCCGAAGGGGTAGGCAGAGGCGCCACCAGGACATCCACATTTCACGATGTGATAGGGGCGAGCCTATCGCCATATCGGGCACAAATTCCTAACTCCAGACTGATAATGAAGAGAAAAATCCAATATCACTTTGCCCAACCCGGGACTCGAACCCGAGACCTCAGCTTTGTAACCGTATCGTAATACAACTACGCCACCGAGGCAGTCACTACTTAAAAATAATACCTTTTTTATGTAACTGGAATGTTATCTATCACAGTTTCAGTTATGATTACTAAAGCCCACTACACCCATGTAACTTACTTGTGCAGAAATGGCTATAGACTCGCCCCTATCTTGCTTTGGGATGGAAATAAGATCGATAAATCATGGTGACACTATTAACTTTCACCATATTTGTTTATCCCTTCAATTATACAGGCGTGACCTTATTTTATCTATTACATTCATATTCGTGTTCGACTGCCTCGGTGGCGTAGTTGTATTACGGTACGACTACAAAGCTGAGGTCTCGGGTTCAAATCCCGGGTCGGCCAAAGTGATATTTGGTTTTTCTATTTGTGCTCGATATGGCGATTGGCTCGTCTATCACATCATGAGACGGAATATATGAGGCGAAATGTGGGTGTCCTGGTGGCGCCTCTGCCTACCCCTTCTGGGATAAAGGCGTGAGTTTGTGTATGTATGTATGTACATTCATATTTTACCGTTACATCTCTAATAGTCACGGAAACCGCCCAGCGGACAAACCGGCCTTTTGCAAGTTATTCATCCGATAACCTGATATGGAAGTGACCCTTCCCGCATGGTTAGTTCTAGAACTAATTGATTTTACGGCCAACGCCGGCAGCCCCGGGCTCTAATAGACGGTAAGTGGCCATGCTCGGTTCAACACTTGCGGCATGTCCCGCCGCCTCATTGATTTGAGCACTTTTTGCTATTGTGATTATTATTTATTTATTTAAATCTTTATTGTACACGATAAAATATAATACAGGAACAGAAATAAAACAGATTATTCGGTTTTCATTTTTGATGGTATACAGGTAATTAAGTTTAGAAATGAATATATGATATCAGGTTTAATTTCGAGTGCAACTGTGCCGGATTCATATAAGAGAGCACATGAAACATTCACATTCTGAGTCCCGAAACCACAGAATGATACAGAGATTTTTAATGCTCAAAACTATGAGATTTTTGGTTGAAATGAAATTAAATAAAAAACAAAACGCACCACGCCCTAGAATAGCCGGTAAAAGTTTATTTCCAATATTAATAACAGAATTGAACCCCAATCATAATAAAAGAAATAAAAATACAACGGCAGCTAATGTTTGTATGGCGTGCAGCCCGCATCAATCGGAATCTTAACAAAACCTTATCGCTTTTAGTTTGTTCTTCAAACTTTGCACGCTTATTGTTGTTTACTTCATATCTTTAGTTTTGGGAGACTTATCTCTTTTAATATTAATTTATTTATTATTTTTACACGATTATGAAATCTAAATGTTTAATAAATATTACAAGTAATCTCCGTAACCCTTAGAGAATTACATCAGCGGAGGAGTTATAAGTGAAATATATTGGGTGTTTCTTTGTTCGTGGATACTACTTTATAACGGTTTTTGCATCTGTGAGGTTTTTAAATCATAAAAGTATGCTGCTGCTGCTGTATCAAATGCGTCCGAGTGCAGGGCACGGGCTTCCTCTATAATCGAGAGTACGATTGAGAAGGGTTAGGCCATAAAATCCGCCACGCTGGCCTAGTGCGTGTGGGCGAACTTTTCATACCGTAGAAATTCTTACAAATCGCTATGGTATGCAGATTTCCTCACGGTGTTTTCCTTCACCGCTATAATGCGGTTTTTATGTGTATTGACTATCAATACACATAAAAACCGAAGTGAAGCCAAAGCTTCGTTGTCGCGTTTCGTTCGGTAAGTGAGATCGCTGGATGCGACTATTCACTTAAATTATTTAAATCCCAAGGTGGTATTGTATAATATGGTATAACCTTTCACCATCGTGTGAGTTTTAAAGCCAGAAAACGCACATATCGTGGATTGCTTGACCTAATCGAATGGCAATCGCACTGTCTAGGGTTGCAGTAGTTTATGGTTACATACTGCCATCAGACCAATAAAGCGAGGAGGTAATAAAGATACTCAAATTCACAAAGAATTTACAAATCCCCGTAAACATTAAGCATTAAGAATTACCACTGATATCCTAAGGAAGGCATTAAGGGCTGAGAAACGTAACATACGGGGTCCGGACGCCGCCGCGCTTAAGGTCCCTAACGAGCGATAAAATTCCCCCGGATTCTTTTTTAACTGCAAGCGAAGTTTACCTGCGGGTCGGCAAATAGAGCCCACATTTGGCCTCTGAATGTGATTCGCAAACCGTAAATATGTAGAATTCAATGTATTCAAAGATTATTGTAATTGAAAAGGGTTTTAGAAGTTTGATTGAACTTTGAGCCTGGGTCGCTGGGTTCAGGCCTTCATCTTGTTTGTTAGAAAAGAGTTTGATATTTGTGATGAAAGGAGTTGTGGCACCATTAGCCGTCATCGAATCTTCTTCAATTACGTTTGTGACACCATCCGTTGCTATTTGGTTTACCGATTTTTGTACTGCTTACAGTTTCTTAATTTATGTAGTTCGTAATGTCCACCTAATAGATTAAGGGACCAGATTACATACTATGACGTAAATCTGGCTACGGGCTTTAACATAATGCCATTGCCGCGTTAGGTTGCATCCGGCCTAACTTTATGTGCAATTTAGCGACGTCTTACCTGTGTGCCTATCTTGATTATCTTTACTATAGAAGCGATCACGTTAGGTGCTGAAACTATCAAAACTTGACAGACCTCGTATTTTGAAGAACTTCACAATTAAGAATTTTCAAGATACAGATGAAAGCTATCATTAGCTAATTAAAATTCATATATATCCAAACCAAAATTGGTTCAACCCGTTGGAATCCTTACAAGCACCCTCAATCCACAGACTCAACTACAGAACCTCAACAGATTGATACGACCAGTCTGATAAAAATGCAAATTCTGTTAATGCATCTTAAATTAATTGCAGTCTCATTTAGGATCCCTACAAAGTATAAAAGTAGAATCAAGCTTTGTTATTCACGGAGAACGGGATTAACACCGTGAAGATTTCATTTCACAGTAAGATGTAGGCTCATTTCGGCGCAACAAAGTTTGGTCGCTCTCACTCTGCGCTCGTTGTTTTGCTTTGCACAAATTTGGCGCACCCGCTAGTTTTACAGGGATTCTGCACAAGTTAGGGATGTTCTGAATGTTCCAATCCGGTTATATTTGTATTTGAATTGTAACAAACGAATACTAGTTTAATCGAATTGTTGCTGTGATTAATAAATATTTTTGAAAAAGGAAAACGGAAAAGCGCATGGTTGCTGCCGTCAAATGTATGAATGTAGCAAATATCCGTCTATACGGAGAAGATTGATGTTTGTAATAAAAATTAGGATCGTACAAAAATATAATAAGATACATTTTTTGATGACACATGGTCTAAAATCGTACTAATATTATAAAGGCACAAGTTTGTTTGTTTGTTACTTCAGCACGCTCAAAAGGCTGGACCAATTTTGATGAATTTTGGTATGAAGGCAGCTGAAAACCTGAATTAAGACATACACTTATTACGGACGGCAGTCACGTTAAGTTTAAATATAAAACAGTTAGTAGGTACGCGAAATAATATGTGTCTTATTTAGGCTGGGCTCTTAAGTGTCTGCACTCTGGCGAAGCAGCGTCGGATGGCTAGTCGCAACATAAATCAGATCGCAAAAATAAGTGAATGCCACGAGTATTGCCATTGTATACTTGAACGAGTACAAAGTTCGCTAACACAATAGAAGAGTTATAGACAAGTGGGGGTTAATGAGGAAAGAGTGTGCTGTCATGTCTTTATTGCATCGGGACTGTTGTTAAGATTAGTTAGACGCGACAAGCAGAGCGTGCAAAGGAAAGTAGTGGGACAAGTGTAGCGTCACGGTTCAACAAATTGATGTTCCTAATGGCCGCCATTACAGACATTGTGTGCGCTCGATCGAACATAAAGGTCGGCGAGAACCCTGCTCGGGATCAGCGTCTAAAGAAAAAAAGTATGAAAGGCGATATTCATAAATTCGTGAAAAGCTATGTGATTTGAAAAAACCATTTCGAGAGGCCCCGTGTTGCTTATTTATTCGATTTGTCCGTCCGTTCGCATTTCGTAAAATTTACCAGACTCACCTGTGCTCCGCCATTAGCTTCCGAGGAGATTATCTTCAAATCTACGCAGCGCTGATTAAAATTCTGAATAGGTATTCCTTCCTCCAACCCATTTCCTTCATTCGGATATGATAATTTGCGCGAAATGTATTCATGTAAGCCGACTTTTGTGTTATAAATGAGACGCGAGGAGCGGGTGTGTGGTACGTAATCAAAATATACAGAGTATACATGAGCCAGCCGGCTTCCCGCTGACGGTTCATGTCGATGACACTTAATATAACTAATTTAAGTTTAGTGAAGTTTTGTGACAACACTGAACGCCCTGCGCAGTAATCCGAAAGCCTTGTTTAGCAACGAGCCAGATAAAAGTTATCTTGAAAAGTCGGCAGCCGCAACAAACTTAGCAACTGTCTTCAGGTAGGATAAGGGAAACTCGATTAAGAAAGCAGAAAAAGTAATTTGGGGTCGTGCGAAACAGGAGTTCGAAGAGTACAAGTTTAATTAACCATCGGCGGCGACACTATCCAACTTGCCCGCTTTATTTATAAACTGCATATGAATGACTGTATTGTTTACATTACATTCTTTCGCGTTTATATTACAATGCTCAAGTTTTCTCGTTCTATGCTTCGTAAAAACTCATTAGGAACAAGGAACTGGCTGCCTGTAATTTATTTGATGCAAATTAAATGCGTTTGAAAAGCAATTTACGCTGAGTCTTTTAATCTAAAAATATATTCACAATCTTTATTGAGTTGTAAACTAACGCCTTATAACTAGTTTCTTATAATACACAAACCCATACAAATGCAGCGTAAAGTTAATTAACTAAGGTTAAATCAAAGCGATGAAAAAGGCCAAGGTACTAGGAGAAAGCAAGTAAATCCACAAGACGCAACCTTTTTGTTTGGCACTGCTCTTTGTGCAAGTTATTTAAAGTGAATAAGAAATTTCCTCGGTCCCGGTTGAAGGGCCCTCGGCTGTCCAACGTGGCATCTGCGGGTCCGTTGTGTTCCGACTGATTCCAGTAGCATCATATTTTGTATTATTTTCTTTAAGATTTGCTCCGCGGAATACAGGATAAGGATAAGAATGCGTTTTAAGGTTTGCTTGTTCTTACTTCGTTTATTTAAAATTTAAATTAGATCGAGGTTGCTTTTTGCTTCGTGATTTCTATTCTGCATAAAGTGATTACGATGCGGTTGATGTTGATGCAGGATACATATTATTGTGATTAAACGGAATATAGGTAGGCAGCGACTTTGTTGTGCTGGACCCCTGGCACTGCGAAGGTCTATGGGCAGCAGTAGCCGCTTACCATCAGGCGGGCCGCTCGCTCGTCTGCCTATAACGGCAATAAAAAAATTAGATATTGAATACGAGTAGCACAAAGCAACAAAGTAAATTTTGTATGTACGATCAAAAGTAAGAAGCCATTTTTTACGTGTTTTATAATTAGCAGCTTACCTTCTTTTTAATATTCAATTAATGTACAAAAAAGGTCATGTTATATTGCGTGAATGGGCTGCTATTGAGCGTCAAATCCTACGAATTTTACATATTCATTCTATTGTGAATTTATGAAAAAATTATATTATTCATTTAGGGCCGTGGAAGGCCTGCAATCAGGGAAAAAATAACTTAATACAATTTGAATGACAAGGTAGTGGTTATGCATTTGCTATATATTATAGCAAATATAGGTAAGCTTATCAAGGAACTTTGAGATAGTTAGACCTTTTTTGTTTTCAAGACAAAATCTGACAGAGTTTGTCTTCTCTTCCGAGGTGGACCAATAGGGCTTAATCTATAACTCCTGCCTTTCAGATTTGCAATATTTCAGACATTAAGGTCGTATGGGCGTCCACACTATAATAGTGATGAACTAACAAAACTGTAGTGCGGTCTTAAAGTCATGATCTCTCTAATGTCTCTACAGGTATACGATGAAGGAAACTACAACTTTTCTTATATTATTTATTCCCAGAATATTTACAATATACGCATTGTGTAAACTACTAGGAAAGTGTGCTAATAACATGTATAGTATATGTCGGCCTGGATATGTAATTATTCGCAACGTATTATACGCGAGCACAGTCTGACACTCACAATCCTTCGCTTGAATACAGTTCTGCCCTATTTGAAGTTTGGCTGACTTGCTCCAACTTGCGCCGTCGCAAGCGGCCTTGTTAGCACGACTTTTGCGGTTTTCGATTTCGAGTATATCACGTTATGAACGTCTTCAAGTTGTAATCATTATTCGTTTGTTTCATTGGGAAGTGTAATTATAATGACAAAATAGGGAGGCGAACAAAAGTAACCGAAACTAAAAATCATCCGAATTGGATTCGAACAAACTTTTATGCGGCATTATGTAATGTTATTTAAATTACTTTAAACTTAAATTAGTGTGATTAAATATGAAATATTTCCACGCTTCTTTTTATCTAATTTCTCTTCACAGACCATCATTTTGTTTTAAGAGTCCTCGTATCGTCGTTCTAACTAGTACCTATTTAATAACACAGCATTGCTATCACTAAGCCAACAGGGTAATCAGCAATAGGTGCTAATCATTTTTAGAAAGTAACAAAACATACACTATATTATGTGTTTTAGCTACTTTATGAACCTGTTTAAGCCCGTTCCCAAAACATCCTTTATTGTTGCGAAAATTAAAACTTTTGGGTCCAATTTTGTTGTATTTTTATATTAGCTCATTTGATCACGCCTGGATTTAAAGCGTAACATTTTTAGGTTTGTTTTTCTAAAACATTTACTTAGTGTAATAAACGTGAGTGTTTTACACATATGTACAATTGTAAGACAGAACTTTTATTACTTTGAAAAAGTCTCCAATGAAATACTGAATATTTAATAATCCATATTACAAAACAAACATTACAAATACATCTTTTAAAATCACAGATACAAATGTTAAATTCCGAAGTAATTAAAGACAAAGTTTGCACAATGATAAAGTCGTTGCCAACTCGTAATCAAAACAAAATGTAAGCAAATCATAAAAGCGTAACTGGCATTTAAAATTGCCAGTCAAGACATGGCCACTAAAACAGCAAAATCACGGGAAATATAGAATTAACGGCACCTAGATGGCTCTGTTGATGTCAAGTGCCAGATTTGACAATTTTACGAGCTACACACGTCGTCAGATTGGCACAACTTGAATTCAGTTTACGATTCCGGACGTATATTTCAGCTAATATATTAGCTACTTTTTAACGCTTCGTTGCTATTTTTGTATTATACACCAGTGAGATGCCGAAACGCCAGGAATTTTATTAAACTTTGTTAAATTTTATTGAAACCTGTAACTTTTTTGTCATGGAATGAATTTTGAAATTATGAGCCAACGGTGTTATAACTAAGGACGACAGAGACCAGGTGAAATGACGAAGACTGAGCACGAACGAAAACCCTGGCTTCGGCTGGAATAACGTTACGTAAAAATAGTATTTAGTTTATCCCCAGCTGCCTAGGTACTGCATACAACTTCTGAGATATCGTAGGTATATTGCTCGAGTTGGATAATGGAAACCAGGCATGGAAGATGGAAATAGTGAACCATATTGGGTGTCCAGCAATCTCAGTAACCGAAAACGTGAGCAAAATTGATACGTCAGAACAGTTTTCTGCACTACAGTAGAACCGGCCTGAATACGAAGGCCTATTCGTTCTGTTTTGTGGAGTTAAATCATTCTTAAATTGAAAGCCCAGTTTTGATGCATTTTTTCTCCTACTCGTATATTATATTTCTAGTCAAGGAGGTACATTTACGTCCAAGAAGATCAAAATAACGTCAGTACCTCTTGATTTTTAACAGCTGAAAATCATCCACCTACATCACAAATGTTTAAAAATATTAACAAAACGAAGCACGTACAGAAGGTCACTCTCATAATTTTATGAACAAAATTCGCCTAGAATTTTTAAGTACACTTGATAAAGAGCCTATATTTCGTGAGATTAAGTAATATTAAGATGTTTCTCGAGATGGTTCAAGAAGGCACTTTCATGAAAATTGTGAAAAATTTAACGGTTATATAATTATGATTAAAATTCAGTTTGCTGTAATTTTATTAGATGTTAGAGTATTTTTATGAAGTTGAGAAATACCGTCTATTAAAGATATGTCCGATATTTAATTACTTTCCATATTAATTGTCTTCGTTCGAATACTATTAAAAAGCTCATAATAATAAATGCCCTAAGATCATGCAATGTTAGTTTTTATTATAATCATAATCCTTATTCACATGCAGTCCATTGTTAAACATAGGCTTCTCCCAAAAAATCGACATAAAGCAGTTTGAAGCAGCCAGTAAATCTCCATCACTTCAAAAATCAGTACTTGAACTACTTTTACAATAAAAAATAATGGCTTTATTCATAGACACTTTTAAAACCCATTTAAGTTATCGAATTTTTTGTCTTCTTCGCTCAAACTGAATTCAAAAGTCATTCGAAAGGGACAAAACATTCGATAGCTGAAGTAGGTTTTAAAACTGTCTATGAATAAGGCCGTAAGACAAAAAGATATATTATCCTCAAAAGAAATAACTTACATTCGTTGCATCCAGTGACTTCTTTGTTATTTGTATTTTTTATGTTTGCTAACAAAACATAAAAAAATATTACTTCATATTTCACTCAAGACACGCGGATAGGTCTAATTAAACCATTTAACAACTTCTTAAAACAACAACCGATTCAATTATTTCAGTTTAATTAGTTTAGCACTAACTGCTTCAGCCTTCAGAAATGGCGGCCTCGGAATTCTAATTCAAAAATATACTTCAACTGTCTTTTGTGACGTGAATGTCTTCAGTGGTTTGAAATTAGAGCATTAATACAACATTAAGGCTGAATGCAATCTTCGAGTGCAATTGAGAACAATAAGATCAGAGTTACACAACATTGGATCAGTGCGGTTTGTTCGAATATAAGGAATTTCTAAATCCTTATAAACAATTTTTATGTATAAAAACAATACAGAAATGAATGTTGATCAGCGAGACCTATATACTAGTCTATTTTACTTCTAACTCCACCATCGGGATATTATACGAATTAAATTAAAACCAAATGTTTAGTGTAGGCCAAAACATAAAGTCTTATTTAGCAAGCCAATAAACTAGACGTCGGAGTTTGCGATGTTTTTTTTCCATCGAGAGTTTTCAATAAAGCGAAGATGAAAGAACTCCCGCCAAATGACTTTTAATGGAATAAGCAGGAATAAAAATAAGGAATTATTGATTTCAAATATGCACCGCTATCCAAAGTTTTGCGAAAGCTCAATTTTTAATTGGTTCGGTCTGCATCGCTTCTTTACCTATATTAATTTTCTGGCGCGAACGTCGAAGATCGAGAAAAAATTGATGACGAAGCCTCGTACTTTTACAGTAATTGCATTTTTGAATACGTAACTTTATTTAGTGTTATTACCTTAGAGAAGTTTTAATTGAATTTTCAAAGCTGCCGGGTTTCACTGCTTTAAAGAGTCGGAAACAATTTCGCTGGCTACAAGTTATTTAACATCACGCTACCTCCTTTCTGAAGTGAGTTGACAGTACATAACATAACTTTTCCAAGTCAAATAGCGTTGTTTTGCTTTGCTTTAGGTTTTATTGTGGTCTACTGTTGTACGAATTGTATTGTTAGTATCTGTTGAGAAAAGGATTTTTTGTTGGTATTAGAATCATTCTTTATTTATTTATTTAGTTTATTTGCGTGTAAGGAAAGAAGAAAAGAATTAATAATTATTCTTTTTTAAGAATAATTATCTTTAATAATATTTAGAGTTTTAATATCTGTTCACGTAGCAAATATTAATGAGACCCAATTTCAACTTAATTATAATAAATCTCAAGATTTTAATACTTTAAATTACGTCTACACAAACTTGATTTTTCTAGCCGTCGCGTCGCGTTACGTAAAATTGGCAGAACCTTCATTTATATTTTACATTGGAGATTACATAAACAGTACTGAAATATTTACGTTTATTCTTCAAACAAAATACGGAGATAATATGATAACGTTTTGAAATTAGTTATAAGACAATATAATAAAAATATGTTTCAGATCCAACGTTAGGTCAACGAAACAAACTGCGTTCCACTAATTCAAATTGAATTTTATTTGAACCTATGTGTTTTGCTGTTGTTATAACCATCATAAAAATGAGATCATATTTCATAAAAATCATATTAGATGAGTAGAAGTGAAGTGCCTTTCAAAATGAAATATTTGTTCGAAATTGGACGGTAGTTATCGATTTCGAAATCCATCCTTGAGAGTTGGTCGAACGCGTGGGGCTTTTAACAGAAATTTATAACGAATATCTAATACCTAAATTTGTACTGTTCTGCCGACTCAACTTCAATATTAATGTAACTGAACAAAATGTTATATCAAGAGTTGTAAATTTTCTTTGTGTCCTTATGTTTGTTACTCGTATTACTTTACTAGGAGATTGTATTGTATTATAACAGCCCATGTATATCCCTTTGCATGACACGCGCCTCCTTTGCAATCGAGAGTACGATTGATACGAGTTAGGCCGTATAGTCTACCTCGCTGGCCTAGTGTGGGTTGGCGGACTTTACATACTTACCATAGAAATTCTTTAAAATCGCTATGGTATGCAGGTTTCATCTCGATGTTTTCCTTTATAGTGCGTGGTGATTGACTATCAATACCCATATAACTTCGAAAAATCAGAAGTGTGCCCCAGGATTTAATCCCGCGACCACCATAAACATGTAGGCAGCCGCGTCTGGTCCGTGACCAACTACCACGCACTTACTTTATTAGGTAATGTAATTGCCAAAACATAAAATTAGATAACGTATACAAACGCAAACAGGTACGTTTAGCATGTTATCTGGTCTTTTATTTAAAGGTTAGGAAGCCGGCTTAGTGGTGAACGGCGAAAAGAAATAAATATTTATGATAGAGAACATTTTGTCATGAAACTTATACAAAACTTATGTAATCTGCCTCCTTAAAGCTCTTGCATAAAGGTCACTGGAGTGGTAAAGACGTAGATAGTAGCGATTAAAATTGCGTAATTGAAATAGGTTAATTACATTTAAACTCTCTTTCTCTTCAAATAATATTTTGTAGTCAAAACATACTTTATATCTATACTTTCTGTTTTGCAACCTTCACTCTCTTACATATTAATTGCCGATTATTCTTAAAATTGATTCTCGAAATCAATTAGAGAAATCGCGTAGGTGCAAACATTCCATTCAGTAAATTTTCTTTTGAATTTCAACTGGCCTTATGAAATCAGGGAGTATAAGCCGTTAGCAAACCAAAATTTATCAATTTACATCGTCTGTAAGCCGGCTGGGTTGTTACGAGAACAATTTCGGTGTAATCAAGTGTGATTCCCGAACAAAAGCTCATTGTCGGCAACGGAGATGATCCCTCAAGCGTTCTTACCTGTTTTTATCTGACTTTACTTAACACGTCTCAAAATCTGTTTTTGTATTCGTAATGTGTTTAGGTTTTATGTGGAGTTATAATAATTGTATTTGTCAATTTTGTATTTGTGATGTGATATCGATGTAATAAAATGTTTGGATTTATATTAGATAAGTCTGTCGTAGTGAGGGGATGGTTGTGGAATGGAATAATATATTTACGGCAAAAAATCGTAATAAATCCATTGAAGCAAAAGAGGAAATTAATACACTGCCACTACAAAGGTCAACTTTAGTTTCCGATAAACATACTTTCCCTTTGAAGCTGTACAATTAACGATCTCAACTCATTCTGTATCGAGAAACAAGAATCCAATACGGCAACATTTATCATCACCAATAATTATTCAGCAACAACAATCCCACTGCTGTTCAAAATCCGTCACCGATTCCAAAGCCAAATTACAAATCTCGCATAAACTGGCTCCGTGTAACCTCCGCAAATCCAAATTGAATTAATAAGATTTACAGTAGGCTGTATTATTAGTTCGACGGAGGATATTGGCCGTGTCACCCCGGCGCCCCGCCGCGAGCCCTCGTAAAATGCTGCCCACAATATTTTCCAATTATTGAGTGCGTCATATTGCGCCAACACTGTTCAGTTGTTATTACTCTCATATCACATGTGACTTCCGATACGCCGTTATCTTTATGATCATTATCATGGGTGTGGGTGATGAATACATTTTGTATCTTAGATTTTTTTAGACTATATAAAGATGAGATTCGTCTTCAATTATGAGTATCTAAGATTAAGATGGCTTAGGTAATAGTTTACCAGGCTGATCTATTTCGAATTGGAGGATTTTGTTTAACTTTTTTTTAATTTTTATGAATGGCGAGATGAGGATTTCATTTGCCTGAAGGCAAGCGATACGACCGCTCATGGACAGTAGCAAAACCAAACAACACCATGAATTATAAAGCAATGCTTGGCATTCCATTGTGCTCACAATTTTAGGACATAAGATGTTAAGTCTTATTATGCCCAGTAGTTACCCTGGATAAGATGTCTTTCAAAGCGGAACACAACAGTGCATTTATAATGCTGTTTGGTGGGATAAATAGACATTGCGGTGGCACCGAACCAGGCGGTCTCTCACATATGGGAGATCACCAGTAAAAAGTAGCTGTGTATTTTATGACTACCATGACTATCACAGTATTTTTTTGTCTCGAGTTAAAAGAATAGTTATAATACAAGTGGGAATCAAGAGTCTTATACTGTGGATTTTGTTTACCATCACTGCTAAACCATGTAGCTACTTCCTATCATTGTTTTTTCTTATTCCTTGCTTTTCTATCTTCTCTCTAATTTCCCCCTATATTAAGGCATCATAAAACTGCTCTTCTAAAATTTACTCGGTAACTGTTATCAAGACGGTAATGTATGTGAAGCGGTCTGCATTTTGTAGCTCCCAAGTGTAGTTAACTCTCATTAAGAAGCGACGATGTAGCTGTAATACTGAGTTATGATATCAATAAACACAGAACGGTTGTGTGCTACTTCTGTTAGGCTAGTATTTTACTAATAGAAACTATTACTTCCTAGGGGAAAAAGGTTTGATTGGAGCTGTTATGAATGAATGTTTATGGATTATAGCTAAAAAAGCAAAAGAAAGAAAGAAAATAACAAGTTTTTCATTGTCACGATTAACTGAATACAATATTTTATATAACCACATTCTAAGGATGTAGGATCGATGGGGAAGGAGCAGGAGAAGCCAGGGAGTGGTTCTAAGGCTATTCCGCAATCCGAACCAAGAGCATCAGCACGGCGCGGTGTTACTATAAGTAATTTACATCCAGTCGGTTCAGTAGATTACTCTACTAAACCGTTTCAGTTTGTATGTTCAAAAGTAAGTAACTATATATTTAGTAAAATTTTAATATTAAAAATGTATAACATTTACAAAGTGAGTATACAACTTCCTACTAATACTATAAAGGCGAAAAATTGTGTGTTTGTAACTTCTTCACGCTTTAATGGCTGGATCGATTTTGATAAAATTTGGCTAGACTACTTTTTATCCCGAAAAAAGTGTTCAATAGGATGTGCAAGGATACAAAATCAAAGGGTTGGGATAGGATAGAGTATAGGCGGATGAAATGATTGCATACCTTCAGTCATGGGACAGAATGAGACATGCCAGGGATGTAACGGAACGCGACTGGAAAAGCAGTATAGAAGACGGCAGTAACGTTGAGTTTAAATATAAAAAAAGTTAGTATGCAAAATAATTTATTTGTGATGTGGACTTTGAAAAATATCTGCACCCGACCGAACCTGGGCTGGACCGCGAGTTTTTCAATATTTCCAATATTCTTACGAATATTTCCATTTTAATTTTTTTATTATACATTTATCGTTTTCACTTCTGCGGCATTCCATAGCGACTACCATATCTTTTTTATTGCAATGATATATGAGCCCCCGCGTATGAACTTCGATGACACTTGGACCCTAGATGCATTGCTGGCCACTTAAAAGAGAAGAGAAGAAAGAGAAGGAAAAAGACTCCAGAAAGTGGACTGATTATAATTTGGAACAAATTTATCCAAACAAATCAAAGGGAAATATTAAGGTACTATTTATTAACCAAATCAAAAGAAGCATTATACCGATCAAGTTCTTAAATGGCAGCGTTTAATGTTATTATTTTAATATGAATGAATAGTTTGGGAGCGACCAGTACCATAAAAGAGTGCGTTGACTACGAAAAAACAGATGCGGTATTATTTTTCTGCTGTTAACCAAAGAGTGAGGTTCGGACAGATGTGGGTCTTTTCCAGGGTAATACAGTGTCGTTCCTCGAATTAATTACCAACACAAAATAAGGATATTCCTACAGCCAAATAAACGTCTAGTTGGCAGTGTTCTGTACGCAAATATTCGTCAAGGACACTCTATAACTCCCTAATTGCTTTTTACCTCGGTGGGCCGTGCTTTTAGTCAAATTGCTTATTTTGTTAATGAACTTCGGGGCTCCAAACTTTTTGCTTTACGTTTCTTTAATAGCTTAAAATTATCTCTAAAATATATTAAAACGATTATGCCGAAATCGCCGCGAACAAAAGAACTTTTAAGTCGTACGATTATATTTGACAAATGGTTTTATTAGTTTGGAATGGCTGGCTATATTTACTCTGTTGCGAGTTTGTTTTTCACTTCATTCCTCCGGGAGCGAGATAACGAGAAAGTTATTGGCAGTTTAAGCACAACGCATACAGTTAAAAAGTTTCGTTTGTCGTAAACACTTTTTGGGTATTTTTCTTGGAAACTCGACGGGTATATTTTGAAGTTTGATCGAAAAATGTTGTTGCGCTATGATTCAAAGAGGCAGGTAACATTTCGGACATGTAAAGGGGCGGCGTACAAAAGAATTTCAATTTGGTACCGTATCGTGCAACCCTTTTCAACTTTACAAAGTAATTTCCTGACGCGAAATTGATTTGTTGGCGTCGTGGTTTTTGTTTGGTGTGGTGACTGTGGTTCGATAATTAAACAGAAAACGACCGGCTCTGTTACCTATTCACCATTATGTTCGTTGTAAGGAAATGTGTCACGTGACTAGTTTCCTTCATATACCAGCCGGTATATGGGTCTGAGCTATATACGAAATTGTAATTAATTTGTCGCCTGGTTGGCCTCGAAGCATTGTATATTGTGTTGTGAATTTGTATGGACTGTAGGTCGGCGATGTCTTAAGTTCAAATGCCAGGTTGGATATTTCAACTTGTTTGAGTTTTTGATTTGGTAATTTTCATGACTTACGTGGGACTGGAATTTCTTCCTGATATGCCGATAGACTTATAAATTAATGAATGAATTAAAATAACGAAGACAAATGTTCCACGCCAATATAATATTATAGGCATAAACTTTGATACTAGAAATTGAAATGTTCAAGATTACATTTCGAACGTTTAACGTAAAGCTTCCGTTGGAGTTAAATTTGTTTAATTAAACTAGCGGGATTCACGGCTGTCACGCTTCTTGTAAGATATAATTTTCAGTAAAAACTTTGAATTAGTTCCACAGTTTAGTGACGGAGGCTAGATCATTATCATTTTCAACTTAAGTAGTGTCTAGTTTATATTGATCGTTCCGTCTATCTCGGATAGCGACATTCTTACACAATGGTTAACTCATCATAGTGACCCATGCGGGTTTGCCGCGTGGGATCAGCCTGTGTATGTCTGTTTCTTTAACTGGCACGGCATGACTGCACTGCCGGGATGGTAAGGGCAAATGCCGTCCAGACAGAGTATCGAATGGCGTCAGATGGCGGTCCTATGCCATTAGATACAACTATGCCGACCCGCTCAGATGCTTCTTCACAGTACGGCAGAAAAACCCAAAATTATAGGCAGGTTACCCAGGTTTCGAGCAGGCTGGTCTAATTGTCTTATCCGGTTAGAGAACGCGCCATCTTTCCTTGGTAGATACTCTTCTCATACCGCAATTACACCAAAATACTCAATCGCCATTTAAATGTTAAGTTGCACTTAACTACCCACGTCCCACTTAATCATTACATTTAAGCGGGGCTTGATATATTATTGCATTAATTTTGCAATAAAGTTATAAAAAAAATGTCGATGGGTTATGTGATTATTATATCTATTTTTCTACACAAAACAATATACCTCCTAAATACCCTGTAAAAAATTACGTTAAAGACAATCCAACAAAATATATCAATTTAGTTATCTGATTGACTCACCTGAATCTGCTACTGAAGATGATCGCCAGCGACGAGACTGATGCTCTATTGCAGCACCAAACACAAGTTGCACTAGTCATTGAAACGATCCGAAGCAGCGCCCGCGCCACGCTTCCGAAAACACGAGAATAACTGAACGACCAAGCGGGTAAACATGAACAGTAGAAATAAAACAAATACCCTCACCAGATCTCATTGAGGTATATAGTGATGTGGAAATATTGTTTTTATTGCGATGAATGGCGCATCGAGCATGCCATTCGCCTGATGGTTAGCGAAACGGCCGCTCATGGACAGTAGAAAATCAACCAACACCATGAATTACAAAGCAATTCTTGGCATTCCAATGTGCTCGCCATCCTGAGACATAGGATGTTAAGTCTCAATATGTTCAGTAGTTAGTATTATGTCGAAACTGTGAATTGCAACAAATCATCGTGAGCTTGTAGGATGCTACCGTTGGATACAAGCTTCCATCACATTGTATTGTGTAATTTTCGTCGATTTGATTATAAAAAGTCAGTTGATCCGCCCAGCCACTGGATGTTTGATCTGCCAATAGTTCTTATTCCATAATTGTTCTCCATCCACTTATAGTGCAATAATTAATCGGGTACAATAAATTAAGCAACAATCCTTTATGTTCAGAAAGTGTTCAGAAAACACTCGCAACCGCTCCTACAGTATAATTAAATACATTAACATCGTTGCGTTGAAACTCCCGTCTGGAGTGACGTTAATATGACAATTTCCTACAAAGCCTACAGCGGAGCGGCGAGGAAATGCGTTGAATATGGTAATCATTCCCATGCGCCTTGGTCGCTGCCCGCAAGCCGTCTATCGTCGTTTTCAACTTACAAGTGATTTAGAAATTCAATAAATTTCTCACTGCGAATGTGACGCGATATATTTAGAATTTAACGTGGGATTTAAGGAACGTTTCTCGTATTCTTTGTAGATACAGGGATACGAATAATGTCAGTTTCGATTACAAATTTACAATGTGGCTCTTTTCGCTTAAAGTATGTTTTGGCTGCTATTTAAATACAAATACTTGCAGAAGTCACACATAGTGACCTGACCCAAGATTAGGATGTGTCATCATGTATGTCAGAAATCTGTTAAAATGCTTATACATCACACAAATCGCTCAATATGGGAATCGAACCATTGGCCTGTCATACAGTCTGCGTCATGTTTAGAGTCATGCGATGGTTGTTAAATATACATTCACCCTGCAAGTGGCAGGCTAAATGCCTATTTCTGCCAAGACACAATATATGGAATTGTTGTGTTTTGGTTTAAATGACATTGAAGCTAGTAATAACTTGGCTTTAAGAGACGTAACACTGTATACGTCGTTGTGACGAGCGCCGTGCAGTTATATGCAGTGCTTGCTATTAGTAACTTTATTTTAATCTAATCATGATAAATAGCTTAAATAAAGGAAATATATAGGTTTCCTTACACATACATGATCCCACAATCTTCTACTATTCTTCTAAAAACATTAATACGATAATAAATCGTACCTGGCGACACAAACCCCGCAGAGCCAATGCCATTATCGATTTAAAGCCGTTAGCAAACAGCAATATAATAAAGATTAAAGAGATATTCACCCGATAAAAATATACGATCATGCCGTCTTAGTGTAAATATAAACCCGCGGTTCCTTCTCTGAAATTACTCTCAGGAGAGAAACAGGAGCTGCAGCTTAGTCTGTTCGGATACACGTCATTTTGCCTTAACGAAGTTATATGTTTTGACCATGGCTTTTGGATGCAAATAAATAAATTACCCTGTTAAATCCCCCTGCAATACATGGTTCTCTTCTAAGATTTCAAGATATTAGGCCATACTCTACCATACCGTTCTATTATGTTTTGGTGGACTTGATACCCTAAAATAGAAATTCTTGTATTGTCTCTACATTAGCGTGTGCCTTTCCTCATGATGTTTCCTTCACTTTAATCGCCGTTCGGATACACACACAAAAATACAGTCATAAAATTTTGGAGGGATATGATTTCCCTATCCCACGGGACGGGGACAAATGTGATAAGCGTGCTGCAAACAAAGAAAATTTTGCCCGGTTTATCTACGTAACAACAGCCATAAGCCGCGATGCGTTAGAAATGTGAGTGGATTTGGTTACGAGGGGCTTTGTGACGTATTCGCAGACATTTCTTATGTTTATTTGTTTTGATGTCATTGTTGTATTGGGAGTTAATATTTTGATCATTATTTTGAAGTTGGAAGATGTAAAAATAAGTGTTGTAGCAAATAACGGGTGATTTTAGCACATCAATCGCAGTATGGTATAATATGCGTAATGTTAGTTTGCTGCTTTGATTAAATTATGGAATAAATAAATAAAATAATGTTTGCCTGAAAATCGGGTTATTGAAAGTATAGGGCAGAGTTATCGTGAATGTCATAGGAGTGGAGTGATGACACTCTTGACTTAAGTATATTAGCCGGTCGACATGTCGGCCGCAAATTCAAGTTCACAGCAACTGAATTTTTTTAAGCCGATAAACTCACACATAGTAATTTTCAATTTACTTTTATCCGAACCACATAGATATTGCGGTCCACTGTCGACACATTTAGCCACGAGACCAATGAGCCTATAATTTAATAAAATATACAAAGCAATAAATATATTATATAAAACATTTGAATTAAAATAAAACCTCGTACATAACGATGATAACGCGACTATATTTCTCTGGTTGCAATGGAAAGAAAATGTGCAGCGCGGAATTCTGAAACATTTTCCAGCTCAATAATATTTGTTTGCTGATTGCGATCGCTTGACGCAATAAACTGCTTTAATACCATTGTGGTAAGTTTCAAAATGTAATGTCGGATGTTGGATATAAGACAGAGGGTAATGACTCTCCAATGCGAGACCATCTGTTGGCCTCGGCAGACATTAGGGAGCGGGACTCCGCGTTAAAGCTATGCGAAATCAGGAATTTATGCCATTTTTTATTTTGTTTACTCGTGATATTACATAATATAAATACCGCGTATATCAAGACTCCGATCGAAAACGAAACCAGGTGGTAGTTTTACAGACACAATGCAACTAAAAAAGTGTGTTTATTTTGCAAATTTTTAAATATTTTTCGTTTGTGTACCCATTGCGTCTTCAAAATAAAAGGTTGTACATTATTATTTTAGAATCACTATGTATTTACCACCCCAATACGACGACAAGTAAAAAGATAAAAAAAAAACTTGACTTTGCAAATTTTTTTGTTGCATTGTGTCTGAAGTCACTAATACTATCACCTGGCTTCGTTTCCGGTCGCAGTATTGATATACCCTGTATATTAATTTGCGAAAAACTGTAGTTACTATTGAAACAAATTTTATTGGCCATGTTTGGAAAGCCTTCATGTAGTGCATATGCTGTGGCTAAAAATATTCATTGTCAATTCTATTTTATTCTTAACATAAGACGAAACCATTTCAATGTGTATTATTATATCCGTCGTTATCACACACTGCCGCTGATATTAGTCATCATGCAGTTCTGTTGGTAAAAATATTCATATGATTCATGTATTTTTTACTAAAATCGATTTGAAGCTGTAAAAGGATTAAACTTTACATCGATTTTTTTACGAAGAAATCTGCCAGTTTAAATATGTGTCATATTTCTTTATTTATAAAATTCTCGATAAAGCGAACCTAAATCCGTGGGCATTTATATCAATCCCTTTTCGCATTTTTGCCCATTTTTTTGTATTTGATTGAGAGTTCAATTGAGGTGGCTTGGGCTATAGTCCACCTTGCAGATCTATTGAGGATTCGCCATTAATATACAAACTTTAGCAACATTGTCGAGACAAATTTTTGATTTAGCTATTTTCATATATCTTTCCAAATAAATATTTTTAGGTTTACATGAGATATCCTCACAGCATGGCCGCTGCTGCTCTAGTCCCATACAAATACAAAGATGGCGTTGATTAATCACAAAATACAATATCTATAAACGAACAAAACCACCGTGCCTTATCTCACGGGTATCGATAGGACGCGGTTAATCTGAAATTCTCACTGACTACGCGTACAACAATTGGAGCTGTAAGTGAACGCCTATAAGCCCCGCTCGCAACTCTGTGCAAAGCCTTCAAATCAAACAAGTGTTCGGTACACCAGGCCTCGGTGGCGTTTATCTGATTCCGTGATTCCAGCTTCCGACCCGAATCCCGTGCGATGGGACCGTTCTCAATTACAGATAAGGCTTTGAATATTTTACGCCGCTTTACGCTGATGACAATTTGTATTACTGGCTATTTGCTCGCGCTTAGATCGTTTCAAATTGTCATTCGAATTTTAAAACGATAAAATCGGTTTGCTTGATTGTCAGTATTCAATTAGATTTAAATTGAATATAGAATAGATAGTTTCGAATATAACGTAAGAAATTAATATTTAAATTAAATCTAATTTCAACTTTTAATTGCACAACTCAAAAAGATTTAGTATAAAGCTTGAAAACATTTTAACTTTGTTCAATTAAATTGCTCTGAATGTACTCTGCAATGGTCAAAACCGTCAGTCGTTTAAACTCGAACGAGATAAAATCGCATAAAAGTGGAAACCTTTTTCACGATTAAATATGAATACTGACATATCATGAGCCATTTAAACTCACACGGAAAAACCCAAGTGTACCTACATATTAAAAAGGTCCACTTAAAAACGATTTTATACGTTGGACGTGCCGCCGACGCTGCAAATGACCCCTGTAATACATCTTAAGTATTCACACAGGTTGGAAGTAAAGGTTCAGCAAGCATTTATTCGCCACCTACGAATCAGATCAATTTAAAAATACAAAATAAGATCTATTCGGTGTTTTTTATCCATTGAATTAAGTGTAGGTACATGCAGTTACAAAAAGGTCTATTGATGTCATGTTTAACGCTTCTGAATTGAATATGGATTATGAATGTGTTCTTTATTTGAATTTTGTAGAATAATCGAATGTATATTTCATTGCTGTATTTCAAAAATAGAATTTTGTGTTAAAAATATTCAATCATTTTACGTACTAAAGTTTTGTCGCGCTAAAATTATGTTTAATAAACAGTGATAGATATCTTAAAATAACTCAAAGAAAGTGTATTTAAAAAAATATAATAGCAGATGAATAGTTGCGTAATTAAAGCATTTACAAAAACAATTCAGAGTTAAATGCAGTCGAAAAAGAACATTAAATAATAACAGTTTTGAATGAAAAAGCGAAATAAAACTGGCAGCATATTATTTCGCACTCCATTCTCTCATTTGTGTTAAATGAGTAACTTAACAAAACCGTGGGTTTTTCGAGCGGACACAAAGAGGAAAAATAATATAGTTTAATTTAGCCGCGGAAAATAAGGCAAGTTTTAAATTATTTTAAAAAGGCATTCATTTTAATAGTTCGTCTAAGTGTGTCTATCGTCTTTTAACTTGATAATAAATAATATATTTCAGTCACATTTTTTTATAGGAGGTTCTTCTTATACATTGTGTCTGGTCTTATCTAATTATATTATTAAGGATGCTGTAAAAATGTTTTAAGTTTTTCTGATCTGCTATTATTCTGCGCTTAAAATCTTGTGGAAATTATCATTGAATCAAAGAATAGTGGATGCGTCGAACCCACGACTAGATGGTTCATAATTTGTATTTAACAATTGTTGCCGATAGTAGCGTGCTTAACAAGAGCATAAGAAAACTATCAACGAAAATTAAAATGTAAATTGAAGTGCGTATAAAACATTTCGAATGGTATTTAAGTAACACAATTACTTATAAAAATACACTTAAAATATCTTAATTTACACGATTAGATATTACAGAAATTAAATAATCAAGTCAGTACAAGTAACTTGAATGACCAAGTCTCGTACTAGCAAGATGAAGACATGTAGACCACATACAAATGTCAGTTCACCTGTACTTACTCTCGTGTCACAGTGGCGCCCTCTTTGTCTCTGCCAAACTCCTCCGACCGAGTGGTTTACTAACGCTGGGACCCGCCCACCGAATACAATCTTAATGCTACAATACTAGTTCTTATTAAGGGTAGTTTTTCAATTTTGATGGATAATGTAGGCCCTATGCGAAAAAGACCGTCGCGTCGTATAAAATTATCCAATTGTTTAGTTTTATGAATAGTTTATCTACCTTTCGTGGGTAAGCACAAATATATCGGCCTGACACACGACTCAAGAGTCTCATGATGACGTTTTTTCTATCATTTACTGCGATGGTCACCATCCAGACAGATACAATAATTCTACCACTAATACAGGTGACCGGTAAGTTAACATCTAACTAAAATATAGCTCAAAAATGTATGAAACACATACATACATAAACTCACGCCTATGTCCCACTGGGGTAGGCAGAGACTATTGAGTGCCAATTGCTACGATCCATACATACCTTTACGCTTCATCTACTGTCATTAATCTCTACACACACGCTCGTCGGTTTCGAGGACTCCGTAGTTTTCCTTAAGTAAAGTTATGAAATCTGTATAAACTAGTAAAATATCTCAAAGACGTTATCACTTCCATAGACGAAGCTACAATTTACCAATCTCCTTTATTATGTAAAGAGTAATAATTGTAAATATTTATTGTGGAGCCAGATCAAGCTATCAACAGACACGGCGGCGTCATTTCAAACTTCGCATTGGTGTTGTTTTAACAAAATTTTGTATTCAGAGCTCATTGAAGTGTAAATTGAAGGCCAACTTGCAAAGTAATTTTGTAACAAAACTTCTGTTTCTGGATGAACATCGCTTAGGACTCCTAAGCAAGATTGTTAGGTTTAAATTATAACAAAAAATTGTGAACTATGCTTATGTTACATGTGACTCAATGGTATAATAATCTTATGTGAGTTATTGACTTACAAGGTATCTGTCGAAATCTAGGTTATTTTTATTGTTTTACCAGCGGCTATAAAAAATTCTAAATTATTTATTTCTACTAAATTGATATTTTAGGTATAGAACAAGATGCAGGTGTGAATCTGTAGTCCAGAAGGGTAGGCAGAGATTCCATCAATACCACTTAAAGTTAAAAGAAATATTCGAGATAATATGTGAAAGTTAATGGGCCCTTTGCCATGCCGGGTACACATATTTGCAATGGGTAACTCAATAAATTTTAAAACTGTCTAGAAGTGGATGGCCTAAACTGAGAACGGTACCCAAGACCACACTGTTCATAGCCTCTACATGCTGCCACTGAGCCACTCATGATAAATCATTGACATATTTTCATTAAATATCATTCAAAGGCTTATCAAGCATCAATCAACTTTGTTTTTAGTTCTCAATTTCTCTTTAGTACCTTTTTTTAAATTGTCGAAACTGGAGCGCAGCGGCAATTCTTCTTAAACAAACTGAACTATTTCTCAGAAACGAAAGCTTTTTGCCTCCATTAGCAATGGAGATTTACTGCTGGCTATCAATCAAAGCATGCCACGTGTTTTCTTTCTATATTTAGACTATTGGAACCGATATGCTACAGGTGGTATTGAAGTATTATGTTGAGTAGATATTTTTTAATGTAAAAATGATTAAATTTTCCTGATACAAATAGATTATCTTTCTTTAGTTATCCATTACCGTTGCGTGCCTTTTTACTTATCGATAAATAAATATATATACTTATATTTATATGGTGTGCGACTGCGTATATAATTGATAGATCTAATCTATAATTATCTTCTTCTCAGCCGTTATCACTCTTGGAAGAGTGGTCGTGATTATCTTTACTTGTGGCGACTCGCTTTACAATCCGTCGAAATTCCTCTCTGATTGACGCTTTCTTTGTGCATTCATGCACGGGACCGTAAAGTGCAGCTTTTATTTGGTCGGTCCAGCGTAATGGCTCCCTATCACGCGGTCTTGTCCCATTGATCTTACCCTGTACCACAAGGCGTTCCACAGACGAATCGCCACGTCGCACATGGCTAAAGAAAGTGAGAATGCGAGCCTGAACGATGGAAGGTAGACGCTGCTTGATACCGAGTTTATTCAGAATAGACTGGTTCGTTCTGAATTCGGTCTAGGATATTCTCAACATTCTTCGCCAGTACCACATTTCGAGAGCATTTCTCTTCTTTTTCTAACTTTCTCTTAGCGTCCAAGTCTCTGCAGCATAGATAAATGTGGGAAACACTAATGCCTTCAAAAGTCCGATTTTCGTGGCTTTGGTGATCTATAAACATAAGGGTAGCTATTTTAACCTCTTGTTAAAATTAGACTGGTCAGATGGGCCGTAAAATATCACGTGTCAATTACCGCTTTCAAGATTTTTTACAAAAGACCTTCTCGAGTGTCAAAACCATTTACCACCCGTATTCTAAGAATTGGAGGTATTTTTGACTTGCAAAGCCCATATTGTATACTTATATCATAATTGGGGTGAGACGTATTGAATTTCGGAGGTTCGATAATAATGCTGATTTAAAGGCATCCCTATCTGATTCATCTCAAAGAGCTTTTATTGCACGGTAGATATCAATGCCAGTAATTTTTATATAGTTTTCGTTAATGTTTGTAGCAAAAGTATTATGGAGTGTAATTAAATTGGGCCGGTGATACTCACGTACCCTACCATTGAAAAATCTACTAGATCGCTCTACTACGCTTTAGAGCAAAATATTTAACTGCGAATAATTATGACTTATTCATATTTTAATTATGACTTATTCAATCATTTAAAGTGTTATATACGTCTTTAGTCAGAACACAACTTGAATATTGTTCCTCTGTATGGTCACCTATTTATAAAACTGACATTAACAGAATTGAATCGATACAAATGGCATTCTTAAGATTGTTGAGCATTAAAATTGGTATGAGACGTACACTTTCTGAGTATAGTGATCGTTTGCAATATTTTGAATTCCTTAACTTATCTGTAAGACGCAAACTCACGGATATACATCAGCTTTATAAGATTGCTAGAGGATGCTTTGGAGAAGAATTGCTCTCACATTTGAATTTTATCATTCCTAAGCGAAATTTTCGTAACCCACGGCTATTTGGTATTCCGCATTCTAATAACAATACTTCATATAATAATCCTCTTCACCGAATGTGTCGAATTTATAATTATGTTGGCAACACGGAGCTCGATATCTTTCATCACAATTTTAATAGTTTTAAGAAGATTCTTTTTGATGACTGTGTAAAAATTATAGAATGCGTCGATTGATTATATTATTAGGAACTATTAATAACTTGTTTATGTAAATAACTTTGTTTATAAATGTTGTGTACAATACTTTGTTTAACAAATTAATTTTACATTTATCACTGTACTAATTTTACTTTTTAGTTGTCTAAGTTGTAATTTGTTAAATGCTTTTGTACCAAATTCAAATAAAATAAAATAAAATATAATTTTTATAAATGTATAAATCGCTATAACCATCATAATAAGTCACATATCCACTTCTAAATATAACAATATGGGGATATTCCAAAAAATCCAGAAAGGATCCAACAAATATCACCTCAATTTAGTGAAGCTGTAACGAAGACAAAGATTCCGTCTTCCGAGCTCGCGAACGTTTAAAATCACTAATCATTTTATTACTCAGTTCATTTTAATTTGGAGTTGGCAAGCGGCGTAATCACGAGAAATAAGCCGGCGAAATACGCCTATACCTTACTCTAATTTCATTCAAGTCTGTTTCGCCAGTTTACACGTCTATCGTAAAGCGGTACTCCAACGTTTACCTGAATAAATAAGTGAACCATCTTGTCTGAGGAAGTTACGTAATTCTGCTGTGTATGGGTTTATTGTGAGCAGATTTTTCTGTATTCAGTTGGTCTGAAACTTGTTGAAATCATTTTCTTTTGAGATCTAAGCATTTCTGAATATAGTTTCACAGTTTTGTAGTCCCTTATATCTCGGCCAGACCTGTTTTTTCCACCATATGATTCTGCCGCACCATTTAACTGTGGGTTAGCTACGTTTATTAATGAATCTCCAGTCTTTTGATTATGGGTCATTCTACCATAGTGATTTTTATTTTCATAACGTGCAGGGCGCCATAATTATTTTACGTGGCAAGTGATGGTTGTCTGATGCTAATCAGTCTTTCATCAAGACTGCATTCACTTTGATTATAATATTTTGTTGATATTGATAAATTTAGTTTTATTTGTTTGCGATTTTGTTTGCGATGTTCTGAAATGAAATGAAATGAATTTCGTTTATTGGTCACGTAGGCAATTAAATAGCTCTTATGACAAGTCAATACACATAGTACTTATTCTTTATTTACAATATATTTGTTATAATATTTATATATGTTACCGGAAATGTATGAAATTTAGGAATTGTATACATTTCCTAGGAAATGTATACAATTCCGAAGCTATTTAGGAAATGTATAAAATATTCTTTCAATAATTATTTTATACATACATATCCTAGGAAATGTATACATTTCCTAGGCATTGTATACAATTCCAATATCGTATTAGGAAATGTATAAGAATAATGGTTTCTGTAATAAAACACGTTGTTCAAATGAGAGTAATATTTTTTATCACAGGTAACAATCATAGCGGTAAATTCTATAATATTACCTATGTTACTAATTAAAAATAACCCTTCCGGTGTCCAAGAAGCTCATTTCGGGCTCCCTGTCAAGATTCATGTGACATTCTCCATTGTTCTCCAATGGTAGGTAGGTAGGTTAGGTTAGGTTAGGTTAGTTTATGTTAATTAATATCTTAAATACTTACATTTACTTACATTTCCGATTACTATTTAGGAAATGTATAGATTTCCTAGGAAATGTGTCTAATGTAATTTATTTTACACATTTCCGGGCGATTTTAGGAATTACATACATTTCCTAGGAATTGTATACAATGACGGATTACACACATTTCCGTTAACATATATATTAAATTAACTATTTTTCGGTAGTCATTAAGTATTATAATATTTATTATTTCTCTACAAATTAGTATGTGATTTAAAGATAGTAATTACTGTCGATCATACATACATACGTACAAATAGCTGGTTTTAGTTAATTATTATAACACGTGTCGTTCAATCGTGACCCTGACAACAGCCTCCGCCGGCGTTACATCAAAATATTTATTTTATCCGATACCTTAAATTCCGCCTGCCTTTGGTATTTTGGACGAATACCATCGAAATAATAATTTTTGTTTATTTTGTTTTAATACGTTGGAAAACCGGTCTAAATTATACAATTCAGTTTACCTTTGTATACTGATTAGATATTACGTTATATTTTAGGTTGTTTGATTGTATATTTTCAAGTGCGTGGTGGTCTGTTGGTAACGGACCAGACGCGGCTGCCAACATGTTTACGGTGGTCGCGGGATCAAATCCCAGGGTACACCTATGACTTTTCGGTGTCATGTGTGTATTGAAAGTCAATCACCACGCACTATAACTTTGGAAGAAAACATCGTGAGAAAACCTGCAAACCATAGCGGGCAAGCCACATCAATCGCGCCCGCGCCCGCGTGTTAACGTGAACAAGGACTTACTCTTGATTGTAGAGGAGGCCCGTGCTCTGCAGTGGAGCGTTTTTGGGCTCATACAGATACAGATATTTGCTAGCGTTGATTGTTTTAATTATATTAAATGTGATGTTGATCTTCGTTTCAATCGTGGCAGCACATATGTTATGTGAACCGTCATGTCCCAGATTTGAATCCCAGGTCGGGTCGTTGTCGTTGTGAAATTTTCTATTTGAATACGAATTGTCCGGCACTGAAGTATATGGGATGGATATAAGATCAGCGGATGAGAACCAACTCTGCCTAAGCTTGCTTGTATGTAGACAGGATCTTTTGTACATACTTGTATGATCTATTTACAGTGTAAAAGTAGCTATGGTTATAACAATATGCTTGTATAATCCTTCCTCGATATTTCATCGATAATAATACTTCCTACCAGGTTTATTTAACAAACTTTAACCAGGTGGGTGGTTGTCAAAAATTAATACAAAGTTTTTATATAATACTCAGTAATTTAATGGTGCTCTATTAAATTTAAACACGCGTAGGACCATAGTAATGGTCGCCGAAAAAGTTGTTCGTTGATTTCGCCTCCATTAATGTTCATAAAATATTTTCTAGCCTAAATTGTCACGCTGCTGGGACAAGGGGTCTTCTTTGTCCTTCCCCTTGTCGAAATCTTCCGAAGGTTGGTTTTATTTCCGAACATTGGTTTTGGCATTATAATTCGAAAATAATTAACAAACATAATGCATACCATACCAATTTTAAAAAAAATCCATGGTATGTAAAGTCCGCCAACGCGCACTAGGCCAGCGTGGTGGACTATATGGCCCAACCCCTCTCGATCGTAGTCTAGATTGTAGAAGAGACGCAAGCTTGGGACTTTCAAGTGTGGCAGTACTATAATCGATGAATAAAGAAGATACTTTTACAAGTATATTGAAATATTAATTTTATATGTTGAAGTGGCGGAGAAAAGCTTATGTGCTATATCAAAAATGTTGAATCTCCAGCAATCGGCTTGCACGAGTAACGTCAATATTGGAAGAGCTGGCGGCCGATGCTCAGCTCAGCCATTTGGTTAAATCAAATATTAGTATTCCGGTAAATAGTGTTTAGATGTAAAATATATTCTCAATTTATAGGCTTTAAACAGTATTAAACAAATATGATGAAATGATATGTTTATTGATGTAGTCGAGTAAATTGATTCTGATTTATTATTTATACAATTTTACTATTTTTTTAAAGTTGTTATAATAAAAAAGTATTTTGTTTTTATGTGTGTCTTGTCTTCAAAATTATTCTATTCTTTTATTTAAGTATCGATGGCAAAAATGCTCCAATGCATTAGGGTTTAAATAAGGAAGCACATTTGCTGATACGGCTCCTGAAACTGTAGCGACGATCTTTGTAGAGGGGCAAGAAATAGAAAAAATAAAGGAAGAAAATAACCATGTTCAATGCAATGCAATTGAAGAAGCTTATGTCTATCGATTAAATACGCAGGTCGTTTCCACAATAACCAATTGACTTTATTAAGAACTTGTTTCATATTAACCGTTGCATTTTTATACAGGCTGGTAGACCCATGACGAAATTAATTGAAACCACATAAAGGGTATCGCGTCAGCAATTCGTATGGCAAAAATATTTATGATAAAATTATATTCAACGGTGCCATTGAATATTATTTACCAGATAGATTTTTATAGGAAAGATTACTTTCTCGTAAATTTTTAGTAACAGACTCGTATTTTGTCAGGAATAGTTGAAAATCTCGATTTGACAATTTTGACGACGGAGCTGATTTAATTTTATGGTACTGCGACTCGAAATGATCTTGCTGCACGTAGTTCAATATCTTCAGGTCTCCATCATAAATAAGAAGCAATCTCAATTTGTCAGATATCATAATACGAGAAGCTCTTGATGGTGCGTTTTACTTGATGGTAAGTGAATATATACTTGACCATCAACTTCAGAGGAATTTTCTATGCATTGCTGATTTTTAAGAAATATTCGAATTACTTATAAAGCTAATATCGAGAAATAAAAAGACAATCCTTTAACTGTTATAAAGGTGAAAGTTTGTGTGTTTGTTACTTCACGCTCAAATGGCTGGACCAAATTTGATGAAATTTAGTATGGAGGTAGCTGATACCCTAGATCAACACATAAGCTAACTTTCATCCCAAAAAATGTCGTGTTCCCGTGGGATCAGCAAGGCCTACCAATATATAAAATTGTAATTTTTTCAAACTCAGACGGATGGGATGGGATAGATTATAAACCAAATGAATGTGACAAAAAGAGACGGGGCGACACGGGATGTAACGGGACAGGACGGGTAAAACAGTATAGAAGACGACAGTCACGTTGAACATAAATATAAAACAGTGCTGAAAATAATAATTATACATATCTGATGGGCATTGGGTTCAAAAAGTATCTGCACCCGGGCGATGCCGGGCGCGGCCGCTTGTATTATATTTTTCTGAGGTTATGCGAGTCAGGCTCATACATCAAAAAGTCCAAACGCAAAATTTCACCTCGTCAATAAATTAACAATAATGGAATAGCATCAATACACTCCAATCTGTTGGCGTATTACCGCCGGAACAACAACCCGAGGCGGTTGTTTCACGAAACTGAAACATTAACGCATATTATAAATGTGCGTCAATGATTTCATGTATTTTTCGTTTTAATTTTTTCGCCAAATTTCATTTATGCATATTATTAATGATTTTGCAAATCAATGTAATGTACAGATACAGAAATTAATTCCATATGGTTTCAATGAACTTACTTGTTTTGCGGGCCTAATTTTAAACCTATTGTAATATTTTTTTTGAATTATAATAAATTAAAAAAAAAAAAAAAAACTAATTACCGGTTATGTGGTGAACAGAGTAATAATAGTATGCCGGTTTGTCTGTGCGTTTGTACACGCTAATATCAGTAACAGCTTAAAACGGATGTCGATTTTTGAAATGGAGATAGCTGACACTCTGGATTACCACATAGGCTACTTTTATCGCTAAAAATATAGTGTTCCCTTGGGTTGAGCAAGGATATAATCTTCGGATAATTGTATTCTCTACAGTCAGTACATACCTAAATCAAATCGTAGCTCATACATCTGGTATCGCATCGTCAACGTTTCCATAATCACATATCCAATTGACATCTGTGTGTTTACGCTACGTCTGCATGCGGTTACCAAGACCGCGAACATCAAATCCGCGTCATAGCCGTCAATATTGAAAGCGGTTAATATTTAAGTCCAGTCTAGACGGAGCTGTTCGGTGACGTGAAGTAAACCACTAATCCGATATAGAGAGCTAAGTAACCTGACTGGGCAGGTGCGGGAGGCATTTTATTAGATTGTCCGACCGCCTCCGGAGGCGCGCCGATAAATTGTTGGCGGATTTCACAGCTAGCCCCTGTTTTAATACGTTAATTGTGAAAGGTGGCAATATATTTTTAAAATAACAATGCCTTTACACAATGTTAGAAGGTTGGCACGAAAACGGAGAAAGAGATTGTAGATCTTTGTTAGTATCTGCAATGCCTCTGTCACCTTTTAATGGTCTATCTAGTGTGTAAGCTGCTGTTTGGAGTGTATTGTTGGCAATTAAGTATGTTTGATAATATTTTTCGAGGTTAACTTCATGTTAGTTCCTTATTCATCGCTTGGTGCTTCTTGTGATGTAAATTGAAGAACGATTTTATATTATTTTTGTACAAGATATTTTTAAGCTTACTTCCGGATAACCATTTAATTACCTGTTCGTTACTTAAAGGTCAGAACTCTGCAATTCTTTTAAAATGGGTTTGTACGAGTATTTATGGGTGACTGTAATCATTTACCATCATACGAACCTCTTACTCATTTGCCTCCTATGGAAAAAAATGTATATGAATAGAAATTATTTCTTATACGTAATGGGGACATTGACCATTAAATTTGATGCCTATCTCGAGACATCAAAATTAATATAAAAAAAAAGCTGTGCTCATACCAACACACGGAGTATCCTATATACTCGATGTTAGTGTGGGGTCAGGACTATGTATGTGACTGTTGGGTGTATTTATCCTGTATCAAATTCAAGGAAATTAAAACAAATGAATATGTAAACCATTATGTTTATTAAATATAAAATCGTCATGCCGGTGGGAGCACAGTAGTGTCGACAACTACACAGTTGGTACCATTAGGTATCGTTAAACTCTATACAATAGAATCAACACAAAATCGAAACATTTACAATTAGATTCTTGTTACAAAATGGCACTACGTACAGACAAACTGCTCTATGCTTACGGTATAGAAGGGATAACAAAATGTTTCTTTTTCAATGAGGAATAAATGCCTACTTAATATATTGCGTAGCTATGCGTAAGTCAATGGAACATAACCTTTTCTATGAGGTGGGCTACCACCTCGACTACTTTCGTTGGGTATACCTAAGTACAAAAAATTACGATTATATTACGTGTCTCAATTATATAATGACCTGTCTGATAATGCACAGATATAGTTCTCATTACGTTTCCGAAAATAATCCTTACCTTCTTCTATTCATTCCAGCTAGCTATATTTCGAAGATATTCTAGGGCTTTCTTTACTAAATATTTCTTCCGAATATGTTTTCTTCAACAATTTAGACTACAGAAATAATAGCCATTACGTTCAATTTAATTATTCGTCTTTTATAAGTATTGAAGTTTTTCCAGAAAGGCACATAAAATAATTATTACAATCACTATAACGTAAGCTAGAGCAGTCCGTCTATAGTTTTATAATATGTACAATTCCATTATATTCGCACGTAAATTAACAGCAAAGCGCCATTTACACTGGGAGTTTCTCGCAGCGAGAATCGTATGCGATTATCCCATGACATAACCGCCATAGATTATTGTGTTCTGACCAATGATTAAAGAATATAAGAGGATGACGCACAAATGTAGTACTATATAATAAGTTATAGTTATGTTAGGAGTATCGACGCGGAATTATTGTACATTTATGTATCTGTCTCATTTACACAAAGCTAACTTGTCCCTTAATGAAAGAGACAAATAATAACTCCATTGTTCCGAATATGGCAATATTTTGTTCACTAACCACACTGGGACCGCCCTTGGCCCAAAATGACGCCATTTTTCTTTCCTGTCAAACTGTGGCGTTATCTGTCATTATGAGTAAACAAATCTGCACAATCAAATAATTTCGATTTTTTTTATTGTTAATCTCGTGTCTTAAGTTTGTTAAGTTTGCTTATTAGATTAATTGTAAAGTTTTTAAAATTCCTCGGTGTTATGTGAAAGGATGCGAGTCGAGTTCAAGCAAAAAGGACCCCAACATTTCTTTTCATAGGTTAGTAACTGTTTTTACGAAATAATAACAAATATGTGTCTAAATTTACATTTTGGGTTTGTTTTTATCATTTATAATTGTTTAAGGATCTTGTTGATTAAGTTTTAGACTCTTCTAAGCGTTATTTATACAAGTAGTACGAATAACAACCGTATTGTTTGTTTACACACAAGTTTAGGGATGTGATACGAAATTATTCATATCGATATTATCATTTTTAAATATTTTGATGTTTATTTTTCAAAAAAAGAAATAATAGGATATATATATATTCAGAACGATAAACAAAGTGAAATTAAAAATATTTTAAGATTACCTATAAACATACAAACCAGGACAAAATGGATACAAAAAATCGGAAGACACTATTGGAACCCTCCAATAAATACATTTATTTGTTCTTTACATTTTGAAAAAGACTGCATCATGCATGCATAAAACAAATTAATTTACCAAGACTAAAAGATAACAGCTTCCCAACAATATAAGTGAAATTGTAATAATTATGATATTTTACCTAATAATCCTATTAATAATAGAACTGTTAATCAACAAAAATGACATGCAAGATAATTTTGACAACTGGTAGTATATTGTCTAATGTCCTGAAGAACCTTTTAATGAACAGAAATAGTTTTATATTTAATTATTAATTACTATAATTGTTTATCTTAACCAACACTTTCATATTCATTGATTGAATTTTAAGTGAGACATAATGATTTTCCTCGTCAAATAATAGCAATAAAAATCTACCTATGTTATTTTATTTTATTTAATATGTATTAAATGTCCTGATAGGTATTTTTGATTTTAGCAAAGAATGCTGCAACTGTAATGGTGCAAGCAAATTCTAGATATAAATAAAGTTGTATTTTATCTCACGTGTGTATTATTTGACACAAATCCAATCCAATCATCAGGTAAAACTTACCCATGAAATAAATCATACTATGAAAAAAATATCAAAACATCGACCTATTTTTATCGGATTTAATTTTTAATGACTTTACCGTCAAATCCTAAAATCCCCTGTTTATACCCAATTGACATGTAAAGCTACAATTAAAAATGTTATACAAATTTATACACTGATATTTACGTAAAATCAAAGTTTTTCAGTCGTATTTATGCCACTGTTGATGCATCGATGTCGATAGAAAATTTGATACTAGCGTATCACTATTTTTAGGGGCGGAGCCGCCGCCATGTTTAAATATCAAAGTGACCCGTGTCAAGTGACCTTATGCGTTATCCTCTATATTCTATAATCATTGGTTCTGACAAACGTTTACACGATGCAGCTTTTTTATATCCTTACGATAATCATATCTTCGAGGCGAGAAACTCTCCCCTTGTAAATGGGACTCAAAAGCCGTGGTACGCTTTTTTACAGTTTCGTTGCCTTTACACTTATTCGTATTTACATACACACAACCAATTTTAAGGAGATTGTCTAAAAGCATTCCTTACCATTATTCCAATTTATCATTTCGGTATTTACAATGTCAAGCTGCAATTTTTGTTTTAAAATCCAGTCTTTATTTCTTCAATTGAACCGGAAAATTATTCAAAATAAAAAATAATCTCCACAAAAATGTTATCATACTTTCTACAGAAAAAAATGAAATTTGAAGGAACGGCCAACAAATAGAAAATAAAATCATTTTGTGACTTTTCCAGTAACATGTTGAGATGATGGCTGGATAACTACGAGTATAACAACTCAAATATATGAAAACAATTTACAGAATACAATTGTAAAAAGAGAACAAGTTGAAAGTTATGATTTCAATATCTACGAAAGACCACTTTGAGCAAAAATATTGTTGTAATCATGTTGATATTAAGTGAAAAAGACGTCTCATGTGTTTATTATTTACAGTACTGTATTTCACACCACCAAATTGTACAATTATTTTTAACTATTATGTTCCATTACTCTAAATACATTCTTATTTACATTATAAATATTGTCGTTTTATAAACTATATCTCCTATAATTTGGCAAAATAACTCTTACTTACACTTAGCAACGGTAGCTCTTGTACAGTGGACCACAAGAAAACATGTACAAAAATTGACTAGACAAATCCTACATTAATAGTTAACCTGTACTTCGTTGGCAAATTAAAAAACACATTCAAATCCGAAAAGCGAAATTATTATACGTTCACACACAGCTCTCTGGTCCGGGCAAGTTTTCGGCTAAGACGTGTTCTCTTCTCCGCACATTGCCTTTCCCTTTATTCCTATGTAATGTTGAAGTGGCGAGACTCCCGGAACTTAGCGTGGGACCGCTGAGTGTCAGAGTTTGGCTTCCGAACGGAGAGCCCAAGTTGCCATTGGGACACACGAAATTGGGACTGCCCAAAGTAGGACTATTAGTTACTATGTAATTAGGCCTAAAGTTATTACTAGCTACTCCCGGATCAGGCAAGTTCTGGTTTAGAATGTCCTCTTGTCTATTGCTGGGGACCACGCCGCTTCCTGGTGTTAGCTGTTGAATGGCAAATATTATTACTGTTATCACTTTGGGTAGTGTAAACCGGGCTTGCAGGAGGAATTTACTACCACAGTATAAGGTACAGTATGAGGTGCTATGTAGATTAATGATAGGCTGTGCACGGCTGCACATAGACCTCCCTAACGATATTTAAATTGCATTTTTGAAAGGGATTTTCATCAACACCTTGTAGACGTTTTTCTATTCACCTTGAAAGTGAAAAGGTAAGGAAAGTCAAATAATAATATACTATTTATCTTTTGAGGTTTGATTCTGTAATATGAACTAGTTTTAACCGACTTTAAAAAAAAAGGAGGTTCACAATTCGACTGTATGTTTAAAGTCCGCCAACCCGCACTAGGCCCGCGTGGCGGACTATATGGCCTAACACCTCCCAATCGTTCTCTCGATTGTAGGGGAGGTTCGTGACCTGCAGTGGGACGTATATGGGCTGATACAGTACAGTACAGTTCTAAATCATATTGTCTATGTACATTGTGCATGATGACAAAGCGTTGAGAATATAGATTTATTCATGGCCAGCAGCAGCAGCATCTCTTTAAATAGATTTGATCGGACTTGTTCTTCTGTAATTTATTTTGTTTTATTCACGTATTTGGCGTACCTTGGGAGAGCCCTATGTCCAGCAGTGGACTGCAACGGGCTGATGATGATGATGATGATTCACGAATCAGAAGTGCCAGTGAAAATGTGATTCTTTATTTACTTATTTATGATGTTTATTAATTATTTCGGTGGGTCCGTTGTTATTTGTTAATTAGTTGGTCTTTTAAATGTAATTAAGATATGTTAATGAGAGTGTATTCACCTGTTGTGGTCGCCCAGTAGTATCCAAAAGAGCCAGATCTTCTGCCGAAAACACTGCTCCTGATTTAGTCCAGTCTCCTAATGGATTACATTTTATATCATACATTATCGTGATTTGTGAAAAAGATTATTAATTTGATATAAGCCAGATTGTGCTTATGAAATAATAAACGTATAAAATATATATATATATATAAAATTTTATTTATAAATTAATATTATATTCGTACATTGAAAATTGCTTACCTCTTACTTCCTTTATGCTGGGCCATTCATCAGCTTCGTCTATATTAGAAACACCTACTTGGTTGTCCCCATCTGTACGGAGAGCAATTTCAATTTATTGATAATCGAGATTTTATATCATTTAAAAATAACTACACTCCATTGAGATAAACATCACTATCATCATATTTCGTATTTAATTGACTTTCCCTACTAGGCGTATTGCCTCTTGGATGTAGTCTTAGTTTTATTATTAGTCATGTCAGCAGTTATTTCTTTGCAAATAGGGATTGCAAGAATGCCTAAAATCTTTACTTCTATGTGCGAAACCAGCTCAGTTTTAAATTAATGAAGTTTACTATAATGTTGTTTACCTGGTGCATTCAAAATGTCAGGCTGCGGATCGGGTGTTTTCAGGTCAGGCGAAGGTTTGATTGTATAGGCGACGACATATCTTCTTCCACCATCGCTGAGTTCCAGCATATCTCCTGGAGGATGTTTGTGCGGAGGCTGGGATCTTCGTCGTTTCGCACAGAGCGCTGCAAAGGCTATAATCCCTCCGGCAGCTAGCGTTGCTCCAAGAGCTGCAGCTACTACCACTCCCACGGTCATGCCTCCTATAGTGCTTTTGCCATCTGTTCAGACGGATATTTTTAGTTAATCATACATACATAGATAATCGCCACGCCTAGAACCCACGCAGGACATGGACCTTCACTTTGCTCGAACTGACATATTACATATAATACATTCACTTCATCCATACCCATCAATCCCTAATACAGTAATAATTTTAGTAAGTCTTTAATGGCATAAGTAAGCGAAACTGTATATATCTATAGTTGGATGATGAAACATTTAAATTGAGAAGTCACGTTGCTCACTGGAAAATACGATTGCAAAAAAGTATTGGTAATGATCGTAGGAGGTAGTAGGTAAAAATCAATGCCATGGTTCAATAGGTGTCCTTCTCTAATGTTAAGGCAGCAATCGGAATAGCTTTGGTTATTTTGAACCTTGGTATACAAATGGTAGTAATAAATTAGTATTATACAGCAGTATAGACTTCGTTTCTTCAAGGTTTCAAGTATTTTTATTGTGTTGTATTTTTAATACTAGTAATGGCACTGGTAATTGGAAATAATCATGGAACAATCCCTCCAATTCAGTCAGTCTTCATTTTCGCAATTACCATACATTTGTTACCACCTGACAACAACCAAATTAATAATGACTCGGAAGCGAAGAATTTCCTCAGCAATTTGATAAAACATAATACTCACAGATTAAATCAAACGAAATGAGTAATTAATTCAATTTATCAAATTACTGAAATTGCCGCCATTATTAAATACTTTAGGAAGTAAGAAGTAAAATGTTGTTGACCGTTTAATATTATATTGTTATCCAACAAAGAAATTTCGTAATCGAACAATGAGGATAAGAGACTTGGACTAAAAATAACGAGCTGAGGGTGAAAATAATTCAAAGGCCCATTCGCATTGTATATTAATTAATTCTTGTCATTTACAAGACGGTATGAATCAGAAAATAATAATTATCGCAATTCAAGAACTTGAACAGTGAAGAAATTAGAAACAATTTTAAACTTTTGAAATTGTGGACTTTAATCATTTAAGACACCTTGAACTCTTCACCTTTGAAACTCGGCAACAGTTGTCTTATGAGTTATTTTGATACTAAGTTAACTCGTTTTCTAACATCCATGGAAATTGGTTATAAATTTATTATATTGGCTTACAAGGGCGGTATTGGCTCAGTTTGAAGTGAAACTGTATTTGAATTTTGATCGTTTATATTTTTTCCTAATATTCAATACCAATATACAAATATTTTGTCACCTGATTATAGTAAATATGAATTAAATCAATCAATTTATTAAAGTTTTCACAGACTATTTTAACAAATACAATAAAAGCGTGGGGTAAGGATTCTCGAACCTTCGGTAATCTCAATCTTATGTATAGAAGAGTCTTGAATAATAAAACTAAAAATAATATTAAAGACTTTAAAATTAAACATATAGGTACCTGTTCTTCTTGCAGCATCGTTGAACGCGATGTTTTCAAGAAGCGTCTTCTCAGATTCTCCTTTGAGGTTTTTCGCATAAATCAGTAAATTGAAGGTGGCACCTTCTCCTTCACCAGCGGACGACAATTGTGATAGATCCAGTTTGAATATGGCTTGTCCATCTGTAGCAACATAAATATTTAGTTAATTTAAAATATTTCTCAGTACTGTTCTGCGAATCGTTCGAGTACTGTTGTTTATCGAGAGTTTTTATATCAAGAATATTTGATAATATTAACTTGGTAGGGGTTTCGGAGAACAAAGTACCGTTCAGTGGGGTCTCGTGTTTCAAAAATAAGTTCTACACGAGTTTAAACCTTAATACAATCTTAATGTAAGTTGAACAGTACCTCCTATAATTATGGAATCGGATGCATTTTCTAATTTGTTATTATGTTAAAACTTGGTGTTTTTGTAAAGTTAAAAAAATATTTGTATTCTGCAGGTACAAAACATGCAGGAACATACAATTCACAACCTATGTACAGTGTTAACAGTGTGATTAATAGTACAACATAATTAAATAATTATAATATTCAAAAAAATATTATGATACAAACACCATAACATCTATTCCAATTCGATTTTAAGTTGAAACGCGATTGAATTGGAACGATTCCAACTTATATTGCGGTTGGTGATTATAGAAAAATATTCATTTTACCGCTCTCATTAACGCTGCCATTGAATCTTGTCTTGCCGGTAATGGGGTCGAGGGCTTCCAAGACGAAAGACTGGGGCAGCCCGCCGTCATACCCGGCGACGCAGCGGACGCGGAGCCAGAAGCTCACTCCGTCTGTTGTATTGTTCCCGGCTTGGAGCGAGCAGTTCCTTGGTGCCGAGGGTCTGGCTGGAAGAAAAATAAATGTCAGCGATACGGACATGATGAAATAGTTGAGGAGGAATAACGTATTCGTTATCTGATGGAGCTTTTGTTTAAAAAATACGCTTTCGTAATAATTTTGATGAAATTGTCTAATTTAAATAAATTTTGTATTCGTTGAGTTTTTTAAGTAATTTCAATCCCATTGAGCATGCGCGAGATTTGCTCGACAAACAAGCTTTCAGTAATTTTCCTCAAGAAGAACACGGAAGAAGAATATTTTTTACACCTTTTCAGAGTATGGAGCCTTATTCCGCATGCGAAAACTGATAACCTCATTCTCATTGTGTCACTCCGATGCAGAGCCGTCGCTAATGCTTTAGGAGTTCCAACAGATTATGAAAAAGTTTTTAGGATTATTCTTTTTTTTTTATTTATATGAACTGGCATTTTTTGGTTCCAGCACTATGTTAGTGTTTTGTAATATGTTATTATTTTTTCACAAGCCTATTATTAAATTGCAATATTAAAATGGATATTAAATCATGCTTCTATTGATGTATAGCATCGAAGACAAAAAAATATTAAATTTAAAATAAATACTTTATTTCCCTTGTTCCCTAGACTTTATTGAGCAGTGTAATTATTATGTCATATTTGTGTATATTATGTCGACTGTGTGGTAAATACTAAAGTGAGTTCTGTTTTACTTTTATGGGTCAACATCGTTTGTCTTCGTAATTGTTGGCTCTGAGTAAAACAATTTAAAAATTCATGTAGCTTATGTCAACGCTTAAAGTAATTGCGTTCGGTTGAAAAATGTCTAGGATAAAATAAAAATGGATGAATTTGAAAAAAAATCACAGTTCTACTCGTAGTAGCAGTATATCCGGCTGTGAAGTATTATATAGTTTGTAAGTTCGATTTCCAGGTTAGAAATTTGATTTGCTTAAGTATTTTATAAATAAATGATATTTTGTAGTGGGGTTATGTTAGACAAAAAGAGTTATTACAGTTTTGTGACTGCTATGAATATATCTTAATACATTTTAGGGGAATTATTCGTTCGAATAATTATTATTCAATTCAGTTTTTAAACAATATTGATCCTTATAAAGTCTGAGCTCAAACACTCAATAAATTGCAGAAACACAAGTATAGTAATTCGCAATCCGAAACAGTACGCGATATTTTCTGCATTTACGTCACGTGACACGAATTACTGTGTGCATTCTCCTAATCATTCGCGAAATACATTACTATTCAAATTACACCCCATCAGCGGTGATGCAGAGCGAATCTATGGCAAATATCTTAAGTAATACGTATTCCATTGTACGTGCTTTGAAACTAAAATGTGGCGAAAGCGTTCGCTAATTTCGCGTTGACTTATGGCAGCGTGACAATTTAATGTGATGTCATAACGAAGTGTCATTAAACTGTGCTAGTACGAGTAGCACATCTACATTCATATTTTTTGTTGAGATGTGTTGTATCTGGAATAGTGGTTTTGCCAGGATGCTGTAATTTAATTTTTTTATTCTCTTTGTGTTGTTTTGTTAAATGGGATGAATTTGTCTTTATTTAGAAAATATGCTTATGATTTACTTTTGAAAATTACTTTTGTCGCATGATTGCATTCATGAAATGGTTTGTAGATTCGTAGAAATCCTACGGTATTATGCTATGAGTAGGTATAAAAAATAACTAATATTATTTTCTAAGTAATGGTAAGCCTTAAAAAGCCTTATTTACAAACGCTTATCATTTAAAATCAGCATAATTCCACAAAATGGCATCTCAATTAAATTATTAAACCACAAAATAATGTCTTAAAGGATCATAATTTCATATCCAGTCAAAACTCCATTGAGGTTTGAGTCGACAAACAGAAATTCGGGTTTGAAGAAACAAAAAAAAAACACGAGCGCAACCAAAGAATTGAATGCCAGCAATGAAAGTTATGAGATTCGGTGTAGGCGCGGTTGAAATAGGCAAACAGAAATTATAAAACTTGCATTTGGCACCGCTTTTGTTGATCCAAATGGTATGCGCGTGGTTTTATTAATACTTTTACCGGACTGCGCTTTTCAACCGCTGTTTGAACTATGCCCGTGCTTTTGATTAATTTTGTTGTAGTTTATGTATATGAAACACAGGTAACAACTGTGGTTTGGAATGTTGGTAAAAAAATGACATTTTAATTAGAATTTCGTCGACAGATACAGGGTATACCAAGACTGCGACCGAAAACGAAGCCAGGTGGTAGTATTGGTGACTTCAGACACTTTATTTTTAAACACGCAATGGTACGTGAGGGTTTAAATTAGTATTTTCGCAAAAACTAGGTATTTACCACCCAAACATGATGATTTTTAAATTAAATCTAGATAAATATCTGACACTGTTTTGGCGAAATTTTTGTTTGCATCGTTTTTGTAACTACTAAAACTACCACCTGGATTCGTTTTCGGTCGCAATCTTGATATACCCGGTATAATATGGAAACATAGGGGTGAAGAGGAGACGACGGTTGCGCATTCGGTTATTTAATATACTTATAATTTAGTATACTTTAATATAATGTTTTTTTATATTAACTGGCCGAAATAAATAATGCTTGTTACGGTTTATATTACGCTTGTTGAACTGTACCTTCCACTTGAGAAATTTAATATTACGATATAAATGATATTTATTTTCTTCATGTGTCCACATCCCACGCGAATCAGCCCTTATTTCCATAAAATGGAAGACGATAAGTGCTTGCACGGGCCGATTGTTATAGCACTAATGGCTTTTGAAATAATTTGTATTTTTATAGGTGTATTAATAGAACTACTTAGCACCTGAGAGCTTTTAAACGTCGATAAAAGTGTTAAGTATGTTTATAGTGTGCTGGTTATTGACAGCCTCCGTGGCGCAGTTGGTTAGACGCCGGCTGTGAAACGTGAGTTCGCGGGTTCGATACCCGCACCGAGATTTGTTTGTGTGATCCGCAGGCATTTGTTCTCATTTTAATCTTTGCAGGATCGTGGCTTTAAAATTAAAGTTGGTAACTTTAAAATTAATTCTCAATTTCAACTTACAATCATATCACGCAGGGCTTTCGAAAGTACTCGAAAATACATTTCGGATCTGATCGTATATTCCACAACATAGGTCTCGGGTAACAAAATTATCCTGACCCTATTATAATCGCAATACCACCACCGAACCACATTTGTTGGCTATACGTCATATCAACCGACTGATACTTTTATGGCTTTCATACAGTGGAATGCCAAGCATTGCTTTGTAATTCATGGTTTGTTTGCTTTTGCAACTGTTCATGAGTAGTCGTATCGCTTACCATCAGGCGAATGCTCGACTCGCTATTCATAGCAATGAAAAAAAAAACAACAAAAAACATACGAATATAAATATACCTACTGCTGTATTTAAATATGTTTACTTACCAGCTGGAACTATCTGGAACACGCAGGGGTCGAGTTGCTTGCCCACTGTGTTGGTGCCCCGACAGCTGAGAGTGCCGTAATCCCTCTCGCTCTGAGGCTTGTAGCTCAGCTCGCTAGTGCTGCCGTTTGCTGTTCCTGGATCAACATTGACTATAACACTATAATACTTCTATTTAATAAACTGAATAACAAAAGCTGTGAAAATAACTAGCCTTGGTTTGATATGTTCGGTGAGATAAGTATGTTGGATATTTGTATGTCCCCGGATAAAAGCAATTCTGAATTCGTACAAGCAAACATGCAGACGCAAATTATTTTTGAAAATCAATATTGTTGTATTCCACCCTATTTTACGGTAAAGTAAAAATTTGGTGTCGGGGTGAATGGATATACACTTATTTACTTATTTAAATACTAGGAATTTTCATAATTAAACTAATAATATAAATGGATTTCTAAAACTTCCTTTGAAATTTAAATGTATCACTCAAAGTAATTAAACGAACATATTTTCGTACAAAATATTTTAATGTTACAAAAAAGTTTTGACACCACATTTTACTGGTGAAGATATAGATAAGAAGTTAAGAGCTTGAGAGAAATCTAATGTTGTAGGGTTTAAAGCAATATTGCCCGAATACTCAAACGTCATTTAAATATTAAGTTGAATTTATTTACCCACGTTCCACTTAATCAGTACATTTAAGCGGGATTTTCGTAGCTAAGTGCAACATAATATTTAAGTGGCGTTTGAGTATTCGGGCGTATGTTCCTCTGTTTAAAGATCGTTTAAAAAAAGGAAATTAATGGTATTTAACAAAAATACTCGCTTTTGAATAATTCAATTCAATAATTAAATTTACGGTACCTAGGACAGAAAGATTGTATGCACTTATGTACTTGTATGCACTTATATGGGACTACTTTAAAAACTGTGGTGTATGTTTTTATAGGTATATTGTATTCTTACCAAATTTCAGAGGCGACACGTCAAGGCTCTCGCCGCTGTTGTTGAACTGCCAGAAGAACGTGACGTCGGGTGGGTTGGCGGTGACGGAACAGCGCACCCGAAGAACCTCCTCTAGTTGCGCTCCCAGGACTTGTGGTGACACGTGGGCGCATACTGGGGCATCTGTGAACATAAAACTTGTCAATAACACTTCGCAAAGGTATCGTAGTTCTTTTGTTTTGTTATTTTGGCTTGGCGATGACTGCACTGCGTTTAATGGTGTAACGATCTTAGAGACAGAGCGTCCATTGACTACAGACCAGGGTATCTTACTTCGCCAGAATTACACCAGACTATTCAATTGCATCTTCACAAAGTACTGAAGAATATACAGGGAAGGGAACCTGTGCAATTTGCAAGATAAAAATTTAAATGGACTCGTTAAAACTCATTCTTTTGTTACATCTGTCTTCATAAACAGGAACATTCATATAGATTTACAAAACGTTTATGTTGGCGTGTTGATTTTTTACAGCATAAGCAAAAAATATACCTTAATTTTAGCTGATAAGAAAATAAATTTCACAAGAAAGTCACCATATATACGCCACGATATAAAAATCTTGTTTTATTCGTTCGGCATTGGACGTTTTCATTACTGGCGTAATTTACTCGAACAACACCTAATTTATTATTCTGTGCTACATGAATTTTCTTATTAACCTAATAGGAAACTAAATACAGAGCGGTTTTTTATTAGTAGGAAAATAAAATCGAACAAGCTTGCTGATACTCATACCGTAGTAATTCAATATGTTCAATATGTTCGATATGTTCAATATGTCCAATATGATATTTAATGGTGAAGGAAAACATGGTGAGAAAACCTGCATAACATAGACATCTTAACTACATTTTCCATGGTATGATATATGTGAAGTCCGCTAACTCGCATTCGCCCAGCAAGGTGGACTTTGACTTAAACCTCTCAAAACTCGTTTCTAGAGAAGTCTTGTACGCAACAATGCGATTATCGTCTGACACAGTTAACAGTACAGTATTAATTCTATGCCAACCCGCACTAGGCCAGCGTGTTGGACTATATGGCCTAACCGCTTTCAATCGTACTATTGATTGTTGATCAGGCCCGTGCCCTGCAGTGGGACGTATATATGGGCTGATACAATGATACTAATTCTATAACAATGTCGCAAATTAATACAAAGAATAGGCGTGAATTCAGTTCGTTAAATCATAACAGAAGTTAGACGATATATAAATTTTATTGCTCAACTGTTCCCGAGCCGAGGCGCACTCGGCAACTGTGATTAATTTAGGTATCTACTTGCAAAACTGCGCTCCACGGCAGCCTTAGATTTTCATTAAACTCTCAAATATTTGCTCGTGTTAAGCAGCCCTTCCACAGTGGGATTACAGAGCGGGAATATGAAAATATGTATGTGGATTAATGTTATGACGATCGCACCGCGTGCGTACAACGTTTCTTTGCCTTGGCGTGGGCTAGTACGGAATCAATAAGGTGCGTTCAGCGTTGGTACGAACGGCTTGGCAGGAATAGACCTTTACATATTTGCTAGTATTTCGTATATAGATTGAATAGGATGTGTGCTGTCATAAAATACACCATTTTATAATGGACACGACTGTTGACTTATATCTATATCTATAATATTATGAAAATACATTTAAAATCTAGCAGTAGATGTAATTGTAGAGCAACACAAAAATGACGTGTTTAGAACACTACAAACTTTAAAATTGATTGCTATCAAAGGGTGATCTTACGGCAGAGATTGTCAGACTTTTAAAGTATTGATAATTCATAAACTATTTGAACCACAGAAATAAATCCTCGTATTTTACGGCTGTTTTTGCAGAATTAATGTAATAACATTTGGTTCCCCTAGTGAAATGAAAGATTCACAACACTAGATACTTGTAAAAAGGTATATAAGTTTATGGTGTAGCTACGAGATATCGACGCCAAAGTATATCGATAGACGGTAACAAATAGGGAGGGGACGCGTTCATTTGTCGCGGATAGGCCGGCCGCGGCGACGTGACGTAAATCATCCTGACTCCGTATGATTGATGCCCGCTCCCTGACTCCAAGTCTCAGAAATACTCGGTCTCAACGTCTTCTAATAGAATTTCGGTTGTTCTCCTCTCAGTAAATTAATCCCCGCGGATAATACTAGAGTTGTTCGTTTGATCGATGCGCTCAAAGAAGTTATTCGTTAATTATGAATGTTTGGAATGTTTGGCATTTCAAGTTTGGTAAATTTAGTTTTCAAGTTCATAGTTATTTCTAGTTAATAGTTTTGTCTTGGTCGACTCTTAAAGTCAAATAATATCTTTGTAATTTTAAGCAACGATGGAAAGGTAAAGTCATCCTTAAATTTGTCTGTTTTGTTTAAGTATTATAATAATTTTCTCAAACATTATATTTTGTACGAAGACCATAGATTCGTCGTTAATTCCTAATTTTTTTTTTCGTGCATAAAAAAAGTAACGAACTCATCGCTTGGATTAATACGAGCTGTTGAATTTGGTCATCGCTCTATTGTACTAGTTGAAATCATCTGAATGTCCGTTGGTGTAGTACGGTATTATTTTTGCGTATTTTTCATCCTGTAATACTCTGTCTATGTCAACTCTGCTTTTAACGTTATGTCTATTAATAACAGAATGAAACTTTATCTCGGTAAGTTCCATACATTACGTTGTAACACAATTCCCACCTAAGGACTTAATTGGCACGGTAACTCGGTATGTGCTATTTGTATGATTATCTTATAATCTGGTGTCTACTTTGACAAACTAACCTTATTAAAGAATGCTATATTGAAATATAAGTAGGTACTTATTTTCGAATATATTTCGGGTCTTATATTCAGGCTTTACTTCAAGATAATTCATAATCCACATCTTCTTTTATTTATGACAGAGTTCTATATCATATTTCGTCACCGACTTGTATATTGCGTGCACCAAACAAGTTCTACAACCTTCATACCATCAAGACATTGTCACATTACCCCAAATACTATCTTTATCTATATTAGCCCATAGACATACGTCCCATTGCAGGGCACGAGCCTCCTCACCAATCCAGAGCACGATTGAGAGGGCTTAGGCCACCACGCTGGGCTAATACGGATTGGCAGACTTTACATACCAAAGAGATTGTTATAAATCGCTATGGTATGCAGTTTCCCTTCACCGTTATACCCCAAATACAATTTTACAAAATTATTTCATCAGATGGTGAAAAATCCTCAGTGTCTAATTTACCAAGTTTACTAGCCAGCTAATATAATTATTCTCTATTCGTGCGCAGTACGTAATTTTATTACGGAGCCTTGTATCGACCTTCGCAGAAATTACCTACATAATGCCTGCGTATTCTGGCAGACCTTCGCCTACATTAAGAAGTTTTGTGTCGCAAAATTGTGGATTACTAATGTATTGATTGGCGTGATTAATGGTCAGGCTAGTGTAATTCTAATTTGAGCTAATGATTTTGTATATAGGGTTTATTTAAATTGCTTTTTATACTAAAACGGTATAGTAATCTTGCTGGCGACTGATTCTACAGTACGCTTAAGGTAGAGCGAGGATTGTCAAGAAAAGATTATGACTATCACTAGTTTATATAATTATGCTGGTTTATTCAAACCCGTGTGATACCAAAATGATTGCTGCTAAAAAAAAAATATTTAGGTACTCAGTTCTAAAATTATATCTGTTTCTACCTATTGATAATCGTTTCATGTAAAAAGGAAGCATAACTGACATGACAACTAAAAAATCCTGAATTATTTTTGCAAAGACCAATATTTATGTTTCATACATACATAAACTCACACCTTTTTCCCAGAAAGGGTATGCAGAGGTACAACCAGGACACCCACGTTTCGCCTTGTATTTTCCGTCCCACGATATGATAGGAGGCAAGCCTATCTATGTATTGGGCACAAATTTCTGACTCCGGGCTGATAATTAATAGAAAAATCCAATGTCACTTTGCCCGACCCGGGATCTCAGTTTTGCAATTATACTGTAGTACAACTGCGTCATTGAGGCAGTCTTTATGTTTCATTTGGTATAAAACGCACGCATTATTATAACCCTTATAACCTCCAACGCATTAGATGCTGCTTCCATGTAGGTGAAATAAAGGCAGGAAAACACACAATCATGCAGCACATTCATCTTTATACATTTATCCAACGGTGATACATTTACCTTGATTGTTGTTTATTGTTATACGAAATGAAATTATTTTGCGTTCAATACCGTCTCACGCCGTTCATTGTAACAAATCTTTGTTAAGATCCGGGAATGATTGATACAGCAGTCGGCAAGCGACGAAAAGCCCCTCGCGGAATGAAAATATAATTTATTACCACTCGGTTTATAATGCCGGCAAAATATTTCACAATTTGCTTAGGCTAAAGTTATCACCGTAATTTGTTTATTGACGTGACGTTTTTTTTATTGGGAGGTTGATGAATGGAATCGTTTCGACTAATATTTTAATTTAATTGGGAATTATTTCCATTGCTATTGTTGAAAATAAATAAAGTAGTTTCCACGGCAATATACATTAGACAATAATATGTATTTGTTCTTTATATTCGCATGACCAGAGACATAGGCGAGAGACAGCTTTTTATCGTAACTTGCTGAAACCAATGACCGTTATTTATGGGAACACGAAAATAATATAATTAGGCGTAGGCTCTACGACTTGTTTGTACTAGAAACTACAAAGAAGAATTCTTTTTAACGTGCAAAACTCTTGCAAAATCGAAAACAGTAAATTCATTTGCAAGCTGTAATAAAACAAATGCACAATATTACTTTTCGTTTGTACAATTGATGCGGTCGCATTGGTTATTGTGGCGAATGGGCTCTGCCTACGGCTTTATTTTTTGAGGTACAAATATTCAACGATGTGACCAGCAAACTTAAAATGAATCGGGTGTCTAGGGTGAATAGGGTGGACGAGTCGATTTCAGTATAAAAAAACATGCCGTTTGGATCCAATATCCTCGTGCAAAGTTTGATCGAATTTGATTCGGATGCGTCCAATGTTTTGGCACAATCCAACGGTTGTTTCCTTTTTTGTGAATATTTTTACATAAATTTATTAAAGTATTCTAATTCAGATTCGTTTCTTGTGTTCATTAAATTTTTTACTCGTCTTAATCATCATAACATGTTTTTTGAGAGCTAAATATTATTTTCTAATTACCCGAAATTCCTTACAAATCATAGCTCATATTTCATCAATTAGTGTCATGACACCAATTATGAGGTGATTAAATGCTTGAGATTACAATTATCCGCAGAGAAACAGTTTCCAAACGAACATTACCCTCGGTTTGACTGAACGACTTGTTCCGAGGCATATCCAAGCTAATTAGGTCGGTATTTCTTGTATTCGGCATGTGAATCTTGCAGAGATCTGCACGTTCAGTTTGCTAGCTAGATGACTGCCGCAAACGCGAGGCCGCGGCGCTGTCGGGAATTCTATCACACATGTCATAATACTCACGCGTCATCGCCAAATGTCAGATCGTCAAATGTAGGTATGCATACATACATAAACTCACGCCTTTTTCCCGGAAGGGATAATTTCAATTTGGCAAACGAAACGTCAGGAAGTTAAAAAATATAAAAATTAAAGCAAGTTTCATTTCAATGTGTAACTTTCGCGTAAATCTTAGAAACCATTATTCAAAATAAAACTTATCAAAATATACTCACATTGTATACTAAGGTGTGTGGCTTGGCTTGCTGTTTCACCGAGCGCGTTGGTGGCCCGACATGAGTAGTCCCCACCAAGATCCCTTGTCACTTTCTGCAGCACCAAGGACTTCGTGCTCACTATCACTCCAGAAACCACGTTGTGGATCACTTGTTTGTCCTGTTTAATATACAATAGTAATATTCAGTTAATAATGGTATAATAGTTATCCAGGTTGTCGTTTCTACGCACGGGTTGATAACTAAAAGGCTCGACCAAAATATGTACAGGCTCTTAATTGACCGTTGTGTCAAGTGCCAGATCCAGAAGGCAGCTCGTCACGGCACGCATCTTGTGGAGGTACCCCAGTTTGGGGCTCTAACCACCTGTCTCTTTGGTATTTAGCTGCGCCATTGTACCTAAGGTAATTCGTTTTTTTTTAAAATACATAGTCCTGGCCATACACCTAGAGTACCTACCTTTTTTAACAATTTGTATGTTAAAATGTAAATAAAAAACAGAAAATGAAAATAGAGGGAATTATAATATAATATTAATTTTCACAGGAGTGATTCCAAGAGTAATGTTCTTAATTAAAGACACGACTAACTTAATTAGCCTTTAATTAGACGTTCTCCAAAACAAATGTGTCAAATATTTGATTGAATAAAAATATAATTGGATTATAGATATTCAATTAATTTCGCTTCATTGGCGTTGTAGATTTTGTAGTCGATGCCTCGAGTAACGTTTCGTTTTTTATTAATCGTAGCAAATCAACATCATTAACAAAAATTCCGAACCTTAAATACTTGAGTTGAGGTGAAAAAAGAGTAATTTATGGTAAATTCTTTTGGAGAGAAAAATACACACTTTGCGATGAGAGGGTACGTATATCGAAGAACAGGCGATTATAAATATGTCCATTAGCCTCCAATACAGACAATAAAATGACATGGAAATAATGAAGACGTACACGACACAATTTACCTTTATACCGGGAGGCCTATTCAAAATATTGATCGATTAAGTGGTAACAATCAGGGTTGAAGTGCCTCCGTGTGCGGCGCGACAAAGGTCACAACTTCGCGTTTTGATTACAATGGACTTTGCTCCGACGTAATTTACCCACGTAAGACATGATTAGGGTGGTTAGCACTTACGCACTCTCGGAATTAGACGTTTCGCCCGACAATTGGGAACCGAAATGTTTTTCTATAATAATTAAATTAAAGCTCCCGAATAGGTTCCAAATTAAGGTAGATTCTTTTTAGGACGTGATAAAAAATTCAATATCCAATCTTGCCGAGTTGGAGAACTGTCTTTTTTGTTAATTGTTCGGAATTTAGGACGTAATTGGGATTTCATTACAGATTTTTAAACGGCATCTAATCTTGGATAAAGGCGGCCACGTATGCTGATGAAAAAGGCTAGTCAATTATTTCGTTTGTAAAGTCAATAATACAGTTTTTTATTCCCTTCAATATTTATTACTCGTATTATCCCCATTCATTTAGAGGGGCCGGCAAGGTATTTCCAACCTCCAGGTATATTAGATGTTTAAGAGCGGTGGTGATCACTTAAGTGAGCTATTTACTGGTGTTGCAGTCGGATGCCGGTATCTTAGGCATAAGTACTTACATTATGGTACCAGGATATCCGATGCTCCCTGGGGTTGGCGCGCACCGAGCACTCGAAGTACACGTCGTCGCCTTCCTTGATGTCGTGCGGGTTGAGAGTGCTGCCCAGGGATAATGACACCACTGGAGGATCTAGGAGGAAATAGTAGGAAGGTAAGTCAGCTTAGATTATCTAAAAGAGGGCCAGTGTCTAGAGGATGCACAAGTTTTGTACCCTTCTGCGTTAAATTTGTCGTAGGTCCCTAATATAAGACACAATTGTGCAAGGCTACTAACCGGATCAGTTTTCCTTATTCTAAACATTAAAATCCCTGTATCTACTTCTTTAAATGTCAGTGAATGAAAAAAACAAAAAGCGGACACTCATTCACATAAAATATAATTTTACGAGTCAATAATAACAAACTTTTGTCTAAACAGGTAATGGACAGTACGTTACGCGCAGATTTATCTTCGACGCGAAAGGGCGTTGACACTTTATTGGCCATTAAGACCTGTAACGACATTGCCCGCGGCCGAAGGAAACCGTACCAAATAAACATTTACGATTCCACCGTTTAAATTGTTGCCAAAACGATTCACGCCGAGAAGCGAAATTTCTCCCACTCTAAACGCGTTACGGTCCGTCGAGCAGAAATAAATACAATTTATTTATATTTGGAATTAATTTTCTCGGTACTAATAGAGTCAACTTGCTTGTGCTTTTTAGTGACCGTCCGCTTGGCTGACGGAATGAAAATGTTCCTCAGTAATTTACGAGCTTGCGGATTATGTATTGAAATATATCTGTAAGGGCGTATCTAATTGAATTCGTGTTTATATTTTAGTTCGTATTTTAGTGTTAGTCTTTGTCGTTTTAATGATGTAGCTATAAACCACACTTAAAATTAGCGAGTAAAAATGTAGTTACTGATGGAAAAAGTTTGATAACTTATTCACATCACCCCATAGACGGGACATAGAACAAAAATCACCTAGGTTTTGACAAATCCTTATAGGCTCACAAATGTTTACTACACCCATCAATGCAAACTTGTGGCGCAGAAAAGTAACTGCTTACCCACCGAGTCAATCGGTCGTCAAAAGTCTCTGCTCAGTCATTAGTGTGCCGATTGCTTGTCGTCTAGTTTTATCAGTCATTCGGCGGAAGGGTATTAAACTACGTCGATAGCATAATGTCACTGTCAGCATGTAAACGCGTACTGTTAAGCTTCGTATAATCCCTCGGAGCGTTTTGTGATCCCGACTGCCGGTAGTGGGTGTGTTCAGTCACAATTAGTTTTTGGCCCCTTCTCGGCGGATGTTAAGTGTCGTGTTGTGTTCAACGCTAACAAGGTTTTAATTACACTTTAGCTAGTTTCTCTTTCACATGTCTGTTTTAAAACGTCGTCAAATTCCGTCGCGTGTTTACACGGTGTATTAGTGTCGGATTCAAGGTATATTTGGTGTGAATTTCGACAGTTTTGCCGCAGTTTCACACGTAATTGAGATGTGCAGGTTTAGTTCGTTTTATGTAAACTTTACTTTTTGAATGTATGAGTATGGTCGGGTATATTGTGATGTTTGTCGTCGAAAAACAACTAGGTAACAAATGTAATACAGTTTTAAATATTCGAGGGCAATATTTTGGGACTGAATACAATAGCAGTCTGTGGTTGTTCGTGTATGAAAGATTTTGGGTTCATTCGTGGAAAGTGTAAATATTTGTATAATCTAAATATGGGTGTGTGTCTTTATACATGCCACACGAAGGTAGTTTAGAACAAACTTTTTAATAAAAATAGTAAATTACAAACACACTTCATGTTTTTAAAAGTTATCTTACATCATTTTAAAGAATATTTCTTTGAATTTATGAACTGAAAGACATGCTGAACTCAGATTTCCATCTACAAAATTACAACTTAAATTGGAAAGTAGGTATCATCAGGAGTGGCAGTCGTGACGTAAGCGTGCGTTTAGAAGCCCACGGTCTAAATTAGACGGAATTAGTTGGGAACAAGTTGGCTACTGGATAAACTGTCGCTGGCCAAAGTTCGTCTCTGAAACGCATCGTCCAAGCCTCTAGTTTGGAGTCCCGCCGCAGGCTTTGTTTTGTCAGGGCACGACCGACATGTTGGATAAACGGTTACGTAAGCCATTGTATGTCTCATTATACAGTCGGTAAGTGTATCCACTACTTAATGGCTTTATGTTAAGTCTTGTTCTTCAGTTATAATAATAATAATAAACTCTTTATTATAAAGCACCATGTAACTTAAACATAAAACAATTACAATAGAACAATAGAAAAAAAACATAGAGTAATCATAACAATGACAAAAAAAAATGGTGATATAACTGGCGGTCTTATCGCTTAAAGCGATCTCTTCCAGACAACCGGTTATACCAAAGATGTAACATCGCAGATTCATTTTTGAGTGTTATTGGTAGTTTTAGACTACGTTGTAGCAATATTAATATTTTCCTATGGACAGGTCCACCTTGCAAATATTTTTACATCGTTATGTTACAATACAATTTGAAGAAATAGATTTCATCATTTAATTTGTCTTTTTTTTTTTAGATATAAAGTTATAGGATTAATATCTCTTTGCTTAAAAATAATGTATGTACCTTCGTGCTCAACAAGAGTAAAAAACAGTAAATAAAAATAAAAAGATTATAGACACATTATCTGTCTATATGACCAGCTCTCAGTGTTGAAGCACCTAATTAACGTAGGTGTAGTACGACATGCTTTGCTGAGAGTGGGGTACATTGACACAGGAAATTATTTCGCTTGTTCCATGGTTTCAATCAAATCCTAGTCATTTATTTGTATTTTTTTTAATAATTTTAATTTAAAGAGGTATCTTTATCTTTTGTAGCTAGATAACACTTAAAATGAATATAATTTAGTAAATATTTATATTTCGCTTAAAACATACACACAGCTTCGTTTTATCCGACGAAAAGTCAGTATACATCATTTTAGTTTGTTTAAAAAATAAAAATCCGCTTTCATATTCCCACACTTGCCATACAGAATCGGTCCTTAGCGCAAGTGCGAACACGTATACGTGTCAAGAGGAGACACATTTTAATTATGTAACAGCGAAATGTATTTTAATTGTACACATTTTAATTAAGAACGTTCAGTGTGCCTGTTTATGGTCTCAAATAATAACGCGTCTCATTTCTCCGCGGATCTTGAGAGCGTTTGTGGAATCGGGTCTGAGTTCCTCATGCGCTTCGGATTTTGTCTTAATTATACATACAGGAATTCTGTGATAACTATACCTTGAACGCAAGCAATTGACTGTCTTTAATGTCGAAGGACGTAATAAGATTGTGAAATGGTATAATATTACAGATACAGATACACAACACTTTATTGAACACCACAAAGTACTGAAAAAATAAAACGTATAAAAATTTGAAATAAGTGTACAATTTGCGGTCTTATCGCTATAACCGGGCTCTTCCAGACAACCAAAGTATTACTCAAAATAAAAACGGATACTACTTTATTATTATTTTTACATGGCACGGTAAAGTTATTAAAATGCAATTAGTCGTCATTGCAGTGTGATTAAAATAGCGTATTTTCCGGCGAGAGATGTTTAAATAATAATTATAAATACATCCAACAGTCACATACACTGTGGATCACATTTATTTATTTCGGTGCGGGGATCGTACCCGCGGCCTCCCGTTTCACAGGCGGCGTCCAACCAACTGCGAACTCTCCCGGCCGAATATCCAAACGCCACTTAAATATTATGTTGCACTTAACTACGCAAGTCCCGCTTAAATGTATTGATAAAGTGGGACGTGGATAGTTAAGTGCAACTTAATATTTAAATGGCGTTTGAGTATTCGGGGAGGAGGCTGTCATTTATTTTGTTTTCTGTTTACTAAAGCAGCCTTGACAAGACCATAATTCAGCTAAACTTGTAGCATTGTTTACCTTCCCACATCTTATATTCTCTAAAGGATGGGAACATGCTTAAGATTCCAGAAAAAATAGGTATTCATTAGCACTGATAATCAATATCCATCAATTAAGCCGCTTGCTCGTTAGTCGCCTTAAAACAACATCTTAAACCTTTTAAATTCATATCATTAAAACTTTTTCAATTTCAAGTAATAACTAAAAGCGATATATCAAGGCTACATTTACATGAAATAAATACGGTTTGTTATATACTGTTGACTTGACTGGCGTGATACAAAAGTTACCACAAGGGACGGACAAAGAACTCAAATCTAAATACCAAGTTTTGTACGACATGAGCCCGGGGGCATTAGAGGAAAAACATGAAAGGAAGAACTCGAAATACCCTGGAATAGTCTATGTATAATCGACGGACATAATGGAATAAAGGTTGTAACATCGGAAATATTTTATGTTAAATTCAAGGTTGCGGAAATAAACAAAATATTTCATTTTAATTTGAGTATTGCGAATGATTGCCAAATTTGGAGAGAATCGAACTGCCGAGTTGAAGTTTGAGTATAGTGGCTCCGTTTATCACGATCCACAAGAAATTCGCTGCTGATCGCACCTATTATATCACCAACTAACTTAAACTAACCTTACGTGCAATGTACAAATTAATTGTAAATTTAGCGTTAGTTAGTACTCACTTTAATGATGAAGTAAAAAATGGTGGACTAGTAGTACTACGGTATGGTTACAAAGCTGAGGTCTCGGGTTCGAATCCCGGGTCGGGCAAAGTGATATTGGATTTTTCACTTTGTGGGACGGAACATACAAGGCGAAATGTGGGTGTCCTAGTGGCGCCTCTGCCTACTCCTTCTGGGATAAAGGCGTCAGTTTATGTATGTACGTATTTATGTAAAACATGGTGGAGAAAAGGCTTCGTATCCTTTACAGGAATTTCATAAGAATCTATAGATCACCAAGCCGCACCAAGGCCGCCTGTGCCTAGCGACAATAATTATTAATATTTGGGCGAAACCTAATATATATTCAATAGATTTGAAACTTCGATAAAGCTGGGGATTAATTATATATTTTAACTCACCGAGTAAAGTTGATTCCTCTCGAATTTGAAACTAAGACAAGAACAAGGCATCTAAAAATACAATGTTCTATTGTAAAATAAACACAGTATCATAGAATTATGGTTGGAAAATTTTGGAAGGTTTCTTGTTACTTACTGCGCTATAGCTAAAAAGCCGCATGAATAAATTATGTTGACGAAGGGAATATTTTCCGTTATTACCATATTATTCGTTGAAGGAAATTGGTGTAACTTACCATATGTACTGTCCTCTACTGTATCAGCCCATATACGTCCCAACCATATATTATGTAAATGATGTCTTTAAGTAAAAAGCAATTATTCCCATTCCTGTATTTTTATTGCTAGCTGCTTTTTTTTTTCAAAAGTATTGCAACTAGCGAAGGGGCAAAAAAACGTAAATATCTCTTAATGCAGTTATTGAAAAAGAAGGACAAAGGAAAAAACTTTATCACAGCTCTCAAAACAATATAAGTAATTTTATATTTTATGGGTGGTAATGAAGCTTCAGTTCATAAACCTCTTCGTGTATTGATTCGAAAGCTTCGGATGTACCAAATTTCTCTACCAAAATATTCTCCAAGGACGAATTACAGAATAGATTAGCAAAACGTGAACAAAATATGAACGAGAACCTATATTAATTATAGTGGAATTATTATCTAAACTTCTCGGCGATTGATATTCTATAATGAAACTGGTAACAGCAAACATAATTTAAATGTTCACATTGTTTGTATAATCAAAAAGCAAGTTTGGAACAATACTGAAACAAGAATTAATGAACTATTATAATCGAAGTTTGGAGACATCCAGTTTTACCGACGAAGTTATTTAAGTTGCTTATGTCAATTTTCTAAACGAGCCGCTGGTTTTAATTATTTTGTGTATAATGATATTGGCTTCGATAGCGAGAAACTTTGTATATTTTTTGTGGCTATGTGAGCAGATGAGTTCGTGTACTTTGGCAATTCCAAAGGCACAATTGGATGAAATGAGGCTGCTGTGTTGGAATATTCTATTTAAGGTTTAGTTGAAGAAGGTTTATTTTGATCTCGTTAATAAAATGACGTTGATGGGCAAACATAGATTATATATTACTAATACTCCTCAAACCTCAATGTAATATCGAATGAAGTTAATGGAATGGTGACGATGAGTAATAAAATATTAGACTTGAAGATCTTCGAAGCTAACAAGATCCAAATGATCAGTCAACTGCAACATTTAATGATACACTACATCAAAAGCCTAGCAATTAAGAAAACATAGAAGAAAATCATAAAGACGAACTAGTAAAAACGTACAGTCTTATTAGTACACACAACGGATACCCCTGCGAAGATGCAGGCTTTTATTAAAGCCAGGTTTTTACTAATGAGTCAGCCATTTCGTATGAAGTCTGAGATTTAATAAAATCCCCTGCTGTTGTTACAGCCGTGTGTCATACACGGAGCGTTGTGTGCGAGTGCTTAAGTAGCAATAATAATTAAGGTTAACGATGTAAGGGATGTGCAAACTGGTTGAGCGGAGCCCCTTTATTGCGTATTTTGTAGTAATATTCGTTTAGAGAACGAGTCTCAGCGAATTAAGAAGTTTAACTAATTGTGCGATGGCGTCTGTATTATTGTCGGATGATTTATACAATTGTAGCTCGTTGGGGAAATGGATATTGGCTGTTTGTTTACGAGTTGCGTGGAAGGGTTTGGAAATATTTTACACATATTTAGCAGGTAAGTTCGCAGTTTTTTTATGATTTACTTTAGAAAGGTCATATTGTTTATTCGGTTTGCAGAACTCACGAAGGATGAAAATATATGTGAGCATTTTGATAATTTATTCAAATAGAGAAGGAGAACACGCAGAATTTACCAGGTTTACATTTTTCCATAAAACTTTTGTAAAGAAAAAAAATAGTAGGTATTATTTTTTCCATATTATTTTATTCTTTGATAAAAAATACCTACAAGTTATTCATTCTAGGACGTTGTATCAATGTGAAAATGGGACAACCGAAGCTTCCCTCCGCCAAGTGCGAATTCCACAACTGTGATTTCCAGTTCCGATAAGAAATGCGTGAGAAAGGTTGAAGGTGCCATTTTCACGAAAAACTAAAAAAGGACAAATCCAAGAAAATCCCCCCGAGATAGCCTTTACATTATAATTCTTTTAAAGATAGTTGAAGCGACGAGTGTCTTTCAAAGTATTTTATATTCTAGTATATTTTACAGTTATTTTTTTTACACTGCTAATGTTTTTCCTGTTTCTGTAATGTTACGATATAAGCCCTAGGAATACTAAACTACTCCGAAAATATACGGAAGCATCGATGTATTTCGGGGGAAAACACTGTAAAGCCACAAAGTAAATCAATTCCAAAAGCTTTTCTGGATTAACTAGTGTACGGCATTGTTCTATGCAGGCGCGCCCATTTTACCGCTAAGAGAATTACCTGCTTTTCTAAAAGGTAATAAATGTTATATCTCAGAAGTAAAGTGCTTTATGTAAAAAACGAAATTCTAATAACTGAATTGATAGATTGGAGCACAAAACTATTTACAAGAATTATACATATTATTAATTATACACTAATTATATTATTCTATATGATAGTAAACACGGAATTCAAAAAAAACCTTCCTCGCGAAGGTTAAATAAGGCATGAATTATACTGAACTTAGTGTTACTTTGATTGAAAAAAATATTTTCATTTCCCATTCACCCATTGCGTTACGTGGCGAGTTCTATTACAGCGTGGTATTTAACCCAAGCTATACTATGTTGTAATTTAAATTCATATAATATATAAGCGCTACGTTTAGTTTCCAATGAAGATCTAATCGCACCCTCTCTACCGTACTTATTTCCAGTTCGCTATAAATATCACAATTTAAAAGTTAATAAAACCTGCACATGTTTGCACAATTTTACAAACATTTGCTACGCCTAACGCTTATAAGCAGCAAACGCGCACTCACAAACAACGTCGAGTTTGAAGGAGTCCTCAATGCTCTGCCCTGGGAGGGCGCTGTTGTCCGCCTGGCACTTGAGCTGCACCCCGTCGTCCTCCGGCATCGGCATGAACTGCAGCTGACTGCTCACCCACGTCTCGTTCAGGGCTTCTGTTATCTGCAAAATAAACAATAAAATATAATAAGGTAAAAAAACTATTCCTTCAATTTAGTCAAAAAGGACAAGACAAGGATGATCTGTAGATCAAGAAGAAATAACTCAGCGTATGCTGATCGGGAACTTAGTACCGAGTACCGCTGATTTTCAGCCATCCCTGTCTCCATATGTTATGCGGGAGCCAGGCAACACTGGTTCGCTTGGAGACGTAATAAAACCCCAAATGCAAAATTTGAGAAAAATATATATAACTGTTGGTTTTTTTATTATTTCAGCGAATGGCGGGACGAACATGCCATTCGCCTGATGGTAAGCGATTCGACTACGTGGTTGGTGGACTTAACATTCCACAGAAATTTCTTGCACCGGTGTAGTGCATCATCAATAATTATTTACATATACCATATAGATATACTATATTGTGAACACTACTACCCGTGTTAAACGTGGCGTAATTGCGTTAAGGCCAATTAATCATCCGTCACCCACAATCCGATAATACGCAATGTTGGGTATTGTTCTTCTTGTTTTTTTTCTCTTTGTATATTAAAATCTTATTATATTTTTGCCCTTTTCATGTAAATTAATTCTCGACATTCTGTATTGTCAGCGATTGTCTACTGTGTAGTTTTTTTTTATTGCGGTGAATGGCGAGACGAGCATGCCGTTTGCCTGATGGTAAGCGATACGACCGCTCATGAACAGTAAGGCAATGTTTGGTATTCCACCGCCATCGCCATCCTGAGCTACAAGATGTTAAGTGATAAGTCACATTATGTCCAGTAGTTACTCTGCCTACAATGTCCATCAAACTGGAACACAACAGTGCATTGACACTGGTGTTTGGCGGGAGAAATAAACGTTTCGCTTAAGAGTAGTGTACAAAGGAATGTATTTTACTAATCCTTATTTTTCATATTCAGCATTGATTTTTTTGAGTACTCAAAGTGCTGAATAAATAAAAGATGTTTGGTATTAATAATGATGTTTTTAATAAATCCGTGCCTAATCTTGTGAAACTAATTGGATTGCTGTTTTACGAGATGTAGATAAATCAGGTTGTATATTGATTAGCAATGAATTTGTATGACTTGCTGATCTGTGATAGATACATATTTATTACTCTCCTTAGTAATAACCCATCAGGGTTTTAAATATTGAGATTTTTGTTTCCGTTTTGAAAGTTTTTCCTTATCTTTGATATCTCGTTAGTTTTAAAACAGAATAGCCAATTAATGTACGAATAATATCAGGCAGATACATCAAGAATTTAAAACGGGCAAAATATTAATGAAATCTAATAATATTTAATAGGTTGTTCGCATATTGGTCAAGATTCACACTTCAATATTCTGTAATATTAAGTTTGGATGTTTCAAAAGTTTTTACCGCAAAAAGAATCGATAATTAATTATTCAAATTACGTCGAGCATTTCGAAATTTTCATTATTTAACATTGTTTCAAGACAATATTACAGACTTTGTGTTTTATAAAAGACAGCTTTCACATTTTCACTTTTAAAAAGGCGGCGGTTTATAAGCCTTATAGTAGTGACCTAATTTTTATATGAATAGTCTGTCTATTAGGTAAAACCAACTGTAATCTTTGGTTTCAGTCAAGCCTTCTATTTCCTAGCCTAGATAGACAGTATGTAACATATGTAACATACATACATACATAAACTCACGCCTTTATCCCCGAAGGGGTAGGCAGAGGCGCCAATAGGACTCCCATATTTCGCCTTGCATGTTCTGTCCCACGATGTGATAGGGGGCGAGCCTGTCGCCATATCGGGCACAAATTCCTGACTCCGGGCTGATAATGAATAGAAAAATCCAATATCACTTTGCCCGACCTGGGATTCGAACCCGAGACCTCAGCTTTGTAACCGTACCGTAATACAACTACGCCACCGGGGCAGTCATATGTAACATACTTTATAGGTAAAGATAATTATCTTCACATTTTCCTGTAGCCATCCGCTTACTCGGTCATGCGGGTCAATTGATCAACACATACGCACACCTGTCACCTGTACTTGATTGTTCTACACCATTGTAGATAAAAACGCTGACTACATACCTAATAAATTTATCGACTGACTTGTAAATAGAATCTAGTTGACAATCTTTAAAAAAAATATCTTTAGTACCTACCTACTTTAACAAACAATTCGTCTTATTAACTAGGTGTGGTAGCCTCCTTTTAGTCATAAAAATGCCTGTGTTAAAAAACTTATACTTTTATATCCGGGTACGGCAACAACAGTACATCTGAAGTCTGATAGTAAGTGGAGTGTACATAACAGAGTATCTACATGCCAACGTGTTTACACAGGATGCACGGAAGCTGAATCCGAAACACAGCGCATTTGTCTGGCCAGTATGACGGATTTTGTCCTATCGTGTACTGCGGTCGCCTAACATATGCGTTCATCCTACCACAACCTATCTCACTCCTTGAACAAAACGAAACATGAAAGATCTTATTCCTTTAAAACTTTTCATGTAACTCAACTCATCTGCAGTGGATCATTTTCGCCAGCAACAGCACTACTACGTAAACATCAGCAGTCAAACATTTACATCAGCAACTATATACTGAATAAGAACCAAGTAAGTACATCAGGAGTGAAACATCTACGTCAGTAACGAAATCTTGAATAAAAAGCCTGTTATTTACCTTGCCTCGTTTAAATTTTCTGTTATCCTTGAACCAGGTCAGTTGCGCGGTCGGCCGGCTTCCCTCGCTCACGCACATTAGAATGACGTATCTCTCGGAAGATAAAGTCGTTGGTTTGTTCAAGATCTGGATCATGTTCGGCTTCACTGAAACAGACTTTTAGGTTTTTTTTTTCCACAAATAAACACGGTGTAAGGGTGCTTGGATACATTGTGTTTTGTTTTTTTAGTATTCCTTTAGGCATCGGTTGTTATTTCTTTTTCTATCGGCGGGTTAGAAATAGTATTAGCCTATAGGAAATATTTCTCATTTGATACATATTATTACATCAAGTACACACAAGTTATTAGTTTGTTTTCAGTGCATAGACTAGTTAAAAGTTTCTAGGATTATAATATTCCTTGACCAATCAAGTTTTATATTAAATAAAATAATTTTGCCAGATTTTGGTTTTTATTAATAATTACCTTTACAATGAATAAATATAAAATAAAGGTATTTTTTTTAAAGAAAACCAATATTTGCAACCACATTAAAGGTTTTAAATTTCCAAACTGCTGACACCATTCCCTGCATATGTTCCCGTGTGTTATATATATACAAAGACTTTTAGGCAAAAATGCACACTAATAACACTCACAGTTCATCTCCAGTCTAACAGTCTTCTCCTGCGGGCTGACGAGGTTGGTGTTCGACGCCCGGCATTTGAACGTTGTGTTCAGGTGGTTTCTCTTCACATGTGGCAGCTCCAGTCTATTCACTACCACGTGAGTGTCTGTCTTCTCTCCTATGTACTGCGGCGCTGGAGTTCCGTCTATCAGCCACATCACTGTTGGCGCTGGTCGGCCTGGGAATGACGATATATGTTAATATTTATGTGTGTATTGATAGTCAATCACCAGGCACTTTAACGGTGAAGGAAAACATCGTCAGGAAACCTGCATACCGTAGCGATTTTTAAGAATTTCTACGGTATGTAAGTCCGCCAACCCACACTAGGCCAGCGTGGTGGACTATATGGCCTAACCACTCTCAATCGATTCTCTCGATTGTAGAGTAGGCCCGTGCCTTCTCTCGATTGTAGAGTAGGCCCGTGCCCTGCAGTGGGACGTATATGGGCGCTGATATAGGATAGGATTTATAAATACACCCAACAGTCACATACATAGTCCTGACTCCACACTAAGATCGAGTTTTGTGTCGTGGGTTTCAGAAACTACGAGAGACTTTTCGGTCTCACAAACATTTGTTTCGGTGCGGGGATCGAACCCGCGGCCTCTTGTTTCACAGCCGGTGTCTAACCAACTGCGTCACGGAGGCTGTCGATTTAGTCCAGGAGGTTTTTTACTATGTAGGTTCATATTATGTCAAAATAAATACACACAACAGTCAAACATTCCTGACCCTGTGCTAAAATATAAGAATAGTATCATTGGTATTTGAAACTGCGGGAGATTTTACGGCCTTAAAAATACACGTAGCTTAATGTAATGGGTGATATCAGTCCACGTTTAGTGATATTAAGGTTTAAGAATGTTCTTATAGTACCAAGACGGTTTCGTCGCTCGCTTAATGGTAATAAATTGTGCCATATCTGCCCTTAAACTAGGAAACGGATCCCAGTAGTTGTTATTAATAAACACTGCATGGTACTGAACTGTATTGATCCCCGAGATAATAGGTGTTTGGTGTCTCAATGTCCGGTAATCACGGGCTACAATGTCAGTAAAACCAACATACAACAGTGGCTGCACATTGTTGCTTTGCGGCAGAAATAGACAAAGCAGAACTACCTAACCAAACACCTCTTTTGTTACAAAGAATCGACCTAGACGAATGATAAGCGAGGATGAGAAACGCTCAAGATACATAAATAATTTGAAATACAATAAATTCAACCACGGTAAAGTTCTTCATTACCAAAACACAAAATAACAGTAAATGTTATTACAAAAAATAATTACCTTAGAATTCCCAAGAAAACCACACAAAACCGTACAAAACTGTTCAATGATTTAAATAGAGATAGATAAAGTCTTGTACTTATTGTAGGCATTTAGGTCTAAAATCAGGTCTCTATGGAGCCGAAATCTATTCACACGTAGGCTACCGAAATTAATCTCGGCTTTCTTCGTAAGTTCGGCATAAATTAATCAATCATTCATGTAAATATGTTTTCAGTAGCACGTGTCGCTGTTACGTTTATTTTTAGTTTAGCTAACAAAAAGTTTTATAATATGTATCAGAACCGCCACGCGCAAGCGTAATTTGTTGTGTCCCAACTGTGTGTATATTTCGAAAATCTTTCCTTAGGTTGCGTTTGTTTTTCAGTATATTTGATGACAAGTGTAAAGTAATTCGAATAGAATATCCACCATGCCTCGTGCCATCTCCCGCCATCACTGGCTGAACTCAAAATGTGACTTGCATGGATCACGGACGGACTTCCTGTCTGGTAGTCTAATATGGAATTAATAAAACCTAAAAAATACAAATTAATTTTCCAACCTGATTATTAAATTCAGGGTTTTACGATTCACAATCTACAGATGCTGCTTTAGCAATAAGGCAAAGCTTCAGTATCCGCACAAATTGCCTTCAATATTACTTGGTTAAAATAATGATATTAAAACTAAACAGCATTTTAAAAGCGTCTCGCAATAACAAGCTTAGCGCTGCGGCTCAAAGCGTTTGCGTAACAAAAATAAGGAAACGCAGTTACATTTCTTTTGTCTCATGAGTAGGTACACTAAGTAGGCGAGAAATCTTATTTATTCCACTTCTATTTTGTACCTGTTTAACAAGATTTATTTTTAGAGTTTCATTTGCAGAAATATAACTTAAATTAGTTTTTTAATACTTAGAGGATGGAGATTGGTTTATGTTTCTATATTCTATACATAAAAATATACACACTAAGGACTCCAAGAACCAAACCAGTACCGAAACAAAAGCTCACGTTTTAAAGCCCATGAACGTTGATAGCGGACCGATGGAAAATAGGTTTTTAGTGCCCAAAAAATGATGCTGCTATTTGTTATGTTAGATAATAAACTTTTGTCGAAATTAAAATCTAAGTCCTGTATATTTTACATAAAGGTGCCTGTAATTTAGCTAAGCGACGTCCCAGCAAAGTGGAACACGTTGATAAAATTGGATAAAACGGGAAATTTTAGTGTATAGGGAGGCTAATGGATATATTATAGCAGTCTACCTTCGTGACTCGAATATTAATTACAAAATTACTAATATCACAAATGGGAAAGTTAGTTCGGATGTATTAAAGATTAAATGGTGGAAAAGATTTAATACTGTATTAAACGTAGCTTGACTTTAAAGATTAAATGGTGGAAAAGATTTAATACTGTATTAAACGTAGCTTGACTTTATTCTTAACTGGCAGTTATATAATTTTCTACATTTAGATTAGTAAAATTGTTTATATAAGAAGATAACATCGTATTGATAACCTATCACTAAATATGTATTGCCTAATTATGGAACCGAATCAAGCACCTCAAAGATCTTACATTGCGTTAACATACTTAATAACCTAATCAAGTCTTACATTGGTCATACGAATAAGGATGCCAAGGACAAGGTGAAATGACGGAGACTTCGTATGAATGCGGAACTAAAGATCGGTTTGGATGAGAAATGGAATAAATACCTTTGCTAACAAAAAGGTTGAAACTATTACAAAATGAGACAAGTATAGTAGCATTTTATAGACTTTATACCGTGCTAGATTCAACTTCTACTGAAAACAGAACGAAAATGTAGAGGCAAGATTATTTGCAGAAGAAAATTTAAAAACCAAAGTAATAATTACATAAAGAAATTGTCCGAAATTATGGCTTTATTCAGTGCGCCAGTTATGTAGGTAAGTGGAACGGTATAAAAGCTGTTTGGAGTGAGTCGGCCGTCTTGGGCGAGGCTACAGCGGTAATTGCATTATCGTGGCGGCCGACTCGCCCGGCAATATTGATCATTCTACGTCACTTATTCCAAACTTACAAACCACTATTGTGGACGGCAGCCAGTGGAATATTTTGTGACGGTAATGCCTGTTTGGAGTTGTTTATCGAAACTTTAGCTGCGAAATTTGCTTACTTCAATTCAATTAAGGTATGTTTTTGCGTTATTGATTTTACTTTCGTAACTAGATTATTTGAATATTAATGTAGTATTTCAAGTAATATTAGCAGACAGTAGATGATATTAGTAGATGTAATTGAATATAAAATATATTGTCATACACAGAAATAGTATAAAAAAATCTGAAATCTGTCTTATTCTATCAAACTAAAGGATGCAATCATAAGTTCCTGACGGTATACAAGTCCTGTTTGTTAACTAAACAGTAACAAAATCTTTATAGCTATTGATGAATTAATCAAATCACTAAATTAAGTTTGGGCACTCCACCTAACCCTGCATAGTAATGGAGAAAGGGCTTTGTAGTTGATGACGCTGGAGGACGAGTGATTAGTAAGATCGGCAAGCGACGCTTTGAATCTTGAATAGACAACGATCAAGTAAGTGGCTCAAGACTTGAGTGCGTTCGTCTTGATTGGATAGCAACCGAAGAGTAAGGTAAATTGTTACGCTTCAACTCGTTATGTGAAATATGACAACAGTTTGGTTTTTAAGAACTAAACAAACAATATTTTTTTAACTGTGATACTATAACTAAAGACATTAAACTCATTACTACTAAGAATTTACACCAGATATGACTTAAAGCAGTGCGCCGTATCAAAGCCGATCATGCCATGTCAAAACCTAATATCCATATAATTCCATATTAGAAAAGCCTATAGGCTTATTAATCTTTGAAAAGGTTTCATGATTCTACGTCAAATCCCAGAAGGCTAGAAACAATGCCTAAGGCTATTCCACGAAACCAATCCTTTAGGCATCCAACTATTTGTTTGTGCATTCGACGATGAAAATGATTTACCAAATTCGTTGGCAGCAAAATGTGGGATGACAACCGCTGATCCCTCGGGCTATGCATAATTCCATCTCGAAACATTAAGCGTTTCGGGGGATTAGCAGAGGCTTATACAAGAAGGTTTTCAACTTCCCATCGTATTATACGTAATATTGCTCACGCGAAAGTAACATTTATTTAGCATTATTATGATTTAAGGCGTCGAATGTAGCAAATTGACAGTTTATTACGAAATATGTTTTTGTTTTTTGTTCACCTATTGTGTTTTTACTAAAATTGAGTTTCTTTAATTAATTATTATTTGCGTTCTTTTGTGTATTGTATCTATTGTGTTGTGATTATAAAACATGACCGAGGTATTTATTTAAATTTTATGCCTAAACGGAAATATCGATTTTTTGTTAATTAATACAACATTTTAAATGAGCTAGATCAAGAATGTAACAAGAAGAAAATTAAAAATAGTTGGTGATAGGTGCAATTCTGCTTCACAAATGTTACGTGTCACCTCATAAATTTATATACAGATTTTTCTGTGGGATTCAATAAGTGATGTTCTTATTTGGGTTTCATAAAAACAAACTCCTGTTAAACGGTTTTTGAATGCTGCTAAAAAGATCTACATTTAATTTTTTTGCACAGTCCACATGGAACACTTGTGTAATTACATCTAATATTTCTTGATGAAAAGCTCATAAAGTCGTCTCGAATTTTTTGCCTTTGCTAGACATTTTTTTGAATTTGTTACTAAAACATTTGAAATTCATGCGGCTCTGAGTATTTTTTCATGTAACAACATCAAAAACCTTTTTTGTACATTCTACTGTCTTTATTTCCTCGCTTCACTATTTCATTCGTTTAAGAAAATAAGATTTTCTCTCTTCAAATTAATTCACGTGCATTTTTAATTTAGTTAACTAACATTTGAAACGTTTTAATTGAGCTGAAATTAAAGTAACGCCTAGAGTGTAGAACCAAGGAATATAACAAAGTATTCCAACGCGACAGTGAAATAGTACGTATACTATGTTTTTCTTAAAATAAAGTCTTTTTGAGTGAAGTTTTACCATATTTGGAGTACTGAATTTACTGATGTATTTTTAACCCTTTGTTTTTTATACCTTATGTTGAATTATTAATTTTAGGTTTATATTTCTTTCTGTGGTTTGAGACTGTTTATGTAAATTAGTTACGTCATCCCGAACCGAGGAGAAATTAAATCCACCGTTATTAAGGTAAATTATTTTAAAAAATCCGTCTTAACTGCTATTAAAACATCATCCAACATTTATCCCCCACTTTCAACTATCAAACAAATTAAATTCTCGATGAAGGAACGCTTATCGCCATAAAACCTTGGGGCTGGAACACCGATAATTTTGTGTTTGACTTGCCCCCCGTGTCTCGAGGCAATGGATAACTTTACACCGAGTGCCATTTGGCGCCGATCTCTCAGACTGACTTATCGGCAAGTTTAAGCGCGATATATCAATGTAATCGCTTTAATTTCTCATCTCCTTGAGGACTTATGCTTATTTCTGGCTGATACTGTCATGATTTGTTGAGGGCGTACGGTGTTAGGTGATTATTTGCTCCCTTTGAGTTGGGTTAGGTGAGTGTATGTATTAAAGGTTGAACTTTGCTGGTTGTTCCTTTTTTTGGAAATTAAGATATGTAAGTAAGATAAGATATGCTTATGTTTTTTTTTATTTTGGCTCGGCAATGCGAGCTATAATGCAAGCAAAATCGATTACAAACAAGCACCTGTCATTCGGTACCTTCACGAATGACATTTTACCAAACTTTGCACCTCTTGCTGCAATTTGGGACACAAATTATGGAAAGTTAGAAAATTAATAACATTAACTATTCAATGCTTTAACAGCCATTCAAATAATATATTATAGTTTTAGTTGAGTTGTATTCATGTCAGAATACATTAGCTAAGGTAATTTAATTACTACAAATGGACATAAATAGATTGGCGGTCCAAAATATATCGCGTTATTTTGAAGTACTAACAAAGACATATTTCAACAAAAATGTTCGCGTAATAATATGCCATTGGAAACGGTATAACATAAGGATTATAAGAAAAATCTATCCCAGATAATTATGATGCAGAAATTCTTGATTTAATCGCATCGCTTTGTTTCCGTATTCGTATCAAATTAATTGGAAAATAAACAATAGCTTGGTAGTCTTCAAAGCGATTCAATATTACGTATTCTTTTTTATTTAGCCCACGTAGCAGATGCAATACTAATTAAGTCCACAGCAATTTTCTGTATAATAATATAATTATTGTTTTATGTTTCATTATATATAGTTTATGTTTTTTGTTATACCGCTTGTATGAATGGTTGTAGAGTATTGTTGTATTAATATACAGGGTATATCCTGACTGTAACCGATAACGAAGCCAAGTATTTTTAGTGACTTCAGACAGAATGCGAAAATAAAATGTCGAAAAAAATGTTTTTTTTTAAGTATCATTTGTTTTGGTTATACATACGTTTTTCTAGCATAATAATTAAACCCTTGTGTACCACGACGTCTTTAAAGATAAATGGAAGTACTAAAGTAGAATGCCATAATGTGACTATGACAAAAAGAAAGCTGATGTTGTTACTCAGTCATGTATTGAAGGAATTGATGTATATATTCATAATGGGTTAATTAATACAGGTATCTGCAGACAGCGCTCATACAATATATCGAACATGTTCATAGAAAAGGCAAAGAAGAGTTTACATTGAAATATTTGGCGCTGTCTCTGCTTAATAAAATGGACCGAAAGTGCACTACATACATATATTGGTTTATTTTAATATTTAAACATCAGTAATTAGTTCTTTTTCCTATCTCACATACATTCAACTAACAATGCATTGTATAGTCTGATATAAAATCTATAACTAATTAAATTTCGGCACGTTCTTTATTATCACATCTGAAGCAATCGCACATTTCCAATTTCAAGTCTGTACAGGAAAGCCCTGAACAGTCCTAACTACCTTACCTTACTATATAACGGGAGGTATCGTAAGATCTGCACTATTAATTCTTCGATCAGGCGAATTAAGTGCAGTATCAATCACGACCACTTACCTCCTCGAACCTCGCAGACTAGGACTAATTCGTTGCCCTCCTCCAGAGGTCCCACCACTCCCGATACATCCCGCCCGGACTTGTCGTACAGGATCAATTGATGAGGTGGCACTGGAACAAACGAGGCTGATTAGAAACGGCTTCTTAATTAACACCTTCGTGGTTGAGAACTGGCTATGAAAAGATGCGGGTTCGATGACTATGACAAAGTGGACCATTTGTTCCGATTACTTTAAGCCATAAGATTAAAAAGAAAACATTGTTCCACGATAGAATCGAGTACAATGATGACGTATACAAAATATATTACAAACGTTCAGACCTTGTGAAATATCTAATTTATATTCTTGCGGGGATCGAATCCGCAACCACGGGCCAGAAAGCCAACTTTTTAAACTCTGTGACAATTGAGTGTCAAGGACCATAGTGCATCCACACCGCGGTTACTTTTCGCTGAGCAAAGTTTCCAAATGTTACTTAGCAACATCTGATAACAAAATGTAATACATTGTCAATTCATGTTGCCGTGTTAGTAGTGTCAGTTATGTAATGTTGCCTAACATGTGGTAAAAATTAATACCATTGTTGCACAATCTTGCTCATATAATCAACACTCATATCATGGGCGGGACATGAACGGCCTGGTATTAGAGTCATACATTAAACCTAAAAAATGATTTTTAAATACCATTCGAAAATCATGCAAAATGTATCACTGTTTATAAGAATACGTGAAATATGCCAGTGTTAAAATATGATTGAATAATTTATCATTCCATTTCGACATAATGTGACATAATTATCTGCCAATCGTACGATTTATCATATTAAAATACCGCATCCCCATGAGAACAAACATTTGTGTCAGCAATTCCCTCACGAGTTTAATTATTAATTAAATCTATCTGACTAATAATATTATTAGTTGTCGCATCTGACTTTATATTTAAAGTGTAGTATGAAGTTGACGCAGTGTTAGTTTAGTTAGTGATCACAATTATGATCCCAGATTGATAGACAAATCTTTGCCGTGTTTATCAGACACTACGAGCTTCGATCAACAATACAACTTATCGAAGACCACGAGAGACTTTTCAGTGTCACAACTCCCCAGAGCTATAGATCATACAACAAATTGTCTCTTCGTGGAGCCACCTCATTACCCAAATAGATCAGGGAAGGAGTCCAAACATAGCGTTTGTATGAACTAATCCCAAATCTTAATTCGAGAAAAAAAGTTATTTCTTAAAAGTAAGGGTCTTTATAATATTACAATTTTCTTTACAAGTAGCAGGGAAAAGGCCCTCATCAGCGATCTATAGAAAATAATGGTGGTGTGTAAAGGGACAATACTCATTATGCTGACGTCAATAGGAGACTGCTTGCGAAGCGAGAGCATGTGTGAGCCCGGCGACACCCGCCTCGGTTTATTATGTAACTTAGATTGGAAACCAGACGCAGATGCCTTAATTGTATTGGTGTTACACGATTAGTCTATTTACCCCTTTCAACGCATGTTCAATTGCATGGATCTTATCTAAACGGCGATTTGGAATTTCGGTTTGTGATTACAATTCAACATAATTATATTGCGAACAAATCTTAGCATAGGCAAGTCAAAGCCCCAAGGTCAGCTAAAAAGCGATGACTTGATGTCAAGGTATAAGATATAAGAGCTGATGGACTATTGATGACGTCAAATTGCGAAGTTCAAACAACCGGAAACATTGCCGCCTATGTCAATAATGAGAAAGAAACGATAATTAAAGAAACATTAAACTTTCAGTGAATTCAAATATCAGATGTGATGATTATTTTTCTCTAATATTAATTATTTATATATCGCATTTCAACTCTCAAGACTTTAATATTAGGTAACGGCTAAAATGGACATATGACCTATAAGAGGTTTAAGGCTACTTCGTTAGTAATTTTCTTTTATCTGAGCTTATAAAATGTACAGCCATTTAGGAAAAACTGAGAGAATTGCTGATAAGCTTATTAGAAAGGGAAATGAATTTTTAACTGAAGACCATCACGCCTCTTAGCTTGTTTAAACTTAGGTCATTATTTTTTAGGTATACCCTCTATTTAGTGTTAGTCAAAAAATACTTTTTAAAGTACGTACAATGGTTCATTTTATTTTATTTATTTAAGGACTTCCAACGAAAGATTCACAACATTAATGAAGACATATAATCATAGTTATTCACTTAAATATCTTTGTGTTCTGTGTTCCACTTATTTATATCATGTAAGATATAATTGGGCGATTCCTTTATATCTCTGATCCATTACACTTGTCTCCATTTAAAAAAAAAAACGCAGCCTAAGTGGTCGCTTTAATCTAAGAGATTAATATTTGCATTAAAGATGTACTTATTAACTTGTTAATATTTTCTCAACATTCCCCCGGGTAGTCCTGTAATCCATTACACAAACCATATGATAAATGTTGCTATTGGATACTCAGTTATGCGGATAAAGGTTATCAAAGTTTCATACTTATCCGTTTATTTGTTTTGTTTAATATAAATAGTTGGATATCGATTGTAGAGATTTTAGGAAATTGGGAAATTCCAAGGTCCAACTGCCTATTTGGATTTGGGAAGAATTGTTTAAATGGAATTGAGTTTTAGTTTTATATTTTTTATACTACCCTCGCACAACGATTTTCTCACAAAATAATAAAATATTAATTGTAGTCTTGTTTGTGTTTTTTTAAAATACCAGAATGTGTGTCAAACTGAACAGTAACCAATACATGTTTCAGTAAATGTAAACACCATTCATAAACATTCGCGCATGACGATTGTACGTGTGCCGAACTAAACGACGGTGACAGTGACAGTAGGAAAAGTCAGCAATTTCCAAATTCAAATAAAAGTAAAAACAATCCAATAAAAATGGCATTTGCCGTGTAACATAATAACCGCGAGCATACCCCTCGCCCCCACTTAGGACCGTTTATAGCGGGTCCCCTATCACTTGTAAATGCTTTGTATTACACATACCGCGCTGAAAGGCACCCGTTTCCCGCAATATATACTCGCGTAGGCAATTGAATAATGCATCGGTATATGTCAACACAATAGGAGCCTTGCTAATGTCCTCCCTTGAGCAGGGTTGTGCAAAAAACATGGGACGGAATTTTGGGTTAGATATGATTGATATTGATACGGTACGGAAGGGTTATCTCGGGAAGATGCTCTGGAAATAGAAGATCTTAGCCACAATTAGGGTTGGCGGATATCTTTTCGGGTGCTGTTTGTCGCAATTTCGATGTTCGGTTGTTTGTGATGGGTATTTTGGGCCCGTGTCCCGGATTTACCGTGGTTTAGGGATGACAACGTTTCTAAGTATAAGTAATGTATGTATAATGATTATGTATTGATGCTTCTATTAGGATTTTCATTTATAGAGATACTCTGTATGTAGTAGGTATATTATGTGGCCAGTTGTCAATGTGCCTAATTTGTAAAAATCAAGCCAAAGTTATGTTCTATATGGGTTATATTCTTTGTTAAATTACCGTGGGTATTACATTCTTACCAAGTAATTGTTATGTTAAATTATTTATTTTTATTTTGTGACATCAATCTATTTTTCGTCGTGTTATGGTCCAAGCTGTGTTATGGGCCACTCTTGAGTTACTAACCCAACCGAAACTTGTGATTTTCTTAACTGAGTTTTGGCTTTTTAGTAAATGCACATAATTAGTTTTTTAAGTAAACTCTTCGAGGTATAGACAACGTAAAGACTCAACAGAAACCCAACCGTAAAGTAATTTAAAGTGATCTTCTAATTTACTCACTTATGATATCAAACGGTGGCTCCGCTAACAGTCTAGACGCTTAACCTTGATTTGTAACTGATTAGGAAAACATTATTCCTAAGTTAGACAAAACAATTCTATCTAGTTATTTTAGGTGCCTCCTAAAACTAGACTTAAGTTGGAGTTGGGTGTTTCGCGCTATATTACTGAATAAATAAACATATAACTATTTGCCACGATCTACACGTGCTGAGTAATTACTTATTTTGTCTTTTTTTAATTTCGCTTCTAACATTTTGTATTAATTAATTTCTGTGAATTGATTTTCTTGGCAGATTTGCACGGTAGTTAGTTTCGCTTACGGTATGAACAGAACTACTCGATTGGAGAGGTACCATAAAAACCGAATTATAATACTTATCTTGTAACTAAAATCAAGGAGTGTTAAAGCATTGAATTTCAAGACGAAAGATAAATTGGTGCTGGGGAACGTCGCGTGGCAGCATTTCCAACTTTCGCTCATCTATCTTGATGGTGGAAAAAAAATGCGATAGAAAAGCTGTATGTAAGCTTAAGTCTATTTTTTATGATGAGATGTTTGTAGGTCTACTGACTCAGCCCTCAGCCTCGCCTCAGCCCTTTCGCGCTATAACCAAGCCTGTTTATGGCTTGCTTCTATTAAAGGAATTTTAAAACAGAAGACTTATTTAGAATTCATCGGCTGCGATTTGAAGGAATTTAATGAAATAGCATACTGAGCACTTAAGACCGCTAACACAAAATGACAAACGGTCCTAATTACGGTCGTACAAACAAAACAATAGTTGGGGAGCACGCACCAAGACTGGGTCGACCGCAAAACCGAATCGCTCCGAACCCTCGTAGGCCGTAGTATGTAGAAATGTAATGCGCCAGTCGCCGCCGAATCTATCTAGTTGGTTAATGCGAAAGATTGTATGCTGTGGACTCGATGGCTGAGTGAGAAGTACTGACCCAAATTTCGGTCTTGATACTATAAATATGATTATTGGTTATTTTGTCTGGATATATACAAGTAGAATTAAAGCGGACTCATCTACCTACTACTACCTACCTACCTACTACTACCTACTCTACTACCCGCCAGGATCAATGAAGTCTAAGGAGAGAATTATATAACCGTAAGTAACATAAGCTGTTTATTCACGAGGACCATAAATTTTGGGCAACACCAAGGCTTCACAATCATAGATCGTTGAAGCGAACTGGAAGGAGATCACAGAGTGATGAAGCGAGTAGAAGGCGAAAAAAGAGGCCTTACTGACCAGTATTGGGACACAGAAACAGATGAAAAGTCACCAACTTCTATTTAATTCAGTTCCTTATTCACAAGTTTTAAAACTTCCCTATTTTTCAATTACCAATGGTCTATCTGGATATCTACAATTTGTCTCGTAATAACGTCTCGATACTACTATTTACACGATCTCGTCTGAAACTGAGAATAAAGCAAAAACTCCACAAAGTTGACAGAGAGATGGCATCTCTGTAGTGGCTGTGTTGTTAGTGGTAATTACTGAGGCGGCGTGGGACCTTAGCTAGAATCACTGGCCGGCAAAACACCATCCAATTTAAACGGTATTTCATAGTCGACAACCTCAATTAAACAGCTCTCGGCAGCGATATGACGTTTGCTTTGGCTCCGTAAATTGTTCCGAATCAATTTGCTTTTCACTCATTGTTCGCATTAATTAACGCTTTTATATGGTGGTTTGTTTGTTTCGTTTAGACTTTTGACTTCTCTGAGAGATATGTGTTTGGTTACAGTATTTCATTTTGGTCGGTGGAATATGAAATACTTGGGCCTTAGGTCGATTATCTACCTGATCAATTTATTTTGTGTTAACTATTGATACTAGTTGAATTGGTTTTTGTTTTGACTACAATTCTGTCCTAGCGATGACCTATCGCCGATGGGTCACGAAAATTAACGTAGACATCATTCAAAAAGTGACGGCATAATTACTTTGTATAAATCTAGTAGATATGTAGATGTCCCGATCAGAATATATTATTATTGTTAACTTTGTAATGTATTGTATCAGCCCATATACGTCCCACTGCAGGATACGGGCCTACTCCACAATTGAGGGTACAATTGAGAGCAGTTAGGCCATATAGTCCACCCCGCTGGCCTAGTGCTGGTTGGTGGACAATTATTAATTTAGTTTTTTTGTATTTCCGTTTAAATTATATACCCAAATACTGGTGTTTAACAGTAGTAGACAGAAGTTTACTCCATAAAGAAAAAAAAATTACTATGTATTAATACTTTCGTGTGTATACTAAAAAATATGATTCTCCAAAATCTAAAATGCTTCTTCTATTCATAATAAAGCAAATACACTATGTACAATAGTTGTAACTCAAGGTGTCTTATTTTGAACCTATGATATTAGCATAACCTAAAGTTATACCGTTACGGTCTTATTCATAGACAGATTTAAAATCTATTTTTGCTATCGAATGTTTTGTCTTCCACGCTCAAACTGAATTCTAAAATCGTTCGACAGGGAAACGATTGATGACTAAAATAGGTTTTAAAACTGTCTATGACTAAGACAGTTAGTATAAAACTAAATGTGTTGTTGGTTTTGCTTACTAGTAGGTCAAATCGTAAATATATGGGGATGTTAAAAATGTTTCCGTCTTACGTTAAATTCGACTCATCTTTCATTAAACTCAAATTCAAATGTTATATAACAATGGAAGGTAGTTTAATGTTTGCCTACCCGCAGAATAAATAGTTTGAAGTATAGTTTACGGCGTAAATCGCGTGGCGCGTGCTCCGCGCTAGATTTTTCGTCTAATTTCGGACGTTTTGTGGATATTTTAGTGCAAAAGGTAGTTTAAGTTGCGAGTGGTGTTGCTTTTGTATATGGGAAATGACGCTTATGAATAACTTGCTCGTCTAGTATTGTATTAGCCCATATACGTCCCACTCCAGGGCACGGGCCTCCTCTACAATCGAGAGAACGATTGAGATGGGTTAGGCAGTATAAATATTCACATTATTAAAATAAATTAATAAAATGGTGTTCGGTGTATTAGCTTATCATTCGCGATAGATAAATAAGAAATGAAAAGTGTGGTGTTTAGTGTTGTTGTGTTTGACTTTCATTGACATCGGCGCCAACGATCCAGTCCCGAGAGTGAGATTGGTGAGTAAACTGACTTAATTCTATTTCCTTGAATTATGATTCGTCGATTTATTCGCCCTTCTGTGTGAAATCCATTCGTAGAGTGTATGTATATATGCAGAAAAATTAAATTTGACTTCACGTAATATATTGATTAATACAGGAATCGAAAAGTAAATTTCTTGGGAGTTAGCTAACTTTCAATCTAAATTACCCATAATGGTTTCTTAGATATACGCGAATGTTATATTATATGTCATACACATTTAAATAAAACAATTTTTTACGGAGTTTATCGTAGAATTGGTTTTATTTTTATGAAATGAAATGAAATTCATTGCAATTAAAAAGAGTAAGGTTGAGCTAAACACACATTAACATACAGTGTAGCATGAAGTACCAAAATAACGGTAGTTTTAAATATTTAAGCTATGAAATGATGCTGTAAATGTTTAGGAATATTTATTGTCTTTGATGATGATATAGTAAATATCTACTGACATGACGAATTGACTATAAAATAACTAATAGTAAGAGCAGTCAAGTCAAAATCGAGCATCCACCGACGAGATTTCTTTGAGAGACGATTTCTTGAGTCTTTTTGGTGGCGTTATTATGCCAGCTTGTTGGAAACCTCCTGGTATTATCCATTAGGGGCATAACATTTTCTATTACTACTTGCGCAACTAAACCTAACTTTATATTATGAGAACGTTAACATAAAATACAGAGCTATGAAGTCAATTTCAGCGTATGTTAGCCTTTAAATGACATTGACAGCAAACGAATTAATGTTAACAGATTCTTATATTGAAATGTTGAACTCGCAGTTGAACTCATACTCGTAATATATTTTATACTCGTGCTATTTTGTACTAAATTAAATCGAATTTGCAATATTACTGTGGTTTGAAAAAGCAATTTTGTCATCATATTAAAGTATAATTTTATATAGGTACTTTTCAACTTATATTTTCACAGTGAGTGCATCTGATAAGCTAACATTTTGAATATTTTAATATAATTTGAATCGGTGTCATTTTAGTTCTCGGGTATATTTAATATTTTCAAATCTATGATTGATGAGATTTTTGAATCAGTCTTGCTTTCATAAATCTGTTGGACATTTAAATTTACTTTCCGAAATATTAAGACAAAACATCATTCATAACTATTTAATTAATATCTAGACAATGTTATAACAATGAAAATTCGACTAAGTCCAAGTTACAAGACTATTAAATTAAACTAAATAAGTACATCAATAATTAAGTTTGCATGGTCTGTCTTTCGCGTACAGCTCGTTAAACAAAAGCCAATTTTCTTGTCGATAACCAATAAAAAAACTTATACCAAACAATAGTAAGTCAATATGTATTTTATAATATTAACGCGTATGTTATGAGCAATTGACGCGGTCTCCACAGCGCGATAACGCTCGTTTGATGCGGCGATAAATCGTGTAGCTAAAACTACAGCAGAAATTATGGCTTCTGAATTATGCATAAACCGCTACGCGCTAGAGGTTGTAAAACTGTGTTGTCGATGGCTCGGCCACTAGTGTTATTAGCTAAACTTGCGATCGCGACTCTAGTAGTAGCCATTATATAACACGTTCCATATTTGAAAATTTTATCCTGTGTGAAGCGGTTTGATTCTGGAATAAGCTTTGTAAACGGTTTTTGAAATTGGAATTTTAGCGACATAAGATAAGTACAAACTATTTTGAACAAAAAAGTGACTCATATCATTATTCAATAGCTGATTGTTTTTTATTGCGATGAGTTTATTAATGTATATAACCTTACCATACAATCACGATGTAACTATAGACTACTAAATAGTTCCTAGAAATAATAAATTGTTGGTTGCCAGTCGCAAGTTTAGAGAATAAGTGACTCGAGCGTCCGATCGCCGGCAGTACACAAATGACTTCTAGTTTATAGCAAAATCAGTTTATACGGGTAAATATATTGCATTCTTTACGATACTCCTTCAATATGAGCCAAGAATTTGTCCGTGAGGAGCTGAGACTAAACAGTTCCGCTTTACGACTAACGGGTTACTAAAATATCGAAGATGATACGGCTTTGTATATTTTATAAATAGAATATTCTTAGGATATTGACTATTGTAAATTTGTATTTTATTTCCCTACGGTCGTTGTTTTAAAGAATTGTCAGGAACAGAATTTAAATGTTGTTCGATGGAATCATTCTTACGACTTATTGCTTTAGATTGTCGCAGCTAATAATCGAATAGAAAGTTAAGCATTATGCTTTGTATAGCAGCAAACATTTGTAATCATTTCAGTTGAATATTTCTTATTGAAGAGTTTTAAATGGGATAATGCACGAGTATTTTGTATTAAGAGAACAAATGTACAAGTATTTTGTATTAATTGTAACAAACTATAATATTTTTAGTTCCAGACATGTTAATTAATATCCCGTATCGTTTACCCAAATTTCAATAAAAATATATTTTAAAATATATGTAACAACCAAACAATAAAAATATCACAGAATTTGGCTTCAACAATGTACCCTCCTTAACACTCCAGGCGACGATTCTTCTCGCAGTAACGAGAAAAATAATAGTTTTTGTAGCTCTTACATCAGTTCGTACTCTCGTCACGTAAAAACCACGAAATGTACTTATGATAATGCCGAACTGTGCTGGGACGTCTCGCGTCTAGCTACAGAGGACATTGCTATGGAACTTATCGTAAATGCGAATGAGGACTTGCGGGTAAAGTCGATTGGGAGACCCAGTTTCTTTCTTCTTCTTTTCTGCCCGTAACAACCGACCTGTAGACCTCTTCTCGATCATGCCATTCTTACCGGTTCCAGGCGAGTCTTATCCACTGCTTGCCGATATACATACGTACATAAACTCACGCCTTTATCCCAGAAGGGGTAGGCAGAGGCGCCACTAGGACACCCACATTTCGCCTTGTATGTTCCGTCCCATTCTGTGATAAGGGGCGAGCCTATCGCCATATCAGGCACAAATTCCTGACTCCGGGCTGATAATGAATAGAAAAACTCAATATCACTTTGCCCGACCCGGGATTCGAACCCGAGACCTCAGCTTTATAGTCGTACCCTAATACAACTACGCCACCGACTTGCCGATATACTGCGTGATATATTCCGAACATCGAGCAGATGGCCTACCTCTAGTTCTTTCCATGATTGATATTGCTTATAAGCAAAGAATTCATGAGATTAACTTTTATATTAAAATTTAATGTAGTCACAAAACAACAAATCAATAAAAGTATAGCAATACCTATACTATGACATATTCGACTATCTACCGGGTATATCAAGATTGCGACCGAAAACGAAGCCAGGTGATAGTTTTAGAGGTTACAGACACGATGCAAATAAAAATTTCATCAAAACAGCGACAGATATTTATTTAGATTTTTTTGAAAATCGTCTTGTTTGGGTGGTAAATACCTAGTTTTTGCGAAAATTATAATTTAAGCCCTTACGTACCATTGAGTGTTTAAAAATAAAGAGGTCTACATCATTATTTTAGGAAAACTATGTATTTATCACCCAAATACGACGATAAGTTACTTCTATATGTCAGAGAGTCACTAGTATTCTCCGCATGCTTTATCGCTTGAAGCACTTTCTGCCTTGCAAGACCAAAGTTATGCTTGTCCAAACCTTAATCTTCCCTGTTATCGACTATGGTGATGTATGCTACTATGACCTGAATGCAGATCTTCTCAATAAACTCGACCGGCTTCTCAATAACTGCATTCGATTTATTTACAATCTTCGTAAGTACGATCATGTATCTTCTTATCGCTCCCAACTTCAGTGGTTACCCATTCGTCAACGTCGCAGCCTGCGCGCTCTTACTACACTCTTTTCTATATTGATATGTCCCACTGCACCATCTTACTTAACTCCTCACTTTCAATTCTTAGGGTCCAACCACGATAGAAGTCTCCGCTCGTCTCACAGTCTTCTTCTTCAATGCCCAACCCATCGCTCTGATTTTATACATTCCTCCTTCACGGTGCAATCTATTCTTTTATGGAATGCCCTCCCACTCGAAATTAGAAAGGCCACCAACCGTTATGTGTTTAAACTGAGAGTTCGGGAACTGTTTTCGGAGAACAGAAACTAAATTGACATAATAAGTTAGTTGTATATATTGTGTATGTTTGTATATGTATGGATACTATTGTATATTGTATGTATTTATGTATAATTGTATATATATTTTTAAGTATGTATATTTGTTTTTAAATAATGTTTATTTTTTTTTTAATTTTGTTCATAATTTTGCATAAACCTGCTTTGCTCCATTTCTGCTTCACCCAAAGGTAGACTGTAATAGAATGCCTCTGGCATTAAGTCCGCCTGTATACAATTTAGTATATAAAGCAAATAAAATAAAAATAAAAAATAAATAAGTAAAAAATTAAATTTTTACTTGCATTGTGTCTAAAGTCACTAATACTACCACCTAGCTTCGTTTTCGGTCGCAGTCTTGATATACCCTGTATATTTAGGTTAAAGTAATTGCAGGATACATAGATTTTAAATGGTATTTAAGGACAAATTACGATATAAATATAAATTATTTTTTAAACGCAAAATATGGAATGATATAAACCAATGTTTTGTTTTAACTTTTGTTTCGCTGAAGATCAGACGGCTCGCCTGGTGATAATTGGTTTCTGTCTTCCATAGACTATTTTGTATTATTATTTTATCAATTGTACTTTTAGCTGGTAGTATTGTCCTCTAACAGTTTCAGGTAATTTGATAATGCGTTGTCTAAAAAAGTAATATTTTGGGTTTTAGTAGTACCCGATACTAAATGTCAAGCTCATTAAAAGTTTCCAAAAATTTTACCTCATAAATAAAAGTACCGAAATAATAAGTTACTAAAAGATTAAGTTACAATATGTAAACTTCATTTTCTTTTTATCGCCCTTAAATGATTGTATTCAAGACGCCACAGGCGATGGGTCCGCCATGTTTTAAACAAATACAAGTACTTTATAGTTAATTTCTTGTGGTCTAATAATAAGTTTGTAAATTCGTAGAGTATTATGATGATCTCGTGCAAACTTGGGTTTAGATTTCCATTCTAAGAATAATAAAATGACTTCGTCCGGACTTATAATTGCCTAAAATTGTTAAGAACAAAGAAGTTGTTGGCTTTGGGACGTGACATTAAAACCAAATTGTTATTTCCTTTGACTATAATTATTATCAGCCCATAATCACCTGAGCACGGTATTCCTTAACAAATAAGAGTTCGATTGACAGGGCTTAGACCACAGTCACGCTCACCTAGTGCGGGTTGACGGAACTCACATGCTTATATTATTCTCATTCTCTCATAATTTAAATATACTTCATTATGTAGACTTTCATTAAATTATTTATGAGCGTTGCATTGCATTATGTCCATTCGAATCTTGAATAAAACCAAGTTAGTGGCGAAATATCGAGTGGGGTCTTGCCTCTAAGTGTCAAGTCGTCAATGTCGATTGTTACAAGTTCTGAACGAAAAATTGAAAAATCGGCCATTTCCGCAGTGCCTGGCTGGCTTTAAAATTTTTACAGAAAGCCGGGACTAGACTCGTAAAATTGATCTGTCTTTACATATACGTTGGGTCATCTGATGGAATTATGGCATCGCAAAATGTCATGCTAAATGTTTCACTAAATGTGGTGAGTTCTGTCCAGTTGCGAATTATTATTTTTACAATTGTGTGTTATATTATATTATTGTTCTACGATATTTTTTATCTCTTAAATAGCTTTTAAAACATGTGTCACTTGCATCAAAAGGTTTAACATTACATGCAGAGTAAAAAATGCTTTTTTTTATTATTCACAAATGTCAACTTCGTTGGTAATTGTCTCATTGGTCAATAATCTTTATGAACTGTGAACCGAGATTTTCTGGATTCGACTCCCAGGTGGGCTATTCTTCTTTGTGTGCGTCTTCGGTTTGATAACACTGGAATTTGTCTACGTCATGGCCATGGGTTCGCCTCTATCACATCTTGATACGGAAAAAACACTGAAAATCGTTGATGGGTTCAGTAGCATTTCAGAGTATCCCCTCGGGGATACAGGAGTAAATTTATAAATACTCGTTTATATTTTATGGTTCCTCCAATATACATGTATAAGGTGTTTTAGGGATAACATTATAATCGTTAAGGATAACGACTTTTGTTCCAAGGCAGGTGTTTACTAAAATGAGTTTTCGCTTGACTTAATACGCTTTTGTAAGCCAAGTTTTTCAATAAACGATACTTTATTATGTCGTGCAGTTTGATGAAAAATAAGTGTTTTCTGTTTATTTTGACAGACAGAAAATATATCGTGTGGTGTATTATACAGGGATTTTTTGATCTGAGTAAGAACATTTTAACAGGAGGTTCAGAATCATGTAGATTAGTAAAATAAAATGAAATCATTTTTTTTCAAACTATTCGGAATTTTTATCTTCACAAAACAAAATACTCAGACCTAACGCACACACACCCGCGTGCAAGTCTGTGTATAAAAATGACTGGCAACCGTGCTTGTAGCTGATGTAGAGTATTATTTTAACGTTGATTAGGATATTATGAAATGTATATAAATTACTTATTACTTGTAAATTTGAATATTTTTCACCACGTGTTAATGAATATTATTCTCTTTAGTTCAATAAAGAGGTCAGACTTTGAAAAACAACCCGTATGTATGAAAACTATTTTAAGATTCTTAAAAGGCCACCAACCCGTATTAAGTACGCTTGCGGTACAAAATGGGCTCTGGGTGGCATTGCACTTACACGTATTGTAATCTCTTTGACCACCTAGGATAAAAAACTTATGATTGAAGATGAAAAGGGCCAACTCAAAGCAACCATAAAAGGGATCTGTGCCCAGCAGACAAGAAATATTACACATTTTTCTTGTTTTTTTCATCAGTTCTTGAGATAAGTATAAGAACGTTGCGGAGGGAGCCTTGAGTGTGCTTGTGGTTGTCAAAGGACAGGATTGTAAGTTGTGACACATATCTCAGCAGAGACGTATTTCTTATTTCGTCTTAATTTAATTTTTTGTTAGTATTGTACTGTATTTAGTGCGATACTGACGTATTATTACAATTGCTCACATCATTAGATAATATTCTCTTAAAACATACTAGAAACATATTTGTGGGTCCTATTATTTTCACTTTATTATTCTGTCAAAACAAAGTACCTACCACATCGTGGCACGGAACATACAAGGCGAAATGTGGGTGTCCTGGTAGCACCTCTGCCTTCCTCTTCTGGGAAAAGGCGTGAGTTTATGTATGTATGTATGTATGTAACTGCACTGCATTCAGCATTTGATAAGCATGATACCACCTAGAAAGAATGCTGATGACCTAAAGATATTTTCTCCCGACACTCGTCAAAATTAATAGCTTATTTAGCTAATTCTTCACGTTGTGGCGTAGGAAGACCAGAGATTTTATATTCGTCTATGTGCGATGATTGACCGCCGTTCCTCAGTCTACAGTCGGGTAAACAAATGCGTCACGAAGGCTTTATCTAGCAGCTCGTACATGAGTAAAAACGGCATCACTCGACAACAGGATTTTAATACCCTTCCAATAAATGACGGGACATTTTCGCAATGTAACTAATATAGGTTGGAAACTTGAAGATCGTTTACATAAGCATGCAATATAAATCGGAATGAGCGGGCTACGCTAACGTCGGTTATTCTCATAAGAATGCGATCAATACGCCTCCGCCAGCCAACTTGTTTCATTAAATTCAAATTTCGTGTTTCACTTATTAATTCAGGCAACGCTTGGCGCGGGCCTTAGCTTTTTATATTCCTGTCGCTCCTGTATGGAAGTTTCTCGATTGTTTCAAGGTCTTTGGAAGGGTTTTGTGGTGATAATTATGATCCTTGTACCATTTTTGAAAACACTACCTAATACATCACTAGGAAATTATATCTTAATTTTAGTCAAGAATTCGTTGTATGGTATGTGAAGTCAAAAGCAATAAGCCAGTTTAGTAATTACAATTAAAAGTAGACTAAATTTGGTAGACTGGTATGGAAATTATACTGTCTTTGAATTAAAGTTAAGTTCTCCAATGCCTAAGTTATTTAGTAATTATCGTATTCCCGAATTTTGTTGATAAAATGGTGAGATTGCTAAAGCAAAGTTAATAGCTAAGCCGTTTATATTAGAACAATTAAGTTTTACAAGTTCATGTAAAGCAATTCACTTAAAGTTAGCTACATAATCACATTTCTCCGAGTAGAAACTTGGACGTGTTCTGACGCGGCTCGGTAGCCACAAAATATAAATGAAACAGATAGTTCACTTGGAAGCTAATTTTGGTCGATATACCGACCCACTCTCTGGGGTAATGAGTTCCTTGTGTTTGGTATGTTTTAAGTTGTTTTTATCGCACATTCTAAACCTAGATTGACGTGGAATACGCCATCTCGTGTCACTGATTAGCATAAGATGGTTACTAAATTCAACATGGTAGTAAGTATTGTAGTAACCAAATGTAGTATCAATTATTTAGACTGGTCTAAACTGTTACTAGAAAATTGTTTACCGCAAATAAGCAAACGGTTTATTGCAATAGAAATTAATAATTGCCGTCTTTGATTAACGTCAATATAATCTCACATCCCTAAAAATCCATTTTATATGTATAATATTTTTTTATTGGCAATACAAGAAATAAGCAGGTTCTTTGCAAATGTACATTAATTCAAAAACAAATATAACATATAAATAAATACTATAGACAAAAGCCGATTACACAAGGTATTTCTTTCAGCGAAAAAAGTTAAGTGAAAGGGTTATACAAATAAAAGTACCTACTGTGAAAACGCTTGATAATCGTGAGTCTTTATAATACTTTCTTAGGCTTCTGTTCATAAAAAGGGCATTTGCGCTTTACCGTTTCATTCTACCCCATTGGGTTTAGTTGGGTTTTCTCATGTGAGTAATCTTGTGCTGAAATTCAACTAGTAATGTGTTTTTAGTTTGACATAGTGTCTGCTGTCTATGTCTTTTACCATCGAACTGATAACTTCTTATATTCGGGAAGACCAGAGGTAAAATAAGGATCACGGCGTATCTCATGTTATTTTTATTTTACTAGGAAAACTACAGAAAAAACATAGCACTTATAGATTAAAAACAATTAAGCAGGGTTAGCTAACATCAAATTACCAACTCCTTTTCGGATTAAAATTTTAACCAGATACATTATTAATTACAATTTTAGCTCAATCTTTGTATTTGGCCAGCTTCCATGGCACAGTTGGTTAGGCGCTGACTGTGAAACGTGAGGCTGCGGGTTCGATCCCCGCACCAGAAAAAATATTTGTGTGATCTACAGGTATTTGTTTCGAATCTGGGTGTTTGTGAGACTGAGGAGTATCTAGTAGTTCCTGATACCCACGACACAAGACTCGATCTTAGTGGGGTCAGGATTTGAATGTGACTGTTGTGTGTATTTATTATTTATTTATAAATTATTTCACAGGCGTTAAAAATACTTAACTATGATGCTGGTGGTAGTTTTTCGTATCTGTGTGCAATTTCCGTACAAAAAATGAAGGTGACTCATTGTAACGGCCCTCTGAAGTGTGTCGCGTTCTGAGTTCAAACTGTGTGTATCTTGAGCGTTGGATACTCTATCTGGATTATATTTACTTTCCGTCAGTTGCATTGTATTTAATTTAATCGTATAAAAATCAATACATTGTTAGTCCATAAATTGTAACAACAAATATTTTTTTATTTGTAAATATTGGCACGAAAATTGTAAATTGTAATTGTAAATATTGTTAAGAGTGCGTGGTGGCCTGTTGGTAACGGACCAGACGCGGCTGCCTACATGTTCACGGTGGTCGCGGGTTCAAATCCCAGGGCACACCTCTGACTTTTCGGAGTTATGTGTGTATTGATAAATAATCAATCACCACGCACTTTGAAGGTGAAGGAAAACATCGTGAGGAAACCTGCATACCATAGCGATTTTAAAGAATTTCTACGGTATGTAAGTCCGCCAACCCGCAGTTGGCCAGCGTGGTGGACTATATGGCCTAACCACTCTCAATCGATTCTCTTGATTGTAGAGTAGGCCCGTGCCCTGCAGTGGGACGTATATGGGCTGATATTTCAAATATTGTTCGTAATGATAAGCGTAGGTAGTGGAGTACAGATAAAGTATTCCCTGACGACAAAGATATGCGGGATTGATTATATTTGAATATACTGATGCACTGCAATCTGGATAGAGTGAGTACCTACCCATGTGAGATTGTTACCTCACTCTAGTCGACCTTATTATGTGGACCTGATTGTATCCGATTATACAGGGTATATCAAGAGTGCAAACGAAAACGAAGCCGGGTGATAGTATTAGTGATTCCAAACACAACGCCATTAAAAATCGCAAAAAATAAAAAAAAAATACCATATTTTTTCACTCATGATCGTGTTAGGATGGATGAATGCTTCGAATTTGTCGTAAAAAAATAATAATTTCCTTTCTTTTGTAAAACGTAATGATGAGCCCGAATCGCGACAAACTTCCATGAGTACTTGTTAAGGGTCCTTAACCTACGTTCCGTGGCCTATTCGTACAAAAATACCCTAAACATCAGAAAAACAATTTGATAATACATGTTTAGTTCTTATGTTCGCGAAGGTTTGTTTACACTGATTCATCGGCGTTCGCGTGGAAGCGATGACTTACGATTACGTCGCTGTAACCCCCACTTAACTGATACATATTGCTTTACTTAATTCAAAACCCGGCCTGGAAAGAATTGCTGCGGAAGTGAACGCCCAGCGAAGACGTTTGCGAAAGGTCTTGCACGAATAAACGGTATTAAAAGTTATGTGAGGCAAATTGTATTCGCAAAAACGTGGTGACACTGTTATTAGTGTATTCCTGTCGCTGTGGAATTTGTAATTCTGCATTAAAGTAGTTGTACTCATATTTCTAACTGAATATGGTGTTTACGCAGCAATGAATGTTGCATATTTTTTATAAACGTTACAACTAGAAATACGATATTATAGTGAAATATTATGAATTTATTTTGAGTGACTTGTGATTGAATTAAGGCAAAAACTAATGCATTTACGACACAAAGGCAGATGCCCCACTAAAAACTGCTAATTACCATCCAGCGCATAATTTGGCCGATATGAAATTATGCGCTGCTCCAAACAAATGTAGCGTATATTCATGCGGAAACTGAACCGGTATTTTCAAGTGGGGCTCGTTTACAATTTAAAATTCTACGATAAACATATGTAGATAAGTCGGGGCATAATAAATTCTCGGCGAGGCAGTACCGGCACTAGGGCAGTGGAGTTAATAAAATCACTTTGTTACTCAATTCAACGCTGCTCGTGGATGTCATTATGTAACGTTAAAATTCAGATTCATTATTCGCTCGATACAGAGGGAAACAAGCAAAAATTATCTTAGATACTGCACTAGATAATTGGACTAAGACCTAATACTGAATAATAGAAGCCGTGTCCACAAGTGGTAATACAGGGTGATAGCAATAGATTGCAAAACATCGCAAAATACGTATTTTTTGAGAATCACATCGCGCCTTTTTTACAGTGAGTAAAATTGCGTCTACTGTCGAGTAATGTATAGGAGGAAAAATAAAAAAGTGTATACTGAAGTGCGAACAATATTTGTAAATTACCTAGAAACGTCAGGGCGGGGCGGCCGGCGGTGCGGGGGGCGGGGGACTTCCCGTCGCAACTCGCAACAGAAAGCGGCACCACTCCAAACGTGATATCGCAGTACATTATTGTAATAACAGCACTCGGCGGCCTCTTTGACTGCTATGGGTCGTGTGTAACCTCTCATTTTCCTTACCGAAATTCAAAGGAGCTCTAACAAAGCTTTGTTTTGCATCGCGCGCTCGACGAAAGCCGCTGAAAGGCTGGCTTTTTAGATAAGGTTCTCTTATAAATTTTCAGCACAGAGCAGACATTTTGCGCTAAAGTTTTTCAGCGTGGGAATGCGAACATCTGCTGCGATTCTCATTCTAGTTTCGAGGGTCGACATTTTGTGGCGCCCGAGTTATTTGCGAAACCGTTTTTCTCGTTAAGGGGGTAATTATATTTAGAGTGTAAATGGAAATGTAGGTGAGACGCGGCGGGCCGTTTGAGGCGCCGAGAGCCGTTCGTTTGTGTTGGAATAATTGAGTCAAGTAACTTTTCAATTTTAAGAATTTCTCTTTCTAAATACAATGTTCCTAATTTGTACCGAACACAGTCGGCCTAATGTATTTTTGCCTTATTTACTTCCTAAAACAAATTATTATAATTGCCCCTCGTAGGCTTGTATAAATATAATTTGTATACCTACTTGTCAAAAATATTGTCCATAGCAACTATTTTTAGTTAGTAATTTTTGCAAGCTCTATGTTTTTGTTCGTTCAATTGAATGTTTGTTTAGGATGGAAAAAGTGGTTCGTATTGTTATTTTAAACTGTTACTATACAACATTTGTTTCATTTTGAAATATATTGCCCTCAGGCTTTGTTTTGGTATATTAATATTTTAACCTTATTTTACGGAGTACACATTTTGTTCTCTTAATATTAAAGGTTTGAATCGCTTTGTCTGTAAAACGTAATTGGTTATATCATTCACTCACAATTCGTTTGTATGTAATATGTATCTCCAAAAAAATGCATTGTATACTTGGAATTATTCTCATTTCTTCAAGTGAGTGCTTATATACATGTACATATTATGTGGGTACAAGAGATAAATACGAATATTTATAATCTGAAAGTAACTTCTAATTCAGCTAATGGTATTGCAGATCGCAAAGACAATCCTAAATATTTTCTAAATATAATTTGTTTCGAGTACAAACCTTGTTGCGTGGGTATCAATACCAAACAATACTTCAGACTGTTTCATGTGTAGGAGTAAGTTATTTATAAAAAACTACTCACCAATGACTGCAAGTCGTATCTGAAAATTGCGTGTGGGCGAGTTCTTAAAGTCAACCCGACACCGATAGACCCCCTCATCATCTAGCTGTACGGTGTCGAGGGTGAGTGCGGCCGGGCGGGCCACTGTCGCGAAGTAGGCGCGAGGTCCGAACGCGTTCGGGTCGGACCACTGAAGAGCTTTGTTGAACGAACGCCCTCGGACGTCGAAACTGGAACAAAATTGCTATTTAGAATATTACGGGTTGTTAATGTATTGAATGTGTTGGTAAAGTGGATTGACAATTTATTGGGCTGTATTCTGTGGAGGTTTTGTTGATAAAAATATATTTTATAAATAAGTACATACATTTTTGAAATGTAGTGCTAGTTATGATAGGACCATGTGGAACTGAAATTGTGAGTCATTTCTATAAAAGCAGTATTCTTGGATGGAAACTTTTTATCATTTATATTTAATAACAAAAAAATACAGTAAAATATTTTTCTCCATTGTTTTAATGTTACATTCAATTTTTATATAAGGAAATATGTACTTTATATATGATAGTAAGTCCGAAAATTAATAGCAACACTTCATTTATTACACAATTTGTATCAATGATTGGTCTAAAAAATCTTCTATATGTATAAATCATTAAGTAATAATCAATGGATCAAGTAGAAACATATTTTTAATTTGCTTTTCTTTCTCTTTTAGGTTTTGCACATAATATATACAGATAGGTTCGCCCCGATCCTGACATACATATGTAGATAACGCTAGAAAAGATAAAAAAATATCTGCAAACCTACCCTCTATTATAGAACACAATTGGGAGAACAAGTATTTATATTATATCTATTAAACCAATCATTCTGAAATAACACAACTGCCAATTTTATTCCAAGATTGGCGTTATAAAATTCACGTTAGATTTCAAATTCCAAATATTATTTTGGTGCCTACATATTTCTGTCTATTTTGGGTGTTAATTCGATTGAATGGTTCGCTATTTCAATACTCTAAACAAATAACTCAAATGGTTTTATAGTCCGTTTTGAAATAGCGTAGGCAAATTATAAAAATAGAATTTCTATGTCATATAAATTGTTGTATAAAAATATTTCGTTCATGTTCGTAGTTTTTATGAACGTAAAATTATTATTGGTTAATATAACGTGGCTTTCATATGTATCCTATAAATCACATCAATGTGAGGTTTGAATTCACGACCACATCTCGGTATTTTACCTCTGGTTTATTAACAAAAGGCAACATTTCAGTTTTCCGACTTATGTCTTAACAATTTCTTTGCTAACTAATAACCTGAATGTAAGTGATCACTAAGTGTTAACCTCCAAGATGCCTTTGCAGCCGTTCTTGACTACTCTATTTGAAGATTCATATGATCATATTCAAATAAGAATTAATATAAAAAATGCGAAAGCAACGGAATAAATAGTTTTATTTCAAAGCTTGAAGACCCTTCGGTAGCGTATCGATTCTAAATGACCACAAAAAAAAAACAAGTAAAAAATTAGGCTTTATTAATATAAATTCTTCCGAATCGATACGGTATGCTGGTTTCCTAACAATGGTTTCCTTCACCCTTATAGTAGGTACATGGCGTCACTCCGAAAAGTCAGAGGTGTGCCTTGGGATTTGAACTCGCGACCACCGTAAACATGTTGGCAGCCGCGTCTGGTCCGTTTCCAACGCCCACCACGCATTTTGCTATACTATATCAGTATAAACGCCAAAAATAAACGTCAAGAGCAAAATTTAAAACCATAATGTCCGTAGATTGGACATAAAGCCTTATTTAACCCAAATACACAATACCAGTGAACGATAAAAGAAACGGAACAGTTACAAAGTGGCAAAGTCGGTAAGAATAAGTTGAAGTAATATTCTCCACGTGCTATTTGTCCAACACGTCTTTATAAATGCCATCTGAGAAAATCGTATATATCAGAGCGACCTAGTTAGGTCCCAGACGTGTTAGACGATCTATACTTTATGCTACTTTAGAAATAGTAGGGGCAATTCTACTTTATGGTCGTTGGTGGACTTAAAAAATAAGTTGGTTGAGGTTTTGTGTTGGGTTATTTTTAAGAATGTTTTGGCTAGACGAGCATGCCATGCTCCTGTTTGTATGCGAAATAGCAAAACCCAACAACCAGGAATTATAAAGCAATGCTTGGCATTCCACTGCGCTCGCCATCCTTTTGTTTTTGGTATCGGGTTGGAAAATCCTCATGGACATCCTCCGCCCGGGGGAGGCGCGGAGGGGACTGTCAGACTCTTACTGACTAAAAACCAACCCGTGTTCCTCATGTACCCGTGTGTCGGAGGGTCGGGTATCGCCGAAGCATTCGTCGCAACCCCCCGATGGGTATTGGCCCGCCATAGTCGGGCGGGCCCCGTCACCCACTGCGGCCGTCACCCCGGCCGCAGGACTCCACTACGAGGCGCGCGCGGAACACGACGCCGCCGCCTCAAGGCCTGCTGCTGGTCGGACGGCAAGACGCCCCGAGTCTGCCGTCCACAGGCCGCGCCCTACGGTGGCCGGAAATCTGCCACCCTACGACGCCCAGTGCGTCTGCTGCGGGAGGGGAGAGAGGAGGCAGCCTCTCTCTCCCTTTCTGCCACCTCCTTTGCGAGCATCACGGCCTCGCAGAAGGTGGCGACAGCTGTCCATCCTGACTTGCTCCCGACCATGGTTGACACCACAGCCGGGAGCGAGAGATTTCCCGCAGCACCAACGGCCGCAACCAAGTCACGGCGCTGCTCAGCCCAAGCTGGGCACTCCGCCAACGTATGCAACGCCGTATCGTCGCGGCAATCTCCACAATGCGCTCGCCATCCTGGGACATAAGATGTTAAGTCTCTTTATGTCCAGTGCTCTGGTTACACGGTCCTTCACACCGGAACACAACATGTGGAAGCAATTGTAGCTTCTAGTAGTTGCATTTTAAATCGACGTGGTTATAATAAAAACTTCAATACAGGCGAAGCTTGGCAACTATTCTGTGTAACTCATAAAATATCGTATGAAGCGCGGGAAAAAATATTTTCTGCCTTCGACGGATTTATTATCCAGTTTTTTGTCAGCTTTTGTTTTGTTTTTGCAAACGGTGTTTGAAACTTTCTACGTATAACATTGAAAATAATAATATTTATTTCTAAGCAATAAAGGTATTATCAGAAAAATACCGCGGAATTTAATTTCACCTTGTTATTATGTTGGAGCTACTAAACTTGAACGTCATACACCATAAAACTGTTATAGTTGCCATGCATCTTCCGGCCTTTAATGAGAAACTATAAAATAGCAATTAGCCGAGCAATTTCTCAAAGTATATGGTGTGGGTTGTAATTCCGCTCGAAATATAATTTGCATGCATGTAAAATATTACCTCAACTGAAGCATACTTTACGTTCCCGTACGCTCATTTTTAGTAATACGCGTTAGAAATAAGTATGTACCTAATATACATACATTTATTAAGCGAAGCTCGTATAGCTAAGTTAGGTAGATACTATAAATATAAAATTATAAATAAACATAAGTGCACCCAACAGTCACATGGTCTTGACCCCACATTAAGATCAATTAAGTCTTGTATCGTGGGCATCAAAAACTACGACAGACTTTTCGGTCTCACAAACACCCAGACCCGAGAAAAATATTTGTGCGACTCCCAAACATTTGTCTCGGTGCGATCGAACCCGCGGCTTCTCGTTTCACAACCGACACTAACCGACATCGCCACTGAGGCTGTCACTATGGATCTCCACTTCGCATAATCTTGAAATAAGTCCCATAAATTTCTTCACCCATGTTTGTCAATCTTTTCATACATTATTATCGGTTATATTCTTTAATTATACCCTCCGGTTCGTTTACAGGGCAAACACCTCTGCCATTTGAAAGTTACGTTTGTATTTGAGGGTATAAATAGCTCGATTTAAGGTGAAGGTCACACATGCCGGATCACCTGCCTTGGGGTAGACAACATAGATTTATAGGTAATTAATGTGCGCTGCTACTTTTTTCAATGTTTGTGTGATTACGCATAATTTGGACATCCGTCCTGTAGATGTTTATGATCCTGCGAAAGGAGAGGCTGGATCCTCGCAACCAAAATAAATGTTTGTTTCATTCACTTTGTTTTCGTGTATGGGACTTTTAAGATGGAAGTTTTTAGAGGTTTGTGATGCGACAGATTTCAATCCTAATGCAGAGTCGGGACTATGTGAGTGTATTGATTTGTATATAAATTAAATACGGGGTTTTAGACGCCGGCCAGTACATGTTTGGTGACTTTTTTATTACTTAGTGACATTATCAATAGAAAATAACTTTATAATACATTAAGAGCACAGACAGCTTACATACTTTCTGAAATATGCCTTTAAAATGTTCCAAAGTCGAACCAAACTTCCAGATTTCGTAGGCTTTGATGTCTTTGTCTAAACTTATTAATTTTTTTAAAGTAAACTTGCCAACTTCTGTACTTTATTGAATTATGATGTCAAAGATTCCTAAGTTATTGGGCTGTGACCGCTATGACACTATGTGCTAAAGTCAAACAATTTGTAAAGTCATTTCTTACAAAGATTGATTTTGGCGAATACGTGCTTCTCAATACTTTGTCGAGTTGTGAACATTCCTTTTTTGTTTACGTTCTTGATCGAATAAATGTGTAGGTTTTGAGATGTTACGTATTTAATTTCTATCTGAGTAAGCTTCAATTAAATTGACACAGAGACAAAAGGAATATGTGAGGTTAATAAATATTTAGTTTGAATTCTAGTTCGTGTGTTCCTCAAAAAACTTTATTAATTTATGGAATATATGTTATTCCGTGATGGCTCTTTGGGAGCTCAAGAAATAATTTAATCAAGTCTCTTTGGCTACGTCTTAAAAGACGTATTTACATATTGGCTAGGAATTGGCTTTAAACAGCCTCCGTTTCGCTGTTGGTTGGACGCCGCATGTGAAACGAGCGTCCGCGGATTCGATCCCCGCACCAAGACAAATGTTTGTGTGAACAAGTATTTGTCGGGGTGTTTGTGAGACCGAAAAGTCTCGTAGTTCCTGGTACCCACTACACAAGACTCGGTCTTAGTGTGCGGTCAGGACTATGTAAGTGGCTGTTGGGTGTATTTATTTGTCATAGATCCCAAACCAGGATAGAGAAACCACGTTAGTATTAAAAGACAATAGTAGTTACATTCCTTACATAAATTAGTGATGGCATTGCGTAACTTTAATTTAGTTGTGGCAATGACACTGAGTGCCTGAACAGTTTGTTAACTAAACCAGTAAATTGATGCAAATACACTACGGTCATGGAAACTTATCCTAATAATATTAAAGTTATGAACTATTACCCAAGTGGGACAGCAGAGGCTTAGTGCATGCGGATATAGTGGGATGAAGTGGGATTTAGCACATTATAAACACTATTAAATTATTTGGAAATTATGTGTGGCGTAGATTCAAAATTAATTTCTCGCAAAACAGTTGTTATTATGTAATCATTTTGAAGCAAAATTCAATTTGGGGACCATAATGTGAGTATATACATTATATATTGTACTCTTTCTCTCTCTCTCTCTCTCTCTCTCTCTCTCTCTCTCTCACCACAGGAAGTCCACTGCTGCTGCCTCCCCCATGGAGAGGATTATAAATACTGCGTATTTATAATTATTGAAATGGAATGTGTGTCCCATAACATCCAAACGTTCATGTTAGAAGGAAATACACATATTTTACTCATAACTGTTTCCAACTGGGATGGCCATTAGGCAGAGGCCCAAGTTAAAATATACTGGTTAAGATTTTTAATTGCCTTGAATCCTACCTCGTAAAAATATTTATTTTCATATTAAAAATAAGGGAAAAAATATCTTGGTAAATATACCGGGTATATCCAGACTGCGACCGAAAACAGTCAGGTGGTAGTTTTAGTGATTACAGACACAATGCAAATAAAAATTTCGCAAAAAATAAATGTAATTTTTTTTTAACTTTTAACTAATCGTCGTATTTGCATGTATACCCTGTATAATAATGCTTGTTTGATTCGAAAACAAATTAAAATATAATCTAGTAACATTGACTTTCGAGTCTTCTTAAACGTGTCTATAAATAAACTCACTTCATACTTAAGCAATATTAGTGTACGTATACAATCGTATAGCAGAATCCCCGGCCTCGAGTTTCACTGAGGCGATACGGTACATCATATTGGGTATTCCCAAATGTACTACATCTCGGATTAGCACGTCAAACTTCCAAATTAATTATTCCGACCGTGTTAGTGAATACATGTGCGTTCAAAGCGTTATTGATTAAAATTTCTAGTCATTGTTATTGAAGTTATTGATTATATTATGTTTTTGGACTATGACTTGAACCTAACTGAAACTTCTAACATCTGCAGTTTAATGGTTTCTCAATTTAACTGCAGAGATGAAGAGTCCTGGCTTAAGGAATTGGCTATGATTTTTATTTCATATATTTCCCTTTGGAGACCAAATAATTGGCCTTAATTAACACCGAACGAGTTAAGCGCGGAATAAAATAGTCTTCAGGACTGATCCAGACGAATTCAGAACGCTTCGAAGAAAACAAGAAACCAACTGGCTCAGATAAACCAGCTTAATGGACCTATAGTTTAACATTCCTATTGTACATGGAAACTTAGCCCATATCTGCACTCTACAATTCACCGCCATACAATTGTGAATTCCATTTTCAAACGTCCTTTATCAGATGAAGCTTAGTGCGAAATTGTCAGAGACGAATGCGCGAATCAGCACGGAGCTGTAAAATGTACATACCCATGGGTACGTTACAAATTGTCCAATCTATTTAAACGGAAACCGTTGAGTGCGATCAAAGAACGCGATTTGCTACGGTTCAATTTGCGGACAAGTTATCGCCCTTACGCCTCTAGTTTATGGCCGATGACAGATGTTGTGCAGTTTGGGTTTAATGTGATTGTTTTGAATTTTTGTTTGACACATTTCATGGATTTTATGGTGACTAGCGTGCTTTTCTTATTTACACAATTAACTATTTAGAAGACAATAAAAGTATAATGAAGCTTTTACTATAAGTTGCAATAAATATATAATAAAATAAATAAATTCATCAAACAGTCACATACATAGTTTTAACCCCACAGTAAGATCGCGTCTTGTGTCGTGTGTATCAGGAACTACCGTGGGCCTCACAAATATTTGTCTCGGTGCGGGGATCGAACCCGCGGCCTCTCGTTTCACAGCCAGCGTCTAAGCAACTGCGCCACGGAGGCTGTCTTTATTTCAATTATCATCATAACCCTTAATCCCAATTCCACAGCAGCCTCTTAATATCGTATCTATTAGCCACTTCCTACCTTAGGCCACACTCTTCACATAATTTTCTCCCCTTTTAAAACCAATTTCAGTAATCCACCTTCCGAACCGCAAGAAGTTTATTTTAAAAGCCGTCCGCGCCCAACGCTAAACGACGTGGATGATTAATGGGGAATATGTCTCATTGACCCTCGTATGTAGGACTACTTAGCACTAATAGGGTATCATATTGCTGTATAAACAATCAACGTGCAGTTGTTAAGGATGATGTATTAGCTAAGGGCTTGGTACTTAGTCTTAGAAATATGCGGTTGGTATAAAGTAATAGGTTTTAAGAGGCTATGGTGTGGTTTAGGTTATATTTCTTAATAAGATATTATTATTTTTCACTGTTAAAATAATGTTATCCTCTATTGTGTAGAATACCACAATTTAGATAAATAATGATTCCCTGTTAAGAAAAATTAGGTTATCTTACGTAGCAATATTCTAAGTTTGCTTGATGGTCCAATTCCATGGTTTTAAAACCAAAAACTGTTAACATATTTTTAATTTTTTCAGCCTTTAATCAAAGTTTATATAAAATGACGTTTAAATACGTGCTGGTATTAAAACCCGACTAAATAATTTTAATTACATAAATAATTAAACCAAAGTACAAATTATAGGGAAATCTCTTTAAAATTACATCTGACGTCTCGGGTCTGACGCAATATGCCTTGAATGAAGTTTGAACATGAAATTAGTTTGGAAAAATTGTACGCGACATTCGCGCGACGGCAGCGCCACTAATAGACCCTAAGAGCCTTTTAGTTTTCATAATGAAATGGCTTTGTCTGGTTGTTGCATTCGAGATTGTCTTCACTGAAAATGAGATTCTCTGACAGTCAGAAAGAGAATTAAAAGAGAAATAAATTGGTCAAATGAAGTAAATATTAAATACAATTTTCTTTATTCGAGTCATAACTACTCAAAACATAATAAAATAATAATTTTGTGATGATTGCCCCTATTCAAGTTGCAGTTTTTAATTATAAACATAGTCTAATTAAGGTCTTCATGGATTAGTGGGAGAGAAACCGGACTGTATTAAAGCAAGTAAGGGTTAGATTTTCGGACGTATTTTGCTTATGGGACTATGTGAAAGTTAGTTGAATATTTTTTTTATTGCATTGAACGGCAAGGCGATCATGCCTTTCGGCTGATGGTAAGCGATAAGACCGCGCATGGACAGTAGCAAAACCAAACAACACCAGTAATTACAATGCAATGCTTGGCATTTCACTGCGCTCGCCATCCTGAGACCTAAGATGTTAAGTCTCAATATGTTCAGTATTTACTCAATGGCTGCATTGCTGTTTGGCGGGAGAATTAGACATTGTAGTGGTACCTACTCAGGCGGCCTCTCACATGTGAGAGACCTACCCCTAGTAAAATATATAATTATATTCTAAACCTATGTATGTTCTTGAGAGGAGTGATGCCTATACTTTTCTTATAGATTTCCACAGCGATCTTTCGAAAAGGGTCTGCATTCACGACCCACTGTTTCTTTGTCTGGGCGCATGTCCAATAACAGGTGAAAATCTAACATTGCCAATACGTGACTGCTAAACAACATGAAGTATTAATAAATTATCAATTAACTACTGTTAATTTCCATAGAGGAAGCGCCAACACATTTAAGCACGTATTGAGGCCAAACTTGCGGCGAAAACATGCATAAATCACCCCATTATCATATAATAAATACCAACTAGCGGATCTAATTCGACGCATTTGCTTTTGTATTTGATAATCAATTTATGTGGGGCCATGGGTGTGCGTGATCGCGAAGCCACAGCAGGCGCTATTTACATATGCAAGATCGGACCGCTGGCTGTAATCCGTAATGCGTAACATCCAATTAATATACCTTTTGTTCGCTTTCCTGCATTATATAATGATATAATGGAGTGACTGCAATAAGTAGTGCATTGCAGTTGAAGTATTAATATACCGGGTATATCAAGACTGCGACCGAAAACGAAGCCAGGTGGTTTTAGTGGTTATAGACACGATGCAAATAAAAATTTCACCAAAATAGAGACAGATATTTTTTTAAATTTTTAAAAAATCATCTTGTTTGGGTGGTAAATACCTAGTTTTTGCTAAAATAATAATTTAAGCCCTTGCGTTCCATTGAGTGTTTAAAAATAAAGAGGTCTACATCAATATTTTAGGAAAACTATGTATTTGTCACCCAAATACGACGATAAGTAAAAAATTTGCGAAAAATGCGAAATTTTTACATGCATTGTGTCTGAAGTCACTAATACTACCACCTGGCTTCGTTTTCGGTCGCAGTCTTGATATACCCTGTATAATAATAGCGACCTAATTGTATTCGAATAAACACAAAGTAAATCCGAAACGCGACCGACTAACATCATTTTCTAACTAACTAAAAGGTTCTCTAATTGATTTGTCTGTCGCACAGTCAAGCTATGGAACGGTTTGTCATCACACGTGTTCCCTCTTTCCTATAATCCTGGGACCTTCCGCCGTAGCGTGAAGAGCGGCATCTCAGCGGGCCGGCATGATTGTATCGAATGGTATGAGACTACTGTCTGATACTATTCGATACTCTGTCTGGACGGCATTAGCACTTACCACAAGGTGCAATGCAGTCACGATGCCGTGTCAGAATATAAAAAAAATATGTGTTTCTAAATATTATACTCTGTTTATCCTTTTCTTACATCCATCCCGTGGTTGTCCACAAGACATTGCCTTTCAGCGATAAGTCGGCCAGTTGTTCTTTTTATGTATGTAATTTTCTTTGAAATTATTTTTTTCTATGTGTACAATATTATGTATATTTAAAATAAAAAGTGCGGCGCATTCTTAACCAGTGTTTACGGTATACGTTCTCTGAGCGAGTATGGTTTTTTATTTGTTTTATTGATAATGTTGGCAATGAAATGGCGCTTATGAAAAAGTCAATCTTAGTAGTAAAGTGTCCTATTATTAGCGAAAGCAAAGTAAATTTGAATATCCCCATTGTAAGTTGTAATCGGATTGGTTATTGAAAAGTTTGACGAGAAATTGTGTAACTAAACGAGGGCAATTTTATTGAGTGCACTCAAAATCAATTTGAGATGAGAAATTATGCTTGTGGCTAGAGCATAGTTTGGGTTTTTCATAGCTTAAAAATAAAAAAGGACAAAATTTGAAATATTGGTGATGGGATGTAAAAAGCAATTTGGTAAATGTTGTTTTACCAAGCATGGACCTTTTGAGTCATTCTTGTATTTCGATAGTTAATAATTTACAAAATTAGAAGCAGAATTTGAGTGATAAGGCATCACCATTGGAATGGATGATAGTAATTTAAACGTAGAATGTATGGAGACTATACGTTTTCATGACTTTCTAAGGGTTTCGTTATGAGCAGTGATTATTAATTTATATTAAATATGTACTTTATAGTTATGCTAAAAAAGGAAATAATCACGAATAATTATAAACTTCTTACAATGGGCGGTATTTTCACTATGGACATCTTGTCGATACCTTTCAGACAACTTTTGCATGGATGAGAATGATTATCGGGTGATATTATATATTATCAAGTAAATGTATGTTCACCAATAAAAACATCTTCAGTTTTACCAAAAATCGGATTCCACGAAAATTATTTCTATTCTTACGTCAAAGAAATGCACATCATAAAACGTAATAAAGACTATTGAAACACGTGTGTCTGCAAAGATTTTCTAGGAAGGAAATTTCGAAGACCGGATTTCCTTTTGAAATTATTCATACAATCCTAATTATGTAAGGGTACAAAAGTATTTATCTACCTTTATTTAAGATTAAAAGTATACAAACAAGCTGAAATATACGTATTTTTTAAAATCGAATCCTTTTCGAGTACCAATTACGGAGATGAGGCCGGCTCTCAATATTTATGGGTCAAAGTATTTTCGTTGCTTGTTGGTCACGTCACTCGAATCGGGGTGAGACGCTTTCTCTGAATAAAATGTTTTATAAGTGAATTCCTGAATTTTAACCAACAAAAGTGGCTTTTAATTTGGGTAATTTAAATAGTATTTTATTTGTAAATTAAATTAAATTTTCTTTTTTGTTTGTTGTAAGTATTGGTTTTATTTTTTGTTGTGTTCTTTGATGTTCTTGTTCTTTTTATGAAACTCTGTTATTAAATGGACACACTCACACTAATCCCTTCACATAATGAGAGAGGAAGCATAATTCTCAATATTAGGACGTGGAACACGGTTAATTATTTAATTTAATATTCCGTTGATGTGAATATACATATACAGCGTGTATTTTTAGACGAATTACCTATTTAAACACATGAAAGATCATGCTTGCGTGCAACTAATAGAAATATACACAAAGAATAATAGTAATAAATGACAGAGTAATACTCTTTCTTTTTTTCCTAAAAAGTCTCCTTACGTGTGGGTACCCTTGTACTAGGTTCTTGTTTGAACTATCTTATCGGTCATTGCATATGAAAAACAATTTTTATGTATGACCCGTTTTCCTTTTATACTTCCATCCTGGGTTAGGACAGGACTATGTTTTTCCTACTAATGTAAATTCTTACCAACAAAGACAAGGTAGGTAATTATGACAAAGACAATTATGCAACTTAGTATTTTTGGCGTATTTAAAAAATGGTATTACCTACCTATTTACAACGTTTAATCTGATGATTTATTATGTACACACTTAAACTAATCTTAATAATTGCTCGAAATGAGCACCACCTCGCGTAATACATAGTTCGGCACGTTTACGCATATTGTCTTTGATGCGGTTAAGTTCGAATGTGTCATTTTTAATTGTTTCGAAAGCATTTGTAATACGCACCTTTAGCTCTTCCCTATTAGCATATTCTGTAGCGTATACGAGTCTTTTCACGTCACTTCACAAATAAAAGTCTAAGGGTGTGAGATCGGGAGAGTGGGCTGGCCATGGCACAGGGCCTCCACCCTATCCACTTATCACCAAAGTGTCTATTTAGGTATTCCCGCACTTACCTCTCATAGTGCGCGGGGGCTCCGTCATGTTGATAAAATAAATTGTTGAGCATGATAACAGGCACATCGTCCAACATTTCATTAACAACACTGTTTAACCATATCCCAATATTCTTCGTTTGAATATCGGTAAAACATATTAAATATGCATGTACTAACTGACACAGCACTTATCACACGCGGGGTTGTCGATACGGACTCCGATACGCGCCGAACGGGAGTAAATTAGACATGCGGAAGTGGCGATGTTTTTGCATAGACTGCGGACGGAGCGGGGTGCGCGGGAGTGCGCTTTGTCGGCGCGGCGCGGTGCATCAAAACAAAAGAAAGAGACGGGGCTTGCGAGCCGGGTGTTTTTTATGGAAGAATCGTGCTGTTACATGTTTTGCCGCGCAGCGCGGTTACTCATTTTATCGTTTTCAAACTCTATGGCCTAAAATAATGTTTTTAATGGAAATTTCCCTTAAAATGTAAGGTCATATATTATATATATATTTGGGATGAGAATCGAACACTGAGTGACCTCCTTAAATAGGTCACTCGACTAACCGAACATATTGTATATACATACATAAACTCACTCCTTTTTCCTAGAAGGGTTAGGCAGATGTGCTACCAGGACACTCACATTTCGCCTTGTATGTTCCGCCCCACGATGTGCTCACAACAGGCACAAATGCCTGACACCTGGCTGATAATTATGAGTAGAAAAATTCAATATCACCTTGCCCGATTCGAACCCGAGACCTCGGCTTTGTAATTGCACTGTAGTACAACTACTAACATAAGTGACTTGTGTCGTGAGAACTAGACAGTATAGAGTTTACAAAGTGCAAAAGCTAGTGTCAAAGTGACCTACGCAAATGTGTTGCATTACAAGGTGACCTTTGTCTTCGTATATCCAATCTCATTTATTATCTCATTTATCTTAGCTTCCATCACGCGGTCCACACCTCACATGACCGCGCCCAGTGGAGAATGGTCGTATGTGGTCGCGATCCTCAGCAGTGAGAGAACGAGAAGAATATCTCAACCGATACAAACCTGAACTTCACTTCTCAATGCGAAGTGCATCGTGTGACGACAGTAAAAAAAATACAAAGATTTTTGAAGTCCGAAACTACCACATCCAAAACTAATATTAACAATGGCACAAAGTACCGCCGTTTTCGGCCACTAGTGTGGTTAAATCAGATTTTCTGCTGTGAACTTCAAACAGCTCCCTACGATATGCAAAATAAAAGCGATTTTATCCCGCAGCTTTAAATATTCCTCAATATGTCGGCGACATCGTGTATCATTTAACTCTATCGTTAAACTTTGACAGTATTGACCGTGTCCAAGTAATTACATTGACAACGCGTATCTGTGGCAGAAGAATAACTTCATAAAATATGAAAAATAAGCCTGAAACATTTACTGATTCATCTCGATCCAATACTTCATCCACTCCGGGTTTGTGCGCGCGAAAATGGACTTAAGCCCAATTATAGTATGTATCGTTTTTGACTGACGAAAAATCCAATCCTCTGACTGGGTCAGTTGTACAGCGCATCTACATTATAAGAGAGTAAGGTTTTACAAATGCGACAGTTCGGATTTCCGAATAGTATTTTGACATATTCACTCGTGATTATGCTGATAGTTAATAGGTACCTGTAAACCGATAATAGCTGTAGTTTTTTTAAATATCTACTCATAAATTTTTAGTTAATACACTTGTTAGTCATAAATGATGCTGAACCTACATTAAGACTCAAGTTTGTACAGAGTAGGTACCATAAATTGCGAGATAACTCTCACGAAACTCAGATTTAAACAAATACAGGGTATATCCAGAGTGCGACCGAAAACGAAGCGATATGGTAGTGTTATTGATTACAGACACAATGCAATTAATTTTTTAAGAAGGACGTCCGCTGCTGGGCCTAACCTGAAACTTAATAGAAGAAGCTTACAACCAGACCAAACCAACTTCTTAAAACCTTGTCTAGATTTTTAGATCATTTACTAGTATTATTCATCGGTTAAAACTCTACAAACACATACGAAAATACAAAAAGAGTTCTAATTCAATCCCCGTACGTTAACCTGTCCGCTTTACGCAATAAGCATAGAACACGGAATCGGACATCCGAGATCCGACCAGCCCGGTAAATCAATCCGACATTTGTCCGATCCTACCTACTAATTTGTATTTACCTCGGCATTAGTGCGAATCTATTTGTAAGGAAGTACGTAACTTAATACGATATGTTTCTTTTGTTATGATTGGATGATATTTCCGTTGGGAAAATGTGTGGAATCTAGGGCAAGGCAATTTTATATTCATTTAGTAAGTAAGGGATATATTTTTATCCTCATTGTGTGGCTAAAACTTGAATAGTGCATTGATCAAACAATACTTATGATTCCATAAATACTTGATTCAATGATAGCTGAGTAAAATAGTAGTATTTTATACGATAAACAACGAATAAACTTTCGTAAAACAGAATTGCTTATTAGTCTCTCGATGAAGGCCGCTTCAAACAGGTGGATATAGATATCATTGGAGGAGGCCTATGTTCAGCAGTGAACTTCATGTGGAAAAACGAAGCAACGGAAATAGAATTTATCTTGATAATACAATAGTAACAAATATGAGGTTAAAATTAAATTAATTATTTTATTTTTATGAACACGAAGAATTGTTTCTTCTTTCCTGATTTGTTACGTTGCATTGGAGGAAAGAAATAAATTAGCAAGAGCAAAAAGACATCTATTAGAATGTTACACGATTACTTCATCGTTGTACAGCTCATTAAGTTTATATTTTATTGGGGTCAAGCAAACCCAGACTCGAGATACTGAAAAATCTAGCCATGACCTCCAACTATATCATCGTTTTTTCTACCCGAGGCTGGCTAATACATACACATTATATTACCAGTAATAAAGAAGAAAAAAGTAAAAAAAGAAGTAGAATTTCTATTATATTTGACATTTAAAAGAACATCTATTCTTATTAAATTACGTAGCGAGTCAATGTGATATTTTTTTATATGTTCAATTACTTAAAAATAAAAGAATTAGTATGTGTTTTCCTTTTCACAATTTTGTGTTAAGTTAGCTTTTAGTAACCTTACTTTGTGATAAATTCACATATAAATAATTTATCAGATAAAACTAAATGAAAGAAATCAGTATGAAAATCCTTTTTATTCAGTCCAATAATCGTCAAGCAGTGTGGCCATGCGTTATTCACGAGTATCTTGTATCGGAATCACATAAATTTGTCACTGAATGAATGATGTTTTCACCGCACAGCTTATCTGCCACTTGCTACTCCTACAAATTGCTTGCAGATTTATTGACCTTCAAAATAGGGGTTAATAACGCGATGAATCTTGGTGTTAATTTCTTATTAGATTGAGTTTCCGAAACAACATGAACATGAACATTATTAAGGGGTTTAGTGGCTTAATAGTTCGTGTTCATTTAACACGACCTGGCAGATATATCAAAATAGACTGATATGTTCAAATTAAATTTTTATATCCACTGCAAAGATACATCAAAAACATAAAAATAAGCGTCAGTAAAAAAAATGTTTATTACAACAAGCAATAACAGTTCTAATAAATATATTTCAAATGATAGATTGAATTTCAAACCTAAGTGAAAAGTACGAAAGGTATAATCAAACAAATTCCCTATCTAAGTGGATATCTACAAAAACGCTACGCCACTACTACATAAAATGTCGTAGTTCGTAGCAGGTGCTACGACGGTATATTACTCGTAATGCTTTAGAATATCGGTATAAAGTGATTAACGTGACGTTTTATTTTTAGTGTAAAGGAAAATATCGGTATTGAAGACTGAATTAAAATATCAAGGACTGCAAAAGTCCGGCAACATTGACCTTGACGTCGAAACCCGCATTGGCGTCGTTTTTAAGCGATTGTCGAGATGCCAATGAAGTCAAAAACCTCACTTACAATAGCATCCTGCCCGACTTCGGTGTATTAAGCTTGACCAGCCCTTGTGCGTCGTTTTTATTTTGTCCACGTAGTGAAGATAAAAATACTGCGTTGTGGTTGAACATTATTCGTCTAAACTAAATATTTTACTGGTATAATAGGTAAGTACGTACCAAGCAATTCCAAGGAATATTAAATAGAATTTATTTTCTAAGAATTTATGTTGACGAGGTTCAGTTACATCTGAAGTATCCAGTAGAGTCCTATAAACATTGTCTTTTCAATGACATGAATAAGTTAAATATATATACCTGTAAATAGGTTTCCCTCCAGTAGCCTTCCCTGCTCTGAACCACAGCACCATATAGACGCGGTCCTCGTTCGCGTCAGGAGTGACGTCACACGGCAGTGACGCTGTGCGACCCAGTACCGCATCGACATCCACAGTCGAGACTGAAACAAAAAAAATTGTTAGTGTATTTTGTATTGAAGGAAATTACCGTAATACATGTAAAAAAAATGTTAAGAAGATTTTCCTTGGTATGTAAAGTCCGTCAACCCACACTAGGCCTGCGTGGTGAACAACGGCCTATCCTCTCCATCGAACTCTCGGTTTTAGAAGTTTCGTCTCAGAAGTGGACAATTATAGGGGATACAATACAGTAAATGTACTGTATTAATGTCGGACTTTATTTTTGGCTCGTAGTAATAGAGTTAAAGAATTGCGTAATACTTCAGTCGTAAAATGCAAAGTGTATGAGCTCGGTTTTAATTAAAACTATTGTGGAGAAATATTTCTTTTTTTAATTTTGGTATTAAACCGCCCATTAGACAGTATATTAATGATTATTCTAGTTTATTTTAGGACTAGTTCGGACCATATCTTGCAGTAATTGATAATTTAAAAATCAAGAAAATTATATGTATTATCTACATTTTGGTCGGGAATCGAATACCCAATACTATCAGTCACTAAATTCGTTTAGCTTTACATAAAGTACAAATTTTACTCATTTTCTGCTGAATAGATTTTCATATTAAGCTTAGCAACACTAAAATTATGCATACAGATACAGATCTTAACTGGTTGGTATGTATAATGTATATAGGCTGTGTCTAAACTGCCCGTAATGTTTATTCACATTAATTTAACAGTTGGTATTTTAGTTCAAGGAATTTCGCTTTCAGCTATTTAGCATCCAAACGCTTGTAGGTATTTTGTGTGTAAAAAGAGTAGTTTAAGTATTTAATACCATACATACAGACAATTTAAAATTAGTTAAATGGTTTTTGTAGCGATCATAACAAAGATACTATACGTCTGATGGTCATTGTAGTGCTTAGAAAAAAATACACCAGCGAAGGATTGTTATTAGCATTAATTGATCGGCATCACTTGCGTTGCTTTCTTGCTTTTCATGCTTAAAACCATCATGATTTTTGCCCAAAGGAAATTGCTGAAGAAACTTCTATAAAATTTTCACATTATAGTTTCAATTGAACATATCAGAAATATTATAGGCTCCCATGTCTTTCTCTTCAGTCACACGAATGACCCTCTTCATTTTTATTTTACAATATCAATTAAATTTATTCCAAAAAAAAAAAACTCCAGATATTGAAAAATATTACTGACCTAAAACACTAAAGAATAATCATAACACTATACGCCACTTAAGTACTACTAGACCTGGAGACAGCTTCAAAACTCGACCTTCATTAACTTTCACCTTGCCTGCCCTCTACAGGGTAGGTGCTTTAAATATGTTATATTCTTGCCATTCTCGGGTGCGAGCCTATCGTTAGCCTGTCTATTTGCGAGATCTTTATGATTTATATTGATATAGTTATCGAGGTTATAAGTGCCAATGACCCGTTGGTCTTTATACTTTTGATTAGGTAATTATTTTTAATTGCGTATTTGAAGTTATTTAAACACTTTTTGTTACTTTGATTGATTTGAGTGACAATTAAGTCAAATTGGTTCTCAACTAGATTTTCTTGAAATTGAAATGATGTATGAAATATTTTAATGTGTTTTTATTTTATAAGCATGCACGGCCTACGTTTTCTGTTAGTTACTATTATATGAATAATAAATCAATTTGACATTTACAACGTAAGTCTTCAATGATAACCTTAGAGAATATCCCAGTAGTAAATAATCTATCGAATGTATTATACATTCGGTAGATTATCTGCTACGATATACCTGATATTAAGTTCACTGTAAACCACACACAGTAGCCACCGGCGAATGATCATCATCTCAACAGTCTCCACAACTAAAACATACACACATACATGCATATATTAACTCACGCCTTTTTCCCAGAAGGGATAGGCAGAAGTACTATCAGGACACCCACATTTCGCCTTGTATGTTCCGTCCCACGATGTGCTAGGGCAAGCCTATCGTCATATCGGGCACAAATTCCTGACTCCGAGCTGATAATGAATAGAAAAATCCAATACCTTTTTTGCCCGACTCGGGATTCGAACCCTTCTTAGCTTTGTAATCGTATCGTACAACTACGCCACCGAGGTAGCCTAACAACTAAAGCAGCCTGTCAAAAATCGGTCGACAGACTTTACCTGAAACGCGCCACACTTGTTTGGGTCATTATGTCGAGGCTCTCATCTCGTGTACAGCGCTCGCTATCCGGCGAATAGCATTTTTCATATTTATTCTGATTTGACAATATTCTGAGTGAAAACCCAAGCAAAGAGGATCTTACAAACTCGGCGACCTAGAAAACGCGACAAGTAGAACATGACTTTTGAGATCAAATATTCACAAAGAAATTTATTAAATGTATAAACACACGCCTCGAGTGGAAGCCTAGCTAGTTCAAAGAAATCCTGTTTATATGATTACATTACTTTTGTATCATTCGACGCTAACATTCGAAAAGTAATATTTCATAGAAATAATCATCTTTCATATTTTCCCGAATTACAAAGTGCTTTCGCTTGACCTTTGCAAGTCAAAGTCGGAAAGAATGTTTTATTAATTAGTATGTAAGCAAAAATATAATATTGAAGGCAATTTGTAAGTATTTGTCTTATGTATCTTCGAAGCTGAAGTAGGTAATTTATTCTGGAATGGACCCATTCTGTCGTGAATAACATTATTTTTGTTTATTGATGCTTCATAACTGGATTTAAGGCTTTATTAATTTATATTGAAAGAAAAATAGACCTACAAAATAATTGTACTCCAAGCAAGCCTCCATACTTATATTAGCAAATATATAATAAATTTCGTATACTATTTCTAATATAATACAGAAAAACCGAGCTCTTACCAGACAACGACCACACATTACTAACATAAAAGAACACGAATTTCTCATAAAATATACAAAAGCATTCAATTACTTCTTGGACAATTCACGGGAAAATCCTTTGAGAGACATAAATATGACTACACATTTTTCTTTCTCTCATCGCGAGAGCAACCGTTGTGTTGTAATATAAGCGAAATTCCTCTCTTGTATAGCAACCGCGATATTCGTTAGATTAAAATGCATGCGCATACTTGGATGTGGTGGACGGGAAGCTAATTTCGGAACCCCAAATCGTATTCAAGCATGCACGTACATAGCTGTGAAAATTTTGGTTTTGGGCGGATTTTCTTTGACCCTATCTGCTGAGAAATTTAAGGTCTTAATTCCCAAGGTTAGTAAGACTTTTTGGTTTACAACCATTTCCTGGAGATTGAACAATTCTCGGAAACGTCAGGGCGCTCGGATTGCTTTGGGTTTGTATGTTGTCAAACCGCAAACTTCCTCGTAGTTTCTAATGCAACATACATATGTCTTTTCCTGGAGTTACACTTTATTATTTAAGACTATTGGTAGACTCAAATGTCGCTAAACAGACGCATTCACACAAAAAAAATGTCAGCTTTCGAGGCACAGTTGGTTAGACGCCGGCTCTGAAAGGAGAGGCCGCGGGTTCGATACACCGAGACAATTTTTTGTGCGAACCGCAGGTATTTGTTTCGGGTCTTGGTGTTTGTGAGACCGAAAAGTCCCTCGCAGTTTCTGAGACTTAATATACGTTTACAATACTTAGTAATTACCCAAACCGTTGATAACACATATTAAAAAAATGTAATGCCTCAGTATTTCATCTGAATACATTTACTAGTTTGTTCTTATAAAAATCTTGAAGGAAAAATACAAAAGCGAATATCGCGCTTACGGTACAACGTTATGATTTTTGCTTCCCACAGCGATAAAGACTCCATGAATATAAATAGTCGTAATATTAAAACGCTCCGTTTCCACGCGGCGTGAAATAATCCTCTTTTCTTTAAGGGAAAACTGTCACTGTTGGGGCCAAGTAATGTGTACCATCAGTCATACTTAGGAGGAATTTTCAATTTACTGTGAAGACTACTCTTAATAAAGATGGATTACGCGGACGCCACTAGCGTATCAATTTACTGGGCTGTATAGTTTATTTTTGTCTTTTCTTTTCGCTGATTAACTGACAAGTAGGTGTTATTAATTAAATAAATAATAAATCAATCCTGACCTCACACTAAGATCGAGTTTTGTGTCGTGGGTATCAGGAACTCGCGAGACTTTTCAGTCTCATAAACACCCAGACCCGAAACAAATACCTGTGGATCACACAAATATTTGTTTCGGTGCGGGGATTGAACCCGCGGCCTTTCGTTTTATAGCCGGCGCTTAACCAACTGCGCCACGGAGGCTGTTATTTGTGGCTTTGCTCTGATATACTGCTACTGTATCAGCCCATATACGCCCCACTGCAGGGCACGAGCCTCCTCTATAATCGAGAGTACGATTGGAAGGGGTCAGGCCATATAGTTGCTCTGACAAAATACGTATATTAGCTGTACATGGTTGTCGTTCTTTCCTTTGGTTTCCTTCTCCTGTTTATTCCAGTCCATTCAAAGGTTGTCTGGAAGAAATTGTTAGTGATAAGACCGCCGTTTGTATATTATATAGTATATTTAGATGAAAGTCGCTTGTTTGGGTAATTCCTTTGTTTATATTTCTTGTACAATAAATAATGATAAATAAAATAAATAAATAAAAATATTCATGAACAATTGTGACATTATTGGTGTTAAAACGTACGTGTTATATTGCAGACCCAGAATTCTTACTTTACAAAAGAATTGCTGAAACATTTTGAACGTTTCGAGACACTAAATGAATTGACATACTTTGCAATGTTGTATTAAGTTTTACATTTGGCATTGAATTAAGAACGATCCAGGCCGTGAGACGGAGTTCGTAATTTGAAATTTAGCCAATAAGTCCCTTGTCTTCTGTTGGCATGTGGCAAAATTTGGATCTACAAATAAAAAAAACAAAAGGCCGCGAGTTCGATCCCCGCACCTAGAAAAATGTTTGTGTGAACCACAAGTATTTGTTTCTGGGAGTTTGTGAGTCGAAAAAGTCAATCGTAGTTTCTGGCATCCAAGACACAAGACATGTATCTCAGTTTAGGGTCAGGATTATGTATCTATTGGGTGTATTAATTTGTATTAGGTACCTATTGGAAGTAACCTCAATTAACATCCATTATGTGTTGTAATACTATTTTCAATAGACCTGCGTTTGCTCGCCATACATTAGCTTCCATTGCGTCTACTTTACGAGAGACACTATGAAATGTGGTTATGAGGAGGTTCAGTCCATTATCGTACATTAGTTGTGACAGCGGGGAAATTCATACCGCTAGTGCATCTAGTTCAAATGTACCTTGCATCACTTTTATTCATTCTAAGTGTATTTAACATGTTATGGGCTTTTAAGGGCACAATCTAGGTACCTATGCCTAATCTGGTATAAAAGCTTAAGACCGAAGCTAGTAAAGCAGGCGCACTGTCTAGCCTGCTTCCCAACCTCGAAGGTCCCTGAATGCCTTGCGGATTGTACGCGGGAGTCGTGCGATCGATGGACTTATACGGATGTCTTGTTTGGGCTGAATCTCTGAGCAGATTGTGCTGCTCTCTTGCATCAACCGCAACGAGTGGTGGCGCAGCGGATGATCAGGCGATATCGCACGAACTCCCATGAGAACTCCCATCGACGCCTAAACCCATAGGTAAATTAGTGACGGGAGGAATCGTCTCGTCGAGGGAAACAAAATATACAATTTAAAAAGATACTAACAAGTAGTACTATATTTATATTGTAGTTATAAGACGAAATTAAGTACATGTATTCCAACCGAAACTATTTAATTCAACCGTATATAACTCAAATCCAATAGGCACTGAAAAATTATCAGCATAACATTTAATGTGAATATAAAGAAGTAAAGTTAACCGGCAGATTTAAACTGCCGTAATCGTAAAGAAAAAGTTGCGTTGAACGCGACAAGCTCGCATTAAGATAAAAGCGAAATGAAATGCCAAATCGGTGCGGCCCTTTCATTTTGATGCCATCGCAGAATGTTTTTGGGGTATCTGCGGGGTACTTGGGGTGGCGAACAGGGCTGTGGGATCCGACAATAAGCACTCATGTGATTACATGTGTATTGCATTTTTTCCTACTCATTGAATGTTGGGAAATGGTTCGTGATTTTGGGAGTTAAAATTATGGACTGCCTCGGTGGTGCAGATGTACTACGGTATGATTGCAAAGCTGAGGTCTCGGGTTCAAATCCCGGGTTGGGCACAGCGATATTGAATTTTTTTATTCATTTTATCAGCCCGGAGTCAGGAATTTGTGCCCGATATGGCGATAAGCTCGCGACCTATCACATCATGGGATGGAATACACAAGGCGAATCGTGATTGTCCTGGTTTCACCTCTACCTAGCCCTGCTTGGATAAAGGCGTGAGTTTTATGTAAAAGTATGATAGATATATTATGTTTTTAGGTTGTTTGTGTATCTGGGCTACTCTCATTCGTCAGGAGCGTTTTTGTAATAGAGCCAGAATATTAAAAAGCCATAATGGCTTAAGCAGTCACCTTATTTAGTGCTATGAGTACCATTATATAATTACCATTAACTTTGACTATGAAAGTGTTCTAAGCATTGCTATATTATATATTATATTTATGACACGGAGATGATACGTCTAATTTTTTATATTCAACAGAAATATTAGCATTATCCTACAAAGAGAAATCAGAATCAAAACTTAATTATCCACAATGTACAATGACAAACCCTCTAGACAAAAGCCAACATTACTAATAGCCAAAACGGCCTATCACAATACAAACACCCTCACATTAACATGATAATTTCATATAAATTACCAACGAATGAAGCACCACTTGAAATCTATCCGTGAACACTGAACATCGATTGCAGGGGCCGATTTGTAAACGATACAGTAAAGCTTTCCGCCACATGTTGTGTTCCAGTTTGAAGGACATTGTAGCTAGAGTAGGTAACTACTGGACATAATGAGACTTAATATCTTATGTTTCAGGATGGCCAGCGCAGTGGAATGCCAAGCATTGCCTTGTAATTCATGGTGTTGTTTGGTTTTGCTACTGTCCATAAGCGGTCGTATCGCTTACCATCAGGCAAATGGCATGCTCGTCGCGCCATTTGCCAGGATTATACAGAGAAAGAATTAGGTTTTTAATTTATTTGCATGATGTCATAGGGTTCAATGGAAGGAGTTTAGGGGCGATGAAGGATTTGAAAGTGTTCGTATTTTTCTTTATCTATATCTGTCCATATATACGTCCCACTGCAAGGCCCCGTGCCTACCTCTTCTACTTTCGAGAATACGATTGAGAGGGTTTCGGCCTTATAGTCCACCACGCTGGTCTAGTGCGGGTTAAACTGAACCATTGTTGTACTCAAAATATTCCGTAAGTAACAATAATCACGACTATATTTACGATGAAGTTAATATTAATTTCCAAGGTGTGTGATTCCACGAGACTGTCGTTATTCCAGGCACATAACACAATTCCAGAAATCTCGCATGGGACTTTTCAAACCAAATTTCAAAGAAGATAACACCACTTGGGAATATAATCGCAGCCAGTTCCTGAATAACGCGAGACACCACTAAAAAACACACGAACGTGTGATATATACCCGTAATTGTCGCGTATCGAATATACGACATTTTTTCGAAACGTTTATTTCAAAAAAATCGTCCGTCCCGTAAATATGAGTTTTTTACAATCAAAACGCCGCAATCAATGCTGGCCCATTTGTAAGAGCCAGCTGCGACCCTGCTTTCAATAATAAATTCCACAATAACCCTGACAAAGCTTCAGCCATCGAATACGCGTAATGTATCGAAGTATAAATTAGACTGAGGGTTAAAATAATGGGTACACGCGAAAAATTGTGTCGTGTTTTAGCGCAGTAAAGAAGTGGCCTGTTCATTATTGTTCCCGAATGTGGTACGCTGAGTGGTGGTAGTGGGTCACGTGATTTCACCACGCGTGTCTGCTTCTATGAATATTATAATATCTTTTTTTGTAATATTGTGGCCACGGTTTAGTTTCAAAGGTTATTTGTGATTTTTGTTTGGTGTAACATGTTTTATGTCACTTGTTGATATTTCTATTTATCCTGACATTGTTTATAAATAGAAAATCTATAATATCTGAGTAAGTTTTGATAGGATTTTCATGACACTGGACTTTTAAATTCTAAATTCTAATTTATACAATGGTTGCGGTATTCATATGCTAGTCAATATATTTAGCTACTGCTCGAAAACTTCGTCTGCGTGATTAACTTTATTTGAAATTAACTTTATTTAGAATTTTCCATCCCGTCCCGTTTAATCCCGCCCGTCCCGTCTCATTATCAATCAAGGCATGTAATACAGGCAAATCCCATCCCTTTGGGTATAAGAAAGTAACAAATATATCGGAATTCCTTCCTCATCCCACGGGATCACTAAATTATTCGGGATAAAAATACCCTAAGTGTTAATCCAGGGTGTGAGCTACCTCTATACCAAATTTCATCGAAATCCTTTAAATCGTTCCTGAGTTCATCGCGCACAACCTCACAGACAAACAGACAAAGATTCTAAAAATCATTGTTTTAGTTTCTATTACGTTAGTACATGTACCCCCCCAATCCCATATTAGTTTTTCTCATTTATTTTCTATGTACAGACATCGATAGGTTGAAAAAATTATTTGATAGATTAATATCCGATTCATGGAAGCGATCTATATTTAGCGCTAGCATTATTAGACCAGCGTTACCGGATGCCTTTAAATATAACATAGAAAACGGACATGCTATGACTGTGCAAGTCTGAATTTGCACCAATGTACTGGAACGTATGTGGGCCAATAACTGCGCAAACTTTGGTCCAAATGTCGATTCGAGACTGGTGCAACTCGCGTTTGCGCAAACGCACTTGAAGATTGTTGATTCTCTTAGGAATTCAAGATTATCTTCAGATCGCTTTAACGACGGAATTTGAATGAAAATTAAGCTGGTTATCAAATGTCAGTAGAGTTATTAGTCCTTAATGAGTTCATATTGCCCCTAAACTTAAGTAGCGCCGATCAAGTCAAATACCCGTAATTTATAGTTGGAGCAAAACTTTCTCTTCTCACTAATCAATTAGATCTCGAATAATAAATTACCAAACCGATCTAATTAATTACTAAAACTAACCAATATGTGACGTTACATTTTCACTCTGTTAAGTGGTATAATTATACAAGAGAGTGACACACACACACACACACACACACACACACACACACACACACACACACACACACACACACACACCACACACAGAAAGAGAGAAGATTTATTTATTAAGCAATTGCCTCGTCTTTGTATTGCATTGACACAAGACACAATATATGTCACTATAGGATTAAACTTCGGTGATGTTCTCAATTGTCGACGAATTTAAAAGATTTTTTCAGCTTAGTTTTCGCCAAAGCTTAGTTTTCTAGACTCACATTTATATAAGCGATTTCTCTTTGTTACAACTTACAATCAATGTTTTGAACCGTTCAATGTCTGTAGAATATTTCATTCAAACTCCGCCCACATTTTAGTTGATATAAAATTCACAAAAACATAAACTTCTTCATAATAAGTAGTGACCATCCGAATGCCTTTATAACAATTCTTTTTTCTTTTGATTATTCCTGTTATAAAAGATCCTATAGGAAAATAAAAATACCATAGCAATTTATTATTGCCTGCCGAAATTACTGCTTCAACGGTAATAAGTTTAACAGAAGACTTCCAGACTTCGTTAAGTGGTTGTCAAGTAGTAACTTAATAAGTACTTGGTCACAAATAAGACGCAAGTTTGTTTTCTTTAGTTATAAAATGCAGTATCGTAGCTAAGTACTGCGGACGGTAACCGAATAGTTTAACGCTATTATGTTTCATTATTCCTTCAGTATATTTTGTTCAATAGTTGATGAATAAGTTTTCAATTGACTTTTTTTTGCGAGAACGGCTATACGAGCATGCCATACGCCTGATGGTAAGCGCTACGACCGCTCATTAACAGTAGCAAACCGAACAACACCATGAATTACAAAGCAATGCTCGGCATTCAATTGCACTCGCCATCCTGAGACGTAAGATGTTAAGTCTCATTGTGTCCAGTAGTTTCTCTGGCTACAATGTCCTTCAAACTGGAACACAACAGTGCATTTACACTGCTGTTTGACTGGAGAAATAGACATTGCGCTGGCACCTACCCTCTTAATTATGAGAGAACTACCATCAGTGAACGAACAGTTGATTATTTGTTGTTTACGGTAATAAAGCCGGAATATGCTAATTTGTACCTCATTAGTTGTTGTAGACTGGATACGACTTAAGGACTTTCAAGAATAGAGTCTTCATTTTCTTAAAGGTATACAACTCAACGATGTTTTGTCTGTTGTTAGGGTGTTCAACTGTTCATGGGCGATAGTGCCAACTGATCATTATGTGGCCTATCTGCCAATCTCCTACATTAAAACCGTCACTAATTGTTTAAAGTATCCATATCAAAGTCCAGGTTATTACCATCCATGTACTCCCCATCTTCAATTTGAACTAACCTTGCCGCAGTGGTATCACGAAAATATTTTCTACAATCTATGCTGCGAAACTAGTCACATATTTGATATACTAGAACAACATTCGTCATTCAAAGTCACCAATATTGGCTCGGCCTATATTTATTCGATATTTTTAGCCCCGTGGCTTCACAAAGTGACGAATTTAGTATGAAATTTAAACGTTTGCTTGTGAAACCTAAAGAGATGTAAAAATTAGTTTTACAAATCATATGGTGGTTCTTCTTGGAATTTGTAAAGTACACTCAATTTGGGTGTCCTGGTGGCGCCTTTTTAACCATAAAATGAATGTGTTTCACTCCATTTTCTAATCTTAAACTCATCATCAATTATTTTTACTTTTTTAGTTGGGTTTTTTACTAAAGCGGGCATTTTAGATTTTTAAACTATTATTTTATACTCCACGAAATAATACTGCGCGAAATGAAATAAAGTAAACACAACGAGAAATTTACTAATATCATTAACATGTTAACAATTGACATTAATCTTTATTTACGAGTATTAGAATCGTTCTAAATTTAGTAACTCTAATGGAAAATTGGGTTACTCTATAGAAGATAAAAACTTGGTATTAGTATAATTAAAGTACGTTTCTGTTATACTAGATAGATAGATATTTATTACGAATGTCAATGGGCAAACTCCTACACACGAATATTGTACAAATCATCAAAATACACATTCTGCGAAATGAGCTCCTAAAAATATACTAGATTAGATTTCTTACGAAATACGTAATTGGTTACTAACAATAACAAATGTAAACACTGTCGCCCACGATGTTGACTCTACTTCAGTGTGTTAAATATATAAACATTTAATTTTTATTGAGCGTCCCTTTGCCCTATATCCAAATTACCGCTGAATTTATTTAAGCAAGATTCCAAACGGCCCTGTTTACTGTCCTAATCAACTTTGTGAAGTGCGAGGCAGCCGTAATGGGAGCGGATGGATAGAAAAACAATTATCTTGTTTGAAAAGGCTAACTTTCCGGGAATCGCGAAGTAAAACCTTGTAACGTTAAGTACACTAAAAGACGGTAAACTCGAAACAAAGGACGCCTTTGTTCTTGCAATATATCATTTTTTTTCTTGTCGTTGTATCATATGGTCTCGAGGTAAAGAGTAAGCATTGTTAATAGGCTAAGGGCTTGTGGGCAGATAAGGATTTGGTTTGGAATTTCAGGTCCGGGTCTCATATTTATGTGAGTTTTTCGATTTGGTAATACTTATATTATGAGTTACCAGGGACTGGAATTTATAGTCGGCATGGTGAAACCCTGGGACGGAAATAAAGTTGGTGAATAATGGGTGGTAATAGGGCATCTTATCTCTGAAGAAACATGCATGAACTATGTGTGTGTGTATTATTTTAATAGTCTAATTACGGAGAGGGAGCACGTGACAGGGGGTAATAAATGTATTGTCAGTTAAACACAATGATTAAAGATTAATCATTGGCTAATCACGCGTTTATACTCCAAAAATATATTCTTGAATTCATTGAAAGTAGAAACTAATAAACGTAATGTTATTTGCAATAGAAGGCAAAGAACTCAGAGACTAAAATAAGGTTAAACAACTTGTGTATTTAATATAGGAAATTTGATATTCGGCGACGTTGAAACAACACTGCTACTCGGCAGTTCATCATACATTGAAGATTCCAAGAATTTCTCAGTTATCCGACCTCAATTTTATATTCTATGGGGAATACACGCGCGCAATGTAATGTAAATTAATTCTGATATTTAGTGGAGTGGTGACGAAATACTTTTTCTCATATTTACCGCTATAATGCTTTGATATTTAATTAATAACTCTACTGGAAATGTGCATCTGCTATTTTTTTCTAGTCAATTATGATTCAAATTCTACAAACGTTTGCGGGGTCAATTCATAAACTATTTAATTAATTCAAAAAACGGAACATAAGAAGATAATATCGTATTTTTAATGATAAATTATAATATGTTCACTTTGTGAAATATTTGATTATGATTATTTGTGTTATATTTAAATAATAATAAATCATTTTAAATAATATCTATGTTAAAATGGAAAGGTAAGGACTTGATAACTGCTAAGTTAACTTGCGTGTGTTTGTGTCTGCTTATGTGCATGTCTGCGTGCTTATGTGCGTGCGAGCGTGCTTTCAGATTACGTTACGTTTCTTAGTATTTTAAAATATTGATCAATTTTCTATATTTAACGCCAAGCACTCAAGTGGAACTATTTAAGCATGACGTGTTCAAATAATTTGCACTGCTATTAGCTTGCATATGTAAAGTTCTTGTACACTACAAGGGGGATGATTTATCGCCCTCACTGTTTGCACGCCGTGATTAACAACCCTTATTCACAATTTTTATAAATACAATCCCTTGTTAGGTGACTTTAATGCATCGGTGTTTCTTCAGTAACCTCCTTATGTATAAATAGGGGATTTTAAAATATGATTTTCGAAATTAAAGTCTTATCATGATTTATCCGAGCCTGAAAATTTGTACATGTCAAAATCTAAATAGGACGTACTATAAAAGATCAACCAAGCAGTGCAGCACAATGTCAAAAAACACAAAGAAGTCATGACAGCCAGACGAATGTCAAACAAACAGAGCACTTTAATGCCAGACACATCTTTTAACATGACTTATCAAGTTATACGAAATGAAATAAACGAATCATGAAAATCTGTCTACTTGGAAAGCGTTCCGCGGGTGAAATGCGAGAAATAAATCCGATGGAATAAACACCCAAACGGAGGCAATACATTAAGCTTCTGTTATTTATTGTTGTCGAACAGAGCGATACCGCGCTCAATCATCAACGGTTTCCAATTACATTAAAATTTCAATTCATTCATCATGTTCACAGCAACGAGCGAATTCTTTTTTCGCCTGCCTGCCCTTTGATTAGATTCGGTAGCGAACAAACCCATCCATCGCGCAACCACAATAGGTCGCCGAAGCCACCTCCGCCGACTCTCGTTTTCCATTCGTTCCGCTGTCCAGAAATTTTCGCAATAAAATTAATCGTTCCAATAAAATTGGAGCCGAATAGAGCCACCCATGCATGAACATTTTTTAATTGGGTCCCTCTTTTTGCTCCTTTTGCGGGCAACCAAACGAGAAATCGAACTTGAGCGAAATCTCCCTTTACATTCAGACGTCTCAACTCCCTTCACTTAGATGTTAAGCGTGTACTTTCACTTTGAAACTTTTCTTTGAGATCTCGTGGGTGTATTTCCAAGAGTTATCGTGGCCGGAGTTGCGGTTGGTTTAACTATTCACTTTGCTCAAAAGACATTTTAATTGCCATTGACAGCGGCAATTCGGTCGGTTTTATTAGAAATGTTTTTTCTAATTATATTATGTATTCAAAATTAATAACACAGATTGTGAATTCTTTTTGGGATTCTTTTTTAAGTAGCTACAACACTACTTACTTACTTACGACTAGTTACTCGAGACCTTAGAAAACACATACAATATACATATTGTATAATTGTCACGCTTGTCTTTCATAGGGGTAGGCAGAAATTAATTATCTTCACTTTTCTCCAGCCAGCTGTATCACTTTAGCTTCAGTCATTATCATCAATATCTTCATCTATTCTGGTCGTTTAATGGTGTTTCTCATCTGACCTTTGTTGATGATATGACCGATGTGGCTTCCAGAAGTTTGACGAGGTCAACCACTGTCGACTCTTTCATTCACATTCATTGAATATCTGCTTCACAATCATGTGTGGCTTAAACAAATACTATTGTAAAATGCTCGTCATCAGAAGTTCAGAACCTATAAAACTTTTTACGACTGTGGTTGTCTTCTCTTAATAACATTATGTGTTGCTATGATTGAAATCTATCACAGAATATTAGAACATATTATAATCAGCAATTTAAAACGATCTCAATTATAATTCCAGTGTTAGCAGAGACCTACGAGATTTCGTACATCAGGAAGGAAAATTAGGTTAATTGTTATACTGGGTATAACCGTAGCTAATAGGTCATGTTTAGCAACCAAAATCCTTCAGCTAAACCATGATAGATAATTTCTTGTTGCTGTAGATATAGTTGCTTTTGCTTGTTATCCTACTTTAAAATTATAAAATAAGAACACGAGTTTAATAGTTAATATGGAAAATACTCCTTAATTTTCAATGTCACTGAGTTGTAGGATAAGTATTGAAATTTTGATTTAAAAAAACTTGTAACTTGATGTCACTTTTTACTTATCTTAAATTATGGTTTTATGACGAAGAGATTGAATACGAAATTACCAAGTAAAAACAGGCATGAAATAATAAAGCTGAAAATGTGTGATAAATTGTCATCTATTTATGGGATTTTTGAACCGTTTGTCCTTTAGTTCTGTGGTGCAATTAAAATTCCAAATAAAGTAGATTATCTCTATAGGTTGACATACTTGAAACCGTTCATAAACAGGGTGAAACTAAAACGCGACACACTTAGGTAGGTGTGACGGAATCAACTACCTTATACAGGCGGTACAAACACCCTACCACTATCTACAACGTATTGACATTGTGAGTAAAAAATATATCGCTATCGTTTACTTGCCATCAATCAGGGGGCGTCTACAGGACCCCCAAACAAAACACAGTGCGTTACATCCAACGCACTCAATCAAAGTGAGCAATTTGTTGCGTGTAAACGCAGCCTCCCGACGGATTGCATAAAAATCACACAAAAAACAAGCTATAACGATTCATCGTACAAACGAAAATATATATCCCCATTTTCATTTTCGACAAGCAATCGCGTTTAATGGGTTGAGCTTGATTCCCACTTGAGTTTGTTCGATTTTGTTTCATTTGATCGGTTCAGCGATTCATTGAGGTGTGGCGCGGCGGGCGGTGATAAAAAACGCCACGTCCCATTATTGGGCCATTTACATGAATAAAATTAACTCGGCCATTATGAGAAATGTGATTTCACATAACTGCTAAGTGATTAGGCGCGCCACGTGTTAATGTACGAATTTGTGGATGTATTAAAGTAGAAGCTTGATTATGTTTTATTTCTGCGAATACTAATGTAGTTTTATTATCGTTTGTAACGTGCCTATATAAGATATTCGCATAAATAAAGCCACGCCTGTCTCTCCGAAGGTTGCCGCTCACATCACCCACAGTTCACTAAATTAATTCACAATTCCCTCCCAAGATGTGTTAGGGAGTCAGCTTGTATTCATCTCTTCACTTCTCTTTTCAGCCATAGGAAGTCCACTGCTGAACATAGGCCTCCCCAAGGATCTTCACATTGATGTGTTGGAAGTGGCCTGCATCCAGGCGGCTTCCTTCAAGTTTAACCACGTCCTCCTTCCACCTTGTAGACGGTCGTTAGACACTGTGCTTGTAGTTATAGCGAGTACTAATTCCTCTCCGAAATAAATTAAATGAGATTTATTAAAAATAATCACATCAACCAAAAAATCGACTCACGGTCTCACGGGTCATATTTTATACCACTACCTCAATATTACTACAAAGCTAAAAGTTACTTTGCCGGCCTGACCTTAATAATTTAGTCACTAATATGAAACATCAGTGTAACTCGAGTGTCTGTATGTATATAGTGTTACTGCACTTAGTATTAAATGAGCCTTAAGGCAAAGTGTTAGTTACACCTCTTATGTTATGAAAGTGAGCCTAAAAGTGATGTAACTTTCAATTTTGATGGGCTATAAATAAAATACCTAGATATAGATTACATAAAATATAGATTAATAGCTTTCAGAAATAAAAGAAATGAAAGATAAACATATTTATTTTGTAAAATATGAGTCACAATAAATTTTATAAGATCTTCAGTTTAAAAAAAGTAGCTTCATGTTTTGCCTTTTATGGCGTACAAAATTTATGTTACATTTATTTTATATAAAATAATAGCCTATTCCTAAATTGGATTGAAATCACATTCGTATCATTCAAACGGTAGGCAGTGTTGTCACCAGTATCATACACCGTTCATCAAGCTAGTTCCGCACTTTAAGGTATAAAAATTCCAATCCAAGAAATTCGTACAAGTAATTTCACGAAATATTTCACGCACCTACCGTCAGATGCATTTTAATTTTGCTATATCTATACTAAAACGAAACTTTTGGAAACAGAGCACTTCTAACACTTCGATATGGAAGTCTATGTGTCTATATCTAGCTATGGCTACTTATGGATGAAGGTAGAGAGAAAGGGCATGGAAAAATTTTGATGCTATAAATCATAAGGGCAGTGAAGAAGCCCTAAATTTAGAAAAAAAAATGAGGGCAAGTATAACAACCAAATAGGCTCACCCAAATCCTCAGCATCCTCACTCCATTCCCCCTCCTGAGCCCAGCAGGCAGCCAGCATCACCAACAACTGAATCCACTTTACCGCGCACATTATAACTGTCTTACGTCATGTCACTGCACTTAGCTCATACTGCTTGTTTATTATCACTCGTCTTCAATTTTCAGTCTGAAGGTCCTTTTAGCTTTCATTGGGGTGGTCTTTGGTTCGTATTTTACCTGTAACAATTAATTTTCACATTACTTATGTCTAACCAAATGTATTTTTTATAGTGTTTAATGTTTTATATGTTTATTTCGTTTTCTGATACTTTTTTTTATCGTTCACATTACTTATGTCTAACTGAATACATATATTTTTATAGCGTTTAATGTTTTTTGTTTATTACTTTTTCTTACACTATTTTTTTGTTCGTCAGTGTTTGGCATCCTTATCTGTATCAGCCCATATACTTCCCACTGCAGGGCACGGGCCTCCTCTACAATCGCTGGCTACGCTGGCCTAGTGCGGGTTAGCGGAATTTACATACCCTAGCTTTTTACAAATCGCTACGGAATGCAGGTTTCCTCACGATGTTTTCTTTCACCGTTACAGTGCGTGATGATTGACTATCAGTGCCGTACACAGTACACATGACTCCGAAAAGTCAGCGGTGTGCCCTGGGATTTGAATCGTACGATCGTGAGCATGTGGGCAGCCGTGTACTGGTCCGTTACCAACAGGCCACCACGCACATGCACACGTATTGCAACAGTAGCTACTCCTTATATATTTCTATAGCCATTTGGAACTTCTATCCTAATTTGTGTTCTCCACGACAAAAAACTTGTACCTAAATTGGTCAGTACTATGTACATACATACGTAAACTCATGCCTTTTTCTCAGAAGGGGTAGGCAGAGGCGTCACCAGGTCACCCACATTTCGCCTTGTATGTTCCGTCCCACGGTTTGATAGGGGGCGAGTCTATCATCATATCGGGCACAAATTTCTGACTGATAATAAGTATAAAATCCAATACTGCCCGACCCGGGATTCCAACCCGAGACTTCAACTTTGTAATCATACCGTAGAACTACTCCACTGAGGCAGTCACTATGTGTCTGTTGTATTAATTATTATTTCCTTTGACAAAAGTGTATGTAATGATAATGCACATTATTAGGTAATTTGATTCCCGCCTTCGGCCTAATACTGTGAACAATGGGTTGACATAACTCCGATATTGAGCGCGTCACGGCAGCAGATAATAGGATGCTTACGTAGCAGATTATAGCAAAGCAGCTTTAATACTCATCGATATGGACAAACATGTCACGTAATGCATGTTACAGATTCGCCCACTAATTAGCTATCTGTCTAGTTCTGACGGGGTATTATTTTACCTACGTCGGCTTAGGTAAATATCTAGTTAGGTATTTAATTCTATAATAATTGTTGGCACTCAAAGTCGGTAAGTTGTAAACATCTTTGTTTTTGTTGACGTATGTGACTGTTGTCGAAAATAAAATAAATAAATAATAAATAAAAACCTACTTCTTTATTGGCACGATAAAGTAACCGACGAGAGAAATTCTAGAATAAGTGTTGGCACTGAAAGTCTGTAAGTTGTAAACATCTTTGTTTTTGCTGATGTATGTGACTAGGGTTTAAAATAAAATAAATAAATAATAAATAAAAACCTACTTCTATATTGGCACGATAAAGTAACCGACGAAAGAAAGGTTTTGGAGATACAATATATAATTAATCGTGATATTAATGAGTTCGTGCCTCGACCGATTGCCTCGGTGGCGTTGTTGTATTACGGTACGGCTACAAAGCTGAGGTCTCGAGTTTGAATCCCGGGTCGGGCAAAGTGATATTGGGATTTTCTATTCATTATCAGTCCGGAGTCAGGAATTTGTGCCCGATATGGCGATAGGCTCGCCCCCTATCACATCGTGGGACGGAACATGAAAGGCGAAATGTGGGTGTCTTGGTGGCGCCTCTGCCTACCCCTTCTGGGATAGAGGCGTGAGTTTATGTGTGTGTGTGTGTGAGTGTGTGTATTAACGAGTTCTTTTGTAAATATTTTAAGAAGTTTATATCAACATAGGTCTAATAATATCAATTTTCTATAAAATATATAACATGCGCAAAATATGGCTACATGTTTATTCAACAGAATAAAACTGGCTTGGTGATACCCCTGGTAAAACCATACAGCGTTAAATATAACACGTACGCATAATCCAACCTTTGACCTTTTTGTTCCGAATAAACCTTGATCGAAAAGGGCCCGAAGATTAAAATGAATTGGCCGTTCCGATATTTTATTGGCCTTAAATAATAAATTTTAAACAAGGTAGGTACACATGTAGCTATATCGCATGTATGTTTCAATTCGGGTAGAGTCTTCCTTTTATGAGAGGATTTTAGGCTTTATTTTACTAGGTAGGCTTAACAGCGTAATGTTTAATATTGATGAATTTATTACGAAAATGGTTATTGTATTGACAATAATTAATGAAAGAGAAAATCATATATTTAGTATCAAAGAATCCCTATAAGACTAAGCCCCTATCATGAAAATATCTGTTAATATTAAATTATTATTTGAATTTATGTGACTGCCTCGGTGACGTAGTTCTACTACGGTATGATTACAAAGCTCAGGTCTCGTGTTCGAATCCCGGGTCGGGCAAAGTGATATTGGGTTTTTCTATTCATTATTAGCCCGGAGTCAGGAATTTGTGCCCGATATGGCGATAGGCTCGCCCTCTATGAAATCATGGGACGGAACATACAAGGCGAAATGTGGGTGTCCTGGTGCCGCCTCTGCCTACCCCTTCTGGGATAAAGGCGTGAGATTATGTATGTATGTATTATGTATGTATGTAAATTATTTAAGGATACACGCAATAACTTCAAAAAGCCACTTCTACGTTTCGAGCTTGAACTTCTGCTTTCGCAGCCCGCACCCAGATGAGCATTATGATGTATGATGGCACGTCAAAAACAATGCCACGTTTTAATAAAAAAACACGATCACCTCTCACCACACTATATTTCAAACAAGGATCCACCAAAAACAGCGCGACTCGTTTATCTTCCTCACAAAATTAACCAACAAAACGACAAAACTACGAATTCCGCGGCCGGACGCCTCGACTGTCTCCGAGTCCAATTGAGCTGTCATAGCACCGCTAATGATGCGTCGGACATGACGCAATTTTCAAAATCATTCTTGATTTCTACTATTTCTGCGGTTATAAATGTTGGCACGGTATTTGCAAGTTTTAAAGTTGCAAGTTGTTTTGCAAGTATACCGCGATAGTCGAGTAACGAACTTTCTAACAATCGTATTTATAGTAAGTAGGTGTACAAGTACAGAGCGGCTGCACTGGATGCCAAACGATAGAGAATTGGAATTGTTTTACACTAAATCAATATCTTTCATAAACTGATCTTATTGTTAAATGTTCCGGTAGCAAGTGCACACGACGATAATCATTACAAATTAAAATAAACGCATCGTGTGCCAAAATGCTTACCAAGGTTGTGTCATATTATACCGAACAGTGAGCTTTTCTTTCAAGTACCTATTAACCATCGGGATGTTTACTATTACAGTACCGTTGGCCCAGTTGGCAGGAAGCTGAATTTGGAGACAAACCGCAAATATGAGACTTGCACTGAGAATAAAGGCTACGTTTGTGACAAACCGCCATCGTATGTATATCAAGCTTGGTGTCTGATTAATACTGCCCCCTTATTCTCCACCGTGACTGCAGGGGCTTGCGACTAAGGTGACGAAACCTCCACAGTCGACTCTAGCGCGGCTTACCTCTTAATTATACAAAAAGAACATTACAATAATGGTAATGCTTACGATATTATGCGTAATGTAAGTATATTTAAGTTACATCAAAAGGTTCCCCAATTAATTAGAGTGTATTGGCGAGACTCAAAGGGAATTGTACATGATATTCATATCTCGGCACGTATGCTTAAAGGTTTTCAATCCCCTGTCAGAAATATAAAACTTTGACGGTTCGTTACGCGTACACACTGGTAAATAATGTCTTTTAATCTGTACACAAGCGTCGACCCTTATCCGGGGAAATAAAAACTTTGCAAAAAGGTTGCGGGGCGGTAACGCAAAATTTATTTTTCGATTATGCTGTATAGCCGGTCAGACGGAAAGGGGTAAGAGTAGCCGGGGCTATACGGTGTTTGAATTTTAGTGATTGTTAAATTTTTAATTAAAATATTGATGAGGGATTTCACTTGGATCTATTTCATAATTTTGTAGCAAGTATCGGCATCACCGCCTTAATATTATGCCTGTGTTGAGCGGCGCATTTATTGTCACTGAGGAAGATGATTTAAAAAGTTATAACTAAAATGAACATCATAGTTTTTGCGTTGCGATAGTTCAGCGCTAAATTTTTAAACATCGATAATGTTTGGTTTACCCATAACTTATACAAAATACACCTTAATTTGCACAATATCAGCTAATTTCTATTAAAGAAATATCCCTATAAAACTAAGCCCCTATCATGAAAATACCGGTTAATATTAAATTATTACATACATAGTACATACCCTATATACATAAACTCACGCCCTTTTCTAAAAAAGGGTAGGCAGAGGTGCTACCAGGACACCCACATTTCGCCAATGTATGTTCCGTCCCACGATGTGATAGGGGGTGAGCCTATCGCCATATCGGGCACAAATTCCTGACTCCGGGCTGATAATGAATAGAAAAATCCAATATGCCCGACCCGGGATTCGAACCCGAGACTTCAGTTTTGTAATCGTATCTCAGTACAACTACACCATCGAGGCAGTCGAGGCATATTCAATTATTATTTGAATTTATTCCTTAAAACCAGTGTTTTTCTAAACCAAACACTGCACTTAGAATGCATTTATGAATTTTAAATACGTAAAAATTGTTTCTCTGTTTATTTGCCTACTCAGCGCGAGGGTTAAAATGTTTACCTAAATATTGAAAAAGCAAATACACATCTAGGTCGCGCATTAAATCTATCCGCATTTTCATATAAATCCGTTCTATTCTGAATTAAAATTATCCCTATTACACTAAACTAGTTCATCCCCGGTTCTAAAAATTCAGCACTTAATCCAATGACTCCTATAGAGCCTAGCTTTTTTCTAGGATTTAAAGTAAAGTATAATAAATAATAATAATAATAATAAATACACCCAACAGTCACATACATAGTCCTGACCCCACACTAAGATCGAGTCTTGTGTCGTGGGTATCAGAAACTACGAGAGACTTTTCGGTCTCACAAACACCCAGACCCGAAACAAATACCTGTGGTTCACACAAATATTTGTTTCGGTGCGGGGATCGAACCCGCGGCCTCTCGTTTCACAGCCGGCGTCTAACCAACTGCGCCACGGAGGCTGTCGTATCTTATTGTAGAAGCTATAATTATACATAAGCTATATTACACGGTTAAAGATACGTCGTAGTGACCTTCATGTATCGCTTTTCGCTCTTACCATCTTACAGCTTGTAGTCATTTTATTTTGACAGTGAAAAAGTAAATCAAAAAGTCAGCATTAATCGGAGCGCCAGAATGAAATAAGAACGACTTGAAGAAGGGATATGTCGAAGCTAAAATTTCGGGCGAAAAGACAAACAAAGGCAGATCGTGCTAGTGAATTTTGTGCGATCATTAGCATATGCAAGTTGCCTTCGACCTTATGGTGACTGTGATCGGTCAGTCAAACCACTTGTTTTAACTTCTTTATAACAGTAACATTATATCTTAGTGTATACAAAGCTATTTATGAAAAAATGTTTTAACATAAAGTTTGTAAATAATACCTTCTTTATTTATACGCAACCTATCAGCTCCCACTACTGGACGTAAGCGTCAAATCATCAAGCGTCAAGCATTATATTAATAACTAGCGTCTGCGTGATTAACTTTATTTGGAATATCTCATCCCGACCCGTTATATCCCGCCCGTCCCGTCTCATTCTTAAAGCATGTAATTCAGTCCCATTCCATCCCTTTGAGTATAAAAAAGTAACAAATATATCGTTTGTTTTATAAGTGTTAATCCAGAGTGTCAGCTACCTCCATACCAAATGTCATCGAAATCCGCTAAGCCGTTTCTGAGTTTATTGCGCAAAACCGCACCGAAAAATCGACAAAAAATCTAAAAAATATTGTTTTGAGTTCTATTACGATAATACAGACCCTCCATATTAGTTTTTTTATTATCTTCCATGTACAGACATCAATCGGTTACATTATTATAATATGTACATATATTGTATAGTTTGAATACACACACACACATTACACAGATATTACACAGATGACAATAAAAACTAAATTATCAAAATTGCAGAAACTTATCTCTTGTGTGTATATTCTATCTATTTTACACAGCGCGTGCCATTATGTGTATTGCAATCTCTTTGTAATGCAGGTACATTAGCGAATCAGGTATTGACTGGACATATTAAACCTTTTCCAGAGACATTTATATTTCGTAATTAATTGCTACCTCTATTTCGCAGCTTTTATTATTTATTACTCTTTCTAAAAACATAATAATACGAGTATATGTCTATCAACTCGTATGACAGTCTCCGTGGCGCTGTTGATAAGACGCCGGCTGTGAAACAAGAGGTCGCGGTTCGATCCCCGCGCCGAGTCAAACTTTTGTGAGGCCCACAAGTATTTGTTTCGGGTCTGGGTGTTTGTGAGACCGAAAAGTCTCTCGTAGATTCTGATATACCCGACACAAGATGGATGGATGGATGGACTGTTGGATATATTTATTGTTAATATTATTAACTAGAATTTTCCGACGCTGTCTTTATTTTTTCGGAGCAGCCTAATATGTTACTTTTTTCCAGGTCAATTGTATTAGTTCTCTATATTTTTGTCACACATCCATCCATCTTTCCAGAGGTATCTCTCCTTTAATCCATCATCGCATAATATTTTTGTCACTTTTCTCATTAAACGAGTTTCGTTTTTGTCATAAGGTGTCTATTTCGTACTGAAGAAAATTACAGCCTTATTCGACTAGGGTATCGGTACATATTTTATATCAGAAACTAGAAGTAGTTATCTGTGATTTGATATATTTTTTAAACATTTAATTTTTTTGATATCTGAATAGCAAATACTTGTAAAATGCTACGATAAATAATTCTAAAATGAACTTAAATAGCTCTACCAAACAAACATAGGATACAAGTAAAAGGTACAGAATCTAGCCATATCCTGTATCGCATAGCTGGTGCTACATTCTTTAATAATAAATAATAAATACACCCAACAGTCACATACATAGTCCTGACCCCACACTAAGATCGAGTCTTGTGTCGTGGGCATCAGAAACTACGAGAGACTTTTTGGTCTCACAAACACCCAGACTCGAAACAAATACCTGTGGATCACACAAATATTTGTTTCGGTGCGGGGATCGAACCCGCGGCCTCACGTTTCACAGGCGGCGTCTATCCAACTGCGCCTATTCTTTGTATTCGCTTATTGACCACCATAGACGATGATTAACCAAGTTGCCCATATGGTTGATATTTTTCCTACACGCCGAGTAAATTTAAGTGAATAAATAAATTTATGTTGGATAACCTTTCATAGTGACCCACGAAGGGAGTCGGGTTCATGGTTTTCCCTGTATTTTCAATTCACTTACCATCAGTAGCATTCCTACCCTTCGCCGTGCCCAGTATATTCAAGCACTTTTATTTTTATGTGATTTTAGACTGCCTCGGTGGCATAGTTGTGCTACGGTACGATTGCAAAGCTGAGGTCTCGGGTTTGAATCCCGGGTCGGGCAGTGATACTGGATTTTTCTATTCATTATCAGCTCGAAGTCAGAAATTTGTGCCCGATATGTCGATAGACTCGGCCCCTATGACATCATCTACCCTTTCTGGGAAAAAGGCGTGAGTTTATGTATATATGATTTTAGAAAGAACAAAATGCAATACTTCATAATTATTAATTCATTTTACTTCGCTAAGTTAAATCGTCGATCTAATGGTCTTGCTTCATCTACAAAGTACTAAGTTTCACGATCATGTTAACCCGTGTCAAAGCTGTTAGTTCTTATAATAGCTCTCACAACTTCATCGGCTTTCTAAATTCAATGGTCATCCTTACTTTTCATTTCAAAAACGTCTTTATCGACGTTAAAAGAATTTTGTAGTACAATTTCGTTTCAAATCTTTAGGTATTTGCAAGTTTTACAGGTTAATGTTTTTACCAACCTATATACCTATTTATGGGATTTTGATTATATATACTTGTACCGTAGGCACATATATCTAAATATTGCAGTAATTTAATCTATGGCGTATCTAATTGTATTTCACGCATCTCCCATATTAACTCTATGTAATGTTCCTCTTATTTGGATTCGATGATGAATCATGAAATATATTATGTGTATGTGCAATTTACGTGGTAATATTATGACAGTGTATCATTGGTACTTGGAATACATGATCGCGGTTCAGAGATTGTTTCATTTGAGAACACCCCAGCACATCCTAATTATGATTGGTAAGAATTTATAGAGTTATGTTAGTTTATGTCTATTTCTCCCGCCAAACAGAAGTGTAAATGCACTGTTGTGTTCCGGTTTGAAGGACATTGTAGCCAGAGTAACTACTGGACCTATTGAGACTTAACGTCTTATGTCTCAGGATGGCGAGTGCAGTGGAATGCAAAGCAATATTTTGTAATTCATGGTGTTGTTTGGTTTTCTACTGTTCACGTGCGGTCGTATCGCTTACCATCAGACGAAAGGCATGCTCGTCTCGCCATTCATCGCAATAAAAAAGTCGCAAGTTATATAAAGGTACATCGCACGACACTAGGCATACATTATAGGTACTTCGAATTGGCATTTATACATGTACGATCATCAATGCATTATAATAGTTTACCATTCACAGAAAAGGTTCCCAGAGGAAGACCATTACGAAAATACAGCGCAAACACAAATTGGATACATGTAAGCAAATCGAAAGCACGTATCAGATTTATCAATAAACGTGAGCACGGGAAATGTTTTGTTGCAAAAACGTAAATCTTGTAAGTGACTGTATCGTAAGACAATTTAGTTTATCTCATTTTTTATTGAATATAAAATGCCTGACTGCGTACCTTTCTCTTATCCGATCGGGTTATTTATTGCACAAGTTTGTTTTTGACCGCCTCACGTACTTTATAGGGCGAACCTTTCCTATCCCGAATTGCCAATTGCTATTTGATATATACTTTATGCTGTAACTTTTCCATCTCATATTTCTTAGATTTTTTTCCCTGTTTTTATATACTTGCATAACCGTTTTGTGACTTTGTGTTTGTTTCATTAGTCTATTTGTTTAGTTAGACGGAAATTCAGTTCGATCTTTAAAAATACCTTGTATAACATAGTAAATACAGCAAATTCCATAAAGATAGACGATTATAAAATTATAATTCAAAACTATTTTTACAATACATACTTATCATGTTTTTTTTATTGTCATGAATGGAGCGACCAGCTTGCCATTCGCCTGATGATAAGCGATACAACCGTTCATGACAGTATCAAAACCAAACAACACCATGAATTACAAAGCAATGCTTGGCATTCCACTGTGCTTATCATCCTAAGACATTAGATGTTAAGTCTCATTATGGCGAGTAGTTACTCTGGCTGCAATATCCTTCAACCGGAACACAACAGAACATTTACACTGCTGTGTGGCGGGAGAAATAAATATTTCTGTGGTACCTACCCAGGCGGCCTTTCCCATATTATGAGAGACCTTCCACTGGAGTAAACTTCAAAAATCAGTTATCATCTTCAGATCTACTCAATTCTGAGCTACAATTATGCTCTTAAGTGGCTATGAAAATCTACTTTTAGATTTTTTTAATACACGACCAAACACTGAAATCATAATATACTTATCGATATACGATTCAGCAATTCCACCGGCATAGAATTTGGCCCACCTTACACAAAACATTGACAGGCGGGTGCTGGTTGCAAAAAATGCTTTCGTCGTACCGTATTTTCGTTTCGTTTGGAGGTTCGTTTTTCATCTATTTTTGCTTACTCGGCTGGTACCCGAGGGCCGGTGTGTTCAGCGTTATTCCGACATCAACTTTATTGTGTTTTGCAAAATATTGACATAATTTAGTACACAAATGTTGATGTTTATCTTTGTAAATTATTGGACGGGATTATTTTAAGGACTTGGTGCCGAATTTTTAGGAGTTTATATTTTCTATCGATATTCAAATGTTGATAAATGGTCATATTTTTAGTACTTTCAATTTGGATTGTCTAGAAAGAAACATCGTGGTTAATAAAAGATAATTAGTATTTAAAAGAAACGCACAAAGTTATTACAATCGTTAATGATTAGATCGTTAGCAAAATATCCTTTTCTCCCTATTTATTAATATTTTTAGTTGGTCGAGATATTTTTCATTCCTTAAAAGATATAAAAATATTATTATTATAGCTATATTATATATTTATACCATATAAACGCGATAAAGCCAGGGATGACATATAAACGAGTCTGATAAGCAACAAAAGCATAGGTATTACATAAAGACAAATTACATTGATATAGATCATATTCCAGTTTGATGTATTCATATCTTACGCCAGTAACAAAGCTAACACGTAAATATAAATACAAATGTTACATTAAGCAATAACCCTCTAAGCGTATTCTCTTTGTTTCCGCGCGAAACATTATCGTCCTCCATAAAAGATAAAGCTGATAATACCGTTAAAAGCAACAAAAAAAATCGAACGAACACGCACGTTATGTTCCTCGGCCATGTCCTGCGATAATGACGGGTTAAGGTCCGATATGACCTCAAAACCGTACGCGGCCCGGTCAGAATGGGCGCCCATGCCTCGAAAAGACTCCCTCCCAACGACAATGCTGAATCTTTTATTAGTTTCGTGAATGGACGGCCAGTTGACATAACCGTCGGCGACATCTGTTGTGATATTACGCCATCTTTCCAGTGCGGAGTTCCATCGATCCCCGCCCGGATCGAGTATTTTTGTGCACGTGGAATTTCTGAGAGGGCCGAATTGAATTCACCGGTGTGTAGGTGTTGTGCGGAAAATTGCTGGGCTCGAAATGCGCCGCACTCATCAGCTGACTTTTGTAATGCGTTGTTGACACGACATTTGGAGAATGGAATAGGTTCTAGAATTTTGCTGTTTACTTTTGTATTGCAATGGGATAGGTGACTCGGTTAATAAGTAAATTAAGCAATTATGGGTTGATACATTGTGTATTTACTGTAACTGATGTTACAGTAAATACGCCACATTTTTTTAAATTTGTCTATTTGTGTCTTAAACAAGAACCAAATACAACTTAAATAAATTATTATACATAATAGAGAAATAATATAAAATGAATCAGTGTGAATCACGGTCAAGCAAGTATCAAAAATTAATAAATTATTAAATAAGGATTGTACAATCAACACAATAAGATCTGCTTACTCCTTTACCTATGTGTCTTTGAGGCCAACAAATATGTCAACTTTGAAAAAACCACCACAAAAAACACGATGTATTAATGGCAACAATTATTCCTCCATTTGAAATGATACCCCGCGGGAACCCACGTGATTTATGCGCAAACATATTTATGTTTAATCTGTACGTTTAATAAATTGCAAAAGGACAGCCAGATATCATGAACGAGTTAAATAACCGTCCCAAAGGGTTTGCGAACGTTTCCTATCCTTTCGGTTGTATCTCAGAGTTTCGTTGCCCACAGGAATAATAAGAATAAAAGAGTGTTAAACTTTCATCCAGTGGTCGGTATGGCCTATACTGTACGTCCCGTGAGAAGGTTCAATGGTAATTGTTTGGAAATTATTCGCTTTCCGTGAAGGAAACACTCCTACCTGGAGTATTTATTTGTTTATTTTACTACACTTTTATTGTTGTAGTTAGAAAACTTTGAAATGTAATATCAACACCAAATCGGAGTACTACTCTATCTACAATAGAACTGTGTCGGCTTATATGTTTTTGTATCTATCATGTAACTTAAGTTCTGTAGCTTGATACTTACATTTCGTTTTCGATTTGATGATCCATGACTTACTTAATGGTAAGGGTTTTAAAAAATAATACAGTCTATGGAAATCATTTAATTTAATCCAAAACATTTACAGAATTGAACTCAAGACTACACAATACAGACCGAACAATTAATCACGGGACCAATGAAGCGACAGGCTAAACCTCGTAATCCTTTTTATTTATGGTCAAAAAAGTTAAGTTCATCTCGCGAATAAGTCTCTAGGACAGTTGGGTGTCATTAAACCTCCGGCCACAAGGATTATTTTTATTTCTTCGCCAAGATTTATTTTCCTTAGATTAGCATTCCTCTTATTTATGCTAATGTAATTTTAATGGCGTCGCGTTTTTCGGCTAATTTCATTTTACGAAAAACTCCGTGGATTTGTTTAAAAACCCCAGCTTAATAAGGCACGTTCGGTGACAATTTTGCTTTAATAAAATTTAAATTATCGGCCTAATTAAGGGATAGATGGATCTTATCACAAGATTAGACGGGCCATTACGCTCGCTAAGAAATCTGGTATAATAAAATTATGTATTGTTTTCAATTTTTTTATTAAATATTTAATAAACGTTAATGTCATAATTTTCAGCGAAAAAGCAGTATTATACGAGATGTTTTCGTAGTTTATTTATGGTAGTTATGCCCATTATGATTTGACTATAAAATGCGAACTATTCGGCAACTTTAAAAATATTACCTACAGGATATTAAATATACCATGTTATAGTGAACTGAGAAATCTTATTACAATCTTTAAAAGGCTCGGGGTTTCGAAACAATCAAATTAATTAAAATTTATGCCATCGTTGGAGACGCTTTTAAAAAACAGGCAGCCTCGTCACATCCAATACAGACAATACAAGCAAATATTAAATTGACATCGCTAAACCACACGGCATCACATATCAGTTTCCAAACGATGGAAGTTTTACACAACGGCAAATAAGTCGTGACCGTCTTGGATTGTCAACATGCCACCGAGCCGGGCAATAAGTCAACACGCCCCTGTGGGTAAGTCACGGAACGTGTATCGGAAAATTCGGATTGAAAGAAATTCTGTAGTCTATCGAGCCCGACGCGGACAAACAGCCGAATGAACGTAATTGTCATCCACTACCACGGTGTTCTTTTGTGGACACAAATGCACTTATCCCTGGTTTGATTTGTTAACTCGACTTTCGGAGTACGAACGAATTCAAAGCGGATTTTGATGACATTCTAAGTTCGGTCAAATTGAGATGCGTGTGGGATATCGTATTTCTTTTGACATGTAGCTGGATTTCATATTTTTTCATATACATGCAGTTTTTATTGGATTTCTGTTTTATCATACAACAAACCAACGGACCAACCTATTATTTTGGTGTAGAGAACGTTTATCAAAGAGAGAATGACAAAGACCATTTATTCAGAAAAACACGGGTGTCTTGTAAGCCGAGTTTTTTCAATGACTTTGATTTTCATGTCGTCAATTTTGCATCAGTTTTGATTTTCAAGCTTGGTATTTCATACTGGTACGAGGGAGTGAGAACAACGCATCTGAGGGTAAACGCAGTGCAATCCAATATCTACGATAGATAGTTATCTCTTGCCGGTTCATACAATTACGCTGGTCTGGTCGAAACTGGATATACACAAGCTGGACCCGAAATGCGACTCACTTGGGCGGGTCACTATAACGGGTTTAACACCTTTGTACACAATAATCGCTTTTCTACCGTTCAAAACCTACTAGTATTCTATTACAACTGAATACAAATCTACGTTGTTTAAAAATAAACGCATTTAAAAAACATCTAATCTTCTCAAAACGTCTGGATGTCTTTCGACATTATGAACAGGCACCCAAATGGAATTCGCCTTATAAATGTTATGTCTGGCTAATTAAATAATTATATTAAATATTCCAACAATTGTGAAATTTAAAAATAAATCTCAAAAAATTATTGTATACTTACACCTCAAAATTACGTAATTGTATATTGACTCTTATGCTTTCCCCAATACTAAATATCTTCTTATCTTAATACAAATATATATTATTTCTTGGAAAAAGTAATTTACTTTTCTATAACACAAACTCAATCTCCTGATATAATCCAGATATTGATATCGTCAAATAGATTTTGGGGATTCGTATCATACACGTATTTGGAGTTTAGTTTATACGACACATATTCCAGCACTTATCTGGAGATGAAAAAATCTTTTCTTTATAAAAAATATCGAGACAAAGTTACCAATCATTTTATTGCTTCTATTGGTAATAAAATCAACTTCTTTTGTTTAATTGCATGATGTTTATAATAATGGTCTCAAATGGGCGTCCAAAAACAGCGGTAAATATGGATTTTCAGGCCCGCCAAAATTGAAGGACTAGCAGCAATGGTTTTGCGCCGGGCGGTTACGCTAACGTAAATTGGTGCGCCTTTCGCCCTGGAATGTGCGGTGCCAACCATAATGCGTGTGACGGTCACCGAGGGGTTTTAGTCAGTATGCTGGCATAGGGTAGGTGTTATGTATCCCAGAAGTGGGCTACCGTAGACTATGGTGACAAAACTGTCATTAAAAACGCAATTGAGTTTCGGATATCGAATAACTCGGCATGGAGTGTCTAACTGGCGGGAGACAGCTATGCCTCGACAGTGGAAATTGTATTTGTATCGCGCGGTTTCGTAATGTGTCAGTATTAAAAATACCGCTTTAGAGCTGAACAAAGGTCTTAGTCGTTGAGCAACAACTAGGTAAATTAAAGGGGGATAAGTGTTAGATAGGTTATGAGTTTAGATTTATGTAATGGTCTTACACGATTTCAGATGAGTGTTCTTTCGATAGAACATAGAGAAGGGAGACATTAGGAGACCATGTAGAGATACGAATTCGCTATAAATTTGTGGACGAAATTATCAGACAGACAGAAGTGGAAAGAAAGAATAGTCATTGCTGTTACGTTTTTTTTTATTGCAATAAATGTTGAGATGAGCATGCCATTCGCCGGATGGCTCATTGAAAGTAGCTAATCCAAACAACAACATGAATTACAAAGCAATGCTTGGAAAAAACCACTGCGCTCGCCGTCCTGAGACATAAGAATTAAGATGTTAAGTCTCATTATGTCCAGTAGTTACTGTGGCTTTAAGATATACTATTACTCTCCTGCAGTGGCTAGAAAATCCATGGTGATAAAAAATCGAAAATCCGTAGTAATGCTTGAGTTATTTATTTACTGCATAAACTGTTGTACTTTTTTTAAAACAGCCATTCAGTTGTCGACTTCAATTTTGCGATTCCGTAGCGGCTCGTTGACGAAGCATCTTTTTTTAAAAGGTTATTACTCCCGCGAGCACTTTTAAAGTAATCAACGTGATGTTTTTTAACATAAATATTATCATTTAAATTATGATGGAATTTCATTGTCCATGTATTGTATTAGAACGTATAGGTTTTCATTTTATTTGTGCAGATATTAAATTCTTACGTTTTAATATCAATCAATATTTAAACGGTATTTATGTATATTCATACAAGGGTTCAGAGAAACCTCATAATTTAATGTTTCTAATGCTTTAAAGTAAACCTAAACAAAGAAAAGTCAATGTATACGTATGTCATTTCGCAAAAAAGACCAAAATTGATGTAGTAATAGTTGTTTTATATTACAAATAATTTGTATTATTTGTTTAAAGACAAACCATGTCTTTTTTTTCTAAAATTGAAACTTCAGCCATTTCCACTTAAACTTTAAATAAACAAACTTAATTTTCACAATTATTTATTAGTTAATACGACTGCACCAAACCTAATTATTTGATCAATTCGTAAATGTTTTTAATTTGAAAAAAGACTATGCGGTCACACGCCCAACAAGCTTACCGTTCTCTAAATTCGGTTGGCAAGCAAAATGTTCGGAGCTGACCTACTCGCCAGAGCTGCTACGAACGACAATTATTTTCAAATAAATTTGTTTTTACTCAACAGGATTTTCGAAGCGTCCGGTATTGGATTCTGTTTATTTTAGATTTGACAAACGCTGTTTTTGTTTGTTTATGTATTTCCAATGGTATACTTCACGCATTTGATTTATAAAATTTTAATATTCATAGAGAATAATACTGATAAACCAAAAGACAAAAGTACAATACACCCAACAGTCACTCACATAGTCCAGACTGTGGGGTCCGGACTATGTGACCCACGACACAAGACTCGATCTTAGTCCACACTAAGATCGAGTCTTGTGTCATGGGTAGCAGGAATTACGAGAGACTTTTCGGTCTCACAAACACCTAGACCCGATACAAGTACTTGTGGTTTACATAAACCTTTGTCTCGGTGCGGGGATCGAACCCGCGCTGTCAAAGTAAGTAATAATTAAAACTATACATTGTACAGACATACATAATAAATAAACTCCCAATTTTTGGCCCAAAAGGGGTAGACAGAGGCTAACAGGACACCTACATTTCGCCTTATGTATCCCACGATGAGATAGGGGGCGAGCCTAGTATTGGTAGAATTTTATCAGCAACATGATTTATTAATGATATATGAAAGTGGATTAAATTCTAATTTTGTTTTTCCTCATAGTCATTTCAAGCCATACTTATCGGAGAAATGTATGTGGGAACTGGGAATAGTTCCGTGTCGGGTCAAAATCAAACAATGATGGTTTGGATGTTCTTCACTTTAATTATCTTCTTTTTTAATTTATCTTTACGTCGTACGTCGTGCACGTCTTCACGTCTTCCAGACTCTACTATTCCGCCCTTTCATATGTCAACATCTTATTCATTCATTCTCTAACTCTTTCACTCTTTAGTACTTCCATTCGTTATCTCTTTCACATAAACTACGTTCCATATCAGTCATTCGTCTAACGTTTTATTCTACCCATCTTTCATCATAATATTCAAATCCTACATGTATACAGTACTAACATATCCAATGTGGCTAATTTTTATACCGCTATGGCAAATTAATTGCTCTGCATCTGATTGTAAGTGCAATGCTATATTGTGACCCCAGAAAGGTTTCTCGTATCTTCAGAACTCAGAAATATATTGTAATATGTGACTGTCGATAATAATGTGCTAGAAAGTTCAATTTTTTTTTAATTATAGAGGTTGCTATCACGCTGTATAATATTTAACAAACAAATACATAAAAAATCTGCAAGAAGTTAAGTGTAATAACAAATTTATCAAGTGACTTTTACACTCAACGTGTTCTTAATTAAAATCTTTTTAAGTTCATGTTAAACATTCATAAAATAAATTTGGAAAAATGGAAAACTAACATTAAAAATTATCAATTGAAACTTTTGAACAATTATTTATAATTGCATACTTATAATGCTAAATTCTACTCATTAAAATTATTTATTTCTGTTAGAAATTAAATAATAATCATATATTTATTTACACTTAGGTAGGTACATAAAATACGGAATTAAGACGCCTTTCTTTATTTATATTAGGTGACATCGGATGTTTTTACATTCGTAGTGCGGTTCTAGGCGTAGAAAATAAGATGATTCGATTTGATTTAAGACGCGTCGTGTCCCATTGGATCGCATCGTGTTTTAATAGTTTGTTTCCTTCTTTAGAGTATGTTCCATTGCGCCATGGATACTTATATAATTACAAGTCTGCGTACTCCTAAGAAGATGCGTATGTAGCAATTAAATACATAATTATTCAGCCGACTAATAATCCGCGTAATACGCATTCCTCTTCCGATTAACATAAGTAGCTTTTACGCCTCAATTATCGTCGCTTATAATTATCAACTACGTAATAGTACCTGGTTAATTTATTAAACTAGTTCATACATTCAAATGATATATTTAATGATAAGCCAAACCGTTAATGTTAGTATTAAGGTGGCTACGTACAGCTTAACAATTTAGCTAACCATTTTGGTTTTGATCGTAAATATACGAGTAGATCATGATTACGTGGTTGAATATGTGAATTTATACACTAGAATATGCATGATGGCACATTGCAATACATTATTTTTAAATCGGCATGACAATAAATACACCCTACAATCACATACATATTCCTGACCCCACACTAAGATCGAGTGTTGTATCGTGGGTATCTGACGATACGACAGTCTTTTCGGTCTCACAAACAGCCAGACCCGAAACAAATACCTGTGGATCACAAATATTTGTTTTGGTGCGGGGATCGAACCCACCGCCTCTCGTTTTACAGCGCGGCGTCTAACCAACTGCGCCACGGAGGTTGTCAAGACAATACGTTGTTATTATCCTATAAACTCTGAACTGCCTTTCATTAGAAAAAATCTGTATCCAACCCAGGATTGTCTAAGAAATTTTGTAGTATATAAAGACCACTATTTCATACTTCTCTATGTACTTTTAATGTCATTGAATGTCATTGAATGTATAAATAACATTAATAAGTAAATATCTGGTTGGTCGACGCAATTATTGTCTGTGTCCGCACATCGCTGCATCTCATGACCGTGCTATGAACATGCCAGGCAAAAAACAATACACTTACATACGTTTAGATTAATTGCTTATTATTCTATGTAAAGTCACATTTTTTCTGGAAAGACAATGGAAAACGATAAAATAAGGTTATCGATGGCAAAAATACTTGTAGAACATTTCTATATCAGCCCATATACGTCCCACTGCAGGGCACGGGCCTACTCTACAATCGAGAGAATCGATTGAGAGTGGTTAGGCCATATAGTCCACCACGCTGGCCTAATTCGGGTTGGCGGACTTACATACCGTAGAAATTTTTTAAAATCGCTACGGTATGCAGGTTTCCTCACGCTGTTTTGTAGAACATTTAGAACAAAGTAAATAGTCATTTTCAAGGATATGAATAAGAATTATATTTTCATTTTTATTCTTTTCATTCGAATAAAATTATATTTCCTGAAAGTTTAAATAGCTTAAATGGTTTTGACGAACTTTATTTCAACCCAAATGTACAATACACTCTATCTCGTGAATAAACATTTTTGTTTTCGAACCAGTTTTATCAGGTCCCATATGAATTAATTAGGACGACATGTTCATCAAAACATGATAAATAAGGACACATTTCGTCATTAATTTCCAAGCTTGGTTTATAAATGAGTATTAAATATGTACGGCTTATTACAAAAGGCTTTGGGTTTTCCATTAAATTTTACGCGAGTCCAATTTTCTGTTACGGGTACTTAGTCTCATCTCTCACGGTTCCTTGTGTACTTTAGTTGAATTCACTGATAGTAATATAGTTTTATCTAAGTAAATTCTCAATGTCACAAGACTAGGTGAAAAGTATATTTTAGTTTTTCAACCTAATTGAAAAAAAAAGGATTAAAAATTATATTTAAAATATGTATTTAGCGAATTCAATTAAGAGGAATTTTATCTTTAACGAAAACAAAAAATAATATATTTAATTATATTAATTAATATTTAAAATATATTTATGTGAAATAATTGACAAATGGAATGACGTATATGTCTATAACATATTACATAATGGATTAAACGTCAATGGTAAAATAATAGCGAAATAAAATGCATGCCTTAATTCAGCTTCTCAAAATTTTAATACAGACATAATCAATTCACTCCACAAAATTAAATATTTTTCTTAAAACATTAACTCACCTAATTTAGCTACTCTGTTAAATATTTTAAATGAAGCTTAACTTTGGCTTTTAGGCCACGTTTCAGTTCAGAATTAGTATTCCACGCTCGTGGCAGGCTTACTGCCATAGATAAAAATGTGTTAACAAGCTATTGTCAAGAAATAAACAGAGCCGGATACTTTTATAGACTACAGATTTATTGTCGGACCTTGGGACACATGAAAGTAAAATAGGGTTGAAGATTCTGTCAACGAAAAATCAGGCCTTTTTTATTCGTCACAAATTGAATTTATTTATGCACGAGGATACAGGAATATTATTTTCATGTGCGTAAGATGTATGGTATAATGTTTTTACATAATGTATAGATACTGTTGTACCTTATAAGCAAAATCAGGCTACGTTTTCATTCGTAACAAATTGAATTTATTATTACATAATTGAGTTATTTTTACAAAATATATCTAGACAAAATTAGGTATAACGTAGCCTTAAAATATCTAGTCAACAGTAAATTGTTTTATTAATGTTAAATGCTGCTATTTGTTTAACTTGCTTATATGTAATGTTGTATTTTTCAAAAAAAAAAAACGAAACAACATGCAAATATTGTTCGTTCATGTTTTCTATATAATTTTAGAGAATATTTCAAAACTTTCAAGGTAAATTCCGTAGAATACTAGTCTAAAATAATAAATAAAAAAAAACATTATAACATAGATATGAAATATTAATAAATTACCTTTTAAAACATCGTTTACATATTATCATAAAACACCGATTTAAATGCAAAGAAAGCACACCGCGGAACAGGCTCAAAAAATTATAACGCGACAAAATTAAATCGACTGCGATCAACAAGTGGATTGTATTACGTCACAGTACACAGAAAATAGACGATTTATTTTATTTTCAGAATACGCGCGAATGTATCAATCACCCGACGTTACTCACAGCCATTCGCTTTGGCCTGCGAGCGAGCACTGATTCGGCATTGGACGATGTTTTTCAAAGGTGAGGATTTCGTGCGTCCTCGGCCGCCGTCGGCTGCCTTCGGGAACTCATCCCGATTCGATTGTGAAGAATTTGATGTTTTCGCGAAACATTCTAATTGAAATGATTCTAAACTGTTTCCAACGGATTGTTTCGGCGTGTTTGTTGTGTGTTTACATGCCGTTTTTCGGTTGATTTTTATATTGGTTTCTTTGAGTTCTTAATACTCAAGAACGGACGGGAAAAAGGCTTTTACGGTGCTACATGTACATTATATTAGAAATTATTGTTTAAGAAAGAAATAATAAATATTAACAAAGTATAAGGAGGACTCTTAACTTCTCGCTTTAATACAAAGACACGGTAAAAATATGAAATAGCAGTGTTTAGACTCAGGGTAAAGTTTCTGCCGAGCCTAACAAAACTGTCGGTTGAGTTTATGTAAATTTATATAATTATAGTTTATGATATCATATTTAATTCCTTAAGACATGTATGCGGTTTAATTTAAATACCTACAATATTATGCAGGTACTTCGCAGAGCTACGTTTCGTCCTGACGTCGGAAGTAAAATGACGATACTAAAAATCCGCGATGTTATCGCATTTTTTCGGTTCTCGGTATCGATTAAATTTGTCTTCTCTAATAATAATAACTAATATATTTTTCGTAAATATAATTTAATGTAGGCAGCCTAAAAACTATTAAACAATCCAGGGACTACTTAATAACTTAACAGAATGAAATAATTATTGTCGAAATAAGCTCATTACTAATTCATTGTAAAATATAGGTTGTGTCCAATACTGGCTATTATAGTGTGTTACCCACATTTAATATTAACGACCTTATTCATAGGCAGTTTCAAATCTATTTTAGTTATCGAATGTTTTGTCCCTTTCGAACGACTTTTGAATTCAATTTGAGCGAAGAAGACAAAACATTCGATAGCTTATGTAGGTTTTATACCGTCTATGAATAAGGCCGCAAATATTTGACAAATTAAGTCTACCAGTTATGCTACAGGCTATATTCAAAATACGTTCATCGGCAAAAGAGCTTATTGCATAATAATAAAATCTCAATCATTTTGAAGAGCTTCAAATGTATTAAAAAAAAGGCTTAGAGTTGCTAAGTTTATGAGAAACAATTATAGTATTATTTTTATTATATGTTAAGGAAATTGTAATAGTCTTCAGTACCTATCTTTTTGTTCTTTTTTCTACTTCTTTAAAGAAAAGTAATAAATATAACGATATAATATGATATAATATAACGATAATTTCCAATAGCAAGGTTTTTTTTTTATAAGCCTTGGCAGACAAGCCAGCATGTGGCCCGCTTGATGGTAAGTGGTCACCGCCGCTCATGGATCTTCGCAGTGCAGAGGCTCAGCACAACCAGGTCGCTGCCTTCCGTAACAGGTGATCACAAATTATCTTTTAGATTATATTATTTGATACTTTTAATAGAAAAGGCGTGTATTATAATTCAATTTGTTTGTTTGAGCGCACCCGTAGTGCGGTCGGCTTAGGGGCGCCGTTTGTGATTTTTGGCTCTCTGTGTACCGAAAATGTTATAGGATGAACTGCGATGAAATTTTAATCGAAATATGTTGATTCTAAACTCGAAACATTGGAAATACATTTCTGTCACAGATCGATCTCACTGTTTTCATTACAAAAACGCGGTTATGGAAGTGTCATCAACGAAAAAAAATATTTTACACAAATGTTATCCTTGCGCAAGAATAATACGATCTCGTAATGGATAAAAGGCTAAAATATTATGTTATAGCTTCAATGTTTTAGTTGGTTATTGGTTAATGGTTTGATATTTGGTACCAATCTTCTATCTCTAAAAACCACTAAGAAACATTGCGAGTATAATAAAATAAAATACTAAGGACATATACGCCCACTGATAAGCACATACTTCTTGGTAATCGCCAGAGAGGGCTTAGACTATTGTCCATCACCCAGAGCTATATAATTGTTAGTAAAGGCAGGATACCCTATGTTATACATATTTCTACCTCCCACGAGAACACATATACGTATAATACGTACATACATACATACATACATAAACTCACGCCTTTGTCCCCGAAGGGGTAGGCAGAGGTGCCAGTAGGACACCCACATTTCGCCTTGTATGTTCCGTCCCACGATGTGATAGGGGGTGAGCCTATCGCCATATCGGGCACAAATTCCTGACTCCGGACTGATAATGAATAGAAAAATCCAATATCACTTTGCCCGACCCGGGACTCGAACCCGAGACCTCAGCTTTGTAACCGTACCGTAATACAACTACGCCACCGAGGTAGTCATACGTATAATACGTGAGCTTTCGAATTCACAATAGCTCTGAATATTCAGAATGTCTATTGACATTCTTGTAGTAATATCTATAGTATTTTTTTTACATTGTTTTCCTTCATATTTTACGTAGAATTCTGACAATAGTGAGGGAGTAAATCTTAAAAGAGCTATCAATGAAAATTTAATAACCCACGGTGAATGACACACTTTTCAAATTGTAAACACCAATACCCACGACAGTTACAAGCTCAGGATTTTAGTAACAGGAATTCCGTAAACCACATTTCTATAACGTGTTCGATTTAACACGTTTGCCCCTACATTCCTTATACGAAATGCTCAATTAAATTACCATTCGTGCGTATTCGCAAAACATTTGATCGGGAGCCCAAATATTTGATGGAAATAGTGGAAACTTCGTCGCGTAGGCACTACAAAGAGACGGGGCGTTCGGTTAAATTGTTCTGCGGAATTTCTGCTAATACCATTTATGATTTCGTATGTATTGATGTAAGTTGGGGGCCTTTTGTATTTCCTTTTCCTGGATCATCGTTGTAAGTTTGTAGTGATGAGTTTTGCTAGGTATTTATAGTTTAAAAAAATGGGACGACGAATAGCTTTTGAAGACAGCATTGCTCAAGGAGTTTTAAATATTTTTTCAAAATTGACAGTACTAACTAAATACATAAAAGTCAACAATTGTGCATAATTAGATTAATTGTATTACGCACATGCACAACGCATTCCTTATGAGAATTTATGCATGCAAATAAATCATGTATGTTCCAAACTATTTTAAAGTGACGCCACGAATTTAAGAGCTTCCATTTCAAATGATTTAAAACGCACTTGCATAACCCTTGTGTTGTCATATGAATAAATAAATAAATAATAAATATACCCAACAGTCACATACATAGTCCCGACCCCATATTAAGATCAATTAAGTCTTTTGTCGCAGGTATCAGAACTACGAGAGACTTTTCGATCTCACAAACACCCAGACCCGAAAGAAATATTTGTGGGCCGCACAAACATTTCTCTTGGTGCGGGGATCGAACCTGCGGCCTCACGTTTCACAGCCGGTGTCTAACGAACTGCGCCACGGAGGCTATCAATTATAATTTGATTACTCCTATTACTTACAAAAACAGAATATATTACTCTTATTACTTACAAAAATAAATTACCTTCGCACATCCTTACGGACAAAACCAAAACGATATTCAAAGCATCAAAACATAAACAAAAGCAACTCCGCCGTTCAGCACTTAATTGCGTTATACATATACGGCTATCACCGAACAGCTGTCTCACTCCCAAGACGTTATCTCCACAAGATATACGCGGACCTATCTCTGGAGAAAAATCGGCGAGCTTGTCACAGGGCGCGGGGGGACCATTTCTCACGAACACCGGCAGCATGCGTGTAACGACCTGCTGATTATAGCAAGGTTCATTGGGTTTATAGGCGTAGATAGGTGATTTAATGATATCGCTTGAAGTGACGACGAGGTTGAAGATTGAGAATTAACGGTAACATTTTTGAGAATCCTGATATATCTAATTAATCTACTTTTACTATTTTTATGCATTTTATGAGACTTCTGACCTCATACTTGATTGTGGTGTTTATATAACTATATTATCCCTATTAAATTATATATTTGCGACAGATATTTTTACCATACACAATATTATTGTAACTGTACCTGAGCTGCTATGAAAACATTAAAGTATACATTTACAATAATCTCCTTTAATCCGCTTGCAATTATTAATTGTTAAATGTGGTAATGATACAATAATAACGATTCCTAGAATATTATAATTCGAGAGCTTTGGTTAGTCCTCTGGGATATTTTAAAGCTTTCAATGATTAAACCGATAGTGGCATGCCCCGGCTGTAAAATTATATTTGGATTAATATTAATTTCTGTTCAAATCGATATTGGAAGATGAAAAGATGTGAATAAAGAAAAAATAGAATTGAGTCATGCTAGAAGTGTAAAATGATATACAATACCATGAATCAGTCACAATCAGTGCGTTTAAATCGAAAACGTTTTAAAAGGATTAGAAATTGCTCAAAAATCATAGCGAGAAGAACTGATGGCCGTTGGGGCCGAAAGGCCGAGTGGAGGCCACGGACGGGCAGGCGAAGAGTCGGACGTCCGCCTACAAGGTGAAAGGGCGACCTGGTTAAGGTTGCAGGAAGTCACTGGTAAGGTTGCAGGCCACTTCCTACAGGTCAACGTGGAGATCCTTGGGAGATGTTATCTAGCCTATGTTCAGCAGTGGACTTCCTGAGGCTGAATAGATAGAGATTGTTTATTGAACAATTTTTAATATTAGCAGCTACTCGGAGGACTAAACCTTATTATAACTAATAAATTTAAATAAAGCCAAAATAAATAAGTCAAGAAGCTAAATATACGCAGGTAATCATGTCACGATCTTTGGTAATGTAATTTACTTCAAATTGTTTTTTGTTTGTATCCAACACGTAATAAAACCAAATTGGTTTTGCTTCGTGATCTTAATTCGTAGCCTATCTTTATGTCGTGGCCTATCCCAATTAATCACTGTATAATTGACTGCATTCACATAAAAAGGAGTTCTACCATCAGATAAGGTGCCAATTATTTATGAGATCCTCTTCGGATAAAATTAAGACCGATGCAATGTTCTGGTGTCGTCACCAGAAGATAGCAGATTAATAGATCCGAAGTAGGCATAACCTAGCTATAACCTGTAATACTACAAATAGTAATATATTTTTATTGCAATGAATGGCGAGACGAGCATGCCATTCGCCTGATGGTAAGCTGTATAACCGCTCAAGGATAATAGCAAAACCAAACAACACCATGAATTACGAAGCAATTCTTGGCATTCCACTGCGCTCGCCATCCTGAGACATAAGATGTTAAGTCTTATTATGTCCAGTATTTACTCTGGCTACAATGTCTTTCAATCCGGAACAAAACAGTGCATTTGGACTGCTGTTTGGTGGAAGAAATAGACATTGCAGTGGTACCTACCCAAGTGGCCTCTCACATAATATGAGAGACCTACCACCAGTAAACCATAATTGTTATATCCATCTGAGACGGCCAACTTTGAAAGATATTTAAGAACATAACTCAAATTAATACGTTAAAACTTACACAGTACTGTCGTCATAATAGAATATTATTTAAAAATCTATAACAGGGCGCTACCACTTCCAAAAATAAAGTTAAACCCGTAAAATAATGGGAGTTTCCAAAGGAAAATATCAATATATTCATCTTAAAAGCATAAGTGTTCATTAACACCACTCATGAACATAAATTAAAGTTCCTATCAATTAGTAGAAATTGCCGTTATGTAAAATATTGAAGATTTACTTATAGCTCGAGTGGCTGTTTAGTTTGAAGGTCGGACTTAATGTCTGTCGTGGCTCCGTGCCTTATCTCTGAATCGGCACAAAGCTGGAATTCGCCTATTATTATATATCGTAGGTAATTTATTGCTTCCATTATGATTTGTAAATTGTTTCGGGTTATAGTTTTTATGGTAATTAAGGTTGGGTTGTCTATTAATTTTGTATATATTTACACTGTTTATGTAATTTTATTCGATGAAGTATACGTCAGTTTGAATATATCCAAAAGCCTGGCTTTTTTGTCATTGGGACTCCTTTTTTTCGGTATAAGAAATCTTTATCTTATTTTACAGGCAAAGTATCTGCACTGAGGCTGAATGGTAAATGCGCTGCAGACCAAGTACATACCAACTACAGATATTTACGATTATTCATTACCAGTAAAAAAATATGCTGATCTATTCGAAACCGGATACACACAGTGTGATTTCGGAATGCAACACATTTAGTAGAGTAATTATAGCTTGCATTAACCTGTGCACGGTGATCGCTATACGGTTAGATAAAACAGCCCACCACGAAGAATTTCTGAGCTTTTCGGCATTTTTGCCACACTCTACTGGAATCAAGTATAACAACTCAATAACAGGGCCCTTGAATATAAATAAATAATAAATTAACAGTCACATATATAGTCCCGACCCCACACTAAGATCGAATCTTGTGTCGTGAGTATCAGGAACTACGAGAGACTTTTCGGTCTCAAAAACACCCAGACCCGAACCCAAATATCTGTGGTTCACACAAACATTTGTCTCGGTGCGGGGATCGAACCCGCGGCCTCTCGTTTCACAGCCGGTGTCTAACCAACTGCACCACGAAGGCTTATATAATAATAATTTGGTCCGTGGTGCTTTACAGCTGGCTACTCTAGCTGTAAAAGTCTTTATCCGAAGTTATTTAGCTCTTTAGTTCATTGTATTGTCACCTGCTTTGCTACGGAGGGAAGTGGACGAAAAATGTTTCCCAGTCCTAGTATTTTAACTTTATGACTAATTTCGTTGCGGATTAAAGACAAGCTACACATTACCGAAGACTCGTTGAGCTTCAATGCTCGGTGTTATAGAAATGCGTGCCACTGTTGATCCTGGCTTACAGGAGTTGTAGAGGCGGGTGAGAGGGTGGGACAGCCTCCAAACTTCCCACCACTAGCAAAATGTATCCAATGTAAAGTAAATCAAATGGTGTTTGAGTAATTTGATATTTAAACTTGCAAAGTACTTTAAGATTGTGACGGGAGATGTCGCTGGTATAAATTTAAGATGAAAGTCTAACAATTGAACTAAACTTTTATACACTAATTGCATTTGTTGAAATTGTTCCACATATCGGAGAAACAAGAATACAACTTATTCATCTTTCATATTGTGACGCTTAATAGTACAAAGTGCCACTTTTCCTAATCTCAAAGCGCATTCAAAACAAAATTATTTATCAACAGACAGCTTTATTCCGTATTTGCATAGGAAATAAAAATTTTATACCAAACGTACAATTCCTTTGTTTGAAAGCGGGCAAGACGGTAAGGCGGCATGCAACAATAGCTTCGCGTGATTATTGGTCCATTACGTCACAAACTTGCTGATTTATTGCGAATAGACACAAATGAAAATGTTCAACTTGAACGTCTTTTTAACTTCGTGCATGTTGACAAGGTTGTTACAAAATATGTTTGAAACCATGTACATAATCTTACATGAAAGATTGTATTTCTGAACTATGGGATTTTGGTATGAAATATATCCTCTATAGAAATCGATTTATACTTTGGTAGTATACACTAACACACCTCTTAACAAGATCCATTATCTTGTATTTGACCCCTGCAGGTTATAACTATTTTCAATAATACGACATTGAGAGTTAATCAAAACAGGTTGGCCCATATTTTCACATGCTGGGTAGGTGGAGCCCTCTCGCAAATTACACTGTTAGATATCACTAGCTCTATTATTAATCGGTGTGATGTATCGGATTAAAATACCATCAACAAACCTGTCTCAAACCTAATCTTTCTATTCCCTTGCCTCTCTGTAAATATTGTCACCTTGTCCTACACCGATTTTCTCGACAACTTCCCATATTTCTTATTACCCTTTCTTTTAATCTAAAAGAAGGGTTAATGAATAAAGCAATAGTCGTTATAACCCAACATATTCTCGGCCGAGAAATTCTAAGCGTAATGACTGTAATTGGCCGCTTTCTAGACCAATAAAAGCGATTAGACGATATTTCCACGGGACTTTTATTTTGCACTTAAGGGCTTTAATAAAAGCATTCCCGGTGCGGCATGACGTGAAAACTATTTAATTTTGATAACATTATACAGGTTGGATTCATAAATGTAATTATTGGTCTAGTTGAAAGTTCACGCAAACACCTCTGAATTAACTTTTAATGTAAGTCATATCCATCACTAATATCCCTATTTTAAAAAGTATCACGGGATCTTCATTTAAAGTTAGGATAATTTCTTTGTTTTGTTTTATTTTTAATTACATATTACGGCAAACGAGCAAACAGGTCTCTTTATGGTCAGTGATCACTGCCGCCCATGAAAATCCGTTGTATAGAATGGCTATATTATTTCTACTATTTCCTTGGTATCCTCTCTGACAAAGCTGCGAGCATTGGATTTACAAAATTTTAAGCCGTTTGGGTTAATTACCGACAAGATTAGCCTTCTGGTACGTTTTTAGAAACATGACAGACTGGATTTCTCGTTGTAAGATTAGGAATTGATTAATTTGACTGATAGAGACAATATAATTTAACTTTTAATTCGCGGTCGTGAGATGGGCTAAGAATAATTTAAGATTTTTTATTTTTGGAAATGACTGACGTTATCGACGAAAGCTAATAAGTTACATAGTAGGGTAGACTGGGTACGGTTGTGCCAGGGCACGGTAGTGACAGTCGTCATAACAGGGAAACTATACTGAATACGGGGAAGAGTTCAAGGGAAGAGAGATGCGGCGTACCACTCTGAACACGTTCCCTGGTATTGCGTCGGTCACCGCGCGACGTTGAGGTAAGCAGGACCCTTCATTACTTTCCAACATACAAAAGTAAGTTTTTTGGTTTGATTTATTTTCATAATTACTGTGTTTTGAATTAATATAGATGACCTCGTATTTTTTCTTGTTATAAGTTGAAAGTTTGTAGTTCACTACAAGTGATTACTTTTTACTTAGATTGTTTAACAGATTTATGGCGATTTTTTGTTTTCGAAATTGTGCGTTGGGTACGGTTGTGACAAATTTTGTGGGTACGGTTGTGACATATACTTCTTCGCTTTTTTTGCTTTTAGATGCCCAGAAAACACTTGCGAATGACCGATCGAGCCCAGGCTGATATTAGCAAATATGAAGATGCTTATGCAGAGGTTAAATGTGGGACTTCTTTACGGAGAGCAGCACCAATGCACCAAATCAATCGCATATCGTTGTTGCGCTGCCTCCGTAAACGTGATGAAGCCGTTGCAAATCACGATCAGATCACCTGAAATCGTCCCGATTCAACAGGCTGCTATAACCTCAGGCACGCTACTACCTTTTTCGCCTGAAATTGTTCGACCTTTTCCGAAAGCTGCAGAACAGAAGTGATCTCAGATTTTAGTTTACTTGCTATATTAACTTTGTTTAGAAGAAGATTAAATTTGGTTATTTCTAACAATAAACATCATTATAAACCATTTTGGTGTATTTTATGCCTGTCACTACCGACCCCAACCACTGTCACAACCGTCCTTGGGGTGTGGTCGGTTGTGACACTTTCCTTTTTTTTTCTAATTTGTTCCTATGGCTAATACAGCGTATTTAAAGACAATATATTCGTAATTTTATGTAGACAAATAGACAAATTATGATTCGTGATACTTTTTTCCCAGCTGACTGATAAATTAACAAAATTATCGGCGAACACAACTGTACCCAGTCTACCCTATGTTAAAAAGATTTGGGGTTATTTTTAATTTTAGTTTTCAACTTAATAATCTATGTATATTATATTCATAACTAGATGTACCCGGCAATCGGCATGCGTTGCAATGCCACCTAAGGTATTTTTTTTTGCCGACAAATGTTCATGCAAAATGAAACAGATTGTGGCATTAATGCTTACAAAACGTCCAAATTTAAGGAGTTTACGATCCCCCAACAATACAATATTTACGATCCTGTAATAGAATTTGGTATCAGTTGTATAATAATCTCTTAGATTCTGGGCGGAATGTAATTAAATGCCATTTTTAATATCTCCTTCGTGGGTCGTTGTTATTTTTATGTCCGATGAAGAGTTGGGAAATGAGTTGACTTCGAAATATGTTTCTGTAAGTTTTAAAATTGCAATAAATATTAAGGACAATTTTATTATGTGTATTATATCACTCCATAGCCGACCACTGAGCTTCTCTGTAAAAAGGATAATAGCATTGAAATTGACTATTACGTATGTATTTGTATATATATGTGTCAATTAAGATATGTCTTTATTTATATATTGCCACAATAAAGTGACTGAATGGTGTGCTCTACCTTGGCGACTCTTTTAAATTCGGTTTAGAAGACTCTATTTACATCTCTACCTACCCCTCCCGAAGATAAAAACTTGAGCTTCTAACTAACAAAAGCAATTCTTTATTAAGGTAACCTGGTGTACAAAACAACTCTACCATTATTTTTTCAGTTATTATGAACTCAGGTGATCAAAGTCGACGGGGAGATCATTTACATATTCCCCGTCAATAAAAAAACAGTCGCAAATCAACAAGTTTATAACTGTTAAAAAACGTGCAATGCGGTCGGAATATCGTCCGAAGCGGGTAGCATTCTTGAATTTAAATTGGTCACCATGCAGTCAGGGTTATTTTTCCACTCCGCCGGCAGTTTTCTTTGCGGATTAGCCCCTTCACTTTCGATCAAAAAGCCTGTAGTTTTGCGGCGGCAAAGCTGAGGCTTTCAATGTTTTCGTTGGGGTAATTCCGTTCGGACGGTTTGAATTATTTGAGTCTATTTTATACGGTTATTAGCGTAATGATCAGTGATATTTATTTGAGGGCGTTTACTTTTAAATTCAATAAATGCTGAATAGTTTTCTTTGGTTTCGGTGATGTCTCATTTATCAAATAGTATTGCTGTGGCTATTTTATTAATTATTACGTAAGTTAATTACGTAAGTAAATTTTGAGTTATATTAAAAAACAAAAAGCTGGATTAAATTTGTTTCCCATACGTCGCGTCGTACGTCAATTTTCTTACAAAATTATCCAGTTTCGGTTAAAAAAAAATTTGCATTAATCGAGCTTCGCCACGTAAATTTACCTTTGAATTCTGCCTTCAAATCTACGAAATACTATTCCCTTAAACCCGGGCTAAGCCTAGCTAAATCTGGCCGTCCAAAAGCCATCCGTTTCGACATTTGTCACGATAGCAGCTCAAATATTTGTAAAAACGTCCGCAAGACAAATTATGTTCTAGCGGTGTCAAGGATAACTTAGCTGGGATGTACACTGTATATTTCGAGCCATGTTTAACTTATGCTGCCAATTAGTTACGTAGCCAATTAGCAAAACTTTCTTGTTCCAAAACAAAACAAATACATTTAATGAACAGGAAATGGGAGGAGCGTCCTGTTTTGAATATTTAATAATCCCACCCGAACAAATAAGATATTAATGAATGTTGAGATTGAAAGACTTATTCGTGTGCTCTTGATGGGATATTTGGTTCAGGATAATTGATTACAAATTCATCAGCCCATTTAAGTAGGAGTTGTACCGTGTGAAGCCCTCATAGTTTCCAACAAAAATGAACGACTCATATGTGGCGTCAGTACTTAATGTTCTTAGTATTTCTTGTTTTTATTTTATATTGAATGAAAAAATATATACATCGTATACATTTAACTCACACGTGTACACTCCACTGGCCTTTTGAATATGGCGTGGCAGCTTAGGTATTTACTTGAACGTTTTGACTTATTATCCAAACTATTCTGCAAAGTGTGTTACTTTTCTTCTACACTACAATAAGCCTTCTATCAAATATAGGTTAAGCTCGAAATATTACTCATACTTCTAGTACTAAAATTTTTCAACCCAATTAGGTACCAATACACCCAAAACTGCCTGACTGACTGCTTCGGTAGCGTTTTTGTACTACGTTACGATTACAAAACTGAGTTCTCGGGTTCGAATCCCGGGTCGGACAAAGAGAAATTGGATTGTTCTATTCATTATCAGCCTGGAGTCTGGAATTTGTGCCCGATATTGCGATAGGCTCGCCCCCTATCGCATCGTGGTACGGAACATACAAGGCGAAATGAGTATCCTGGTAGCACCTCTGCCTACCCTGGGAAAAAAGGCGTGAGGCGTTTATGTATGTATGTACACCCAAAACCAGCATAATTGGCTTCTATAATAATAAGCAGCGTAATCTAATGATATTAAATTCGTTAGGAACATTCATCTTGTTTACAAGTGCCATAGTGGCGGCCGCGGCGTGCCGTATCTCCGAGCCATCTGACCCGCTCCAAGTGCCTACAGCGACGAGTGACTACGACTGTGCTCATTCCGAACCTATGTATCAAGGGCTTTCGAGACTGGAGATTTTAAATATTGCTGGTAGTTTTTATTTTATGTTATGTTAAACTGTAAAAGACACTCCTTATGCGCTGGTATAACTGATAGGTCTCTCATATGTGAGAGGCCGTCTATTTCTTTTCTTTCCCGCAATGTCTATTTCTCCCGCACAACAACAATGTAAGTTCACAGTTGTTTTCTGGTTTGAAGGACATTGTGGCCAGTGTAACTACTGGAAATAATGAGACTTAACATCTTTTGCCTCAGGATGGCGAGTGCAGTGGAAAGCCAAGCATTGCTTTGCTGTTGTTTGGTTTTGCTACTCTTCATGAGCGGTCGTACCACTTATCATCAGGTAATTGGCATGTTCTTCTCACCGTTGATAGCAATAAAAAATATGTGGAGGTGAAGTGTCTTTCAAGTCTCTTTGATCGAGATGTAAAAAATAATAATTATATTGGTGATGTGATGATAAAAACGGTGATGTATTGAAACTGCCCAAATGAAAATGTGTTAGACATAAGCTTCAGCTATGACTGAGAAGAGAAAAGCTTTAGTCTAAGCCTAGCTCAATAAGGTTTTATAGTCTTCACATATCTTCGAAATTCCTTTAAACTAATTCATATAAAGTGAGGGTTCTGCTTATAAATAAAGTTTTATTACCGAACGGGTATATGAACTGACACCTGCAATCATTTATATTTATTGAGCTAACCTTTAAGTTCAAATTCCTGAAGCGCTTCGCCAAATTCCAGTAATCGATAGTAGTAATAACCTTTGATTTTCCACGGGTATGATGAGGTGTATATTAACGTAAATGATTATTAATTGAGATATTCAATTTTAGATTAATTTTAAAACTACATACTTCGGATGATCTGGAAATCAAATCAATGACACATATAGATATCTAGCTCATATAGCGTTAACCGATGTAAAAGTTAGTCAAGTTATTCACATATTATTTTTATTTGCAGCAATATTTTACGACCCGCTCCATACTTATTATATAATTGCATTTATTAAAGCTGTTTTACAGTTTATTAATTGTGTAACATTTGAATAATTCATGTTCAACAAACAGTTGAAAATCACGCGACAATCCTCTGTCAACGAAATATGTACTATTAACAATTTAATCTTTGAATTCGGCGCATATCCCTTAACAATCCAGTTGACTTTCAAACAAATACTTCAGATTTGGCGAAATAACTCAGCAACTTTAGATAAAGGGATGCTGTAGTTAGCCGTATCAGGGCCGCAATTCGTGATTTAATTAGAATTTCTGAAGAGGAATTTCACGAATGACTTTTGTTTCTATTTAGTCGTTATGTAAAGTGGCTGTAGTGGGCACGAGTTTTGTGGCAAGTTTGGTCGATTTATTCGTGTAGGTCGGTATATGCGTTGACCCTACTTTATTGTGCGGCTATTGGGAAATTAAATGAAAGTCAGCCGAATGTTCGGAAGTTTTAATTACTTCTCCTTCTGGTTTGAGCTTGGCTAGAAATTAATTTTAAAACGTTATCGGGGCTTGGTTGTTTTAGGTTTTGTTAGTGCTTTTGTACAATCTGTTTTATTTGTGTTGTAAAGTTTTGCTGTATATATAGCGGGTAATTTATTTATTCCTTTGCTAAAATGTAAATATTTCACTTGTAAAATGTAAAATTTTAATGGTATATAGATATTTCCAAAGTATAAAATAGATTTAAAAAAAATCATCAAAATCTAGATGTTTACTTCTGGCCGCAGTCTCAAAGAATTCAATTAAAATAATTATTATAAAAATATTTGACTTATGATTCATCATAAAAAATATTAGTAACGTTGATGCGGAAATGAAATAGCCATGTTAGCTCTTTGTTTTATTTAAATAGTGCGTTTCAAGTCAATAATTCCAGGAAAGTAAATAATTTTGAAATTATGTGTAACTTTTCGGTAAAAGTATGCCCTTCTTAAATAATTCTCATAAAATATAGGCGGTGTGAATCACCACCACACTGAAAAACAGTCAAACGAATGTGGAATTTGGTTCATGCAATGCTTTTACAACGCGAGGACTCAAAGAAAAGCATTCCACAAATACCAGCGGACGGTAGGCTAAACAGAGTTCACTTTGTATAAAAAATTGAGAATTTAAGGATTTTATATGTTTAGATTTCAGTACCGCTTTTCCTTTGTAGATATTGGTAACGGAATTATTAATTAGATAGTTTGTTTTTCTTTTACGCAATTGTTATAAAACATAAATTCTTTTTTTTATATACCCTAGAAACAAAAAATACACATTATCATCGACGTAGTCCCTTTAATATTAAAATATTACAACGCTGCCCCAACTTTCATTCTGTTCTTTTATATCATTTCTTTCATCCCATGTTTGTCTGTCAGAAATTGCCTTGTGCGATGAGACTGCCAACTGCATATTTTTATTGTTTATTGTCTACATGTTTTGTTGTAATATCCAGCGTACAATAAAGCTTTAAATAAATAAATATTACTTGACCATAACTCTCACTTAAATTACTCAATTACCAAACCGACTAAACACCATAGCCAATACTTCCATTCAAATTTAAGACATCTACGATGATGTCTAATCTCAATTTAGCGCCGTCGCCTCGGCCCGACAGTTTAAAACAGGTAAACTGGCGATGCTTTCAGAATACGCCTCCTGGCGGCACGTGAATGAAACTCGTAAAAATAGTGAATTGTCAGTGAGCGCGCACCTTACTGAATTCATACTTACGTGATACCACGCTAAGATCCCGATAGAATGCGAAGTTAGATGAAATATGGCGCTGTGAATGGCGAAACTGATAGATTTTGCGACAAAGGATGTATTTGGTAGTTTTTTGTTGAATTAAAACTATTTTGCGGATTTAATCGTGGGTTTGATTTAATTTTTTCAATTTTTTCCACTTTTCGATTGCTTTCCAGTTTTCGTGGTCACGGGGTAGACGGGGTGCTAGTCATCCACTCAGTGGCTGTTACAATTAACTGTTAATTAAATAAAATTGGTAAAAAATAGTTTTATTTCAATATACATAACATTCGCGTAAATCTAAGAAACCTTAATGTTTTGTTAATTAGGTGAGATATTCGAAGGATTGTGATAATACGTTTGGTTGTAAGAGAAAATAGTGCCGAGATAAAAATAGGCCTTAGTTTTAAAGGCTATATTAGATTGAGTTTTATTTATTTTTTGTTTTGTAAATACTTTATTTGATTGTTGGCTAATACCAAATAAATACTTAAATAAATTACTATCGTCCGCTGAGCCTAGACTACAAAAAAGCAAAGAAAAAGACAAATTGATAACATCTTAATTATGATTGTTATACATTCTCACATAATTTAAGCCCTAAATTACTGGAACCGAAAAAAAAAGACTTTCAACGTCAGGTAACATTTTACATATTATTGTATACTATTTTAATTAGATTTGATGATAAAAATGTACCGTACACAGAGCACGGAGAAACTGTCACAACAAAAACTTTATAGATATACTCGTAAAAATAAAATCTACTAGAATACGTGAGAAGCTGCGAACTTGAAAACATCGCAGCCACATGCTTTATAGGGTATATCCAGACTGCGACCGAAAACAAAACCTTGTAGTATAAGTGACTTCATACACAATGCAACTAAGAAAATCGCATTAAAGCGTCACTTTTTTTTTGTTTTCAACTTATTATCGCATTTGGGTTTTAAATATAGTATATCTAAAATAATCATGTACACCTTTTTATTTTAAGCACGTGTGAGATGTTGATGATTTAAAGATATACATTAATTACTTATCTGAGTACATTTTATGGAATGTGTAAACATCAATTTAATATAAAAACAAATACAATAAAATACAAATTGATGTGGGTAGTCAGAAGTGGGGCAGAGTGGGGTTGTTCACGATTTGGTATAAATAGACCAGCATTGCTTGAAGTGAGACAGTGTTGTTCGAGTCGTGGAGCAGGACATTACTCTGCCCCCTGTCAGTGTAAATCTGGCTCTGAGTACCATTAACAAGATAAGTATAATTGTTGGTATAAATTGCTTTAGTAATTATATTTGTTTTACTAATTTTAATTGTTAATATAGTGAATTAATGATTATAATGTTATAAGTATATCAATTAAAGTATAGCAGTGTTTGAATATATTTGTGTTTATGAAAGATATATAATAAATTATATTGGAATAAAGAATAAATATGTATTATTATTATATTTTATTTGTATTTTGTGTTATACAACTCTAACACACGCAATGGTACGCAAGGGTTTAAATTGTTATTTTAGCAAAAACTAGGTGTTCAAAAAAAAACGCTTTTATTGCGATTTTTTTTTGTTGCATTGTGTATCACTAAACTACCACCTTGCTTTGTTTTCGGTCGCAATCTTGATATACCTTGTAGAGTCGGCCAATAGTTAAGTTCACGCTTGCATATAAACAGGAGCAGCACTTTTGTACTCTATCAGCCCATATACGTCCCACTGCAGCACTGCAGTACAATTGAGAGTACGATTGAGAGGGGTTAGGCCATACAGCTCAATACGCTGGCCGACTTTAGAAATAAGTCTAATAAATATATTCTTAGTTTTAATTTTAATAATTTGGATGCAGTACCGAAAAACGCAGCGTTGGACATCGAACCCAAGCTGCATGGACTATAGATAGCCAAGGGTTACTCGATGGGGATCTGTTACTAAAACACATCTTGTTACATTCTTAGCAGTGTGGCTGAATATAATTACGATTACTAAAGCATTATAAGAATTCCGTTTTAAAATAAAACAAAAAAAAATAAAAAATAATATAAAATTATTATAATATACGACAAAAAAATTGAAGCAATAATTAACTTTCTTTAAAAATAACAATAATGCAATAACGACTTTCAGGGGACTTAGCACCCTGAATGACAGTTTAATATTACAAATACGAAAATAGAAAGACCAAATCCCTCAAAACAAATATATTACAAAGCCCTAACAGCCCATTACAAACACAAAAACTAAGTTACATGGCCAATAAAATAAAGCCGAAGTTGAAGTTTTGTCCACTCATAAAAAGCATCTATTGTCATAATACACCTAAAACACCTCCGGCGGTATAAAGGCCACCGCCCGGTTGGCACTTTCACAAGACACTTCCACCATAAGAAATCCAATTTAACTTTGTCGTCGAACAAAATGTTCCAATAGAAATAATTTCGTCAAGGACTACCAACAGCTGTACAATTCAATCAGAATTGAGTCTACTGTTTTTTTTATCTTCCCCGCAGTATTTTCTTTACGCGTCGTAAAACTTAGTTAATGTTTCCGATTCTTTTAACGCTTGTAAGATGGCCGACTGTTACAATTTTGCTATCTGCTGCTGGATTCACAAATTGCTTTTTTTCATGTTGCCCGCTAATACAGTATGGAATTATTTATTTAAAATTATAATTTATGGATTTGATTCGTTCTTATTTTTACAATCAGGTATTTTTAAATTGTTTTGTTCTTGTTGTATCTGTATCAGCCCATATACGTCCCACTGCTGGGCTCGGGCCTACTCTACAATCGAGAGAATCGATTGAGAGTGGTTAGGCCATATAGTCCACCACGCTGGCCTAGTGCGGGTTGGCGGACTTACGTACCGTAGAAATTCTTGTTGTGAACTTTGCTAATCACAAGCAATTGTATTTTAATAACCCTCTTATATGTATCCAAAGCAGGATTATAATCAAGTAAGTAATGAACGTCAGCCTTTCTCTAAATCAGGGCTACAGGACTCTCAGAACTTTGTAAATACAAAGTTTCTAGAATTTGCCAGAAAGTAGGTTGTTCGGATCTCCATCTTAATACATCTTTTGACTACAAAAGTTCATGTCATTTACTATTTTAATTTTGTGTAGCTCAACCGCCAATTTTGGTTTCAATTTAAGCATAATCAGTATATTGACACAACTGTAGTTGTTGCTGAGATTCAAAGTTAGCCAAATGTTCAAATTCTTTATTTGTATTCCTAATGGAATTCGAATGTTGTAATGTTTGCTACTCGATCATATGGTATCACACAAACTTTAAATGAAAAAATATATCATGGATTATTGATATGATATTCAAAAAATTGCAAAAAAAAAGTGTGGTGTCGTAGGACACCGGATAGGAACGAAGTTCCTTATTATAAAAATATTAATTTTAAGTTCTATTCGAGGTATAAACAAAATAATTATTCGGGTATACATTTTTTATTATGATTTTTTTATTGATAAAAAAACCTACTTTACAAAGTTATCAACTTTATTTTATTTACAATGACTTATAAATAACTGTCATTACGTAGACTATACATAAGACCCTGTATAGCCATCATACAAAGACTATACATAAGTAATAATAATCTTACGTTACGGAGGCTTTTTCCCGGATAGGGTTCCAAAAAAAATCTGTCGCTTTTTTGCCAAATTTTTAGTTGCGTTGTTTCTGTAACCACTAAATCTACCACTTGGCTTCGTTTTCGATCGCAGTCTTGATATACCCTATATTAATATAACAACCACCGTGGCGCATTAAAGCAAGAAACTATATGTAAAACGAGAGGCCGCGGGTTTGGTTCCCGCAACGAAATAATATATTGTTTGTGAGTACAGGATTCTGTTTTGGATCTGAGTGTTGTAAGATTGAAATGTCACGTAGCTCCCCACGTCCTCGTAGATACCCACGACACAAGATTTACATCTTCTTAACAAGGGGTAACGACCACGTGTAACTGTTGGAAGCTATTTATTAATATTTTATTATTCATAAATAAAAGCAATTTAGCCAACTCAAAGCTGCCATAGATACATTGAAAATTTCGACACTAAAGTAATTGTTTGCACTAGTCAACCAAAATGAATAAATTAATGAACGTTTCTAAGATAAATCATCGAATAAAAACTAAGACGAAGATCCACAGTGAGAAAACTGATTAAAGCTAAAGTTAATTATGCCAGAAAACCTACCGCCAACTTGTTTCATTGAAAAACTTTGATTATTACCACTGGCGAATTTTATTTCGTGGAATCTCATTTAATTACCAAACATTCTTGTGTTCTGATAGTGTTTGATAATTGCTGAATTCTGCCGAGTTTCCTGACTTCCAATTAGTAGTTAGTACCAATGTAGTTAACATTGGTAATAAGTGAAGCCCAAGTCTAACCAAATAATTATTATTAGATTAATGTTTTCTTATAAAGGTAAATTGGTTTTGTAAATTAAATTGATTGAATTGTTGTCATTGATCGAATTAATTGCGTATTAATATAAAACAGATTACATACAAATTTATATTTTTACGGTATTAAATTATACATAAATATTTTAAAGCTTTTTTGTTAGCTTCTAAGGGTCGCAGAGTGCAAAACTATTTTGTCAAATCCAATTGTTCGTTCCTAAAGCACTGCGAACAAAAAACACTACAGTTTTATGAAATTAGTATATAAAGTAAAGCATGCTGTGCATACCCATAATACAATTTAAATTGGTGTATCCAATATACAAACATCTTACCAATAGAAACTTGTTCAAAACAACACGCCTCGGCGCATGTTATCAATTTTAAATGCCACAGATTTCCTGATGCTAAAAGAGAGCAAACATGGAGTCGGCAACGGCGAAATAGGTCGACGACATTCAGAATATCCCGTAGAAAAAAACAAGTTGCGATTGGCGCGAGAGGAGCTTGTATGTAAGAGGCATTTCTCTCTAAATAGTCGGTTTTACTACAAACTGTATGCAAAAAGTACAATGAATTTTTGAAAGGGATTCGCAAAGGGTAGCTGGAAAAGTGAACGGTAGGGGAAACATTCTAAGTAAAATAGTCAACACTTTGTTTAAGATGATGATCAATGAAAAAAACAAAAAGTAATAATCTATTCAAAGATTCTATTAAAATAGTTTGATATCAGAATTTTTAAGCAATAGTACAACATGATGCACTAAAAAAAATTGTCTTTTATCGTGAAAAGGAACTCGGGTAGTCTTTCAGCTTTAAAGAAAGACATATTTTTGTTATTGATAGCAGCATCAACAACCTCGAAAGCTTTTTTGAACTCATTACAAAAAACCAAAGCAAATGCTCTTGAATCCCACAAAAAGTGTGAATGCAGATATAAAACCTGCTTCAAATTCTACAATCAGCTACTCATACATGGAGCCACGAAGGCCGTTAACTTGAGCTACGATAAAATATAAGCTTGTGAATATAATACAATAAATTATCCCTCGACAGTAATACATTTACGTCATTCCCAATTCTGATTTATTAATGCGACCTCGAGACGGCGTTGTCTGTTAACTTCATAAGTATTTTGGTCATTTATTAAACAAAATATTTTATTATTTTACGTTCAGAACGCATTAATATTATATCTGATGACATTGGATTTGATTTCAAAAAGAATTTATAATGACAACATTATAATTATTTTCAAAAATCTACAGCACTATATTTACGAATACCACATATATATACACAGTTAACATAAGTTTGTGTATGTATTGCCGAAAAGCTAGGCAGGATTCCCACTAGGCCGCAGTAAAAATTCGTCAAGGATTTTTCTGTCCTAAGATGTGGCCGGGGGGGAAGTCTATTTTCATACCGATTTCAAATCAAATCCCGAGCAACTCATAACAGATATTTCAAATTTATTCCTGAGCCTTACTGTTCACATTAAATACAAACTTTTAAATAAAAACACTTTCTCTTACATTGCAGGAAGTCAACTGCTGAACATAAGCCTCTCCCAACGATTTCCATTACAATCGTTAACCACAAAATTATATTAAATATGTGTTTGGACGTCTCTTTTTACACGCTTTCCCTATTCTTTGTTTAAAATATTATATTTAAAATAAATTATGAATGCAAATAAAATTAGATATTCAGATAACAGAAGAAGATTTTACTGTATTCAGTGTTCAGTTTCCGTGTGGATGCATGTCTGCGGGAGGCCTGACAGGTTTAGAAATGCAACGGCTAATATACATGAGTTGGACAGTGCGCAAATTTACCAGAAAATATTTAAATTATTGGGTTTTTAGGTACAAGTTAAATTGATACATTTTTTGTGTGGTAGATCCATGCTTAGTTAATAGTTTCCAAAGTCTCACATACATATAGCTGGCATGGCAACTAAACTACTTAAATGGTAATTTAACAACGCCTATGATAACTGCTCTTTCTCTTGACCTAATCGTTTACATTGTTAACCTTTCCATAAAGATTGTAACTGCGTCTTTATATATATATATGTGATATATGTGATGTGTGGGTGATGGGCGGCAATCTTCTTTCGTATACCTATCTTCTTTATTCTATAGTTCCGGCCAACGATTATTCGGTTCATCTAATAGTAATATTCTGACTATTAGTCCGTAGGTGGTCTCTCCAAATAGGAGAAGAGAAAAAGAAGTCAAAAAGATAGTAGAAGGAAAGGGGTACCGGGCTTCTTAAAAGTCCATATCAATCAACGCAAGCCCATCACACTCAAATCACAAGATAGAAATTTAGAAGGAAAAGCACATTTTTTGTTCTACATCGTTACCGCGACTCGTATCGAGTGCACGTGACTGTGGCAAGCGTATTCACTTGCAGGTACTGTTACATCGACCACCCTACACCGTACTCGGCGGGACACGTTCGGCAAAATCATATTTTACGTGATTCCATTCTGAGATAACTTCGGCATGGATCTTAGCTTTGCATGGTTAAGTGCCCGGTGAGTTTTGTACGCTTCTGTATGCTCGGATTTTTGGATGGTTTATTTTCTCTGGTTTGTGTTGGTGTATCGCAGTTGCATTTGAAATTCTACTTTGTGTTTATCATTTTACTATCGAGTATGCCTTGGCAGTAGCAATCGGTTAGAGCTCTGACGTTCCCGATACTCTTCTATGTATTCAATATGTATTACTTTAAAATTTATTATAATAGGAATATTTATTGAAGTAATCTGAAGGATTGGAAATATGCATGCCTTGTGGCCCAAAATAAATTAGGTTCGATTTGCTTATTTGTCTTTTTTCAAAGGATTTTTTTCCGCGACCAAATAAATTCCGCCTGACTAAGCAGCTAGCCAGTCGTAAAACTATTAGACGATGTTCATCAAGACCCTATTTTATCTAAGCGTATTAAGGGCAAGTAAAACAAAAAAATGAACAAAAATCCATTAAACATTCGCAATTTCCGAGCCTAAATAAACAATTCTACCTCCACAATCCACGTGTAGCACGCGTAAATTTTCATTGGAATATAGACGAAATTACTGGCAATTTGATTTATATAAATTAAGCCCACGGTTCGTCGGCGGCAAATGTTATCAAAGCGTATCTTTGACTAGGTCAACTGCCTGACTCCGGGCAGGATTTGATGTAAACTTGCTAAACTGTTCCAGTCCGTTGACTTTTACAGTGACCTTGTATTTGTACGACTAAGGCTCGGATGACTAGCGACCTTACCATTTGCTACACGTGGGTAACTCGCTTCACTTTACATTTATGATGGAGCGACCTTTTAGCCGCTGATGTTAGAGCTTTCCAGTCGCTTGTTATGGTTATTTTATATGTTAGCGTGCCAGCACGTGTCGTGACACGTGACTACAATGCGACTTTGGGTAAACTAGTTACATGGTTACCTACCTCTTGACAAAGAACGTGCTTACTTGTTCAAAACTAGATACCACATACTAGCGTGGGACGTATGACGATTTTTTTTAATGCTTACGATGGTAGTTATTTATCCGGATAGATAGGATATGAACAGCAGTCCTTTCCCAATCTCTTCGCTTTCTTATATTCATCTATTTTCACAGTTAACAAAGCATCTAGCAATTGTTGTTAGTGTTGGTAGGAAATTGTCAATACTTGCCATGAGAAATAAGCTGGACGAATCGTGAGGAGCACCTCAACTTACTCACTCGGGGATATAGGAGTGAGCCTAAATATATGTGTGTTATAATTTCCTAAGACCATGCTGTGGCTGAATATAATATGTTGTTCTAACGATTTCACATAATCCGAGCTTAACTTGTATCTAGAACACTAAGTAAAGACTAAGGTGTGCGACACAAACGAACCATATTTAAAAGGAAAAAATAAAAATCAAAGAAATCTCGTTCCGCGACTTCTACAGGCGTGGACGGAATATTTTCCTCTCCCATTCGTGTTTTATCTAAATTTCCTAACTTGGTTTCCTATATTGCCTTAACATTTGACTATTGGTCTACATTCCTTCCGAAAAATATACTGTGTAATATATTTAATATTCTAGGTTAGAAAAATATGAGGTATTGTATATCTTACTTCCATCAGACTCAATGTGTTCTCACAACACGTTTCCGCTCAAATATCAAATAAAATTATTATTAGCGGACTCGTTTTAAATTAAGGTTACGCGTAGGTGTTTATATTTTTATTTTTTATAATTGTATCCTGAAAGATTTAAGGATAATATTTTTGTTTTCTTTGTATCATGATTGAAATAAAATTAAATTTCAAAAGGTATTTGAATTTAGAATAAGTATTTTTATAATTTTTTTTATTATTTTCTATTGGTGATAAGATATTCGTATAATTTCACACTGTTGGCTATACCATAGTGGCCCACGATTTTACCACCTTTCAGGTTCAGATATACGCAATCTCGTGTCGAGCAGGCTGGTAAAATTGTGTCAACTGTAAATATACAGCATTTGTTAGCCCCAGATAAATTTCAGTAACAATGCCCGTATAAAACATTGAAAAAGTGTGAAAAATCCTTTTGGTTCAGTTCGAGATAGATTAGAGCACGAAGCATTCTTTCCAAGTTCAATTAGCTGGTAAGTATAGATCTGAAAACTAAGCTGATTAGCACATTGTCACAAAGTATGCTCTAGAAACTAGTAGTTTCCTACCTAAAAACTAGATCTAATATCCCACAAATCAAGATCAGCTATCTCGCAAGACGACTGTAACACTCGTTCGTGAACTTTTGGTACCTCAATTAATCCCGTTATCGAATCCTATAGCTCAAACTTAGTATTAAATTATAAAGGTTTTCATTATTTGCCTTTGCAAATATTTGATCGGCAACAATGGCTCTGCCGCCTGCCTCGCTTATTTGTTTAATAACGATATTTGATTGTTTATTGTGCGCGACAGATATAATTTCGTTAAAATCATTTTTGCTACAGTAGTATTATGATGTTCGGCCAAATGGAATATTTTAAGTGTACTAATTTTATTTATGGCTTCATTATTGAGGATTATTGGAGCTGGAATAATTATATTGGATTGAAGGAAAAGAAGATAGTAGATGAGGCCCTATAGTAGGACGATACTGATACCGAGGGAAAATTCTGGATATTTTATAACTTGGAAAAGTTGGCCGTGGTTTCGGCATCTAATCTAATGCTATGTGATAAGAGCCACCTACGCGCTATCTCGTGATTGTCAAATAATGACTGGCGATTGATTTCAACGGTACTTTCATTTAAATAAGGCAATAAAGCCAATTACGCCCACATATATACCATTGCATTTAAATTTACTTTGAGTACAAGATAAGATAAGAACAAGCGATATATTATTATGTGGTTTATTACACGGTTGATGTTGTATTTGTTACGAGAAATATACTTTAGAGTTCGGACGACAATGTCCAGCTACATCTACGACGATAAAAAAGCAAAATTGATGCCATTTAAGAATACTACTAATGTTGTATAATAGCTACCATTAGGCATATATTCAACACGATTAAACGTAGAATTACTTTACATGCTAAAAAGAGAAAAGGGAACAGATAAGCTGGCCTGCAATAACCAGGCAACAAAAGATAAAAAAGATTTTTAAACTAAACATTGCTTACGAAACCAGGCTAATTCAATTCAAACTGAAGATAAGGCTCGGCAGTAAACGTAACAAGATTATGGAATTACAATAATGGTTATGATAGGTGGGTAGATAAAGGCAGGAAAAATAAAAATAAATTAACAAAATAAAACGGGACTTGACTCTAAATAGCATCAGTTAATCGAGGGACAAATCCAAATGGGCCCTGTTAACCAACTTGCGTAATAAGAAATGTCTAAGAGAGTAATTTTCATACAATGTAGGATTGGTGTGCTTAATCCTCTACGTGTTCGGAAATAACACTGTTCGACTAATATAGCACTTAATGGAAGACCTTTTGGAAGGTGTTACAGCTTACTAAATACCCATAAAGTAGTTTCTTAAAAGGGCTGTGGTATAATTTGGCCGGCTCAACTGTCGTGGTGGTCTATGTCACAGAAAATCAATGAAGTAGCAGATTTACTGTTATGTCAAACAGTAAGAAAATCGAAGCTTCCACTACCTCTACCATTCAGTGTATCAATGGTTCTCAACCTACATGTGATGGTAGAATATTTGTATGTTCCCGAATAGTAAACATACAACTTTTACTGATAGGTCTCTCATATGTAAGAGACCGCCTGGGTAGATACCACCGTAATGTCTATTTCTCCCGCCATACAGCAGTGTATATGCACTATTATGTTCCGGTTTGAAGGACATTGTAGCCAGGGTAACTACTGGACATAATGAGACTTAGCACCTTATGTCTTAGGATAGCGAGCGCAGTGGAATGCCAAGCATTGTTTTGTAATTCAAGGTGTTGTTTGGTTTTGCTACTGTCCATGAGCGGTCGTAGCGCTTACCATCAGGCGATTGGCATGCTAGTCTCGCCATTCACTACAATAAATAAACATACTGATATTTGAGGATTATATTTTATAGTATGTGAAGTCGACCTACAATATCACTTAAATCCTCTCAATAAAGCCCTCAGTTGTAGAGAACTCTCATACCCAGCAGTGTATTACTATAATTACAAGCTATAATAACCACGCAAGATTTCCAAGCAACATTTTCCGTTGTAAATTGTCGTCACGTCTCATCAAAGGTGTGTGTACAAGTTAATTCGTTCCCTATAACTTGTTTAATTTGGAGCAGTCAAACGCAGCTTCCTCACTTTGTCTGAAGGAGGCACCGTTTAATTATTGCTGCAAGACTTCCCTAATTTGATACTATGAACCAGCATTGTATATTGTGCTCGCCGAGCTGTAGCTTAATGCAGAAATTCGAGTGAGTGAATATACACGTCTATTAATGATTGACATTAAATGCGTACCCTCGTGGTGCTATTATGGTGTTTACGGTTGTTTTCCTGAGAATGTAATTAGAGGTATTTGTATAAGGCTGTGGTGGTGACATAATTTTGATACAGAATTCTAGGAAATAAAGATTTTCAAGTGATTGACTTGGAAAGGCGTTTCCAATATATTGTCGTGCTGGAGATATGAAACGGTTTTAATAAATTTTTAATGTTATTGTAGTAATATATTAAAAATGTACATTCTGTGCATTTCAAGACTGAATCCACATTATTAAAACTATGTACTTACCTCTCAAACACGACGATAGGTAAAAAATGACGAAAAACTTGTCGCATTTTTTTTTGCATTGTGTCTAAAGTCACTAAAAGTACTACCTGGCTCTGTTTTTGATAGCAGTCCGGATACACCCGGTATAACATTATGGAAGTATTGGTCTAACATACTAATCTATAAAATGTTGTGCGCATCTATTTTAGACCAGTTGTGAGTCATAATTAACATAGTATGTATTAAATCGCGACCACCGTGCATACGGTGGCAGCCGCGTCTTGTCCGTTACCAACAGGCCACCACGCACTTCAACATACTCGTATGTATAAGCAACAAAAAATATTGATGCAACCTCACGACACCAAAGTTATAACCTTCTAGCTCACAATCATATACGTCACACCCACAATAGATGAGATGAATTACTCAACAAAGATGTGGGCCGTCACTCGCGATCATTTCCTAAGGGCCATATTCACGATACAGCACGGATCGAGCCGCCAATAACCCGGGAGTGCGTGCTTGGGAGAGCTATTGCATTTGCCGCTTTCAATACATGTTGGATGTTTTGACCTTTTGTAGGATGTTTTTGACCTTTGTAGAGTGTTATTGTAAAAGAGAGAGATAGGAAAATAGTACTTATTACATAAAAGATAAATACTAATTTCTTACACGTTTTCGGGGAAGTACGGACAAAATGACATGGTGTTTTGTTTTTTACTCTTATTTATTTATTTAACAGTCTTATAATGAGTCTCAATCATTTTAAGTCATCTTAGGTTCATTAACTATCAGTAACACAGTCTTTTAATTAAGTAGGAACTATAATAAAATATATATGAAGAAAAAATGAAACTAATCACAAAAACCATTTTGTCCATATAGTACGGACAAAATGACATACTACATTTTTAAGAACACAGTTCACAAATACATTTCTTGGTCTTCTTTGGGACATCAGCAAATGACGCATGAGCCCAAAGGAAACAAATCATACATCGTAACCAATCTTCGCCGGGCTTAGAACGGGAAAAGAGGTCATTGCAATAAATGCAAGCGCAGTCACTATTGTGGTCTTCTGTCTCGCAAATGAAATCTTCGCTTCCTGAGCTATCATATATCAGAGCAGTTGTAGGCTGTCTGGATGCTCTCAATCTCTTCGCCAAACGTTTTTGCGGCCAATTCCCTTCCCACTTTTTTTTTTGCTTCCATGCTTCAATAGCCTTACTCATGGATTCTTGGCTCCAAGATTGCATATTAGTTTTTCTTTCGTAGTTTCGCGGCATATTTTATTTTATTTTAGTTGAATTTGGTACAAAAGCATTTAACAAATTACAACTTAGACAACTAAAAAGTAAAATTAGTACAGTGATAAATGTAAAATTAATTTGTTAAACAAAGTATTGTACACAACATTTATAAACAAAGTTATTTACATAAACAAGTTATTAATAGTTCCTAATAATATAATCAATCGACGCATTCTATAATTTTTACACAGTCATCAAAAAGAATCTTCTTAGAACTATTAAAATTGTGATGAAAGATATCGAGCTCCGTGTTGCCAACATAATTATAAATTCGACACATTCGGTGAAGAGGATTATTATATGAAGTATTGTTATTAGAATGCGGAATACCAAATAGCCGTAGGTTACGAAAATTTCGCTTAGGAATGATAAAATTCAAATGTGAGAGCAATTCTTCTCCAAAGCATCCTCTAGCAATCTTATAAAGCTGATGTATATCCGTGAGTTTGCGTCTTACAGATAAGTTAAGGAATTCAAAATATTGCAAACGATCACTATACTCAGAAAGTGTACGTCTCATACCAATTTTAATGCTCAACAATCTTAAGAATGCCATTTGTATCGATTCAATTCTGTTAATGTCAGTTTTATAAATAGGTGACCATACAGAGGAACAATATTCAAGTTGTGTTCTGACTAAAGACGTGTATAACACTTTAAATGATTGGACTTGTTTAAATGGTTTACTTGTACGTTTAATGAAGCCAAGCATTTTTTTTGCTTTTGTTACGATATTAGTGAAATGATGCTTAAAGGTTAGAGACGCATCAAACCAAACACCTAAATCGCGTAACACATTTACCTGCTCCAATTTTATTCCGGCAATAGCGTAGTTATATCTCAAAGGTCTCTTTTTTCTGGTAAATGAGATGAACTGACACTTCTTTATATTTAAGAACAACAAATTTTTATTACACCATTTGTTCAGAATATTAATGTTATGCTGAAGTAAAACACAGTCATCTATTTGTGATATTTCTAGGTAGAGTTTAATATCATCAGCATAGGCTAAACATGAACAGGTAAATGATTCCAGTAAATCGTTTATAAATATTAAAAATAGCAGAGGACCTAAGTTAGAGCCCTGAGGAACTCCTGAAGCCGGTATGAATGGAACAGACTCATATCCGTACAAGGTCACCAATTGTGTACGGTTAATAAGATAGCTACAGATCCAGCGATAAAGGTTGCCATGAATACCTAGATGTTGTATTTTCGTGAGAAGAATGCGATGATTGACACGATCGAAAGCTTTGGCAAAATCTGTGTATATTGCATCTACCTGCGATATTTTGTTAAAACATTTACATAGGTAATTAGTGTATGTTAATAAGTTAGAGATAGTTGATAATCCTTTAACAAAGCCGTGTTGTTTGGAGCTAAGTAGATGCTTAAAATGATTGTATAAAGGACAGTAAATCAAACTTTCAAAAATTTTTGCGAAACAATTCAGTACGTTTATGGGCCGGTAATTCCTCACATCCTTTTTATCACCAGATTTAAAAACAGGAGTCACTTTTGAGATTTTCCATAAATCTGGGAAAGTACCTATATCACCTAAACAAAATAATAAATATTCATTAACAGAAACTCTACGTACTAAAATACATACTATGTCGTTTTGTCCGTTGTATATGTATGTCATTTTGTCCATATGTAAATAAAAACGAATAAAAAATTATAACTCCATCAAACAACTAATGATTGCAATAAAGTTAATCGAAATCACTGGGTACTGGCATGATTCATCGATTTTAATAGAAATAATTACAAATAACAACAAATAACTCACCAGAAAACAGGAGAAAACCATCTATAAAATAAACTTTTGAAGGCGCGAAACACGTTCGAACTAGTTACTGCGACGCAACTGTGACAATGGTGCTCAAAATCTCACAGGATTGTAAATATGGCTACCGGCATGTAATACAGTCGCGGAGACGTAACTAAACCCCCCCAATTTTTCAATAAGGTGACTATGTCATTTTGTCCATACATGTCATTTTGTCCGTAAGTCATTAAGCAAATTCTTTTTGTTACACAGTATTGATAGGTTGAAGGATGTAAGCCTTCAGACTACAAGATAGATACTTGTGTAATTAAAAAAAGTTTAATGCTACGGTTCTGTGAGATCATGCAATTTTTGATACCCACGACAACGGATAGGTTTATTAATTTTTCTACACCGGTATTTATTTATTTTAAACCCACATTTCACTAATATAGATGCAATATAAAGTATTAAAAAACTGAGCATATCAATAGCTCAAAGCAATGGGAACAAGACACAATACCTTTGCTGTTATCGTTCCTAAAAATACCGTTACCTCAAATTTAAAAACCGTGTAATTCCCACACTACGTTTTCATAATGGCTAAAATGAGTCTTTACAAGTGAATAAATCACGCTTCGTGAGGATTGTAACACAAAAAGCGCCACCGCCTCCCATCGAGACGTGTCGGAAATATTAACTTGAGCATTTGAATACGTTATGATCAGTAAAAAGAAAGATTTGAATCGCAAATGTGTTCGCATTTTAATCAAACATCCAGGGGAATGCTCACGGTTTTGTCGCTTTAATATTATACATATCAAAGAACATTGCGACTGAATCTTATTGTTTATTTTATGCTTTGTTTTGTTTTCTATTTCCGGGTCCATTTGTTTTTCTTTTTTATTTTTGGTAAACGATCCAGTTATTTGATTACGTCATATCAATATTCTTTGATGGTTCGTTTAAATTGGTCGACATCTCCGTCAATATACAGTACGTGAAGTATCCCCGAATAATTGGTAATAACTAACAACTGATAAAAATAGTCGATATTCAGCATGCGGAATGCGGGAACCGCAGAACAGCTAAATATGGACTATTCTGTGGCGAGAACTGAATCAACTTCCTATAAACAGAATATTTTCTGCTCTTCGCATGTGACTATCGAATAGTGAAAAAATCTAACCACACCTACATTTTTTTCATGTACTCCTGGTGACAAAAGAGTGGTAAGTAAGTTTTGCATGATTTCTATTATTTAAAGTGATTGCAGTAGACTTCGTCAATAACGAACTGTGGGGAAATTTTCTTAGGTCTCAAAATGTGTTAGTGAAAAGAAACAGCAAAAGTAACTCTCACAGTAATGCCATATAATATTCAATATGGTTGTAATATAATTACTAAGTGAAACCTAGAGTGAGAGCATTACGGCCATTGTCTATCTCAGACAACTTTCCTAACACTATTCCATTACAAATTAGATTTAAAAATGATATGCTAGTGTAACTCCGCACGATGTTAAGATGTCGGAGAACTAAATAACTTATTTTATTTTATACTATAATGATATTAATGTGAAATGACTAAATTAAGTTACATAAGTTATTGTTACTTTACTATTTTCTCATATTTTCTATATAATTAGTTTATACACAGACTATTCATAACAAATTAATAGTAAAATTAAGATAGCTGAGCTAAAATGAGAATTTTACGAAATTATTCGTCAGTGTCAATTTAATAATTTCAACGAGCGTGATCTTTTGTGAGCTCTTATATTTTAGTAAATCTCATTTGGCATACCATTATTTTATGCATTAGATATGAAATGGCTATTAAATAAAACAGGCTGCGATTTTAAAGTTATTTTTTAAATAAAAATAATAGAGTAACTTTAATTGTCTGCTTGAAAATTGTACTCAATATTGTGTATGTGGTTGACGAGGTTTAATTTAACATCAATACCTAACAATATAAAAATGAAATAAGAACATATCGACGTAGGAAAACGTATTTGCTGTAAGCCTCAAAAAATCGAAAATTCGTTTTTACATAACTTTTATCAGAAAAAAATACTACGTCGATTGGTCCGAGTCTCATATTTTTCCGACGAAAAAAAAATCACTTACGCTGTAAGTTTTTTGAACAATACTAGTGTATTTTTGGCTGTAAGTCTATCAAAAACAAGTATATTTGATTCATTTGTTGCTTACGCTATTCTTGCGGTCAGCAAACCTTTCCAAGAGATGCTTACGCCATTTTGACAGGACAAGTTGTTTTTTTTAGTAACACTGACATCATTTTATTGGGTCTTCTAATAAACAGCGAAAACATTTACTACCTTTTTTCGGTAAGTATTTCATCATAATATGTCAGTTACTACAAACAAACAGCATTTATTTTAAATATAAATTGAACATAACACATTTTTAACGGAAATTAAATCGCAACCGCATCATACTCGCAACGTTTTAAAACGTTTTAAAACGTTTTTATATTTAAAATAAATGCTGTTTGTTTGTAGTAACTGACATATTATGATGAAATACTTACCGAAAAAAGGTAGTAAATGTTTATGTAGAAATACTAATGAAATAATATACTGAAATACACAATACAAATACTTGTTAACAAATGCTCATACGCTGTTGGTTGCATCCTTGCACTCGCTACTCCACCACGTTTACATTAAATCGCGGCACGCATTCGGTGCACACGCGGCATTTGACAGCCTCCGTGTTGCAGTTGGTTAGATGCCGGCTATGAAACGAAAGACGGCGAGTTCGATCCCCGCACCAAGAGAAATGTTTGTGCGGCCTACAAATATTTCTTTCGGGTCTGGGTGTTCGAGAGACTGTTTTTTTTTTAAACTGGCACGCCACAGTTACTTCATTGCACCTGGTGGTAAGTGATAATGCCGTCCAGATAGAGTATCGAATAGTATCAGACGGTAGTCTCATACCATTCGATACAATCATGCCGGCCCGCTGAGATGCCTCTTCACGCTACGGCGGAAGTACCCAGGATTATAGGAAGTAGGGAACACGTGTGAAGGCAAACCGTTCCAAAGCTTGACTGTGCGTCAGAAAAGTGAATTAGAGAATCTTTTGATTCGCGCCGAGATGGATTGAACAGTCAAGCTATGGCTCCGCAAGCCAGCACGCGTGGTTTTGTTAAGGAAAGGAGAGGAGGGGATCAAATTAAACAATTCCTCAGAGCATTCGCCATGATACAGACGATAGAACACGCTTAGAGAGGCGACATCCCTCCGTAGCTGTAGCGAATCTAAGTTTCCCGTGATGTCTGCATCATTCACAATGCGGATGGCCCGCCGCTGCAATCCATCCAAGGCATCGAGCAAGTACTGGGCGGATCCATCCCAGAGATACGAACAGTATTCGATACTCGGCCGGACCTGCGCTTTATACAAGCGGTGGAGTTGACCGAGCGTGAAAAACCGACGCACCTTGTTCAGGACCCCAACCCTGCGGGAAGTGGCAGTTATTACGCCCTCGATGTGATTCCTTGGATTAAAATCACAGCGGATATCCACACCTAGGATACTCAGGTCATTCCGCATTGAGAGGGAAATACCCTGAAGATTGGGGAGGGGAGAGAACGGGAATTTTTTGCACGTGAACGCATACACCTGGGTTTTCGTGGCATTGAATTCAACCATATACCTCACCTACGGTGCTGAGACGTGGACACTCACAGTACGACTGATCCACCAGCTTAAAGTCGCTCAGCGAGCTATGGAGCGAGCTTTGCTCGGAGTCTCTCTGAAGGATAGGATCCGTAACGATCTTATCCGAAAGAGAACCAAAGTCATAGATATAGCACATAGGATTAGGAAGCTGAAGTGGCAGTGGGCTGGCCACATTTGTCGAAGAACTGACTACCGCTGGAGTAAACGTGTTCTTGAGTGGAGACCGCGCCTTGGCAAGCGTAGCGTGGGACTCCCTCCAGCTAGGTGAAGTGACGATTTGCGAAAAGTCACTGGCAGATGTTGGATGCGACAAGCCGATGACAGGGGGAAATGGCGCAATTTTGAGGAGGCCTATGTCCAGCAGTGGACTAGTATAGGTGGATGATGATGATGATATTCCTGGAACCCCATGTAGAAATGAGTTCCAAGGACCGATTGAGCTCAATGACAAGATTCAACCGCCTTGGCTATGTTGAGGCTAACAGCAAGAGCCTCGCCACGCCGGTCTATCGCCTCACCCCAGCGATGTAGGACAAACGCCAGAAGATCACCCGTTGATCGGTTGTGACGGAATCCGTACTGTCTGTCACTGATTAGCCAGCCGCTCGCCAGCAGAAGGTCCTGCAGAGAAGGCGCATGACTCGCCACATCCGGGATCCTGGTGGGCTGGTTCACCAGTTGTGTCAAGTCATGTGTCAGAGTGAATGCATCGGCAGCTCTGCCAGCACGATCGGTCTTGGAGGAGCCCAAGGAGGAGATAGATTAGGGAGCCGCGACAAAATAATAAACATGTACTATGTGCGTCACAGACTGAAAAAGATTGGATACCCCTGCTCTTTCTCAAAAACTATTGAACTAATTTCTATGAAACTTACACAGCTCCTAAGTTGGACGATACCTAATACAAAAAGAATTTTTGAAATCCAACTTATACTTTTAGGGATATACGCGGACAAACAAGCAAACATACATACATTTATGAAATTTGGCACACGTATTCAGAAGCTGGTATAGACCAACATATCCAAAAATCGTTCAATACTAACAAAATATCATACACACACATCGAATTGATAATCTCCTTTTCTGAAGTCGATTAAAAAGAAATCTAAATCTGCACATTTCTACTATAAGTGTTGGAATTTTCAAAAAGAAAAATCCTTTTCATTTCTTTCTTTTAATTGTTTTGTACTAATTACGTTTGTTACACGGAGCAATGAATATGTGACGTTTTGAAAGTTTACATTAAATAAATATTCTAAACTTACTGTCTTTTATTCGTAAAACATGTTTCTCATTCCCTTCACTTAAAGCAGTAAGATCAAATCAAGAAAATTCTTCACTGAGGCTTACATCTATTTAGCTTTACTTAATAAGACATGTATGTCATTTACAGCATTTAAAAGTTCTTAACATAATAGAAATATTTTGTTGCCACAGAAAATTCGTCATGGTTACAGCGTTCTATAGATCCGTGAAAAAAAACTTGTTTGCTGTAAGCCACAAAAACACCGCTATTTATTAACTTAGAAGGATATATTTATACGTAACATGTAACACAAGAGAAAATAAAAATACGTTTTTAAAATTATGTTCCTACGATGTATAGTTTTTTTGTAATGATTTTTTTTTCTAATTTCAGAAAAGTTTTTTGGATCTCCTGAACATTTCATGTTTTGAGGCTTACAGCAAATACGTTTTCTTACGTCGATATTATATTAATTTAATAATCGATAAACTATAAAAGTAATTCCTCGGCTCTAAGATACTGTTGAAGATGATGAATCATCTGATTTCCAAAAAAAAACAATTTCAAACGTAAACAAGAGGCTTTTTTGATATTAAACAGGTTTATGGAGCAAATATGTTTTTCTTAGCACAGTAGAATAACTTTCATGTTGTTTTACAAAAATCTTATGTATTTATTTGGTATTAAAGGGGCTTATGTTAAGTTTCTCCCGATACAAACAGCCCCCACCGACGAGACTCTTGTAAGAAATACAATTTAACTTCCTCCCGAACACAAAATGTTTCATTTGAAAGCGTTTCCTGAAGGACTGTAACAAATTGAATCTCACGCCCGCTCAATCCTTTATTTCATAGCGTTCCCTTAATGCGAAGAAAAGATTATTAATCGAAAATTTCCCATCTTAGTTGAAATGTTTGGAATAAGTTATGCTGATTTATCAAATTATTGTTCTTTGACTTATATATTTTATTGCTTTGTTAATTGGGTTTTGTAACTTTTAACAGGAATTTCAATTTCAACTCAAATCTGTTTCGTAATTGAATAATTTATGTTTTGCATAATTCGCGTTGTTTCGACAAGATGATGTCTGCTGCTGAACTAAGATTTTAGAAAATAATTGTCACTAATCATTTTGTTGTATCCATTTTATTGTTAATTAAATTTTTCATTTTAGAATTAAATCATAATTTATTAACATAAAAGCTTAAGCATTTTAAGTAACTAACGCCGACCCAAAAAATAAATAAAAGAGAAGCATTTTCCAAACACAAAAGTCACAAATACACATACAACTCCAATTTAGCTTCAAAATCACTCAACATGCACAAAGTTAATATGAACGCGCAGAGTACACTGGAAGCTGAATTCCTCAACGCAAATAACTGAATACCGTTGGCATGTTATATTTCGCAATTCCCCACAACGGCCAAACTACGTAATAATATTGTGCTCGGGCTACACATTCGGGGCAGAATCATCGATAGTCATTATCGGAAAAGCGGGTTTAAGAGGCGTCCCGCTCCCGGTGGGACCTTTACGAAGGACTCATCCAACGCGTTCGATAACTATGCTAATGTTATTTGCGCCAGTGGGTTTGAAAACGACGGCATCCACTAACTCGGCATTCCCAAGAACATAGGGCTCCCTTAAGGTAAGGTTTCAGAATGAAACATCTTACTTTACGGCACATAATACCCATATTGAGAAAAGATTTGCTATTCCCAAAACTTATCTGCTTGTGATTTTGTGTTTTTGTTGACGGTGCACGGTGTTTTGTTTGTTCGAGTTGTGGGATGGTTGTAAACATTGTTTCTGGACCTTTAAATGTTTGTTATGGTAGTACTCATTTTTGAAGTCACCTTTAAGGAACGCAATTTATGACTTTGCGATAAAATATATCAAACATTATTGTCATCTTATTGTATTCTTAAAGCCTTAGGGAGTTAATAAATTAGCTATTAAAATACTTCATACGAGGGCTAAGCTCATAAACGCACACGAATGATACAAACTAGGCTATAAGCCCACCAAAACGGCCAGCCAAGATTGAATTTTATAATTCAGGATAAGCTCAAGAAGTGAATTCTATTTAAAGGATCTCATCTCCTCTAGATTTTCCAATAACTATAGAAAACTCTTCCGGAGTTATATAATCAGCTTATTCCCTTAGTGTTATTGCAGACAGTCGGCAGCATTCAACGGTAACGCAATTTAGTTGCCAATTTTGTGGTGCCATGTGATTCATACTGTGATTCACATACATGACTAATTGTGACTATTAAAATGTCAATTTAGACACTTTAAAATTAACTGGGTTACTGAAATAAAGCCTAAAATTACTCGATACACTTTGGGGGAGATATCAATAATAAATAATTAATAAATACACCCAACAGTCCCATACATAGTCTTGACCCAACACTAAGATCGAGTCTTGTGTCGTGGGTATCAGGAACTACGAGAGAATTTTCGGTTTCACAAACACCCAGACGCGAAGCAAATACTTGTGGTTCACACAAACATTTGTCTCGTTGCGAAGATCGCGGCCTCTCGTTTCATAGCCGGCGTCTAACCAACTGCGCCACGGAGGCTGTCAAACTAGATAACTAGATAGTTTACTAACTAGATAGGTACATAAACATAGTATTTATTGACCAAGCTCCGTCGCGTAACGACCGACCAGAGGCCCTAGATTCTATTCTTTCTTAGGACGCAACTACGTAGGTCGGGAAGACTACCAGCTTTAACTAGCATTAAACGTTTCTGTAATTATTTCTAGGATAAGTATACAATGACTTTCTTTATAAGTAGCTAGCTCCAGACCATGACGTTTTGTAAGAATACGCAGAGAAAGATAATAATTATCCAATCGAAATAAATTTGTGACTCTGACTTGTGTATCGTGGCCAGGATCATAGATTCGCAGTCCATTCACATTACCAAGACTAAATAGAATAGAACCAGACTTGACAAAATATGATAGAAAATGCGAAAATACCTTGTTCTGATGCTAGGATCAACATTAAATCTCACGTGATCACACAAGAAAATATTCCTGACCTAACAAGCCCGTCTTTCTTCGTATATGATCAATTCTTTCACGTAATGTTGCTAGTTCTCTCGGAATTACTAGTATTTCTCATTCCGCCGCCAATGTTACCTTCTCTTCGTATTCGTGTCAATATTGATTATCTTATATTTCACATGTTTTCAGCACTTTTTGTCTACCATTTTGTATAGATGTTCAGGAATATTTTGTCAAGCTTTTTGAGATATCTTTAAATACATACATAAACTCACGCCTTTTTGTCAGAAGAGGTAGGCAGAGGTTCTCCTCAGTGGCGTGCCTAGGGTTTTGGAGTAGGGCAAGCCGAATATTTTTTACGTTTAATTAATATTGTTTTAGAAACACAAAGTTACTAAGAACGAAGAAAATTAATTTATAATACGTGGCAAACCTACCACACAATCAATATTAAGATTAAAACAATTAATATAGATTACTTGTGAACATGCATCCGTAACTATTCATTGCATTTCTATTGCCGTCACTATTCTACGGTGCCGTGTTCGACTTCAAGGTTAACCGAAATTGCAGACAGAAATTATTATTAACGCATTCATGTTTAAATGTTTTTATGAATTTAAAATAAAAGTTTGCCTTTTGAAACGGCCACCTAATTTAATGAAAATTTAAAGCATTATAATCCAAACAATATAACACACAAGACGTGTCGTTTAAAAACATATGAATCATTGTTTAATAGCTTTGTAGGGAGCATGTAGTAATAAAAGTACGTAGTTTATTAAACTGAACTGAAGATAATATGTCTAGTGTAATTTACCACGACTAACTAAATGTACAAACCCGGCATAGGTTTCGCGCCGGTTTAATTTTCAATATAATTGAATGAATTTACCTTTTTACCGGCAATGAACCCTTTCACCATCACACTCAAACGATCACAGAAAACAATACAACTCATAATAGTATCAAAAAGTTTAAATAACATAAAAAACTAAACATTAACCTTAAACAAAACACATTCACAACTCATAAATCATAATACCTACAAATGAAGTTAGTAGAAATATGTGCTGTATTGCCAGTAAACGTGAAATAAACAATACTTACAAAAGATACAATTTATTAAAAGAAATATTAAAACTTCATTATATGTTCTAAAAAAAATATTAGTAATAATTTCTAAAAGGAACCAACTTAATTTAATAACAGTAGATATAATTGATTTAACAAATAATCACTTGACGACCATGCAACGCACGATGTTTTTACATCACCAAGGCCGAAGCCGGGCATTTCGTGAAGAGTAAACTGCTATATAAAATATCTATAGCTATACATTCGTAGCGATCGAGTAATATCATCTCGCCATACAGTTCACGCGTTGCTAGAAGCCCCGTAAAAGCACACGAGAGAGAAAAGGATAAATATATGTGCTGTGTGCTCCGTCTTTTCAAGTTCAATACAGTTTTAATGAATGAATATTACGATTTACGCGGCGCTTCGGCTCAGGCGCCTCATTGAATCGCGGCGCGGTAAATTCAAAAATTTTAAATGCTAGATGTTTTCTAATAAATGACTGTTGTATTGAATGTAATAGTTTGTATTCAGTATGGAGTATATACATATCATGTAGGGCAAGCCGGGCTTTTGGGCTTGTATGGAAGTACCGCCACTAGTTCTCCTGGTAGCAATCAGGACACCCACGTTTTGCCTTGCATGTTCCGTCCCACGATGTGATAGAGGGGGAGCCTATTGCCACATCGGGCACAAATTCCTGACTCCGGACTGATATTGAATAGAATAATCCAGAGAGTTATCTTTTTTGGTGAGATATTTATAATATTTGGAAAGTATTTTTTGCAAAAAAATAATCATGTTTCAAAATTAGGTATGGGCTACTTAAAACTACAATACGCTGCGAGCCCGAAGTCACAGGTTTGATCTCTAAGCACTAGGCTAGCTTGGTAGACATCTTAATATCTCATAATCGTTTATGAAGCTTATGTCCAGAAATTATACTGTAGTATTTTATGACATATTTAGCTATCTATCGAAGATGTGTGAAACGTATCATCCCAAACTTGATTGTGTGATGTAATTAGCTCTTATCCCTGGCAATTGTTCATGAGAACCATGCTCAGAAGGTAAACATTAATAGTTTTTTTTCCGAATAAGCAAAGACCCGAGAAACAATTTGCTGAACATAAAAAGGTTTGTTAACAAGAGCGGAATTGTGTACCTCCCAGACACGAGGTAAAAAACCATATAAGTAAACAGTAATTTCCCGACATGTGTGTTTTGTTTCAAATTACTACTACAGCTTGTACTTGTAAACATTAAAGCAAATTAAATAACCTTGATTTACTTTTTTTGATACAGTACAAATGAAACACACATATGTAATGTAATATCTAAGACACACAGGCCTGATCTAAGCAAAATTCAAACTTTCGAGTGGTGGGTAACAAAATTTACGAGATATTTTTTGACCCTTAGCACCAAGCAAATATGTATTTGTAGCTAAGTCAAACATTGGTCATAATCAGGAACCGGACCCATACCTTCTCGATTTATAGCAACTGCACCAAATCACTGTCAAATTACTACTCCTAATTGAGGCTGCCAAAATACCCCAAGTATATAACTCAGCTAACTTGTTTAGAGAGATGTTACGAATGTTAGAATAAAAATTAGCTTTTTATTGTTTACATTTTTATTTTTGTTTGAATTGTTTAATTTTATTTTGAATGTTTATTGTTTTATTTATTTTGAATTTCATATGTATAGTTTTAGAGTTATTTTCTTTTATATTGATATAGCGTCGTGTTGGCCTCGGCTGTTAAGATGTTATATTTTACATACATACATACATAAACTCACGCCTTTATCCCCGAAGGGGTAGGCAGAGGCGCCACTAGGACACCCACATTTCGCCTTGCATGTTCCGTCCCATGATGTGATAGGGAGCGAGCCTATCGCCATATCGGGCACAAATTCCTGACTCCGGGCTGATAATGAACAGAAAAATCCAATATCACATTGCCCGACCCGGGATTCGAACCCGAGACCTCAGCTTTGTAGTCGTACCGCAGTACAACCACGCCACCGAGGCAGTCGAGGCACCGTGTTATATTTTCTGTAAATAAATATAAAAATATATAAATAAATAAACATAACAGAAATTATAAAACACAGAGCGTAAACAATAAACTATTTAGCCCGTCCAGCTATTGTGTGCGGAATAATAAAAAGGAAGACCATCTGTATACTTTATGCCCCACGTACGAAGCACTATTCAGAAGATCGAAAAACTTTTCCAATAGCACCGTCTCGCTGATGACAGAAAATACTTGGCCGCGGAACCTGTGTATGATTCTGAAAGTCGCCGAGTTTTATTGCAGCTTCACCTCGGGGTTATCGAGAGCTATATACTCACCGGTAATTGTGTTACTTTCACAACTAACGCTGTGTTGTGGTGCAATATTGAAGAATCTATGCCAGACGTCGGTAGTCTATTTTCAATAATAACTATACAATATCAGTCGATAAACGCATAATAATAATCACACAATTTTTCTATATCTTATTTCTCGTTTTACATATAATGCAATTTTTAATAAATACCTGACCATGTGATGATTTCCTTTATTTGATAATAAATAAATACACCCAATAGTCACATACATAGTCCTAACCCCACATTATGATCAATTAAGTATATTGTCATGGGTATCAGAAACTACTTGAGACTTTTCAGTCTTACAAACACTTGCGGGTCTCACAAACATTTGTCTCAGAGCGGGATCAAACCCGCGGCCTCTCGTTTCACAGCCGGTGTCTAACTAACTGCGCCACGGAGGCTTTCAAAGACATAGCTAATTCGACCAACGCACGATGTAGAATAGTAATAAGATTTATTTGTGATATTGCCATATTTCATCACGTCATTCCATGAGTCGTAATTACTATGCTATACTAAAATTAAAATGAAACGTTGGTTTAATAAACAGATGAATACATTACCGTTCAAAATAAGTAACTTCAAGTATATGTGTTTAAAATGCAGGAAAACCTTCATTCAGCCTTTTTATTTGATTAAGTTTGATACATCAAATGGATATTTGGAACTCTTCCAGATCCTGGAAATATAATGTTGCGTTTATTTTATATTATTTGATAACTTTTAAGGGATGGACATTTTTTGTCTATTAACGTTTTACTGTATATAAAATTACGAGTAAATAAAGTTATAGATACGTTCCTTTTCTATATTGTTCTATTTGAAAATATGTTTAGATTATTACGCTAAACGAGCTATCGTTTTATTTAATTCATACACAGATATTTCTTATTGACAAAACTGTTAAATTTTCTATGAGACATCGATACCAATGATTCCGATCCAATCCTTTCACATTGTAGTCAAACTGGCTACGGCGATTCTACCATTTAAAATAAAACGATAATTAACCACTATAATAAACTCAACAACTCATCCTGAAAATCTTAAATCCAATCCTTTCACACCACATAATATCATTATAGCCAACAAAATTAAAAGAGAAATCTTTATGAATTTTTCATTATAAAAGGTGAAAAACTGCTTAAAAGTTAAATAAAAGCAACAAAACTCCAGTGAATGCTCAATCTTCGCTACTAAGGAATAAAAACTTGGATGATTAAAATTGTGTGACTGGAACAAAGTGAAAGTCATAATTCAGTGGTGTTGTATTACCCGTTAAGGTGCGACCGAAACAATAATTATTAGCCAACGCACCGGGAAATGATAACGGTATTGAGTTTCCTATTGTGATTCTTTTAACGATTCTTGGAATGTCAGGACAAACAAATGAAATAGCTATATAAAATTTAAAGAAATGTCGAGGGTTTGAATTTAGCGATGGCTTACCGTGGGTTCGACTGGACACTGGTCTAATATATTTAAGTTACAAACGCATCCTGACATCTGGCCTTTTTCCCAAAAGGGTTTAGGCAGAGGAGCTATCAGGAGACCCACGTTTCGCTTTGTGCGTTTCTTCCCACGATGTGATAGAGGACGAGCCTATTGTCATATCGGGTACATCCTGATTCCGGGTTGCTAATGAATAGAAAAATTCAATATCACTTAGCCCGAACCGGGATTCGAACTCGAGATCTCAGCGTTGAAATCGTACCGTAGTACAACTGCGCCACCGAGGCAGGTTTTTAAATTACATGTGTTATTTATTATAAATGATTACTCGCTTTAATAGTGATGAAAAAATCGTAAGAAAATCTGTATATTTTTTTCTGAACGGCTAGAAAAACAAAAACGTATGGGAGAAAACTGCTTTTTAATTTAATAATGTAATAATTTTAGCATACTTGTTTAAAAAATACTTATTCCAGTATTGTAGCTCAATTCCTTGCGAATTTAATATTTAAATTGTTTGTAATATTTCTCGAAACCTGCCAAGGCCAATTTAAATTTATCAGATTAAGGCCCGACGTAATCGTGTTATGGATATTATGCCGGCCAGAACTATCATTATATTAGAGGTTTTAGGTCTAAGCCAGCCACGGTAAGCCTATGCGGCTCACTGGATCGATGTTTAATAAACTTAACTTTAAAGCGATTTATATTATTGACTGGCATCATAAAAGATTATAATATTATATGTAGTATACATCTTGAATCTTTCTGGTGCTTTATTACACAGTAATAAATTTCATCAATTGCTGTAAGGTTTATTTTTCAGTTTATGCTTTGTTAAAATTGCATTTGATTCGTTTATTCACAAGAAATAAAATAAATAAGGAACTACAGACTTTTTGAAGACGATTCTTTTTCTTCAGAGATAGGAAATTTACTAATAAACACAAGACAATAAATACAACAATAAATAAAATTGGTTTCTTAGATTTACGCGAATGTTACACATTGAAATAAAACGATTTTTTTGGATTTTATCGCGGATTTGGTTTAATTTTTAAATTTTTTAGCTTTCCGGCGTTTCGATTACTTAACAGTTTTCGTGATCGCAGGGTGGAAAAGTCGGGAAATCAAAAAAATGTAAAAATCAAACCAAACCGCGATAAAATCCATAAAAATTGTTTTATTTCAAATATTAAATAAATTATTAAAGAAACGAATATAGCTTTACAAACTCACGCACAATTTATTGATATTAACTAAACTCAAACAAATAAAAAAAATATTTTACTGTATCAGCGCATATATTATAGTAATTTTTTTATGGTTTGCAGATTCTCTCGCGATGTTTTCCTTCGCCGTTATAGTGCGTGTTAATGCATTAACAATACATACATGACTCATACACAGCAATATATAAAACATTAATTTTAAATATACTTTCACATAAAAGACGAATCGATTTAATCACACCATTAATTTCACTCAGTTGCCTCGAAAGTTAGTGAGTCGACAATTGCAAGAAACTTTTACAAAGATATCTTGAACATCTTCGCGACGTTGTGACGGCTGAAGTGGCCTGTGAAATTAGAAGTCCGGGACCAAGGACTTTTGGGAATATGAGTTTTATCGATAAATGGATAGCAGTTTACAATACTGTATTATTGAGAATACTGGATCGGCAAATGACTTAAAAGCTCACTGTCTGATAATTCATAATCGTTAATTTAGTCTATTTAGATTATTGTTAACCTTGAATATCGAAATATAATAAAAGTTCAGGTTAAAAGTTCCCTGAACCGACGAGAATGCATGAAGAGATTGATGAAAGTAGACGAAAGTTGTATGTCAAGATCGACCAAAGGGGAGATCCATAGTCTCTTCCTACCCCTATGGAATACTGGCGTCACGTTTATGTATGTATGTATGAATATATAGGTAACCTAGGAAAACTAAGGTACTTTTCTGGCTTAATTGGATGTATAGAAGGTTGAAGGTAACAAGCATTAGGTGATGAAAAAGGGACGGGATTATGGAAGTTCCTATCCATGTTAGTTGTCAAGAATCATTTAATAAATAAATAAATACACCCAACAGTCACATACATAGTCCTGACCCCACACTAAGATCGAGTCTTGTGTCGTGGGTATCAGAAGCTACGAGAGACTTTTCGGTCTCACAAACACCTAGACCCGAAACAAATACCTGTGGATCACACAAATATTTGTCTCGGTGCGGGGATCGAACCCGCGGCCTCTCGTTTCACAGGCGGCGTCTAAACAACTGCGCCACGGAGGCTGTCTAATGAGTAATGAACATCTTGTTAAATTGCAAATGTAAAGACCGTATTAATTCTAAATTGTTATGATTAATATAAAAGAAAAGATGTGTAAAAGATAAAAGATTTACAATGTCTTTATTATTTCTTCGATTTCATTCATCCAATTCCTAATATAAGATGAAACCCACCGTATAATATGATGGGGTATGTGAATACAGTTTTGTCTCACTCGATACCTCTCTGTCGCACTGCAAAGATTTCAGCATTATTCAGTAATCCGTATTATTCAATGTACTTGTATTTACTGGGGCATGTAAGCTGTGAACCTTTACATGTTCCTCTGGGGTATAACTCGTAATTAATTTACATGTATACTCCATGGATTTTATTGGTATTATTATGGTAATTTCATCATTAAAAACTTAATTATGTAAAATAAAATACAAAGTTGTGCGTTCTATCATATTCAAAGTCTACCGTTTCATGCGAAAAAAATTATCGTACAAAATTAAGATGACTTTGGCATTGTTTTAGGTAAAAATTTGGTAGTGAAAACCACGCATAAGTAATACGCCTTGATTGCCAAATTATTTTATTTCATAACGATTTGGTTTAATTTTTACATTTTTTAACTTCCCGACGTTTCGATTGCTTTACAGCTTTCCAGGTCACGGGGCGGACAAAATTCGTAAAAAATAGTTCTATTTCTATGTGTAACATTCGCGTAAATGTAAGAAACCATTATTAAACATTATTATTATTAATTTAATGTTTAACGTTCGCGTAAACATAAGAAATCTTTTAATTATTTTCTTTGATCTGTCGGTGACTTAGAATCTCATAACAACCATGATAGGGCTATTTTTCGTAGGTATTCAAATGCGACACAGCAACGTTACCTTTCAAACTTATCAACCCTAAAACCAAGGAAGCGTTTACTATAACAAGTTTCCTCAAGCCAACTGCACCTACATAAACAGGCCAATCGCGGAGTTCCCGAGGGTTCCTTGTAGGCGCTTGTGCGACGAAACCTCAGCGGGACGGGACCGGGAACAGAGGCCCTTTGTATTCATGACGTCCACGTCGGGATCCGGGATAAACGGGATAAAACGTGTAGTGCACATCTGTATCGAGCCACATAAAGTTTTGGTGTGTCGGCACTACGACGGTCTAATCAAGAACGAGTTGTTTGGGGAACGTGATAGTTTTGCAGTATTTTGTGTCATATAGATGCGAGTAGATAATTGTTTCTGATAATACTTCTTTATTTAAATTTCTTAGGCAACACGCCTCCATATAAACACCAATAACACAACTCAGATATTCAAATTTTGTGCTAACCATAATATGTATATGAGGTTTAAAATGCTTAGTAAATACAGCCTGCAACAATTTGTCATAATAATGTAACTTCTTCTACACCGATAGTTGTATTACATAATCGATTAGACCAAACACAATTTCCAATATACAGGAAACTATAAAAGCTATTTTTAGGACTTCAATATAAAAAAAGATATAATAATATCCCATAAATTATACTCAAATAAAAGAGGCTTTAGCAAGGAGTTCGAATGACAATATTGTTTCGCATGACTAAGCACACTCATTCCGATTGTAGATTATTTCGATAATGGAGCTAATCGCGTGGAGAGCAACCCTTTTGCAGCCCATTGTGCTTTTTGTTACAATGTACCCAAAATTGGGCCTTACAAAAACTAATTCAACAATAGCGGTCATAATTGAATGTTTCATAAAATAAACATTTATTTCACGTTGTTTATGAACTAGCGTTTTTATGTGGAGCATGATTTAGTAAGTGGCGTCACAGGAAATAACTTTCGTGGGTTTGAATATTACTATATTTCCAGTGCATGAAACCATTTAGAGTAGATAATTTTTCCTTAGAATTGAATCCAGTGTCTCACGCCAAATGTTGCAATTAATCCAACGAAGTTGTTGATGTTTATCGTAACAATTTGTAAAATCGATTAAGTAATTTTATCTATCTGTACTCAACTATACTAAATCATGTTATCTAAGCAAAATTGCAATCTATCTCATAATAAATGATATTCCTAAAAGGATAGGCAGAGGTGCTATCAATCCCTCAAATAAATACCGAGACCACGTTTCGCTTTGTGTGCTTACGTTCCACGATGTTATAGGGGACGAGACATCAAGACAGTTCATATAAAACATCGTAAAACTTCTGTAGCAGATTAAACAAGATCCCAACGGATTAAATCAATAGTATTGTTACATAAAATGTTCAATTGTAGGCTTTGTCCAAGATTAAACCCCGTCTATTATTCGTGGAACGATGTACACACTGTTGTTGGAATCGGATGCAGTGTTTGTGCAAGGCGTTCACGTCGGCGTGGACTGCAATACATGCATATTCGAAAATACGAATCCGATCGGCCGAACAAGGATTGTGCAGCCAAATTCATGGTGTTTTGAAAACTTCATGGGATGATTGTGGATATAATGGGCTGAAGCCGCTTATTATAGTATATTTTTGAGGGTGGCGTAATGTTTATCACAAGACGTGTGGTTGAAGATGTTGGTTTCTCTACGTTTGATTTGTGCGTTTTTTGTATTTCAGTGCCATTCAATGCAATTTATACTTTCCGGCGATTTTAAGTCTTCTGTTGAGACTATCCTAACCATTAATGTTTTCTTTCGCTATTCTTGCAAAAAAACACACATATCAACTCATCTTTAGTCGAAGAAAAGACAAAACACACATAATGCCTATAAGGTGGGATGATTATTTATTAAGATCTTAGTGACCTAAAAAAACCATCATTACTCTTAGTAAATTTAGCCCGCACTTGTAACATTTCTACTTGATTAAAGATAAAAAGCATAATTTATCGAAAACAATTTTAATAAATACTAGCTTCTGCCCGCTAACTTCGTCTGCGTGATTAACTTTATTTAAAAAAATATACATGTAAAGATTATTTGGAATTTCCTATCCCGTCCCGTCCCGTCTCGTTATATCCCACCCGTCCCGTCTCATTCTCACTCATTGCATACAATCCAGTCCCATCCCATCCCTTTGAGTATAAAAAGTAACAAATATATCGTAATAGCTTTCCTCATCCCACGGGAACACTGTATTTTTCGGAATAAAAAGTAGCCTAAGTGTTAATCCAGGGTGTCAGCTACTTCCATACCAATTTGATCGAAACCCGTTAAGCGGTTTTTGAGTTCATCGCGCACAACCGCACAGACAAACAGACAAAAATTCTAAGAATCATTATTTTTATTACGGTAATACAGACCCCCGACAGACCCCAGACAGATATTAGTTTTTCTCGTTTATCTTCCATAATACAAAGAAACACCCTGTATGTAAATAAGACATATACCACTTTTTAAGTTGTTCCTGCACCAATATAAATGTGAAATCTGCATCTCACTTCATGCGGTAGTTTTTGCGTGATGCGCAAGTAAATAGAAAGAAACATCCTGTATGTAAATACAACATATACCAGTTTTTAAGTTAAACCTGCAGCAATACAACAGTGAAAACCGCATCTCATTTCGTGTGGTAGTTTTTGAGTAATGTGCAAGCAAACAAAAAGAAACACCCTGTATGTAAATGCAACATATACCAGTTTTTAAGTTGAACCTGTAGCAATACAACTGTGAAAACCGCATCTCATTTGGTGTAGTAGTTTTTGCGTGATGCGCAAGCAAACATACAGACAGACAGACAGACAGACAGACAGACAGACAGACAGACAAAAATTCTAAAAAAAATTGTTTTGGCTTCTGTTGCTGTTATAAATACCCCTCGCGTTAAAATTTCTCAAATATCTTCCATGTACAGACATCGACCATTTACATTTTTATTATATGTATAGATAGATTATATGGCACAAAAAAAAAATGATAGGTAATAAAATACCATGTTATTGATCGACAGTCTAGCTTTATGTGACACATATTTTTATTAGAATTTTGCTATTCAAAATTATTTAAGTATGTATGTATGCCATCAATACGCTAAGCATTTAAGCCTGCAAACTACAATATTACAGATGCAACTGAATAGACAATGGAGAAGCTGTTTGATTATACAGAACGTACTGAGACGTGAAGAGCAATACAGGTTCACACCTACATTCCGAGTGGATCGCCTCCGACACAAGAATTATACAATCAATCACATACAGAATCTTGTGAAAGCTTTGAGCTGTATCTAAGCCATACAAAGGGCTTTACGTGTGTAAATGGATTCCCAAGTAACATTTAAGCGGAAAAATATTATATTTACCAGCGCATTACCAGCTATAAGCTTAAAAAATGTTGTACAAGAGTGTAAAAATATGTTTAGGACTGGACTAAAGTATAACTGTACAACTGTATACAGTATAGCTGATTAACGGCTGTATAGAGCCTAAATTTTTACCTTTAGCTTTTAAATAGCATTGGAAAACGCTAAAATACAGACCGCGGCGTAAAAAACTGCGTTCAGCAACTTTATACGACAATAACTGTATATTGCTCTCAAATTATACTTTTGTATAACCTACTTCTGTACAAGAGCATTAAATATTGTTATAGCCTGAATATTGGTGTAAAATTACTCTGTTGTTCAGCCTTCAAGTTAAGCTTGATAATAGCTGTACAACGGAAATCTAGGATACTCTTACCAAGCAATTCCCTTTATAATAGTGTAATACAATTCTATCTCATGTAGAAGAGTTTAGATTTACTCCTTTTTAAAGCCAAATGCGATTGGCGTACATTTTTCCCTTTTTACAGTTTTTCGTGTTTTAGAAGATTAAAGTTATTATTATAGTGTTGGCATACACAATTATCCAGCTTATAGATTATTTTGAAACTAATATAGCCTTAAAATAAATTAAAATAAATTTTGTAATGTAATTATTTATTTTTATTTTATTATAATAATTAATGTTTTTATGTTGAAATTGTGACGTGTAAATTATTTTATTAATAAAGATATGATATGATATGATATGAAAATATTTGGAATACTTTCGATAAAACAATCCGATTCCTTGCTCACCGCCTTACGGGCCTTGGTTTTTGGTCATAATGAGGTTTTCTATATTTTCAACTGAACCCTAATTAACTGTATAAATGAATATGAATAAGACTTTAAGACAGCTTCTACAGTACTTAAATAGTAATGTACAGACAATGTTACTCTTTAGGCTGAGATGCGTTCTTAAATAACGACTCTGTTATGCAAAAAGCTGCATTAAGAGGTACTAGAAGAGCAAGAGCTGTATAAACTAAGGACGCCATTTTATCATAACCTATAAATTGCTTTCCAATTTTACGAGATATTTTTTTGTTTGTTTTTGAAATTTCAGTACAAATTTACAAAGGATTTTAACTGTATAGTACACACAATTACGTTTACTATCAATAGAACAGTCCGGGTTACTCTTAAAACTGCTTTCAGATATGATCACATATTTGTTGTTACAGAAAAAATGTATGTATATCCTTTATTTCGAAGGGGCGTGAGTTTTGAGCTTTAAATAGTATACATATTCACATAAAAATATCAGTCGCAAGCATAATAACAACGATAAACAGGAAAGAGTACTTAATACCACTTAGTTATCAAATATTTTTTTCACTTATACTTCACATATGGTCTCTGCCTTGGCACATAGTAAATTAAGAAATAAAATGGAGAATGGAAATGGAGAAACGAACACAATTATAATATATTTATTCTTCTATTAAGATTTTCACAAGCCTGATTCTGTATAAAAGAATAAAAAGGAAAATTAGAGAATGGAAGCTGTATAAAAGTATCTAAATAGTACCTTAGCCAGCCAAATAGTACAGCTATTATGCAGCTGTTATACAGCAAAATCTACACTTAAAGCTGTATAATTTTGGGGCCCATTTCAGAGTTATAAGGGCTGTATAGCTTGCTATACAGTCTTTATACAGCAACGTTTAACAGCCTGTAGAAAACAAATAGTCTATAATACAGCTTTTATACAGTTCAAAATGTTACTTGGGTTGCTTACGTGTTTTTGGAACTGAATCTAAAGAGGATTATAAATTTAGATTAGTTTATTTTAAAGATTTGAAAGCAAAGGTGGACCCAAAACTTACTGTAGTGGCTAGGGCTGTGCCTTTTCTAAATTAGCTAATGAACACCAAATAGCAAGCAACATCGGGACACCATCACGATAACGGGTGCTCAGCAATGGGCCTAAACATATCCACGACCACTCTGTTAAGAGTGCACGACTACGAGAAAATTCTTGGGGAACACCTCTTTAGCAGGCTATTTTCTGTGATGAAGATGCTGAATGAGCAGGCTTGTATAATTATGCCGAGTTCTGTGTCGACCGGCGATAAATAATCATCTCTCGTATTGAATACCAGTATTAGTTCCGACTACACGATAGGAGAGGGAAAATACATCGGCATTGATATGTTAGGTACCAACCAGATTCAAACTCGTAGTTTATGCCTTGAGGTAATATCTAAATTCTATTCATCTATCCATTCAGCCACAGGAAATCTACTGTTAAACATAGGCCTCCCGACATCTAAATTAGATTATTAAAATTTATTCTGATCTGAAGAATATTTTTAAGAACATTATCTAATAGACAACCATATCACGAAGACAAAAATAACACAGAAAATCGTCTATAATGGGTTTCTGCTTAAAATAGACACATTCAAAACATTACACTTACATTATAAGGTACTAATGTGTGGTCGACCCATTACCCATTTGGACACGTAAAAAGGCCTTCACACGCGCGACATTACACGAAGGAAACGTGTGACTCCTCATAGATGTGATAAAAAAGCTTTTCCCAGCTCTTACCGGTCCATAATGCTTCAAACCCTGAAACCTTTCGTCCGCTACAGTAGGGTAGGGACGTTTTAGGCTAATAAAGTGTAATGTCTTTAAAATTACATGGTTATAGTGTGGAATAGGTCATTTAGGTTACTGGCTTGAATGGATCATTAATGTCTTTATATTGAAGGATGTGTGGGTTAATTGGATAGTAGAAGACCTATGTGGTCTTATTGTTGCTTAGTTCTAGGCTGCAATCCAATGGATAACAAATATTCATGCTATATACCTTTGTAATACTTTTGATGAACCTTTTGTACCCTGGAGAAACTTGATGAATCTTCACAGCTGAATCTCCACTCTTTCTCCTCGTCCACACAGGTCGGTGGAAGTCGCTGGATGCAGGCCGCTTTCAACAGGTCTATTTGGCGATCTATGGGGAAGGCCTATGTTCAGCAGTGACTCCCTATGGCTGAAAAGAAGAAGAAGAAATCTCCACTCACATCAGTGCTATCTCTATTAATTGCTTCTTCAATGTATTCATCTTTACATGTCTTATTATTCCTTCCAGCTTATTTCTTTCGACTTGATAGAAGCGACCTGTAAAAAAGGTGAACACGTCTGGGTTCCAAAACTGGAGTTAAACTGTCAGTCCATATTATGTATTCCAAAAGCAATAGTTGTTAAATTGCACTGTCGTTTGCACGTGAAGAGCAAATTCATCTGTCCGGTATTGAAGTAATTGTTTGCGAATACAATAAACATACGCATATTAAACAACTATGAATATATAACATGCTACCTGTATAACTATGCCAAAAATTCTAAACGTCTATTTTATTACTTTTATCCAAAGATTTTTAATTACACATACATACATCACTCACACCTTTTTCCCAGAAGGGGTAGGCAGAGGTGCTACCAGGACACCCACATTTCGCCTTGTATGTTCCCTCAGACGATGTGATAGGGGGCGAGCCTATCCCCATATAGGGCACAAATTTCTGACTCCGGGCTTATATTAAATAGAAAATTCCAATATTACTATGCCCGACCCAAGATTCGAACCCAAGACCTCAGCTTTGTAATCGTACCGTAATACAACTACACTACCGAAGCAGTCAATATTTTTAATCAGTATTCAATTAAGCGTAGTATCATATTAACGGTCGAATAATCCATTTTTTATATAAATTTTATGCATCAATATAAACTATTTCCCGAAAATGCCGCAAAGTTAAGAGTCAATTTCAATTAGTACATAAAAAGCTGCCAAGGGAGGTTATATCAAACTTCAAAGGCGCGTTCCGCAGAACCACACGATATGCTGAAAAACTTTTCATATGTTAAAAATACAATATATTTTCGCGTTAGGGGTTTCTTAATTAAAACATCACACGCAGAGGTTTCACAACATACTAATTATTATTTTAAAACTCTTTCCAATACGTTTAATTTGCGTACAAATATAACAGTGGGTTTAATTAATGTTGTTTTATGTTATAAACGGTTTGAATAATAATGCAGTATTGATTTTAAAGCAATTTAGATTTTTTGGAATTATTAAGTGGTTTGTTAACTCACTAGTTTAATGGCCTCTGAATCTTTCAACTGTGAGGTCATAAGTTCAACTTCCAAATTGAACAATCAGCCTTCGGGAAGTGTTTGATTGGATAGATTTTGTTTACCCCTGATTGGATTATCCCCAAAAAGTTTCACATCGGTCGCGACCTCCTTTAACCTTCATTAAGTCGTAAATACTTAAGCAAAAGTGCCTTTTTTATTGCAATGAATAGCGCGACGAGCATGCTATTTGCCTGATGGTAAGCGGTACAGTAGCAAACCAAAAAACACCATGAATCACAAAGCAACACTTGGCATTCCACTGCGCTCGCCATCCTGAGACTTAAGATGTTAAGTCTCATTATGTCCAGTAGTTTCTCTGGCCACAATGTCCTTCAAACCGAAACACAACAGTGCATTTACACTGCTGTTTGGCGGGAGAAATAGACATTGCGTTGGTACCTACCCAGGCGGCCTCTCACATATATGAGACCTACCACCAGTAAAACCAACAAAAAGAAAATATTAAACCTATTTCCATCATTCAACACCAACACAATAAAATAGAAAAATAATCCAGCTTTGGATTTAATACAAAGCACGATAAAAGTGGGGGTGTAGTGGCGACGATAAATCCTCATCACATAATTAGGGTAAAGAAAGACAAACGACTGTTGCGGCCCGAGTCCTTGTCCACTGTCAACCCGACGTTAACACTTGCATCATTTGTACGTTTTAAAGCCATATATAGGATAGTAAAATATTCACATGGGTAATATACTAGTTTTCCTTTTTTTGTTACTGCAAATACAATAGAGGCGGTTTTTTAAAATGTTTTATATACATGCGTTATGCGAAATTAAATACTACAAGATATCTTATAATATCATTCAGATGTAATCGAGACTGCCTCAGTGGCGTTGTTGTTCTCCGGTACGATTGATATAAGTTATATTGGGTTTTTATATTCATTCATTCATATAGAGTTTATGAATATATTATGTTGTCATGTTAGAATCATATCAAGCCTGGTAGTACATACAAGTAATAGGTCAACTATCAAGTCATAGAAACACGATGCATTATACAGCTGTGACGTCAATATGTATCCATATATTCTCACAAACTTCCACATTTATATTGGTAACGTACGAACCTGTGCCAGACAAATCGATGACACTCTAAATAATAAACAAGAGTCATAATATTAGAAATGCTATGGCCAGATGAGAATGTAAGACGTGAATGAAAGTGGACAAAGCGAAAGGAATATGTCAGGATTGTACAAAACGGAGATTTTTACCCTTTGCCTACCTCTATAGCATATAGGCGTGACAATTACATATGTATTTATTAAATAAAATGGCGTAATGCAAATATTATATTATTGGAATATTACTACAGTTACCATAGAATGTTCAAACATTCCAACTAAACAATACTATACGACCACACTTCGATTTCAGTTCTTGGAATTTGTTCCATACCTCAGTATGAGACCATTTTGCACTAATATGTAACAGATCTACAATTTGGCGCTGCGGTTCTGCTTCTGATTTCGACAGTAGTTGTTAGTTGTGAAATTCTACGAAATGCTGCAGACAAAAGGATCTGAAACGTCAGCTTTATTAACTTTTTATAGCGGGGTGAGGACTGTTAAGCTGATGAATTCTAAGGGAAGCTGAAAGAGATACTAAAGCTGAATCACTTTATGCATTCCTTGCGGTGAAGCACTATCCAAAAAGAATAGACATTTGAAAAAAGAAATTATGGCATTTGAAGCTAGTGCTTACCTATCCTAGTGGTTAGGATGGTGGTATATAGTCTAAACCCTTCCAATCTCACAAAGGATATTCGCGCCCTTTAGTGGGATTTATAAAGCCTGGGTCATTTATGCCTCGTAAGGCAAAACAAGAGCATTCGTATTTTTTTTCACAAGCAATCAATTTACTCCAACCAAGCGACTATCCACGCTAGGTCAAAGGATTCCGCAAACAGCGACTTATCACCCAACCCAGCGTCATAAATATCCCGGTCCACGTGAAGCTATATTATAATGTTTGTGTGCTCAAATGTTGTTAATAAAAAACAAACAACGCGCGGTTTCACGGTGTTTTGCCAGTGTTTGCTGATGCCCGTCTCGACTCTCGACGCAAACAATTAGCTCTTTTGTGTACTTGGCCAGACTTGCCTCACTTTAGCGACGAGGGTGATGCACGTAGATTTAGCATGCTGGATGAGGACTGAAAATATTTTTTATTAACTTTTTTATAATATAATAGTTGATGGCGTAGTATATATTAGTATAGGTATAGGTGCGTGGTGGCCTGTTGGTAACGGACCAGACGCGGCTGCCTACAGGTTCACGGTGGTCGCGGGTTCAAATCCCAGGGCACACCTCTGACTTTTCGGAGTTATGTGTTTATTGATAGTCAATCACCACGCACTTTAACGGTGAAGGAAAACATCGTGAGGAAACCTGCATACCGTAGCGATTTTAAAGAATTTCTACGGTATGTAAGTCCGCCAACCCGCACTAGGCCAGCGTGGTGGACTATATGGCCTAACCACTCTCAATCGATTTTTTCGATTGTAGAGTAGGCCCGTGCCCTGCAGTGGGACGTATATGGGCTGATATAGATAGATATATTAGTATAATAGACAAGCATGCCATTCACCTGATGGTAAGCGACACGACCGCTTATGGACAGTAGCAAAACCAAACAACACCATGCATTACAAAGCAATTGGCATTCCACTGCGTTCGTTGCTGTTTAGAGGGAGAAATAGACATTGCGGTGGTACCTACCCCAGCGGTCTGCCACATACGAGAGACCTACCACCAGTAAAACTCCTTGAATATGCCGCGAATATGTAAAGTTCGCCAATCCGCACTAAGCCAGCGTTGTGGCTTATATGGCCTCTCAATCGTACTCTCAATTGTTGAGGAGGTCCGTGCCATACAGCGGGTCGTATATGAGCTGATGTAGATATAATAAGCAGTAGAATAGATGGCCGAACTGCGTAATCTCTTTCATAAGCTTGGCTCCTAGGCGAAACACAAGTAGGTAATTGAATAGAAAAAGATAGTTGTGTTAAATGGTTAGATAAAGTCGTTTGTAGCAAAAGGTGCTAGAATTACAATCAGATATATTGTTTTCGCTTTTCACCTAGTTTAGAAAATAAATCCGTTTATATTCAGTCATTATATCTTAGTTAATTCCAAAGTTCTAAAATTTAAATTCTAAGTTAGCGAATTTCTAAGTTCTGATAACTGACAATAGAAGCAACTAATGAAGCTCCACTATAAGGGCTAATATAAATAAATGAAGCCTGCAAGAGAAGGCATGCGTTTTGATTTTTTACCAAATATTATTCGAAATATTTTGTCGAGTTATGGTTTAGGCTAACTCATCTTTTATTCTACCCTCTAGAATATAATATTAGCGTCTGCAACTTTTGTTTCGCTTTCGTTACATATTTTGTACTGCTCTAACAGCCAATTAATTAATTATTACCGAGTCAATTAGCCGAAACGCTATTGCATTGAATAAATTCATATATTTATATATAATTATTTATTTGATAAAGTTATGCGTGTCCCAAAAGTTTTGACGATTTTGATTATAATTAGATAATTGGTTTTTTGTACAATTGTTAAATCATAAATTACTTCCATATTTCTTAATATTATATTTTTAAAATTGAGTTATTAAAAAAATTATAAGAATAAAAAACATTACTAAACTTTATTAAACCATACGTATAAAGGTATAAGCTGGGCAGGAGCTTGTAACTACTATGTGAAGTGTTTGTATCAACTTCGACAATACTATCATCTGAAATTAAACTGAAATAACATTTTCAGTTTATCGCATTTAATTTGGTTACTGAAATTCTGAGATCACATTTTTATGTTTTCCACTCCTCTTTCTCCGGTATCCTCAACAATTGACAACGTATCTTTAAACGTATTTTTTTATTGCGATGAATGGCTAGACGAGCATGCCATTCGCCTGATTGTGAGCGATACGACCGCTCATGGACAGTTACAAAAACACCATGAATTACAAAGCATTTCAAATTGGCTTTCTACTACGCTTGCTATCCTGAGACATAAGATGTTAAGTCTCTTATTTCTCCTAATATAGTAAGTCTTCAGTTTGCTTCCAATAGGTTGATGTGGGGATACTTGATGCCTATGTTTAGCCGTGAACTTACTGTGGCTGAAAAGAGAAAGAGTGTGTGTTCATGTACTTACATATAAATACATATGAAAGTTTAAACTCTAACTAAGCGAATAGCTCAAAAAATGCATTTTGAACTCTTCCAGTATCGTTAAATCGTAGCAAAGAGATAAAACAGTGTTATTATACACACACAATTAATATTTTTGTTTGTTCAGGTCACCATAATTTATATGTGGAGCAAGTCCGCTCCATCTCTGAAGATGTTTAATTACGTATGAAAATACCTATTTGCTGATGTATTACGGTAACGCGAACATTTCAAAATGTTATTGTTTTAAATTTTAATGTATTTTAAAATAAATATATCACCGTTTTTGTGGAAAAATCTATTAACAAACTCCCACTATAATTAGCTACCGGTCAATGAAAAAACCGGAACAATAAAAAGAAAACGTTTTTAATGTTATAGAGGTACATTGCAAATTATAATATAAGTACATTACATACTTCAATTTTGTATACATGTACAAATATGTATAAAAAAGAGAGACGCAGAAGAATTGATGACATCCTTCGTATTATATCTATCCTGACTCTATGATCAGAATTGTCAAAACACATAAATTAATCCATTAATATTTTCAAACAATAACACGGGGCTATTAGAATTATTACACAGGGAGCACTCAAATTGGAAACTTACGTACGCATATGGGAGCCGTTCTGGCGAAATGTAATATTACTTCGACTAACGTACAAGTTAGACAAACTGGTGGGTAGTTTGATGTTTAGTTAAGCCGTCAGTACAGAATGGTAGAAAAGGAATATCTTCTTCTTTAAAGTATTTGATTATCGAGATGGATGTCAGATATTTTGATATGATTTTTAGAATTGATATCTGAGTGTTGTTAATAATTTAAGTGGATTCAGTTTACCAACCCGTACTTGGCCAGTATGGTCTTAAGACATAATCTGTTTTGTAGAAAAGATTATTTGTCATCAGTGGGGCGGGGCTTACGTAAACCGACATACATACATTTAGAAAAGATTTCTATTTACCAAGGCTACCTTTAATAGAGCGACAATTTAGCGAAACAAACTTAATGTTAAAAGCTGCATCATGATCGACACGACACTGTATGGTCATGTCATAACAGAATTAATTAAATTTGTGTGTTCACTAAAGATTACATGCGCCGGTCGTTGTTTGGAAACGAGTAAATCTATTATTAAAATCCGGCTGCACACCGCTACGGAATTAAAAGCCCTCATTGTAAAGTTAAATATTTCTGTTTAATAATTCGACTTTTGTCTGAAATCGAATTGTTCTCACAATACAATTATTATGTTAACTCTTGGAGAATATGTTTCATTATTAATAATGTGAATTGTTATTGCACGCTAATTATCTCTGTTGTAATTATTAAATACCTGTCTATCTGTAAATGGGCTGACATCGCTTCGGTTAATGGCCGTTGTACAACAAAACATGATATATTAAAATTAAATAATTTAAAGCGTCTAGCTAGTTATGGGTTCCTGCATCGCAATCACCTGACACACTGATGGAAAATACGACATCGCGTTTCGAATGCAGGGGGATTTCTCTATTCCACGACACGAAGTTCGAATGTTCGAACGTTCGACGTTCACGTAAAAGATAAACGTTTTCCACTTCTAAAAACAATACTATTCTCTATGAAACATATCATTCTCTCCAAACTTACTCTATGATCACGACTTACGATGGAAGATTCCAACATTTTGTAGAGTATTGAGGTACAGTTTTACTTACGACGTTCGGACATTCGTCGTCGTGTCAGAGAATAGAGTACCCCCCAGCTCTCCTATCCGAATTCGTGTAGGCCGATACTGAGTCGATGGACGAGGAATAAATATCTTCCCTTACCGTCTCGCATTTTTTCATCAGATGCAGTGCCGTCACTTTACTGCGCAAGTGTATAAAACCTTAATTAGCCACAATATTCTTACGTCACAGATAAAATCAGCTACCACCGCTCGCCACCCCTTCCGGGTTAGTCACCCTTATAGCACGGGGTGGGCAACCTAACTAGCCAGTTAGCTTGTTACCTCGTGATTTGTCATCGTTATGTTAATTTTATTTTGTACTGACAGCTCCGAGCTAAGTATTTCAAACTTATTACTACAACTTTCATTATGCCAGCGTGATTGGAAAGACAGTATTTCGCCCTCACATCTGTCACTGCAACTCCTGTACATGAAAATAGGCTTGTCTGAAAGAGTTAACGCGAGCCATTTGGCTGTTTATACGCCAAATTATTTTGCAAAATAAAATAAAAACATTTTCAGACGGAAAACTGGCAAATTAAAATGACGAGAAGAAAATGCCATTTGCCTGACGGTAAGCAATACGACCGCTCATGGAGGGTCGTAAAACCAAACCACATGAATTATAAGGAAATGCTTGGCATTGCACTGAGACATCCCGAGACATAAGATGCTAAGTCCCATTATGTCTTGTTGTGTCCTTCAAACCGGAACACAATATGCTGTTTGGGGGAAAAATAGACATTGCGGTGGTACCTACCCAGGCGGCCTCTCATACCACCAGTAAACTAATTATTACAACGCCCGTTTCCGACTCCAGGTGTGAGGCCATACACATAGCTAAAGTTAATAGATGCATTCACTCTGAGCATAGTTTGGTGGAGATCTTACTGCATTCATGTAACGCAACAGAGTTGTTAACCTTTGTTTGAGCTTGTTCATTACTGCACCCATTAGAGCTGTTTGCGGAAGTTCTAGACCACGAACATTTTGCATCGGGCTCGCCGGCAAAAATACTGCTTTCTAACGACCAAGCCTTCAAGTCTTAATAGGGGCGTTTTTTACGTTTCGGAAGTGGAGCAGAAATGTGCTGATAATGTGATTAATAAGAATTGATTACTGATTCAAGATGTTTGATTTTTTAACTATCCTTAATTTTGATTTGTATTTTTGTAATTAAGACTAGACTGTATCTTCCACAGAATGTGTGATGTCGATTGTTAATAACTAAGTATATTATGTACTAAGTATATATCCACGACCGGTATATATACGACTGCCTAGCGTTCGTTTTTGTGGACATCATACTGTCCCTAATAAATCACATTTTTCGCATTTAAAAAATGTCCACACATTTACGAACTCATGATCATGATGCATTCACTGTAAAAACCTATATCTGGTTCTGAATATTATAAGACCGGTTACTTAAACTTATTACGCGGCAAGAGAAAAACACACCGATGTGCCGTCGCTATAGAGTATTTGTGACAATTAGGAGTTTAATCAATTTAGAAGATTATTTTGTTCCTACTCTACTTGCACTACGTTAAACTAATTCAAATATAGTTTTAATAAACCTGTCAACTTTATCACAGGCGACATAAGCCCTAATTATTACTAAATTATGTCAACAATAAATAAACATTGTTTATACGGTGTCCAAACTTACACAGGCGCGAATTAGGGAAGTGGGTTGTGAGTCACTACCCCCTTAATTACGAAAAAGTAGGAAATATTTTATAGAGTGATTATAATCGTGTCGGCCGATAACCGATTATTTATTTTAACACAGCGAAATTACTTTATTTTTAAAATGAGTTTCTACCATCTGGTATAATATAGTTGTTCATTAGTAGCCCAAGTTTTACCCAGTCAGGATGGGGGGTAAAGAAAAAAAAGGGCAGAGTTTCTATATTGCTTATGTAGACAGACCATCTAGCCGAGTCGCTTGAGAGTAAGTGGCTACCGCCGGCTATCGTTTTCTGTAGATTCCAAAAATTGTGCCGACTCATTCATTTCACAATTTATTTACTTGTTCACTTAATGTGCAATAATAATTCTCAGTCCGATCCTGCGTCTAAGCCATAAAATATTAATAGTAATTATTTTACATACATTAAACTTATTTCGAATATTAATTGACTAATTCTGCATGGCGGACTGCAACAAAGCGGGAAACGGTGCAAAATTATTTGAGGGCAGTTAACTTAATCCATTTGCCAATGTGTATAAAACAGATAGGTCATACAGCGTCAACATGCATGTTAGCTTGGTTCGATAGTTCTGTTGAATATGCCTCTAAAACATGTTATGAATGTAATATCAAAATTATTTGTTAAGTTATTAGCTGTTAATGCCATAGTCATGTATTATAATCGAGATACGTTTGAGAGGGTCTATCACGCTTGCCCAGTGTGGGTCGGCGGACTTCACATATAGTTGCAATTTTTTTTTAAGACTTGTGGTTTGCAGATCTTTACTATGTTTACCTTCACAGTTAAAGTGCATGTTTTAGGTATTATCTGAAATAAATTATTGAAGCTATGTAATGGTAGAGCACTTCCCAGCTCGATATCTGGTTAGGTGTCTTTGCAGCACGACTTGAGTAGAGTCAAATTAAATTGCGTGATACTAAAGAGGTCTACGGCTATGAGTACAGTGCTATACATTTGGTATACAGCTGCTAAAAAGTATCGATACACGTCCTATAAAAGTTTTCATAAAACAGTGAAACTTTCCTCATATCCACTGCTAATATAGCGCACTAAAAACTGTTAAGAAATCACCATAATTAGCCGTCTGAGCCGGTCCGGACAAAAACATAAAACTTAACAAGCGAATCATTTAACCTTTCACTGGCGGATGCTTTCGACATTCTGCACCGTAGGGGAGCATTAGACCGCAGTTTAGTCAGATTTTTTATTTATGCTTTATTGCACACATACAGAAAAACTTATGGGTATAACAATAACATACTAAAAGTACAATTAGCGGTATTATCGTTCTAGGTGTTTTTTTTTTCAGACTGCCTTTGAAAACATAGATCGTTGAAGTGTGTTTTTTGAGTTGAGGTTCAGTCTACATCTCTGGCGAATTTTTGATACTGGGACGACAAAATAAAATGCACTTAATGATCAATTCAGTACAATGCAAATAGGGTCACCTAAAAAAGAAATAACATAACAGCAGATCAACACTTTATGTAGACTATCCAGTAAATGCCAGGTGCATACGAACCGCCTGCCATCATCAGGATGAAATGACTACACTTTAATCGGATGCATAGTTTTTAATTCATAATTAACTGAAAGGTGGACTTTGCTTTTTTGTTATTTTAATTTGCTTTATATGGAAATAAACTGGATAGCCGCGTAAAGTGACTCACAAAAATTATTCAGTAACGTAGTGAGTCATTTCTGCCTAGATACAAAAACAGTAAAATTCAGCATATCAGTCCTTAATTGTAATTAATGAGTGTTGATTTATATTCAGTTACGCCATATTACAAAAAAAAAACACCTGATATATAAGAAATAAAACTGAACACAGTGGCAGAAAGCCTGTTACACCGATCTTTGTAAAAGTGTCACATTTCAAATTCAACCTATAAGAGTATATTCAATTTCGCCAGGCTTCTTACTCTTCTTGGATTGCACTGTACTTCCAATCTTACGTATGTTACACACTTTATCGTTACTGTAAACTGGTCTAACATCAAACATAAATAAAACCACTTACACTTTTTTACAAAAAATTCCTGTATCGTCGGGCCCAATCGACCCCGCACTCCACTTAGGGTTAAACAAGAACCTTGTTGGCTTGAAACCAAAAACGTGGCATCGAGTGGTGCCCCGGCGAAGCCACCGCTACATCTGATCCCGGTTTAATTAGACACAATGCCCGTGACTAGTGCCAAATTCGCGGAGCACGTTGCTTGTTGCCATACCGTTGTAGGCCGACACAATCGGCTTTCGATTGTTGTTTATTTGGCCGCCGGAAATGTCTATCGTTTGGCGATTAGCGCTGTGATTATGAGGCTTTACCGTTGCGGTGTGTGGGTTTTGTGTATTTTTGATTGTGATGTGTTGATGGGTGTGGGTGTGCGGTTGTGTTCGTTGGTATCACGCAGCAATGTAATGGAAAATAAAAATAAATTTAATGATATTCGAAATGTTGTTTCTAAGACGATGCTGGCCCTAATTGTCTTAGAATAAGAGAGGTTAGATTGAAGTCCATTTTTTTGGTCTGCGGGTTTTTATACTTTATGATGTGTCTTCGAAAGTCTTGTAAATAAATCTTAAAAATACAGTTGTTGAATCATGTTTCCCTTCACCGTGAAAGTAATTACGAAGAAAAAACACAATAATGAATCAAATTTCGAAATATAATGAATTTCAAGACATTTCTATCAAAGAATGTTTCCTGTAATATAATTATATTTATTATTAAAACATGTCCATAATACAAGCACCGTCTAATCCACCATCTCACAAAACCAGTTAAATTATTTATTAACCACAAATCTGAACTTTTAGTTACATTAACTGGAAATTGCCATTGAAAGTTGCCAACTAAGGACAAGGGTTCTGTAAGACCTTTCGGCCCATAAGAGGTGGTGCCAAAGGGTCACTAACCAAGGAAATGTCAGAAGCAGGCATCAATATTAAGCCATTAAGTTGGGTTTGTTTGGCTAAGGAACAACAACTTTGACAGGCCCAAGTGAGATGTTGACTCCCCATGTTTAACTTAGAGATTAATCAAAGCTAACTATTAAACTAGCTTTCAGATATAGAATGCTTTAAATTTGATTTGGTTAGGCGGCACACACGAGTCCTGTTTGTGTTCACTGAAAGGACTCTGTTTGTGTTTATGTAATTTGATGTGGAATATTTCAATGCGAGTTGAAAATTCTGATTAAAACAGAATAGTCATTTTAAAATGCTATATTTTATTTGCTGGCGAATCAATAACAATATAATATTGTAAAAATATTTAAATATCAGAAATCAAAAGAAAAACAATTCTAGAAATCACTGAATATAAGCAATTTTCAAAAGGTCTTGATCGAAGTCTTTGCAAAGGTCTAAGTTTACCAGTACGCTTCCTATCGCTAATAATGATGATGATAGCAGAAAGCTAGCAAATCAGCAAATATGTTAAGTGGTCTACGTCTACTGAAATATTCAAAGAAGGATAATAAAAGTTGGAGGTTTTAGAGCCCAGCATCGCTCAACTACAATTCGGCTTAATGCAAAATCGTATTTGTGATTTCAACATTCCAACGTAAGTTATCAAAAATACATCAAACTAAAAGATTCAGCGCGAAACAGAAGGTTTAGAAAATGTATTCAGTGGGCATAAATACAAATCTAAAATCTGGAAACTAGCCATGACAAAACACTGTAAATTCAGTGGTTATTTCGGAAACAGGCACACGAAAGTATTGTCAGCAAACACTATTCAAACTCCATTACAGTGCGATGAAAATTTCATACGCCTTATAAATATTTACTCCAGTAACTGATACGGTTTATTTGCGTCAAAATCATCAATAAAATATATTCAAATAGCATTCGCTGCTGTCAAATGTTATGGAATTTTTATTGCACCCTCGTAAAGTTTGTCTGGATATAGCTAAGTGACGACTTCGTTTTATATAACTGACAATTTGAAATGCTATAGCGCCGCTGTATCCTGGGACGTTACGGCAAATTGCGTTTTTAATGATTCTTTATACATATCAACATATGGATAAGTAGAGGTCTGCAGTTCGTGTACAGTATCACAAGCAATCACAATTACCACGAGTGAGAATAACTAGATAATATAATATTTAATCATCGTCAAATGAAACATTTTATTATTTATAAAGGAAATTTAGTCTTAATTATAATAAGTAGTTACCTAGTAGTTTATATAGGTCCTATATTATAAAGCCTATGTTTTATTTCTTTAATAATTATTTTCCTACTAATAATTAAAACTTAAAGCTTATTATTCTCTTGCACTTCGGTATAAATCGAGTATTTCCGTGGCTCGCCACGCGCATTAAACTATTGGTCCCACGTGTCGCAGAAATTGCGACAGTCGTTAAGCCCTGTCAGATATTTCAACAGCGGTTTGATGGTGAAATATAAGTACACAAATTACCTATTTGTATTTATAATGTATTCGGAATGTCTATTAACATAATATTAAATAATTAGTGATATGGTTGTCGATCGCTATTTATATCATGCTAGCTGCTTATATCATGTAAATATTCAAGGTTTTTTTATAAATCTATTTTTAGTCAGATCTAAAGCGCCATTTACAAGGGGAGAGTTTCGAGTTTCGAGTATCGCATGCGATTATCGCATGACATAATTGCCATTAATTATCGTGTTCTGACAAATGTTTACACGATGCAACTTTTATATATCCTTACGATAACTTTTATATATCTTCGGGGTGAGAAACTCTCCCCGTGTAAATGGGACTTAATGATATAAGCTGCTAATAGAACATATCCTACAATTGCATTCTAATTCGAATATCATTTATTTATTTATATTCTTTATTTTACACAAAATATAACAATAGGTATATAGAGACAACAAAACAACAAAGTACAAATGGCGGTCTTATCGCACGAAGGCTATCTCTACCAGTCAACCATTGGATGTATTTATGAGAAGGAGAAAGAAAGGGCAGTGTATAATAAAGATAATAAAAGCTCAGATAAATAATACTATTTCACCACCTTGTGCACCATTTAGCTATAAAACATTCTGCCTGCTCAATGCTCATGTGCTCCCTCGTACCTGCGGTCTTGAATCTTTTAAGTGAAGCATGACGCTGCAATTGAGCAAGTATTATAATGTCGTATGGCAGGCGTCAATCGTCTCTCATCAGAGATACCTTTGTCTGAACTAAAACAAAACTGTATATAGTATAATACATTTTTAGCGCATTATTATAACAGGAAAACGATTTTTGGCATAGTTACAATTTATATAGAGAGAAAGTGCAAACAAAAAACGTTAAGTTATCAATTAAATAACACTCATTGTGTGGGTTTCACTAAAGAATTAATATAACAATAATTATAGTCAGATGCCTTATAGAAAGTGCGATAAAACAACATTAAGCACATTGATTAGAAAATTACTCCTGATATAAAAGGCTCAATTGTGAAACAATAAACTAGACGAAATGAACAACTACAGCATTGCTACTAAAATAATACTGTGAACAACGCATTATTTCTCTTTTAAACAATTCAGCATTTTATTTCCAGATTTCCGTGTATGCACTGCATACCTAAATTCCAACTAAATGTGTACTATTTTTCATTCCACGTGGAATATCTATGCTCACGTCGTCCGTAACTCAATGTTCTCGATTGTGGTAATTGGAAGCTTAAAGGAATTTATTTTCAATTTCCTATGATATCACGCTTTCCGTCTATCGCTTTCGTATATTTAATTTACTCGTTTGCGTATTAAACATTATGTTAATTGAAATGGTTTGCTTTGTGTGTAATGTGCGTATAAGTGTTTTTTTTTTCTTAGCAAGAATGTAGAGACGATATTTTATTGTTAGCAGGTCGCTTCGTAGTAAGCCACATTTTTATAAAACAGAAACTACCCCACTCCGAATATTTTATCATTCAACAATGCATAGCACTGCACTCTGCTGCGCTGGTCACACAGAAAAAGGCATTTTCCTTCTCTAAATACCAAATTACTGGTCACAATGCTCTTAAACCAGAATACTATGCTTATAACCTGCTGCTTAATGGCAGAAATAGACAAATCGGTAGTAAGAAAAATACCAATGCAAAACAATTTGAATTCGACAGCCTCCGTGGCGCAGTTGGTTAGACGCCGCCTGTGTAACGAGAGGCCGCGGGTTCGATCCCCGCACCGAAACAAAATATTTGTGTGATCCACAGGTATTTGTTTCGGGTCTGGGTGTTTGTGAGACCGAAAAGTCTCTCGTAGTTTCTGATACCCACGACACAAGACTCGATCTTAGTGTGGGGTCAGGACTATGTATGTGAATGTAGGGCGTATTTATTTATTTAATTCGAGGGACTTATATTGTAAATAGCTCTCAGCTCTGGTTAATTTATTATTTTATTTCAATTTAAATAATTAATTTATGCTTAAAAAGAATGGCAGTATTAAGTTAATCTTCACTAAATCCATATATTTCATTAAACTCTTACATTAGGTGGGTTAATTCAATAGGATAACGACACAGATGATTTGACCGCTCTCAAGCCTTATCTACTTTTTTCCCCGAAAGAGTCGAGTCATACTCCGAGTGCCGGATTGGGGACAAAATGGAACATCACACATTAGTATGACTTGCATTTATTGGACCTTGTAGACCCTTGCCGTGAGTAATCGACCGGGGAAGGTTTGCGACCGGGATCGAAAGTGTCACTGGATAAACAAGTTTGTGTGACGTATGTAGTGGGTAAGTTTGAAGGGTTAAAAATATGCTGGTTCATAATTTGGTAAGAGATTTTGTTTGTAAGTTATTGCTTCATATTTGCTAGTCAACGGAATACATCTTGTCTAGGGTGAACTTTGAATGTATTGCTGCTTTGGTTGTCAGCAGCAACCTACATCCGCTTGCCAACTTCAGAGCGGACTAGTTGCTTGGGATTACGACATAGTGTATTATATACTCAGCCCATTACCTTCCACTGAGTGTAGGTCTCGTCAAAGAATGGCTAACCATGCCCGTCGTAAGCAGTCTGCATACATCCGATATCCATGAACTTTTTTCTAGACGTCTACATTTTTTAAGTACCCAGTAAATTTTAAAAAGAAAATACTTGACTCTATTAGTGCGCTGTACACGTAGAGTTAATTTAATGGTCCAGTTAGACTTAATATAATATACTGAGATTATAATATCACTACGGCAAGAAAATCTTAAAAACAGATTTACATTTGGGGCCAACATTTTTATACAGGGTCCAAATATCTAGCATATTTTTCGTCATGCGTACATAATGTTTAACCTGCCCGTCATTTAAGTAAATATAATATTATGTCGATAAAATCAAACCAAATACTTAATACACTTCAGTTTTGAATATACAAATGCAGGGTCGTTATGAATATAAACATAAAATTAATGCATTGAAATGTTTAAGTTAGAAATACTAAAGTAGACTACAATAATACAACTTAATTTTATTCCTAACCATAAAAAGAGAATTGGAGACAGACGTCTATGAATATTTTAAACAGATTGCAAATCGTAAAGTGAAATTAGGGGTTACATACAAGAATAAACTATTACAAATAATGTTGCTTGTAAAATCATAATTTTACGGACAGTAAAACCTTTATTAGGGTGACACGACACATACACTAGTAAAGTATTTAAATTGATCTTTTTTTTAATGATAAGAAATCTGTGAAGTCCTCCCTCTTTATGATATCCCGAAAGCTGAAGGGGGTATGACAGCGTCTTAACCGTTTCTTTAGAATGACCTTACGTAGGTGAAGCATTATTGTTGTGCAGAGTAATATGGCCAAAAGTTTTACCGAAATAAGGTAACAATTATTGATATCAAATAAAGAAACTTCTTTTTTTTCGAATACTTTGCCAAAACTGCTAAAGCTTAGAAATATTGCCCTGTTTTTGCACCAAACAGCTCATAACACCTGTAACCTGACATCGCAAAGTTCATAAAAAAAAAACATTTTCTAGGACTACTTTCAATACCCGGTGTAGTTTCCTTTCATTTTCACTAATCCTTGCGTACGTATTGGTTTTTATTTAAGTGAAAACGTTTGAATAAAATTATATTTTTGTCGTTGTGTGTGAGATATAAATACATAAGCTTAGTATGTTTATTTATAGGTAAATAAGGTGTAAATAAAGTGCTTGTTATGGCCATGATTTAAGTTAGTTTTAGCCCACATAAGTACATAAATATATTTATACATACATATATACAGCTTATCGCCGGTATATAGGTACATATTATGGAAACGTACTATAAACTATTCAAAAATCTGAGTTGTGGCAAAAACCATGTGAGCAAATATATTTATTAATGGAATAAAAATGGTGAAAAGTAAACAATTTTAAAGAATTGTTTTCATGCAACAGAAGAACATAATTGCGTATACATTTTGAGAAATACACATGTTAACGTCAGTCTCGAACGGAATTTATTTTCTGTCTAGAACGGGCTATTAGGGATTTTTAAATACCAAATTGCCAACCTTTTCCTGGAAACTACGGTTTTATGACAACAATGAAATGTGTTTATTATTGCGCTGTTTTCATATGGATACAAAATCCTGACAGTTTTATTCCGTCCGCATCTGACTCGGAATGGTCGTTATATTGTGTCTGGAAGTGTTATTCTTAACACTCTGTCACTTTGTATACGTTGAACTAGTGAAGTTTTACTTGCATTCATAGTTTTATTGTTTTTTTACTGTATTATTGAATAACTAACTATTTTCTGTGCTGTATATAGTAGTGAACTTAATTATCGTGATCTAAATGTATGAGGTAAAAGAGAAATCTCTTACCAAGTTCATAGCACGATCATCGTTTGCTCTTAAAAAAGGGGGTGAGAGGGTAGAGACCCTAATGTGCACTGATTGAATCAAATCTTATATCATGTATATCATTTTAATAGACTACATATTACATTTGCAATATTTTTCGTTTATATCGGTTCGAATTTCAACCAAGCATTATCAAGTTGTAGAGTAGGCTGCTGCCCTGCAATGGGACCTATATGGGCTGATAAAAAATTATCAAGTTTCAAATAAGATTTTTCAGCCTCGATATCATCTGTATTCCTAACGTAACAGCCATACACCTTAATACGGTTACACCTCATCTGTGTGTTCTATCAAAAACATTCCGTATAACTCCAACGAACTTGCACAATAAATAATTATCCACCAACATTACCTTCCTGAGTAGTTCCAAGTAAATTAACCCAATACGTGTTGATATGAGTACGGGAAACTTTTACTTATTAGGTGTACGGTAAGGAGACGAAGAAAATCCCAGCAATACACGAACCAATAAGGCACGTAGTATTTCTTAGGGAATGTGTGAATTCTGCACAGCTGTTTTGCCCTCGTAAGCTGACGCACTTAGCGCTACTGTATTACCGAACGTATTGACGAGTTATACAGGAAATTCTTGGGTTTGGGAGTGTGAATTGCAACGTCATTTCAGTGTTTTCGTGTCGCTGTACTTTGTTAGATTAAAATTGCTGCCTCGGTCAAATCGTTAGCTATAGATATTATTTGAGTCTTGTATTAATACTTATTATATTATATTTATTTATATATAAGGTCCACCAACAGCGCCACATATCACACAGTTCAAAGGTTACAATTACAATGTTTAAGTCCGATATGTGCGCTAATCAAAGGTGTACACATCGTTCATAGAAACAAAATCAGAAACAGCTCAACATAATTACACAAATAAAATTAAAACTAATCAGCAGATCAATTAATTGATGTAAGAAATGACATTATCGCTAGCCAAATCCATTAGTATGTAGGCGTCTTCTAAGAATTTTCCACACCGACCTGTTGGATGATTTTGATTAGATCCAAACAGTGTTCGATAAAGTCCACAGTATCATTTACATGTTCAACGTATAAGGCCATAAAAACGTCAGGCAAATGAACACTCCACATAAAACGTCGTATTATATTTGTTATTAGATTCTGCCTGCAAACTTCGTCAGCGTGATTAGCTTTATTTGGAGATTCCCATCCCGTCTCGTCCCATCCCGTTATATCCCGCCTATCCCGTCTCATTCTCACTCAAGGCATGTAATCTAGTCCCATCTCATCCCTTTGAATATAAAAATGTAACAAATATATCGGAATTCCTTCCTCATTCCTCGGGAATACTTAATTTTTCGGGATAAATATTAGCCTAAGTGTTAATCCAGGGTGTCAGCTACCTCCATACCAAATTTCATCGAAATCTGTTTAGCCGTTTCTGACTTCATCGCGCACAACCGCAAAGACAAAAGTTCTAAAGAACATTGTTTTGGGTTCTATTACGTTATACAGACCCCCCATATTAGTTTCCTCATTTATCTTCCATGTACAGACATCGATCGGTAACAAAATCATATGTATAGATTACAGCCAATTCACTGACAAGCTAAAGGGATGACCTAATGAAGTTACAGGATGTCGCTGAGGCAGGGCTTATAACGAGTTAATGCGGAAATCCTTGCGCGAAGATTTCTCTTAAGAGTAAACTTCCTGTGGCTGGAAATAAATTTAATACCTCAAGTTAAATAACAATTCTTTCCTCACCGAGAATTCAACAGATTATACTTTTGAACTTAAAATTTCATATCAATTAAGAAACTCAAATCCAAACACCAATTATCCAATAAGATTTTAATTTCAGCAGCAAAACTCAGCGATAGCGTCGTAAAGTGCATGCAGGCTATTCTTTATTAGCGTTAATAAATGCACTCGTTATTTACCCAGGAATTTATTGCGTCGCCACACCTGCGCCGTCTCGTAAACTTTACTTTCGGCTCTGCAGTTATTGAGTCGCGTATCGGTAATGTGTTTATTACTGATGCTTAGCTGTGATGTGTAAACAAAATATTAATATTTATTTGTTTGTTTGTAATGAATGGCGAGACGAGCATGCCATTCGCCTGATGATGAGCGATACGACCGCTCATAGACGGTGAGACAGCCAAACAACACCATTAATAATTACAAAGTAATCCTTCGAATCCCACTGCGCTCACCATCCTGATACGTAAGATGTTAGGTCTCATTATGTTCAGTAGTTACTCTGGCTACAATGTCCTTCAAACAAGAACACAACAGTGCATTTACGCTGCAGTTTGGCGGGAGAAATTGTCATTGCGGTAGTACCTACCCAGGCGGCCTCTCACATATAAGGACCTACAACCAGTAAAATGGCAAAATATTATGCCATGACATCAGTATATGACAAGATGGCCAGCATAAGTACTTGTCGATCTCTGGTTGCAGTTCGTTATGATGTCGATTGTAAACCGAGACAGACTCAAAAGAAAACTTTGGTGAAAACTGCTAGGCAACCCTATAAATACATACGTGTAAATAAATAAATAGCAAAAAATAAATTATCAGCCAGGCAATATAAAATGTGAATATTTTACGGCGCCATAATGGAACACATACTCTACAAATCGTTTTTTTGTTATATTTTTTGGAGCGGGATTTTAAACGTATAATGCTGGTTTAATGCGGTAAGTAGACTACATACATACATAAAATCACGCCTTTATCCCAGAAGGGGTAGGCAGAGGCGCCACCAGGACACCTACATTTTGCCTTGTATGTTCCGTGCCCTGGTGTGATAGGGAGCGAGCCTATCGCCATATCGGGCACAAATTCCTGACTCAAATTGGTAGGTAGACTGCCCATTTTTATTAGAAATAATCCAGTCCATAATATCAAAATGAAAATGAAAATGAAAATTAGTAGAAGTTTAATGAACTTGGAGCACATTGACCGTTAAAGAACACTTTTTTATAGATTTTACAGGTGTTTCCAAACTTTCGGACGGCTCTATAATTTCCTTAGATCACACAATTTTTATTCCTTTTCTTACAATTTATATTATTACTAATTAAGAATTAAATTCTGTTCTAGTCGTAGCGTATAGGATTTTGCAGTCACATGCTTCGAAATAGGTAACGTAATATTGTTGTAATATTTAAAATTCGAACCTTCTATAGTCTGTGGTATTTTTAAAAAGTTATGTATTGTTTTATACTTTAAATAAGTAATTGTACAAATATAGTCTCATAAGCATTTATTTAAATCAAAATAACAACAAGTTATTAGTTCAAAGTGTTTGAAGTAAAAATAAAGATAACTACTGAATTTTATATCATAAAGTCTTTTAACGTTTGGTGAATTCTCTATATGGATTGTACTGCACCTTACCATAAACATTTTTCGTGCCAGAATAAAAATATACGAGGCATCACCAACAATTCGAACCACGAAAGTTGTCTTCAGCCAAATGAAAAGAAAATTCGCCAGTCTCAGGTATCTATCATTTGCATCGCAGAATATTCTAGATAGTTTTGTCTTATCGCGTGACGATTTACAATGGCGCTTACTTGAGGGTAACCTCAATATCGGCACGCACCAAAAAGTTTGCTAGTCCTTAACTTAGCTATGGAATAGACTCTTGAGTTCGTGCTTCCTCGTTCCTATTATCATTAGGGTAACTGTGAAGAACCAATTAAATTAATATCAATTCACTATTCAAAATGCTGGCCATCTCAAGATTGTCTGGTAAAGATTGGTGAGCGATAAAATCGCCTTTTGCAAGACAATTGTTATTGATTTCATAATTAATGTTGTTTGTTGAAATTGAACAAACTTTTACGGATTTTATCGCAGATTTGGTTACATTTTTACATATTTTAACTTCCCGACGTTTCGATTGGGCGGACGAAGCGGTCCACCCCGTTACCACGAAAGCTGTAAAGCGATAAATCGATACGTCGGGAAGTTAATAAAAATAAAAATTAAACCAAATACGTGATAAAATTCGTAAATAATAGTTTTATTTCAATGTGTAACATTCGCGTAAATATAAGAAACCATTATGTTGTTTTTCAACCCACCTAATTATGTCTAATGGTTGGACGGAACTATAGTGGGAACTTTAGATTCTTAAATATATGGTAAACTAACTTAGGCCAACCAATATTATTCATAAACAAGTTTAAAAAATAATATTCTATTCGAAAGTAACGGATATTCGCAAAAATCCATAAAGAACACAAATTAAGCGTATAATTCTACATCAGAATTCCAATTTAGCGGAAACTTAAATAAGAACGTTTAAGATTAAGGAAATATTATCCCGAACAAACTCAATAACTTTAATATTGACGAGTTAAAGTAAATCTTCCAAGCTTTTAAGCAAATGAGTTGAGCCAGTAGTTGGTAGCTCGCGATCCATGGCTGGATGTGGACTTACTCCGAAGCAATTAAAACTTCTACCTGGACTTAGGTTGTTAGCAAAATTCGGACCTTTTTGTATTGTTACACTAACAATTGTGAAGCAAACAAAGAAGTGGCGAGACAAAGGAAGCCCGCTTGAAAACAGTATTTAGTACAGATTTCCACTGGACTTAGTTTCTTTGGAGAGCTGCAAAATACATCCGTTGTGCTGAATAAAAACTTGAGACGAAATAGTTTTATTGGTAGACCTTTGTTTTCCGAACATTGTTGTGCAACACTTACAAGGGGAAACATGAATATTTTATTATTATTATTTAAGAAACGATCAGATCTTACAAACTTGGAGGTTGTACGGTATTGTGTTATACGGCTGATGATAGAATATCCGGATAGCTATTATCTATATTCTATACAATTGTTGAAGACTGCTGACTGCCTCGGTGGCGTAGTTGTACTACTGTACGACTACAAAGTTGAGGTCTCGGGTCCGAATCTCGGGTCAGGCAAAGTGATATTGGGTTTTTCTATTCATTATCAGCCCGGAGTCAGGAATTTGTGCCCGATATGGCGAAAGGCTCGCCCTCTATCACGTCATGGGACGGAACATACAAGGCGAAAAGTTGGTGTCCTGGTGGCGCCTCTGTCTACCCCTTCTGAGATAAAGGCGTGAGTTTATGTATGTATGTATGTTGTTGAAGACTTGTCGTAGTGACCCAAGCAAGTGTGTGGCGTATCATCTTTTTTTAATTTCAATGAATGGCGAGACGATCATGTCTTTTGCCTGATGGTAAGAGATACGACTGCCAATTTTCAGCAGGGCGATATAATTGTGTTGACCGACAAGAAACGGATATTTCCAGTAGATATTATATCTAGATCATGTGATACTTACCACCAGGTGCTTCGTAGCAACTATCACACCAGTTTGAAAAAGAATTGATTCCTTTTTCGCAATGAAACGCTTTCCATTTCTCACACATGCAGCATCAATGATGCATTTCCGACCTTTGAGGCTTGGGGTATAAAACTTTAATAGTAGGGCAATCTTACGTTTTTGCCCTGAGGGGAAAGCTGATTATGGTTTCTCGGTACTCCATGGGGAGTAGCAGGAAGGGTATATCGGTCACTGACCTTCCTGGTCGGCGCGCACTGGTAGTGTCCGCACTAGATAGATATTAATGCCTTGCTTGGTCTTTAATACAAAATGGGTAAAAGCCTCAGTGGCCATCTTCGTGCATATTTTCCGGTGACCGCACTGTGCCCGGGGCAATAAGTACGCACCCTGTTCGATAGTTTTACAATATTATGATTAGCTGATATTATGTTTCGTTCATTGAGTGAAATGGACAAGAGATGATTATCTATCTCTCGCGGATAATGTATTTGTAACGCACAGCAGTAATAGGGAATATGCATGGAATTCAAATTGAGACCAATTTTTTTTTGTAGATTCTTTATTGCTTTAGATTGACATCTACATCAATATTTTTTTAATTATGTACTTTTCAATTAAGAAAATAATTATTAAAATCTGCATAAAATGAGTGCAAAATTCAAGGTAGTTGAAACGCAACTCTATTGGTCAATGAGAATTTGACGTCACAGTCTAGTAAGTTAATGTCAACAAGTGCATATTTGTTCGGTATTTGCGATTGAATTAATTTTTGTTGTAATTTCCTAGCATATTTCGGATTGATATTAATTGTTACTACTTAAAATAGCAAGTACGTTTCCAAGAATAATGACTGACAGTGGTTATGTTAAGGAGCAATCGGATAATCTTCCTAAAATTGATGTTTTTAATGAGTACATATTTCGCATCTAATCCGGATTTTACGGCTGCTGAAATCAGAGGTGTTAAAGCTGCAAGGTAATTACATTATAGATATTTCTTGTACATAGTTTTACAATACTTATTTCACAAATTAATGGTTAGAAGACATAACATAATCTAAAACTGGAGTAAAACTATAACGGTTTCTTAGATTTACGCGAATGTTACACATTGAAATAAAACTATTTTTACGGACTTTATCGCGATTTGGTTTAATTTTTAAATTTTTTAGCTTCCCGACGTTTCGATTGCTTTTCAGCTTTCGTGGTCACGGGGCGGACTGAGGTATTAGTCATCCGCTGACTAGAACATCCTGCATATTAATTAATCCACAAACTACTACTATAACTTCATAAATCATAAACTCACGCCTTTATCCCCGAAGGGGTAGGCAGAGGCGCCACTAGGACACCCACATTTCGCCTTGTATGTTCAGTCCCACGATATGATAGGGGGCGAGCCTATCGCCATATCGGGCACAAATTCCTGACTCCGGGCTGATAATGAATAGAAAAATCCAATATCACTTTGCCCGACCCGGGACTCGAACCCGAGACCTCAGCTTTGTAACCGTACCGTAATACAACTACGCCACCGAGGCAGTCTATAACTGCCAGTACTATAACTTCATCTATTATAGGGATCAAGTTGTGATCCACACGTCATGCATGAGGTAGTAGCATATGATATTCCCTTAATCTACTTATGACAAGTTGATGGAACCATGTCTCTTCTCATGATTTTACACCACTTTTTTCTTACTTCCACCCCTCTCGGAACAAAAAAAAATACTTTTTCGGGTGTATTTATTGTTGTATTTTTACATTTAGGCACAATACAGCACTTATAAGTCGGTTTTTTACTTTGTTCCATTGTAAACAGTCGTAATATACAAAATATTGATAAATTATAGTGTACAACACTTCCACGCTTGTTTGTTTTATTAGACTATGACGTCATCGTACCGCGCCAAAAAAACAGTGTTTAAACTGCTGTTATCAGTTTGATATTTTAAAATATATTTTTTTTTGTATTAATATTAATATTTTTACGGCTGTTTTTTTTTTGCCGTTATATAATGATGTGAACTATCATATAAAAATATAAAAAAAAAATCATGCATATTCCCTATTATCAGGTGCATTGAAAACTGATTGTGGTGCCAGTCCAAAAAAAATGTAAAACGCAAAATCATATTCCGAAAACTTTTAAGTATAGGATATATAGGAAGAAAATAACTATGTTTACAAAAAAACTATGAAACATGCACATTTTTTAATTTAAATCCAAAAAAACGCATTAGGTCGTCATATACGTTTAATATTAAGTAAGCGGGGCGAGATGAACTCTCGCTCGAGAGTTTATCATCGCCCTGTCACTCCACAGTTATTTATGGACCAGTAAACTTGGAAATATATTTTCCTCGCCGGCGGCCGCGCGTCCATTTCAGGTTAAGCCCCTTGGGCCAGGCACTAGACGAGTCGAGTGTCATAAATTTGAAAACTGTTTCGTGAAAGGGAAAAAATGAAACAAATATTTGACGTTCACTCTGAGTCGATCTTCGGTGTGCCCGCTCGGGCCTACCGAATTTACGACTGTTTACAAGCTGGCCGAGTTAAACGACGCCGATAAACTTACACGCATTGCTATGAATACCGATGTGCGCTTCCGATGTACCTACTCGCCAAGACTTGTGAATATGTGCAGTTATTCTGTAGTGAATTTTAAATTTGTTGAATACATACATACATACATAAACTCACGCCTTTATCCCAGAAGGGGTAATGCAGACGCCACCAGGACGCCCACATTTCGCCTTGTATGTTCCGTCCCATGATTTGATAGGGGCGAAACTATGTTGAATACATAATCAAATATGTATAAATATTGATAAAAATAAAATGATTTCTAACGATTATAACCATATTGACTTTTCAACGTTAGAAAAATCATAATTATATTATGCAAGCCAGCATGATGGACTAAAAGCTAAAGACTAGAGGTAGGCGATCTTAAAATAATATGCTTAAATCATTCTGAAACGTTACATTCATTCGTTACGTTACAAAAAATCATTCTGTCAATTTAAGTGAAGAATACGACCAGATACCGCATATCAAATACATCAACGGTAATACGACTTATTACATAGAGTGCGGTAGGGATTGTTCTCGAAATGACGAGGTACTAAAATAATTTTAACGACACTTTGATTACTTTTATCGTGAGTTTTCGGTTCAGTTGTCACGTTTTCAAACCATTAGTTTCATGCGAATTACCTAGAACTGAAGAATTGCTTATTTATTATTAGCTAAACAATTTATCACAATCGGATCGACGCTGATATTTTTCGCCTCAAACGGGGTAAATTTTACGGTAGTTTTAGTGTTAGTTTCACGATTTTTGTGAATAATTTTTGCGTTCGTAGGCTGCTTTTAAAGAGATTTTCGAAGTTATTTTCTGTGGTTTAATTTCTCGTAAGCTCGTATAGGCTCTGACAAGGGCCACACTCTACAGTGGTGACCATCATAGTGACCTGCGTAACTTTGTCGCATTTCTAATTTTCTCTGCGTGTATTCGGGTGAAATGGCGTAATTTGGAGGAGGCCTATGTCCAGCAGTGAACAATAAAAGGCTGATGATGATGATATTCAAATATGATAGCCATCTCGTGTGGATACTCAACATGGTCTCTATAATTACCGGGAGCATTGTATTCACTTTCTGGGCCCAGTATACAAATTAAATACCTCAAAAATAACCTAGCGTGCATTGTGATATAACTTAGACCTTATGTAGAATATACCGGTAAATTCGTCTGAATTCTTTAGTTCAAGACAGGTAGTCAGTAATAGTTCCTTTGAGTTAGGACATCTTTGAGTCTAAGGACACTCTATGCAGCCTTTACGTTGGAATAAATTGAAAATATACGTTTAAATAATCATACGTTTGCAAGAATAAAATTTTCCGCATTCCTTTACTTCAAACGCAAACAGAGCCATTGTGTTCTGATTTTTAAAATATGTGTAGATTAAAATAAATAGTTGAATTTCCTCTCTGTCTCTCTTCCTCAAGGCACTCATAGGCTTATTGGTATGACGTTGATCACCTGAATACTAGCATGGCATTGCCTATAATTATCACGTAGGCACATCATGATAATTACAGTATAATTCAAATACAATATCCGCTCGCGGGAGACAATTATCTCTCGCCAATTGACGCAATTATGGCGGCCTACTCCAAACTCATGCCACTTCACTCCACACATAAATAAAACAAAATTTCCTAAGTCGTTAATTTCATTCGCCACCCCAGTATAACAACTTGTAACAAAATTATCGAAGCTCCGTAATGGATTCAAAGTCATAAAATAATATTCTATTTTATAATCCAAGTTTTCTCAAACAGCTGGGGTTGTCGGGGCCAAGGCCGATTTAAAAAGGTAACCAGATATAGTGCGGCTGAGGAAGGATTAAACAGCCAATCCGACCTACGACAGGAAAATGTTTACACACCGCTTTTGAGGATAAAAAGGTTTATAAAATATTATTTTTTCTTATTGTGTTTAGAATCTGGTTAGAAGGGTTTAGTTATTATAAATTCATAATACATTGAATACTGACTTGGTTTTGAGTTCTGTATTTAAAGTTATTGCAATTTATTTTTTTGTATTTCATAAATAAATACACCCAACAGTCACACACATAGTCCTGACCACACACTAAGATCGAGTCTGGTGTCGTGGGTATCAGAAACTACGAGAGACTTTTTTATCATCAACATCATTACACTTATTAACGGCTGGTCATCATCTTCGTTATCATCACTGCTCGAAAAATAAATAAATTATGTACATAGAATAACATACATACATAAACTCACGCCTTTATCCCAGAATAGGTAGGCAGAGGCGCCACCAGGACACCCATATTTCGCTTTGTATGTTCCGTCCCATGATGTGATAGGGGGCGAGCCTATCGCCATCAATTATGTACATAGAATTATATTTCACTATGTAAAAATTATAGCAAAAAGGAAAGGTTTCAACACCCATTGTAGCAAGTAATTAGGGACACTACTAGTCGAGGATAGTTCGGGGAGACGTAAATAATGTTTAGTGGGAAAATTGTTAAACTTTCATTACGGAGGGCAGAAAATATATTGTTTAGTTACAAATAAAACAAAGGACATCTTAAACTCAATAATCCTTTTCAAAACATATACGCTATGTTGGTGTCAGATTCTTTATCGGAATTGTATACGTTTAGGAAAAAAAAAAATATATTTATGACCACAAAATATGTATAAACAACAAATAAATATGAATAACAAACCTCCAATACCAATGTATTAATTTTCCCACAACTTCATCAAAAGTAAATTAAAAGAATGGACCTGACTTACCCGGCGTCCAATGACAATGATTTTATTTCTCCAACAAAAACTAATAAACGGTATGAAAGGAAATATCCGCTTCTATACACGTACCAAGTTCCAAACTAGAATAGGCCGGGCACGTATGTTTCCTGCGATATTATCAAATTAGTCTTCATAAAAAGATATTATCAGAAAATAGCTTATGTGAAATAAAATGAAATTGGGATAAGGAAAAACTTATTATAATTTTAGATTAGCGTAATTGGTAAATAGAGATATTGTTAATGCAATAGAAATGTTATAAATGAATAAGCAGAAAGCTTATGAAAGGCGGGGCTTCAGTACGCGAAAAGTGTTTTTATTTTTATTTTATTCTATTGGTCAAATATGACTAACATAATTATCTACAAGATGTCCACTATTTAAATACGTCTTTGCTTTAAATGGCATACGCGTCTCGCCATTCATAACAATAAAAAAAGGTCTTTCGTCAGGTCCTCTGTCATCCGTGCATTTATGGGTGGATATCTCATGATGTACTTGTCGATGCTTAGGAATTACTTATTATTTATACTTGTTCGTCATGACCGTCTTCAGCAGTAGAAGTCCACTGCTGTAGACTAGGTCTGTAGACCTTCTATTTAAAAAAAAATATACAATACTAATAGCAATCTTGAATCTACAAGAAAAGAAAAGAAAAACATTGTTACAAGCGTATGTATAATAAACTTCCACAATGAATGGACAAAAAAAACAGTACACAAAAAACAGGTGATAAAAGAGGCAGCAATCCTTAAATTTAATATATAACAAAATAATATTAATAAAGTAAAATAAAAATAAAAAGCTCGTTACAAAAATGTGGTGGTAATACTAGCGCTATTCTTCCGTGTGGCAGTTTGGTGTAGTCACGGGCGCCAGAAACAAGTCATTAGAATAACTTAGTAATCAAATAGTAGGTAGTATACAGGTTTATTTCGAGTATGACGTAAGTTTTAATGCAAGACTTAAATATCCTATCTGAACAAGCCCGTTTAATAATGAAGTCTCGTTACAGCACTAAGATTCTGGCTGTAATGTATCGGTTTTGCCTCATATTCGACCTACATGGCCGCCCGCTGAAACGGTGGCAAGATGTGGAGTCACGCCCTAGTCGTTTTTGGCACAGGGAGTACATGAAATCCGTTCGGCTTTACGAGAACGTTGTATAGATTTGAGAGCTGTTATTACGGATACTGGGTGTTATGCAGGATGTATATATTGGGAATATTGGTCATATATTATTTGTACATTTATTTTATTAATTATTTGTAATTTTTATTACAATGATGTGACCTTATGGTAGCACATTAAGATATTCTGTGACGTTAGAAAATTTCGCAAAAACAATTTCCGTTTTCATAAAATCGAAAGCACATAAAACTAAAGAACATATAGATATTTCCTAATGAAGAAATATAAAGTGCAAACTTCGGTATTGACTTACCGAAAAAAGTAAAATAAATGAAGCTTACAGTGTGGGTAGAAAATAATTAAAGACTTTTAATTGTATACGCTATATTAATTTAAAATATAATCAACAGATTTTTCTTTAATAAGTCCATAACCATTTTATACATCTTAAAATGTTCAACATTAAATTATTAACATATAACTTGAAAACTTTGAATAAAATAGTTTGAAAAAATCACATTTTATGGGTTATTTTTCTAAATTTCATTCATTGTAATGTAAAGATCTAATACATACACGGGTTGACGACATTCATTTTGTAAACGAGTGGCCAAAAGGACCTGGATGAAGATTACCCATTTTACGACACGGCCGGTTTCCGTTTTAGAAGGGTTAAAGTAAACCAAGCATCAGCTAAACCCTCAAACATTCGGGATCGTGAATGCTCTAGTGCGTATGTGCATGTGTGTGTTGGCTGACAATTCTCTTCGTTCTATTTTTAAAAAAGGCTTTTGGGTTATATTGATGTGGATCTCAAATCAATAAAAATATTGTTGTACTAAAAATTACGAGCTTCTTGTTTACTACGTCGTATTAATGTTACTGGCTCTTAACAAAACCACAAGTTTTATGGAAAATACTAAATTTGCTATAGAGCAAATCCAACGCTAAAATAAATAGAATATATACACCATGGAAATCAAATCTTTGTTTTTTTTTGCATATCACGTAATAGCGTAATATGTTATTTAAACTAATATTTTTGAAGTATATTGGCCCATCCAACTTCAATCATTGCCAAAATATGTGTACCCTAATACAAAGTTTTAGTATGGTTAAATTATTTAAATAAATAATTACACCTAACAGTCACATACATAGTCTTGAGCCCATACTAAGACCGAGTCTTGTATCGTGGGTATCAGAAACTACGAGAGACTTTTTGGTCTCACAAACACCCAGACCCGAAACAAATACCTGTGGATCACACAAATATTTGTTTCGGTGCGGGGATCGAACCCGCGGCCTCTCGTTTCACAGGCGGCGTCTAACCAACTGCGCCACGGAGGCCGTAATTTATTTTAGATATTTCTTAGTTTAAGATCAGTTTACTATTTCACGGTTAAGAATTACTAATGTATTAAGGTACAATGGGGCTGGCATATTATGCTGACAGAATAAAACCACAAATGATATAAAAATTAAAAAAACATGTAAATACATGTAATAACTAAATCCTAATTGTTCTATATCATACAGTCCCACTTCTGATCACAAGACATTACCATTCTATTCAAGTTTAATAAAACCGCAAAGGATTTTACCGAAGTATTTGCGTTCCAATAATGTTTATTGTTTATACATCCATCTTGGCCACGAACTGTGGCAATGCATCGCTGTATGCGGGTGTTTGAGTGAGATAACTATGATAAATGGCGGTTTTGACACGCCCGGTCCGGTCACGGATCGATTGTTTCGATAAAAATATACGCTTCCTATATAACTATCTGGTTTCCATAGTTTTAGTAAACTGATAGGTCAGGTTATGCTGGTTTTGTGACGCAAAATTATGTAATTGGCTGTTAGATTTTAATTAATTATTATTTATTTTCTGAGTATTTTTAGATTTTTTTACTCATATTCATGGATTATGATAATATAGAAATAATCATAATATTTGTACTGTAATATAAACATTGTATCCAATAATGAGTGACTTAGTATTAAGTAGTTTTTTGTGATTTACTTTTAGTAAATAAATATTATTATTTAATATAGGAATTTTAATATTAATTTGTAACAATAACGTATGTACATTTAAAGTAACATACACTACGAGACATATTTTTGCCTAATAATGTTACAATTAGGTATTTCAATAAGTGTACTTAACGAACTATAAATCAAGAAAACAATTGAATGAAGAAGAAATAAAACTACGTCATCATTAGCAACCGAATAAAAGTGAACAAACGAAACCGCCAACACAAAATTCCCCAGCACATTCCGTTCACCGCAGATAAAATATTAACTTTAATATACTTAAGCTTTTAGGCAACATAATAGGAAAACAGTAAGCACCAATTTCCGAAGCGGGAGTATCCGTAAGATGCTGCAGGTCTGCCCATAAAAGTCGAATCAGTGTGATATAAGGTCGACAAACGGCTCCAGTACTCGATTTAGTAAGAACAAAGAAAACGTTCTCGCCTACTTTTCTTTTGTGGGGAGCCGACGACAGTTCGCAGTCTATTACGGAGCTATTCATTCGCTCAAATGAGCCGCTTAATTTATCGCTCCTTTATTAGAAATAATCGTTTTGAAGGTACGACGCTTCAAGTGCAGTGGCGTGATCCATCGTCACCTAATTAGCGATTGGTAACAACGCATCAATCAAGTTCAAGCGGGGACTGACATAGTAATTGAATTATTAGAAATGTTTTCAACTTAACCGAGCTTGGAAATACATTTTATATTTGTTTTGAAATTCGTTTGATAGTTAGTATAGTATAGTTATCATTGAGAATTGCATAAACTCCGTAAAACAGGTTTTTCCCAAAATTGTATATGTAAAATGGTTGTGGCCTCGTAAGTTTTAAAATCAGTATTACGGAATTATTTATTTCTGTTAACAATTACTTTTCTAATTTGAATACAAATGAGACATTTACATAAAAGCAATTAAACAGTTACTAAGTAATTAAATGTATGTTAATATAGCTTCGATTGCCGCAGTATTGCACATACTGCATAGAACTTGCTTCTACAATATTCAAAGTTGGATCAAATACTTGTTACAAGTATCTAAATACGTCGCATCGACTCTACTGGAATAATACAGAACTAATATGTACTAACACATCATGGGACGAAACATACAAGGCGAAATGTGGGTGGGGCCTCTGCCTACCCCTTCTGGGATAAAGGCGTGAGTTTATGTATGTATGTATATAATGTGTACTAACTAACTATATATTCAGCCACAGGAACTCCACTGTTAAACATAGCAACATACATCTTTAAGAACTATGACAGGCAAAGTTAAAAATCTTGACCAGTAACTTATGGAAATACAGAGACAGGTACAGAGAGAGTCGCATTGAACAGAATGTAATAAATATATTACAATGTTTGAAGGTGGTTTAGCATTATCTGCTAGGAATGTGGGCCTTGGAGCAAACGCGATTGTGAAACTACGCTTAAAAATACGAGCAAAAACTCCACAGGCGCGTACTAAAAACTATGTTCTGAGAATTTCAAAAAATATTTTTTATTCTTTTATACTTTCTGCCAGCACTGAAAACGAGCAACCTGTATTCGTTTTAAAAACGATCACTCATTTTGGAAAAACACGCTGTTTTTTTGTATATTACTGGAAAAATGTATGTAAACAATACAAAATTTATAATGATTTCTTAGAATCACTGGAATAGGTATTACACATTAAAATAAAACTTTACTTTATGGATTTTATTTAAAAAAAATTAGAACAGTATTACGATGTACTTATAATAATAAGTAAATTAGGTTTCTTAGTTTATCAAAATAATCTATTATATTTTATGCAGTATGAACTAGTAGAAGAAAATTTTATTTTTCATCGCAAAACTTTCAATCAATGCAATCAAAAAATCTTCCAATCACACCCAAAGTCGTAATCCGCGGTGATTTATTGTTAAAAAATGATTCCATATATTTCTTTTATTTTCAATGCTTTAGTAATAAGATCGTGTTAAAATAAAATGTATTTACACAAACATTTGTCTCAGTACCGGAGATAAAACCAACAGCCTGTTCCTCCACAGCCTACTCCCAATGGGTGTCGGAGGCTGTCAAGCTGTCAAATAATGTTTAATTTAAATTTAAATTTCACCCGTGCTTCTTCACAATACCACCCTACCTTTATATATTGTAGCTTGCGATAAGATGACGCATTCCGACACAGATTCATGATATCTTAAGCAATAAATAAAGGTTATATTCTCAGGTAATTTAAAAAAAAAAACATATAAAAAATTTTTGTTAATTCTACTCTAAGAAGTATTAGTAACGTCTTTTGTCGTTTCACTAAAGTTTGAAGATATCGTAGTATGTAATTTTGCCAGCTTTATAGTATAAAAGCCAAATTTTATACATGTTGTTAAGGCAACTATCAAAAAGTGTTTCTTTGACATCCGTACACTTTTAATGGTTCTTTTATCTTGTCAGACTCATTAAAGCTGATAACTTCCAAAGCCAACACGATCGGAACTTCACAATAGCTGATCGTGTGATGTCTATGTCAGAGTCATGCGCAGACAAACTTTCAGCATTTATAAACGACAAAAGTCTGGCGGCCACGGGTTCTCGGTCAATTATCGTTGTCGTAGCACACACTGCTACGCAAATTCGTAGCACAGCCCAAAAGCGATTTTACAAGTCCCCGATCGTAAAATAGGCTGCTATGGGCTTACTTTTGCTACGTTGCAATGACGTCACAATGCTACAATACCCTCGTAGCGGGTATGCAGCTACATATTCCCACAGTTATACAAGTCTAACTGAAAGTATTTCAACAGTATTATTGAATCCAGTGTCACGCGTTCAAGTAACGTTATTAATAGGGAAACTTGGTGCTGTTTGTATGAACTATTCGCGTAAATAACTACATATATACGAATGGAGGACTGACGCATATTCATTTCTCTTACTTTGAATTCGCGGCGTAAACGAAGGATTATTATAGTTAAGTCTGCGATATTGAATTTCGGCCGTTGCATTCGTATGAGTTAATTTACTTTTTAATCGGAGCGAACATAAATTGTTTTCAAATTGCTTTATGATGTCATCGGGATTTTATCTTTTTTATCTTGAGAATTAAAATCCGTTTATGTAAAAGCAAAATAAAAGTGGAGGGAAAGCTCCGTAAAAGCGAAGTAAAATAGACGTGAAACCGAAGTAAAAGCGAGATATACGCGTAAAAATTGTCATACAAGTGTAGAGATAACTCTTCAGGATAAGGAAACTCTTCAATTCAACTTTCTATTTCATTTTATTAAAGCCTTCTAGAACATACTACTCCCTTTTCAATATTACTTTTGTCACCCATGACATACATCGTCTTTAAAAAACATATAATGTACAACCTACCAGCACCAATACATTTTAAAGGTACTTCAAAATAAACTACAAAACCAGCACACTGCATCCAGTACTATATTGAATCTAACACAAGAAAGGCTAAAGCGCAGTACCTATAAGCGAAACACAAGAGAAACACAGGTTGGTTAAGGCAAATAAATAAAAGCGACGATAATTGGTAATTTCGAAGACCGAAATAAAAGAAAACTTAAAGCAAATTAAAAGTAATTTAATAAAGTGTATATTGTATATTCTTTAATCGCAATATTAAATAATACATAATTATAATTTTTGTTCGATGTGTTAAAATGTATTAAAGTTTAACTACAGTATCCATAGTTAATACACGTAGTAATGTTCATAGTAGTGGTTTGTGCCAGCAGGTAAGCATACGCAAGCGCGGGCTGGTCGCGGGATTGTTACTCTAACAATTATTGCCAATTGAATCATGTGATTTAGAGTTAATTTAAGAAATAAGGCCCAAGACTATACGGCCTCCGATATGGCGATAGGCTCGCTCCCTATCGTGGGACGGAACATACAAGGCGAAATTTTTTGCTAAAATAATAATTTAAACTCTTGCAATGAATATTTATTGAATATTAAAACCACCATTGGCTTCCTGCGCCGAAGATTGCGAGTATAAATATTTGTAAGCCTGTCGTTATTTTTCCGTGTTTAAATGCTTGTCAAAGGTCTGAAAACATATTTTGCCAAGGGCTTCAGTTGATATGAACGACTTTCGTGATCAATGTTTTTGTGTAAGAAAAAAAAATAACGTCCACCAAAGCCGAAGCTTCTACTGTCACGTGGCGAAAACAAATCGTTCGATACACTCAACCTACCTTTGATGTCACCTCCGCTTGTTTCTCAAAAATATCGATAAGGTTGAAATTCTTGTTCCCCTCACTGGACTTCTAATAAAGCTAATAACTCAACCTTGGAGCATGATAATGTTAAAGCGGGCTCGTTCTGACCGTGCATATAATTTGTGAAAATATTTGAATAATTTCACGACGGCTGTCGAAAAATTTCTCGGTATTAGGTAAACACAAATTGGAATATAATGATGGGAACATTTTTCCTGGTTCGGTTTAGTACCTGTATACGGTAATAAATTACTTTTGTTCATGACTCTATTACTAACTACAAATATCACAGAAATATGACTATGGCTGGCTCAATTATGGCGAATACCGAGAGTGTTATGTCGGGACGGCATTGCTTTACATTTTTATTATGTACGGTTTATTCATTATCCCGAAATAGCATAAAAACGTCAATCAATATCTATTAATCCTAAATATATAATAAGATATCTCAATATTATTCGTTCTCGAGTAACAAGACATACATCTTTGAGACAGACACTCAAAGCGACTTTTTCCTTGAACTTCACCGTTCGAAATTCAAAACAATAAAATTCATAGACAAATGGAATTACGCGTAAACAAATGCCCCTACAAATAAGACACGACGCATGTCACCCTCTATTTAATAATGCGAATGGCAAAAATCATGACGTATAGGATGCTTCGTGGATTTATCAGTCTCGCTTTACAAGATTACCCAATACGACAGTGACGGATTGACTCCTCAATACGTGCCGTCCCTTTCTATCTCGTGTAGCTGTATATATTTGTCCCTGTCGTGCTGTGTCGATAATTAGGCACCTGCATTTGTTCAGGTCATTGGGGATAGCGGCGAGACTCTATCTAGACACGATGTTAATGCAGTAAGATTGATGAACGCGGATAAAAGATCGCTTTATAAAGCGTTAAATAGATGGCGTTGGTTGTAAAGGAATAACATTTGGGCTATTTTGTGGAGTAATGGTGGAATATATTTTATTAAATCTTCTTTTTAGCATACTGAGATTGATGCTATTGTTTTTTGGTTGAACTTGTGCATGCTAACTGTGGAGATGGATCCATCTTCATGATCATAAAGGGTAGGATTCAATTTATAGATCGGGCAATTTACTACACGTATTATTATTTTTTTATTTTGTAAGGAACGAAATTGAATACTTTATTTATTGTTTTTTAAGTTTAATTTGTAACAAAATTAAATCTTTGCAATAATTAGTCGCTGTTGGCATTTTACGAGGCATCATTACAAAATTAAACTCCAAACTCAGCTCAAAACACTAAATTACCGTACATTCATGTTCTCATAATAAAAACATAAAGCAAGAAAACCAGATTTCAAGTTTTGAATAACATGCTGGCTAAATTGAAACTAACTCCGAGTCCTTTCACGAAATAATATAAACATACAAAATTTCACCTGACAAAATGTTGTTAAAACAAGCTTTTATTTTCAGTTCATCTCGGCATAAGTCATGCCGAAATGTTTGAATACTACAAAAGTAACGTTTTTAATCCTGCGAAATTTAGTATGAAAATCAGCTAAGCTGCTTAGTTTTACACGACTTTGCAAAATAATATTTTAAATAGCTCTGCGTTCGGATACACAAAAAAAAGTTTAGATCTCGCAGCTTATGTTTTTGCGGTTAAGTTAATGTTACTTATTAATGATATAATTTTTAATTCAGTTAATGGCTTGTTGAAATGTTTTTAAAGAGATTTTTGCATAAAAATACACATTGAGTTTGAAATTCATGATCAAAATTCTCTCAATGTACGAGTTTAAGGCACGTGACTCGTTTTGCTTTGATAATAATTTTACCAAATGTTTACTCTAACAAATGTATTTAAAGAAAAATCATAAAACATTTTTCAAACTGTAAAATTTTGGAATAAAAAAGACGATAGTAAGAAGAAAACAATTTTTAAGTAATAAGATTTCATATTAGAATTGAAAACATCTTGAACACGCAAAATATTCACTAATTACAGCATCAGCAATCAGAACAACACATCTGGCTGTAGAGCGCGGAACTAAAAAAAAAGCAATCAATGGAAAAAGTAAGTGTCCGGGATAACAGCCGTTGCGAATTGGAGTCACGTACGGCCCAACGCGTCCACGGCACGACGAGCACATAAATAACGCTAATGATATCCGATCGCGTTGAAAAAAACGAGCAAAAAACCGCATGTATTGTAGATAACAAAATGTGGCATTTCACGCAATTAGCTTTGTGTGTTCCGTTTTACGCAGTCAGTGTTTGTGTCGCTTTGTTTCTTTGCGTCGGCCTTTTGACAATGTTGTTTTGATTTTCTGTGATTTTTTGCAATTCAATGTTTTTTTTTTATGTATTTTTTTGTTTTTTTTTTATATATATTGTAGATACTTGCATATATGCTGTAAAGTCACACCAGTATTCCCGAAGAAATATAGTACGTTCTCAGATAACGCCTTAACATAACTATTTTACGCATTGGACAATTTAGGGTGATCAAGCTAACAATAACAATTACACGGACACAATACGCAAAAAATCCTTACACAATATTTTTCAGAATTTAAAACATCCTTCAAAATACATTTCCAGAATACATAACAGAAATAAGCCTGAAAACAAAAACGTACCACTCCCTAAATCTGAATTAGTTATACCCGAAGTATTGTTGAAAACCACTTGGAAATCACGACACAATCTCACCATTTATGCTTCATTAACGTTGGTTTTTGGATGTAAACTTTTTGTCGGACTTCGCTTTCGTATTTTCAATTTGGATTTCAAGCCAATATTGAAATGAATGGCTTGTTAATTGTGCTGTTAGATGATAATGAACGGCGGGCGACGGTTCTATGCCGGGTTTCGTTATCCTCGCATTGTTTTAGCTTCAGTCCATTGGATTTGTAAGACTAAAATATATTACTACCTTTTTTCTGCTTCCCCGGTATATTTATATTGAAATGTAGATATATATTTTTGTTTCCCGAGTGTACGAAGCATAATGTTTATTGTATACTATATTGTATACTAATTCGTTTTAAGCATAATATTATAATAGTCATAACGAGTTAAATATTTGAAGGAAGCTTCACAGAATAAATCAATTATCGGAATTACAAACTTTTAGCTATATAACAATCAGCTAGGTAAACACCCCTTAATTATTTGACGAAAATATCCTCTGAATTTATAATAAGCAAGTTCTAACTTTTGTCATAAAGCTCAGTATAATCATTACCAAACTCAAGTCACTTCAAGCCACGAATCATTTGAAGTTTTTATTTGAAAGATATATAAATCTATACAGTTATACTACAGCATAACGTCTTACTATGCTAAACAGCCAAAAGCATTTACAGTACCACTCAGCGCACGTCCCTTAGTTTACAATCAAAATAATCAGATCTGACCAACTGAACCTTTGTGCGCCGCTAGATGGCGCGGAAAGCGGCGGTCACGTCCGCTGGACAGCACGTTTCATCGCAGCCGGCATAAATACTCTAATATCCTAGCTGCACTGTGTAAACTGAATTTCTGTAGGGAATAATGAATAGATACAATAAATATTTGATACATTTTTTTATTGTGATTAATGGCGAGTCGAGCATGCCATTCGCCTGATGGTAAGCGATACGACTGCTCATGGAGTAGCAACACCATGAATTAGAAAGCAATACTTGGCATATCACTGCGCTCGCCATACTGAGACATAAGACGTTAAGTCTCATTATGTCCAGTAGTTACTCTGGCTACAATGTTCAAACCGGAACTCAACAGTGCATTTATACTGCTGATTGGCGGGAGAAATAGTCATTGCGGTGGTACCGACTCATGCGGCCTCGCCCATATGAGAGACCTATCACCAGCAAATTTCTAATGGTGCGATAAATATTGTTGCAATTGTTTCGATGGCGACTTGATTAACATAAGCGTTTTTTTTAATTCAAGTCTCCGTTTTTGGGATCGTTGGTAAAAAGCCAGCTTCTGCACGAGTCATTGTGAATTTCCGCATATTTAATTATTTATTAACCGACTTGATGAAAAAGGAGTTTCTTTATTCGACCTTTATGTGTGTACATCGCGATTTTCTTATGTCATTGTGAGATCATTTTCCACACATTTAATTATTTGATAACCGACTTCATAAAAGGAGGAGTTTCTTTATGCGATCCTTATGTTTGTATTTTGGGATTTTCTTATAAAAGCGCAATCTCATGTTGATGAGGTTTTTATAAATTACTAATTAGATTGACTTTTTTTCTAGACTAGGTGTTTGTCAGCATGTTTAGTATTTTACGAATTTTATATACGTACTTTTTGCACGAATTTTAAACTAACCATATTATTAGATACTGTGATTATGCAGTACGGAGCGATTTTTAAAGTCTCAAATAAAAAGTACGCAATAAAAATTACGTTCCCGTAATAAATTTCTGTAAACACCGGATTGGATTGTGTTCAACTTTTTTTCTTTTGAAACTTGAAAAAAATCTAAAAGCAAGTTATCCGCAGTTTCTGTGGCACTATAAATTCATGGAGGATTCTTGTATTCAGTGGCGGTGGCTTGAATTTTGCTTATAACTGTTGCTGCCACATTGCTAAATAGGACTATTTTCGTATTGCCTAATTTAATTATTTTTATTTTACATTCCACGGTGCACCTACCGTCTACGTTTCGAGTTTAAGCTGAGTGTATTTGTTTCCGAGCAATCCATCATAATTGTGTCGATTATGCGATTAATTTAGTCGTGTCAGGTGTATTCGAGGCACTTTATCGCGGAAATTTATAAAAGTTGCCTACTAGTTTAATTAAGTGAAAACCTAAAATGGATGTTGCAACATTAAATCATAATATTTCATACACACTTATATTTCTAATACAAGTAAGCTTGCATTCTTATATATATGTTAAGACTAAAGCATTTACGCCTATATCTCCGAAGTCAATCGGCTAAAAGCATAATATTGATAATTCAAAAACATGTCCTGCCAATTAATATTAACAGACCATAAAGCAATAACTATGATTACTGCACGAGTGTAATAATGAATGATTAATTCTACGATTTCCTAAAATTTCTGACAGCTCAGTTTATCTGCGGCGTAACTACAGACACTGCCACTTCGCTGGCTAAGGAGAAGGGAGATTCGTAATAAAGTTTTTCTTCGCTTAATTTTATTTCTTGCTCTTCTTCTTAACAAAGAATTCCTTTGGAATTGGCACTTAGGTGCATTACTAACTATACTCCCGATGTCCACAGAATATCGAGTTGTACTTAAAGATTTTGTTATTTGGTTAATCAATGTTTTGAGGAGAATATTAATTAAGCTAACAAATGCAATTATAAGAAACAGAAGATGTTTAAACTAAATAGAAAACTTCAATCATTTTTATTTTGTGTGGACTGGGAATTTGTAATAAGCATGTTTATAAATAAAGATATCGTTATTGCCAATAAATATTTACAAGATATTTATAAAATCGTTACCTCTAGATCAAGTGTAAGGAAGAAGAGACATTTATGGATTGTAGAGCAGCTAATCTCACTAAAAATCTCATTTTGGCTATACATAGTCATGTTATGATGAAAACAACAGCGTACTAACAGTGGAATATGTGTATATCCTGAATTACAAATTGTCTAATAGAATTCCATCACATATTGTGACATTAACCAGTTCTAGGCTATCATAGTCGACTAAAACCTACTCATTTTTACGTTATCCCAAAATCTTAAACCAAGTTATTACAATAAGGACAGGACTAGACAATGTCAAAGCCGATATTCGATTCTGACAACTGCACAGCCAATTAGTCAGTCAAAGGCAGCGCACCTAGAAGGGTAATTACAACATTTCGTCACCAACAACAATACGGCTCATCAATAATCGGAGGCGGCGGTCCGGCAACACGGACAATTACGTCACCGAACATAAATCATTGGTATTCGTAACATCCAGTACGTCATTACTCGACTAATTTAGGCCCGTTTCATGAGATACAATTTAATAAATTTCGCGTGTGGTGGACGGAATTTTTCGTCATAATCGCGCTGGTTATGATGCAATGTGTATTTTTTGAAATTGTATGTAATTTGAGTTGTGGTTGGTGTTTCAATTAATGTAGATTTAGTGATAGTGCAAATTGTATAATATGTTTATCTTGTATTAAAGATACCAACATGACATTACATTAAAGTTTTTTATTGTACTTTTTTGTTCAATTCTTAATTTTGCCGGTCTTGTAAGAGCACAAATATGACGATTACAATTTTCTTTTTTTTTTTCGTTTGTAAATTATTTTCGCGTTAACGAATATTTTCCCGTCTATTAAAAAAAATGATTTTTGTTCTTATTCCAACATATTATTGAACGCAACTGTTAATTATTGGTTAGTGGATAAATCTAAAATATTATACAGGGTATATCAAGACCGCAACCGAAAACGAAGCCAGGTGGTAGTATTAGTGACTTCAGACACAAAGCAAGCAAAAATTTCGCAAAAAAAAACCGGCAACATTTTTTTTGTAATTTTTTATTTTTGCGTCGATACCCCATTGCTGGGGGTCGTGAGTCATCCGGGAAACAATCTTTCGCGCACGATGTTGTGCCATTTGGTCCGGTCCTTGGCGACTTTAACCGCTTCAGCCACGGTCATGTTGAGTGTGGTGCGGATCTGATCCGTCCAGCGTTTTGGGTTCCTGCCCCTTGATCTCTTGCCCTCCATTCGTCCGGTCATTATCAATTTTTGGAGGTTGTCACCAGATTTACGGGCAATATGGCCAAAAAACTCAAGGGTTTTCCTCAGGCAAATTTCGGAGAGTCTTGGTTTCCCATCAAGGTTGAGTTCTTCAAGGATAGAGATGTTAGTCCTAAACGCTGTCCACGGAATTCGGAGCATCTTCCTCCAGCACCACATTTCAAAGGCGTCTATGCGATGGCAGTCTCTTACTTTTAGAGTCCATGTCTCTGCCCCGTATAGGAAAATGGAGAAGACTAGAGCATGTACTAGTGCTACTTTTGTCTTTTTGCTGATACACCGATCCTTCCATATCCTGTCAAGTTGAGACATCGCAGTCTTTGCCATTCCAATCCTCCTTCGAACTTCAGCTTCGCAAGATCCATCGTTGCTAATGCTAGAACCCAAGTAAATGAAGTGATCAACGGTTTCTAGATTAAGTGTCGTATTGGGCTCTAGCTTAGAAGCACGATCCACCACCATGATCTTTGTTTTCGAGCGATTTATGGCTAGTCCCATCTCCAAGCTATGTTGCTCTATTTTATTCAGGAGGTTGTGCATTTCAGACTTATTGGATGCGAAAAGAATGGTGTCGTCGGCATATCGCAAATTTAGAATTTTTTTGCCGTTGATATTAATTCCACCATCCCAATCTTCACAGGTCTGACGCATGATGTACTCACCATAGATGTTAAATAAAATGGGGGACATAATGCATCCCTGCCGAACACCCCTGCCAAATGAGAAGGGTTTCGAATCCATCTTGTCGATTCTCACCATCCCCTGACTATCATAGTATAGACCCTGAAGCAGTCCAACTAGATGTTTTGGGACTCCCATCTCTAGGAGAACTGTCCATAGAAGCTTCCAGTCCACACAGTCAAAGGCCTTGCTGTAATCGATAAAGCACATGATAATAGGTACATTGAGTTCGTATGATTTTTCTATGAGCTGCCTAACATTCAGTATCTGTTCACGCGTACCCTTTCCTTTGACGAAGCCCGCTTGTTCCTGTGGGATCTGGCAATCTAGGAAATGTCTTAGTCGTTTGTTTACGATGTGAAGCAGAATTTTGCTGGCGTGGGATATGAGGGCAAGAGTGCGATAATTTTCACATTTTTGGATGGAGCCCTTCTTGTGTAAAGGGAGAATGATAGATTTTGTCCAATCTTGAGGCCACTTGCCTGTTTTCCATACAGTGTTGCAGATTTTATGCAATTTATCGATTGCAACTTCACCCAAGGCTTTAAAAATTTCTGCCGTTATTTCGTCTGGTCCGGGAGCTTTTCTGTTTTTTAAAGAAGCTATTGCCGACGTAATTTCTGAGCGAAGAATAGGCGGCTCGCACTCCCAATCATCAGCTGATAACGGCGTTATCAAGGACGGGGACGGGTTTTTATATAGGTCTTTACAGTACTCACGCCAACGGTCTGCCACTTTCTCAAGCTCATGAATGAGGTTCCCATCTTTATCCTCGATCATCCACGATTTCGGCTTAAACTGTTTTGATAAAAGGCGAACTTTCTTAAAGAGATCAGCAGGTTGCATTTTGTTCGCGTGCACTTCAACGTCTCGGCACAAGTTCAATATAAAGTTGTTCCTATCTTGACGGCTGCTTCTTTTTATGGATTTGCAAAGTTCGGAGTATCTTGATATAGTCTCTTCGTCCACCAGTCCTCTGCATTTCAGATCTTTTCTTTCCTGCACCAGTTCCCAGGTCTTTACAGATAGCCATATGTTGGTCTTATGGTCGTTCCTGGAAGGTTGACATTTTTCTAGGGAGTCATGTATAGCCGCCTTGAATGTTTCCCACTGTGTATTAGGTTCGTTGCAGCTTTGAGTGTTTTCTGCCAGCTTAGCCTCCACTGCCTCTCTGAAAATGGAATGGACGATTGGATCTATCTGCCTTTGTTTGGGATGCGACACTTTGCGTGTATTTTTAAAACGTAGAGCAAACCATGCTACCAATAAGTTGTGATCGGAGTTACAGTCTGCGCCAGGGAAGGTCTTAACGTTTGATATAGATGATCGCCAGCGAGCGTCAATTAGGATGTAGTCAATTTGGTTTCTATAACGATCACCTGGGGATTTCCATGTATACGTTCGGCGTGGATGATGTTGGAAGTAAGTGTTCATGATGCTTAGTTTCTTGTCGATGCACATTTCGAGTAACTTTTCCCCTCGAGAACTCCTCACGCCCAAGCCAAACTTGCCAACAACATTCCTTAAGTGATCGTCTGATGACGTTTTCCCAACCTTCGCATTCCAGTCACCGACAATCATGGTGACCTCCCTGTGAGGTATTGCACTAAGTGTGTCTAGTAAGGTGCCATAAAATTTGTCGCTTATTTCCTCATTGGCCTCCTCCGTAGGTGCGTAAACCTGGACCAAATTCAGGATACACGGCTTGGTGTTCAGCCTCAGTGTTATAATCCTGTCAGATACAGGATTGTAACCTATCACATGCTTGTTGATGTGTGGTGGTAGGACGAAAGCGACTCCATTTCTGCTCTCATTTTCGGGACCACAGAAATACATAGTGTTCCCAGAAGTAGTTTTGAAATGACCTTGGCCGCGCCTATGTGTTTCGCATAAGCCTAAGATTGATAGATGGTGATGTTTCATCTCTTTTTCAACAATTTGTAGCTTTCCGGGTGCCAGCAACCCTCTAACATTCCATGTGCCTATTCTGTACTGTGAACGTATAGAGATCTTTTGTGAAGGTTGCGAGGCGTCGCCTTTTCTTGAAATCCGGTAACAATTTGTCATTTGATCAATCGCATTGCCTTCGGTAGCCAATTTCACACTGACCGGCCCGGGTACCGGTGAGCGCCGAGCGTCAGTCGGATCGCATGACATATCGTATTCCTCATTAGTGCTTGATTCCATGATGAATTTTCTTGGGAAAATAAATGTGGTGGGTTCCCGTTTCCTTCCACGTCAGTATTTCTTGAGGAGATTTAAATCCTCACGGCCACTGGTTGCCGCTCCGCACTTCAACGGAGTGATCGGGTTATTTCCCGCCGCCCGAGACTCGGCGTTGACGTTTTACGGGTGGACACGTCTTCTCCAACGCCAACCCTCCTCCTTTTTCATTCGGGCTTGGGACCGACATCGGCGGAGATATATACATAGTTTTCCTAAAATAAAGATGTAAACCTCTTTATTTTTAAACACGCAATGGTACGTAAGGGTTTAAATTAGTATTTTCGCAAAAACTAGGTATTTACCACCCAAACACGATGATTTTTAAAAAATTCTTAAAAAATATCTGTCGCTGTTTTGGCGAAATTTTTATTTGCATCCTGTTTGTAACCACTAAAACGACCACCTGGCTTCGTTTTCGGTCGCAGTCTTGATATACCCTGTATATGAAAATATATAAAAATATGGCTACCTAATTGATAGGAATGAATTAAAAAGTTTCAGGTTTCTTGTCTAATAACTACTTAGGCATTTCCGATATTTCATAAAAAAGTTTGTATGAATAATTAATGAATATGCAATTTAATGATTTATTAAATCAATCTAAGAAAACCTTTACGTTTTTACAACATTTTTGTACACGTGAAATACCAACTCGCACAAGCCCGGCATTTTCTTAACTTAAGTCCTACCAATTGTAGCGAATAGTGGACTAATATAGCTACACAGTTATTTAAATACATTTTTTCTGTTCATAATGATTTAAAGAGAAACATATTCACTCCGCGACACAAAACAAACATCCGCAACACATTCTCAATCTTGTGTAATCTGCGGATGTTCCACAAGATAGCAGCTATGATAAATTACAACATGGTTGAAAAAATCCTTGGCACTGACGTCGCTCCCTCGGACTTAATGAGCGTGCGTGAATGAGATATTATGCTGCGTAATGCGGCCAGAACCGTGAAAGGGCGCGCTAAAAGAAATGCAAGCCGACATCTCTATGTATTTACACATTTCGAAATAACAATCCGCATTGAGTACGACGCCATTGTTCGATATTTCTAAAGATATTTATTTACAAAAAGATTCAAAAGATGCGGGTTTTAGTGCTAGATTTTATTAACTGAATTTATCCCCTTTTTGCTTGATGTAGTACAAGTTTTTGAATACTTTTAATTTGACGTGGCAGAGTCAAAGAGAAAATTTTGGATTGCATTTGATTTCAACCATGTTCAAGGCTACCTGATAACTTTGACATTAGGTTTGCTTTAATGCCACTAGGTTATATTAGTATTTTGCACCATCATCTGCATGCCGGGCTGGTACGCCGAAGTCCCCGACATCCCGTTCTTGTCACCTTCCGAAGCATCCAGGAAGGGAGCTTAATAAGGATTGACTTCTAAAAACAGGGCGCCTCATAAATAAAAATACATTTAAATCAATCTAAAATATGTTAGTATCAACAACACCCATTCAATGAACAAACACTCGCCAATAGTCCAATTTGCTCATCAAACATTGGTCCAAAGTTTCACTTTTAGTACGAGTAGTAAATAAATTTGTAACACCAACATTCAGAAGCGTTCGTGCGTTAGTAAAGAACCAATTTTAAACATGCACCGCACGGCACACAACTTATTTGTCACGAAATATGAAGCTACAAAAATTCATGAAATCGAGGTGCCTTGTGGAATTTTACGCTATTTATACCTCGAGGAAGCCACGGAAGGAAGGCCAACCGACAGCAATTTCACCGCGCGAAATAAATTTAAGAACTCTCCGTTGGCGATTTTTAATCCGAATTTTCCTTTGAATTATGCGAGGTGCTGGCGAAAGGACGAGTTGACAAACTGAGTGGTTTTGAGCTTCCTCCATATATAGATGATACTTTGCGAACGGACGCTTCGAGGATGTCATCTTATGAGTAGATAAATCGGATTTTTATATGATAGAGCCTTTCTGTGGAATGAGAATAATGGCCTTTTTATTTATTATAGCCGTCAACGCACATACGTTTCTCAGACAATGAAAGTTTCAATATACCTAATAATATGGCACAATATATCTGCTTTCAAAAAAAGAATTCCAGATTTTTGTAACTCAAATTAATATGAAGTGCAATCTTGAGTGTTGAAGGTATTATCAATAAAAGATTATAACTTTAACCTAAAGTCTAGATTATAAACTAAATTAGTATACACATGAAATTACGCGATCGGCTAAACTGTTACCAAAGAAAATTAATCGCACCACTTTTGTCCCCAAGCGAATTTGTGGAGTTCACAACATAAGAAGAAATAGTAATGCTTTGAAACGACAAGCACGTGCCAATAATTGCAGCGCGGAACTACCGTACTATACTAACTTTTATAACGTCTCTTAATGTCCCACATTCTATTTTATACCTTAAAAACGATACACCAAGATTGAGAATTAAAATTAACGTTCTACCCAAGAGTGTGATGTCAGCTTTAATGGTATGATACAAACTTTCAAAAAACAAAATATAATGTAACATTTGAAGCTGGTTTTTTTGTATTCAATACGAAATAAGAATGAAAATTATTATATTGAGCATTTTAAATGTTATGGCACTGGTTCTTCTGAGTCTGATCTAACATTTCCTTATGATACCCGATTGAGAACAATACACAAGAAACATTCATTACTCCAGCATAAAACAATCGTTAAAAAAGTAATTACACTACAAAGTTTTTGTTTTATCTTAGCTGCCTGCTTGACTTAAACCATTAATATAGACACATGTGCATAGTACTTACGCATATTTATACTTACACCGGTATATTCGAAGTGAGGTACGGGACTTGACTATTTATGGCAACCACAGCTTTCTGAGTTTAATTCTGTCTCATGATATTATAAAGGGCGACCTTATCTTCATGATGGATACAAAGTCCAGTGCCTGTGATATTATGAGATTTATTAACCACAAAAAATATTATACTGAATTAATCAACCTGGGAGTCGAACCCAAGACCTTACAGTTCACCGATCCTAAAAGTAACCACTAAGCAAATATGGTAAATAATAAATAAGATATAAAATTGAAAGGGCCTGTTATAATATATTACACGCTTATTTAAAATTCATAAGATATTGTAAAAAATATTTCGCTGATGTAAAATTCTCTTTGAAAACGATTTTTCATACCATTATATTATAAAAACCGATAGATAAGAATGAAGCGAACAGACTTTGGGATTAACACCCTTAAGATAAAGTGGTCTCGACGATTTCTAAACCCATCATTTCTAGTAAAAGATGTTAAAGTATGAATAAAGGTTTTGCCTTTGAAAAAATATCTATTGAAGTAGCAAACCCTTAATGGATAAATAGCGAAATTTCTTATTAGATTTTGGCGAAAATAACTTTAATTTCTTTGGAATTAATTCTGGCTTTGAGGCAACATTTCAATTATATCAAACGCAAAATCTATTGGCTTAATGTCTAAGTTTGTCTTGAAGATATTATTCGAGACGAATTGTGTTGCATTTTACGAGCATAAAGTTCCAATCCGATCGCTGTTTGAATGTGGTTTTAAATTTACATTAGCCTTTCATTTGAGTTGTATTTCTTGACTTTAATTTGCCAGTTGGACGCCCCGATCTACGGTTTCACGTTCAAAAGTAAAAGCAGACATATTTCTCTGCTGCGTTCATAACTCCTCCTCGGAAACACTAGTCCGCTAACGAAGTTAGTTCTAAGGTAAAGTTTTAATTGCTCTCTGGCAAATCTCAGTTTATCTTTTCGTGGTCTCTAGGAAACAGCTTTGTTGACTATAAATTCAATTTGAGCCAGGCGGAAAAGATTACGAGGTTATTTATGCTGAGGGCCAGGTTTGAAGAAACGGTTCTTGGAATGGTTTCAAGTAGGACGATATTACTGGCGTGTCGCACGCTATTATTACGATGCACATGTCGTATTCGATATTATGTCTGCTCACTTTATAGTTGTAAGTGTAACATCGCTTTCGATCTCTAAGGAGGAGATTATTAATATTTAAAACAGTTTGTAACATCTCGCTGGGTGTATTACCTGAAGAGCACGTAGATGGGCGGCGCTCTCTCGTGCTAATGAATTCTTACCGTGTTTACAAGAAACCAAAAAGCTTTTATGAACGTCGTTCATTAAACGAATCTCTGGATTATGCGTGAAGCCGCCCTAAGAACGTGACTTTTGAGATTCACCGCAAATTGATTTTAGTGTGTTTTCGATAAGGTTAAGACACAGGCGTAACATAAAAAAATGTCGTAAAATGGAAAATTATGTTTGTAGAATTTTAAAATACGGCAGGTAGTGTACGTTGTTCGTTTTAATCGCATATGAGGTCGGTAAATTTAAATTCGCTTGACTTATGAATAAATTTGCCTTTATTCCGAGTAGCAGAGTTCTCAGGTTGTTTAACACAGGTTCTAGATTTGATTCAATCGGAATTAACTTAAACATTGTATTCGATTCCAAAAACATTATTTTCTTGGCATTGATTGGCTTGAAATCATTGATTTGGAATCAATCATAAAGAGCAATTGCCTCGTATTTAATACAATGTAACTATCTTTTGAACATAAACTCGACGTCACTTTTAATAATTAGTGCTTAGCTTCTGGCAACGAGCACGGATATTTTGCCGGTTAATTGTGCTGAACATTTTACAGCGAAGTTCTTGTGTCGGCTGTCCCTAGTCAGGAGAATGGCTCGGAGCTATGAATAATGTAGAGGTACGGCAAAATTTTAATGTATTCCGGATTTATCTATTCAAGTAAAGCACAAAGGTCCTTTGAATGTCACAGTCAAATTTAATGTTTGCTAACATAGCTCACTTTGTTGCTCGTTGTAATTGGTCAAGGCGGACGTTTATAGCACTAACTTTTTTAGTATAATTTTATTTTACTGAGCAATAGCAATGTTAGGGAAACTTTTTGTAATATCACGGGGCAGATATGATTGGATTGTCATTCAGTATACGCATACCATATTTGAAGCTCGTCGTTTAAGGCATTTTATATCACCGATCTTGGTTGATGTTTGGTTTTGCTAACAGTCATTGGGCTAAATACGAAACCTCGTGGATGACTTGAAAATTCTAATATAAGGCTGGCTACTAGTCCCAAAAGCAGGCGCACAATCAGAACACACACGCTCGCGCCTGTGTCCCCGAGGCGGCAGGCAGACATACATTTTGTCGAACTTATTTTCGGGTTAAAATATCATAAGGGATGAGCTTGTCGCCATGCCGGGTACTTTTCGAACCCAAAATCTCAAAACTTTCTGTATACCACCGCAATGTCTATTTCTCCCGCCCAACAGCAGTGTAAATAGACTGTTGTGTTCCGTTTTGAAGGACATTGTGGCCAGAGTAACTACTGGATACAATGAGACTTAACGTCTTATGTTTCAGGATGGCGAGCTCAGTGGAATGCTAAGCATTGCTTTGTAATTCATGGTGTGTTTAGTTTTGCTACTGTCCATGAGCGGTCATATCGATTACCATCAGGTAAATGGCGTGCTCGTCTCGCCATTCATCGCAATAAAATAATGAACACTCTGCTTTCTGGTATTAAGTGATTAAGGCAAATCCGGTAGTAGGATATTTGTTATAACCTAATGTACAGCCTAGAATTAATCCTTACGAACATATGCCTACTGCCCATAAATATTGACAATGAACATACTGTATACATAATAGATACTAGGATTTATTCGAAGATAACGAATATAGTAAGTAAAATATTACTTAAAAATCTTTATAATTGTTGTTTAATTTATCCACTGATAAGAGTTTTAGTTAAAACTTAGACATTTAAGATTTGATCTTTCTCTAAGCCTTTTTGTTTACAACACTGTTTTTCACTGACGTCACAATTTTTATTTTGTGGCATAAACTTGTTAAAATCTTAATTGAGATCTTGGATTAAGACTGGCTTTTGGAGATGATACCAAGAGATGATGTCAGTTACTTCATTTGACAGTCGCTTAGATGGCGTATTTTTATTAGCTTGAAAAAAAAATTGTATTTTTTTATGTAACGATGTTTGATAAGAAATCCTCACAAAATTACAAGAACGGTTCCTGTTTAATAAGTTAGAATGGTATTGGGTCATTCCGTGATTTCGTGCAAATTACATATCCAGCCAAATAAAACCATGAAACAATGCCTTTTTTTAAAGCTTTTTTTTCGAATATACTTCATATCAAGTTCCCTAAAACTAGTATCATTGAAAGTTTCAATATTTTAGTTAAGTTTTGATTTATCGTAGTTTATCGCCTGAAATTCTCATTACCCTCTGTGTCCAAAGTGTGTCGAAATTGAATTAATTCTGTTTATTTCTTTTTGTATCAATTATTTTCTTCAAATTCTTCGATAATCTGTTAGTTTAATTAATTATTATTTTAATAATAGTAATTTTAAAAATAAAATCGTAGTATAAACGATTAAACCAAGGTCCTAAAATTTTGTCACACAAAAAATGTTATTACCTTCCATCGCTAGAATAGTTCAATTCGTAGGCGCCTTTGTAAATCCTCACTCGTGAGTCATGACGCAATCTGCTCGTATCGGTCAGTTAGCCGCGTCGACAAAACAACGTAGCCGTGTCTTACAGGTTGATGAAATTATATACGTTCTTTGTGTCTTCGAAAGTATTTTGTCCTAATATTGGTTCATTACATTCCGTTCAATTATAAAGGGGAAGTAGCACTTAATATTACTATAATTTCTATAAGTTACGCCTTGTCTATAGGCTATAATCCTATTTAATTGTGAATTAGTCATAATGTATAATTAGTCAGTTATTTAAGAAGTTCTTTCAAATTATCATTCATTTCCGTTGCATCCCCATCCGTCCCATCCTATTTTTGTGGATGGTAAAAACGATTATGGAAGTGAATGAATTATTTTCTTATCAAATTACTATTTGATGTACACTTTATTATTTTAAGCCGTAACTGTAACCGTTGCCATATTATATGTAATCCAAAAACAACAACATAGTGAGTACGTGGTCCGCAAACTTGCTCCGAGCAGTACGCGTTGAGCTCTTTCTATAAGCTATATATATAAATCTACACAAGATAGAAAAGTGCCTTCTTTTGAATACCATTAAAAAAGAATGCTAGATTTGTTTTATTGAATAACATTCTTGATTTTTTGTCATTTTTTTATCTTCCGTAGAACGACGAAATTTGCAGGAAATCACGGAACGACCCTATTGTTAAACTTGGCTACAGTTCTTGCGATACTTATTAAAAAGAAACTGAAATTAAAAAGATGCTCAGTTAAGTGACCAATATGCCGTAAGACAATTAGTTGCAAACGTTTAAACTTTCTCATACAGCCATACCTGCGTTTCAAAACTCGAACTACTAAAGTTGGGCTTACTCAATAAAATAAACTTAAAACTTTTAGATTTACAAAAAATCCTGGGGCGGCTTATAACAAGTATTAGAACGTATTTCACTGAGAATGTCATCACAAAAACACCAAAGGGACCAAAGTAATTAAATTTAATATATAAAATACGTAACAAATATGAAATACAAAAAGTAGTTAACGATAAAGAGAAAAGCATACAGTATTAAAGAGTCTAAATGGACTCGGAGTGAATAAAAAAATAGTAAAGCAGCACCCCGATATCTGACCACGACGTGTGACAGCAGCCACTTATTTACTGACATTGTGCCGTTGTAAATACACCATGTAATTTTGTTTTATTCTCGACCACTGATAAATTGGGTGAGGAAGCCGGGCCGCGTTGGAACCGACCAATATTTTTCATTACTATGCTAATTTCATTGGACCAATAAACGCGACGACCCACGCCGCCGCAAAGAGTTTAGGTGTTTCACGACCGTTTTTACTGTGGAAATTTTGAATTCGCGTCCGAAAAACGTCGGTCTAGATAATTTGAGGGTTGCTTTTTTGTTCACGTGCACGCGGTTGTAACGGGAAAACAAAATTTTACTGTACAAAAATTACTGAAAACATTCTGACTACAGTGCCATTCGATGAATACAAACGGAGTGACAAATATATTTTGCGGTTATTATAGAAGCTTACACAATTTTAGGAACGCTTAACTACACCATTAATTACATTTCTTTGAGTGAGATAGTAACTTTATTATTGTTCGTAAAATTTTTGGTCACACTTAATTGGATCCAACTAAAACAAGGTTTTTAAATCAATACACAAAATTTTAAAAGTAATGCAACATCCATTTCAAACTTTTTTTTTTAAGTTCATGTTAATATTTTTACGTAGGGCTTATAACTACTATATTTTTTTCATGAATTGAGATTATATATTATACAACCTGATCTTATACAACTCCTCTCTACTCCTAACATAAACCTACAACTAAACCAACAGAGCGATATGCTTATATCCATTCATAATATTCCATTGCTCTCTATAGGCGTTGTAGTTAGCAGACAATGAGAACAAATGACGCCTTGTACTGCAATATAGCTTTATATTATATCAATTGTATGATTCAATAGATCAATATGGGATTGCAGGGTCGCGTCGTATTTCAGGCACGTTCCGCGCCTTCCAATGCATTCTAGTTTAGTAAGTGTTTGGTAGAGGGTCATCAGGTATATTGTTTTTTAATCGAATTTATAAGGACAGTGATTATTAATAAATTTTCTGCTTTAACAAATACTCCGTGGTATAGAGTTACGGCTGTAGTTTTGTAACTGATGACTAACGCCCAGTTTCTACAATCTATCTATCTTTAACAAGAGATTTCGCTACATATTTAGATGCATTTTATTTATCAGTAAGCAAAGATAAAGAGATTTAGATATGGTGTATTTATTTGTAGTTAGCTAGGTAAGAGGAATATTCATGTCTATCTTTGTTTATTGAAGTGTATAATTGTGTCGCCATAGTAATGGTTGCTATGTTAAGCTCTAGTTAAAGATAGATAGGATTTACGCCCAGTTTCTATAATCTATCTATCTTTAACAAGAGATTTCGTTACATATTATTTAGATGCATTTTATGTTTCAGTATACAAAGATAGAGAGATATAGATATGGTGTATTTATTTGTAGTTAGCTAGATAAGATGAATATACATGTCTATCTTTGTTTATTGAAGTGTATAATTGTATCGCCATCGTAATGGTTTCTATGTTAAGCTCTAGTTAAAGATAGATAGGATATAGAGACCATTAAGGGCGGTGATCCCTTCTTACCATAAGGTGTTTGATCATCAGCCCTTGAAGGCAATAAAATAACTAATAAAGTTTAATGAGTTTCGAACCTATAATGTCAATTGTTTTCTATATAGTTTTTAAGGATATTTTTTACATCATTTAATTTTAATCAATCTCAACTAAATATTTAAATGATTCTTTGATTTAATTTGACGCTATAAATTGAAAAACATGAAATATACAATTGGAAACACTTAAATGACTACATCAAAGTCTCAAAGTAAACAAATGACTATAACTTAAACACAGCGCTTAGAAAACTGTTAAAGTAAAGTTAAACTTTACAACTTGAATAATAAAATTAGCGACAATAAACATTTAAATACTGTAAGACAGTAATTGTTTTCGTTCATGTAAAATTTATTGCTCGGTACTTTATTCCCTAACTCACTCTATTCAGTGTTAATAATTAACACGGCGAATATAAACGTTGTTAAGCAAAACTGTCATGATTTTATACCAGTTTCATGTCCAACAAACTACAAAAAGAAAATTGAATTTATTATCGCGTTTTTCGAAAAATATTGCAGTTAACTTAGTTAGAACGCGAACAGTACTTTTTGAAGCGATTTAAATTTTGGTGCACGTACGTGACTATTAAAAATTTGATTGTAACACGCAGTTATGGAAATTCTGTTTAAAATCTTCATTTAAATATCATAAAATAAATAAATCCATGTGCACTTTTAAAATGTTCTCACTTTCAAATATAACCTTTTATTAAACTAAAAATGAATTTGCTTTCAAAATTTTCGTTTTGCATTTCAAATAACGAACATAATTAAAGTGTAGTGAATACTTGTGGCTTTGGAGTTGTTGAATTTTCTAGAGGTAACCATGTAATGTGACCTCTTAATTATAAAGTCTGGGCATGCTACCTATGATATAGGAGCATGATAACATGCCAATTAAAAATAATTTCAAAAAGTATCGAGACGTTAACTAAGTAGATAATAATAAATATACATAGCTTATAATATCATTCGTCACGCTTATAAAACCACTTGAAAATATCCTTCTTTTAGACATTGCATCGCGTTAGAATTAATATCTTTTGTACACCTCCAAATCCTTTACATGCACAAACGCCCAGCCCCGGCAAAAATACAAAAATAATGATCATAATACAATAAAAACAATTAGTGAAAAATTCTTTATTACATCGAAAACTGGCCGTTTGTTTTGACAGCACCACACAGAGTAAATATTTGTTATTTGACAATGCCGACGTCATGGAAAAGCCGTGACACATATTGCGAAAAAGAATTTTATTTTATAATCTACAAGTTTTTTTTTATTCGCTCGTGACACAGGTCGCTATGTTCGGCTTTTGATCAATATGGCAAAAAGTTTAATAAAACGAGTCATATTTACTGCAATCGGTTGTACGCTGCGGTCTTTTTTTAATTCACGGGTGGGGTTTTATTGCTAACAGTGTGATGTAGTCACCTTTATTAAAGCTCGTCACTCTTTTAAACTGGTTCGGTATTGTCTTGCGTGGCGTTGAGGTATGTTCAAAATGAATGTCAAATATTGACTCTGGCTCGACCGATGGTGGAATTATAATGATAGAGATAGAGCAATCAAGTAGCGACGATAGGCAGCAATATTATTAGCGACATGAACTGAGTCTAGCATTCGTTAAATAGCCTGCCAAGAGTGGTTAATATTACAAAGCAATGCTTGGCATTCCACTGCGCTCGTCATCCCGATACAAAAGATGTTAAGTCTCATTATGTCCAGTAGTTACTCTGGCTACAGCATCCTTCAAATCGGAACACAACAGTGCATTTACACTGCTGTGTGGTGGGAGAAATAAACATAGAAAGAGACCTACCACCAGTACTTGCAATAAATGCAAAGTAGTAATTTTGACATGCGCCCATAAAAAGTGTTTCCATAGCTGCAACTCGTGTTATATGTCGCATACATTAGCCCAAGAATAAATCTGAGAAATTGTTATGTTTTAAGCTGTCTTGGCTATGAACCAATTTTCTTGAAAGCGTGAACCGTTGTTATAATGCGTGTGTCGCCATTTTTAAAGTGTCTTATGAAATATACTTTGTCATATAATACTTTGACACCATATTAAATGTGCAGTTATATATCAGAATATTTGTGTTCGCTAAGATTACGATTTAACACACAATTTTGGTATAACTAATCATAGTATTTTTTTTATTGCGATGAATGGCGGGACGAGCATGCCCTTCGCCTGATTGTAAGCGATACGACGGCTCACGGACAATAGCAAAACCAAACAACACCATGAATCACAAAGCAATGCTTGGCATCCTGAGACAAGATGTTAAATCTCATTATGTCCAACTAGGTATTTATCACCCAAACACGATGATTTTTAAAAAAATCAAAAAAGTCTGTCACTGTTTTGGCGATATTTTTATTTGCATCGTGCTTGTAACCACTAAAACTACCACCTGCCTTCGTTTTTCGGTCGCAGTCTTGATATACCCAGTATGTGTGGGAATTGAATCTATGACCACGTCTCAGCAACTACGTCCGGCCTGTATCCAATGGTACTTACCATGAAGTTAACTGTAGTAACTTTATCGTGCCTGTGAAAAAACGTTTAATATTTTTCTTTGTGTGATATACAAAGAAGGAGCAATAATTACTAGAACTCTGAAGTCGTTCTTTTCAAGTGTAATAAAAAAATATTAAAGAACATTTAACGAGGGCAAAATTTACGCCGTCTTTGTCTTTATCAGAAAACTAAATAAAATAAGATGGAGCCCTCAACTCACCGTCGTCTCCCGCTGGCCACATAAAAAATACACAAAAATATTTTTATCTTAAAATAACTTATATAAAACTTTACAAAAACACATTTGGAGTTATCTCGCGCTGCAGCCACGCTGATCAGCAGTCAAATCTCCACCAAGTATTTTCATCTGAAACCAGAATATTAGAAAAGTTTTTCGATCCGCTGAATAGTACCGGCTACACGAGACACAAATATTGCAGTGGAGCCAGGGATAACCTCCTGGCTTCCAGCCAGTTCACAATATGTAAGCGTAGTTTTCAATAGAGCCGTTTAGGCACAAGAATAAAGAAGTGGATAGATTGGGACATCCATATTAAAACAGCTATTAGCGGCGCGACTGTGCCTACTTCCTTCCAACTTCGGATAGGTGAGCTATTTTTGAACACTCGTTCTTAACGTTTCTTTTCAAGTTAATTTGAAAATTCTATATATTCGACTGCGTAATTCTAAATGAACATGATATAGAATGGTTTTAGTTATTTATTAAATCAATAAATACATAATAGTTGTGAATTTTATGCATTGGTTTCATTGGATTCGATATTTCAAAATATAATTTTAAACTGTACATTCGAAGTATCATCGCATCGAGATTTCAATTTCAACCAATAATAAATATTCAAACACATGCAATAATATTATCGAAATCAATCAACAAATCTACAAAATTATTAATAAATTATTAATATTGATAATCACTTAATATCTGTTGGTGGATCATATAAAATGTGCAAAAAATATAATAAAATAAAATTATTTCCACTATGGAAATCTACAAAATTAATCACGTCTACATAATTCGCAAACTGTATACCCTGCTAGAGCAACATAACTTCAGATACAAGTCGTACTAACGTTCATACACCTCTGATTTGTATGAAATTAAATACTTAATCCGAACTCAAATTCACTTCGATCATAACACATACATAAATATTCTAGTCAAAGTACTTATCGGTTTTCAATGGGATCACGACAATTAAGTGAGAAAGCACACACCGTGATTATCGGCTGCGTTCGGAATGTGAGCAGGGAATAATAGAACTTGTGCGGTAATACGCGGGCATTCACACCGATTCCATGAGCATTAGCATTAGAATTAGTTTAAGTGTAGTTGCAAAGACTTCATGAATGGCCATTATCAGACAGATTAGCGCTGCGTATCAATGATTCGCTGTAGATGCAACTGAGGGTAGATATGTGATCTCTATATTTATTCTATACCCCTGAACCGACGAGAATGCATGAAGAGATTGATGAAAATGAATAAAGTGAAAGTTAGTCAGGATCGAGCAAAGTGGCGATCCATAGTCTCTGCCTACCCCTATGGGATACGGGCGTGACGATTATGTATGTACATATGTGTATTGATATTGATTGGTTATGTGGCCTTTGTGTAATTACTACTGTAAACTAATGTACAATATGTTAACGCAACCTCAATAGAATCTTTTCCTTATGTGGGTAATTTTAAACACAAAAATTGTTAATTTTTAATTCTAATGTCCTTAGATTGTAGGTTTCTAATTGCATTCTTCCATAATCGAATTTTAACTGCCGCGCCGTCTGAATCCAGCCATCAAACAATAAAGCCAAAAATGTATGCTTTTATTTACAGGTGGTTTGTCTGTAAAGGTAGTGAAATAAGTGTTTTTATTATAAATGATAATAAAAACAACAGCATTGCCAAGTTATTCCTAGAATTGCTTCAATGATAAATGAAATAAAAGATGCAATGGGACGCAACGTTTCAACGCAATGTCTGGAAGGTTATTGAGATGAACTTAGCTTATTCAAATAGTCGATATTTGAATGCTTTCTATGCTAGTTCATTTGTTATTCATCTTTATTTTTCTTTTATTTTTTTTTTATTTAACTTTTTTTAACAGAGTCCTGGTTTAACGTATTTCTATCGTATTATTGGGTAGTTGGAGTCGGCGCAACGTGAATGGAGTAAGCGTGTTCTGGAGTGGAGACCGCGTCTTAGAAAATGTAGCGTGGGATTTCCTCTGGCCAGATATTTACATGACGGACAAAAATATCAATTCGATAAAATATTCACCAGGCTACTTTTTTTTCAAATCGAATTCTCGCATGAAGCTAATACCCTAAACTGGAAGTCTAATTCAATACAGAATTAAAACGAAATTCAAACCAAGGACATTGTCTATCTATCTATTCAGTCACAGGAAGTGCACTGCTGAACGTAGGCCTCGCCCAAGGATCTCCACCTCGACCTGTTGCAGTACCAGCCAGTTGAAGCCTGTATCCAGCGACTTCCAGAACATTGTGCTTGCCATTAAATCAAGGCGATATTTATAATTTAGTAACATCTCAGAGTCTAAGCACTCTGGATCGTAAAAGGAGTCCGTGTGCTGCCTTAGAACGTATCTGAGCTGATATACTTATTTATAAACGTCTCAAACTATCAAATGAATAAGGCAGCCGTCTCAAAGAAACAACGCAACTAAAATAGCTGCTATAAAGCAAACAGTCCGCTGCATTCGCAGACATCTGAAAGGAAATCATGCATCATTGTTGAACATTTGCGGTGGGGGGGGAGAGAAAAGGGGGGATGTTCCATCACCCAGGCTTCCGTCGTAGACATGAACCTGTATCGTGAATAACCTGTTTGCACTTATGAACCAAGTGTTTGTGTGTGAAATATTATTTGCTTAAAAACTTATTTGACAAATGCTTGGTGATAGAGAGACTTGAATTATATTTAATTCCATAGCAAAATTAATTTGGTAAAAGCAAATGTTTAGTAGTTTCGTCGAAAGGCTTAAAATTGCTGTATTGGCTTAAAAGCTGTTTCAGTTAAGACGTCTATTTTTTGGTAAAAATATTATATGATTGCTATTGGTTTGACCATAATTCAAGTTGAAATAATATAACGTAGTCAATATACAAACATTTTTTGGAGTTTCCGCGTTCTTTGTCAAATAATATTCTAAGATTTAATACACTAAAATTTACTCATGAAATACGCAAGTAAATTGAGCCCTTCAGTCATTGATGGCTGTCGTATGCAAATTACGTGGAACGTTGAGGAAAAGGTCACCCGAATTACGTGGAATGTAAGAGCAATATAAGTAATTAGTCTCTGTAAGGGCAAGGTCACGTTGAACCAGCTATTTTTGGGTATACATATTATGTACCTTTGTAGGAGGAGAGAGCGGCAATCTGCTTCTGAATAGTTTCTACCGACTTACGACGAATTTATAAATGGAACATGATATAGCGACCAATAAAATTTATTCTGTGGGTAAAATATAGCCAAAAAAATTATAGTTTTATTAATTTTCTCTAAATTTGTCAATTTTAAATTCAGTGAGATAATAATTTATTTGGTGGTAAATTTTACTCGACTACTGAAAACCAGACTTAAGTAAATCAAAATTTTGCTGGTAACTCATTTTATTCCTCCTTTGTTTAACAATGATTATGTAACAGCTTTAATCTAAGACACCATTAATAGCTTTAACTTTTTTAGAGCTAGCAGCTGGCTGCAACTATGAACTCTTACTTAAATTAATTAATAATATGCCTTTACCTTTTCACCTATTAACACGTTGAACGCCACAATAAAAACCATGTTTAGACAAGTGAGCCGCGGCGGACACCATGTGCCCGCCAGTATGTCGGGTCCAAGGCGCCGCGTCGGACACCGTGTGTCCGCACGTCCTCGATCACTTCAGAAGCCTCTAGATGGCCGACGGACACCGTTTTTACTATTTTTACGTAGGCAGGTGACCCGCGCGGCCCCATAGTCCAACCTAACCGCTTGGCACAAATAAATTCAAGTAGACTTAGAAATTGTGGTCTTTTTCGCAAATTTTAGCCAAACGTGTCGCAGGTAAACAAAGGAGGTAATCTTATTTATTAATTTGAGAGATGTTATAGTTAAGTGGACATTAATTTTTCATCTTTACAATACATTTTGAAGTCGTGAGAATTATAATTGATTTCAGTAAATTAATTTTCAAAGTAATTTCTTACATAAGAAGCTACTCTTTGTTTATAATTACCTAAAAAACGCTACCTGTTTTGTTAAAATAGGTTTCTACTAATACAGTAACTGAAAAAATAAAACGTCCTAACATGTTCGTAATTAGTTTATTAAAAAACAACAGATATCTAAATATAAAGAGAGCAAAAGTCTTATGTATCACAAATTGCTTGGCATTACAACAATAGTTTTATCTTAATAGTATTTATAAGTCTTAAAAATCAGTAAATAAAGACCACAACTAATCACAACTTTTATAAATATTTTAAGATATAAAAATCCAAATGTACTTTAAATCTAGTCTTTAGTATAAAAAAAAAATCTAAGAATGTACGTGCGGCGAATGGCGCGGGCGACGCAGAGCGGGGGGGCCCGACAGCGTGACCCGCACGGCGCCCGCGTAAGTAAAGCCGCGTGGACGTAATGGCGGGCCGCGACGGACACTGGTGTCTGCTATTCGATATCTCAAAAAGTAATGTAAATATCACTATTTTTGTAAGTTGCTTACTATTTATAAATGATTTAATTACAGTATTCGCAAAAAAATAGTTCAACATTTTTTGTAACAGTTTCGATTTTTAGTGCGGCCCCTGAGGAAAGTATGCTGTCGGACACATGGCGTCCGTCATGGCGTTCAACGTGTTAAATCCATAATTCTCAACACTAGTCATGATACCTACAAATATTGTTAAAAACACTCAATGAAAGTTTATTCCATCTACGTAGTTGTTAGTAAAGTCCGAGTCACCGGGGCCGGGAACTGCCGGCTGCGACGCTAACAAGCCCGAAGCCCGCCCAATATACTTGTACAATGAAAACTCATTTACCAACCATTATTGGGAGGTTATTTTTTGTATTAGTGTTGTGGTCGAGCTGTGAAAAAATTGCGGTCAAATTGATGGGTTATTATTGTAATAAACAAATATAATATAATTTGACTTAGATTGGAATAGTTTTGTACGAATTTTAGGTGATACACGAATACTTAAAATGCGATTGATATAGATTTGTGCCTATAATGGGAAACCAAATGAGGTTGCTTCCAAAAATATGTATTTAGTTTTTCTACCTTAACTGAGGATTAGAATATGACACACCACACTTATTTATCTATATAAGTTTGCTGCTCTAGCATGCGGAATATAAAACAACAAATTAATACACAGAAATTTCTAATAAGTTCCTCATTTAAATATTGTTTATTAGAGAAAAATCGTAAAAGGAAGTAAAATCTCCGTGACAATGCAATTTATTTGAAAATTATATTTACTTTATACATAATATTCATTAAAGATAATACGCAATAACAGATAAAATTAACCTCCTTGATACAATGTTAGTCCTTTGAGTAAAATTATTAGAATAACTTATTTACTGGAATAATATTTTTCTACAAGATGTTCTATGTCATTGTTTAGACATCGTACGGAATAAATATAACATTCTTGTGTTAATGGTTTGTCGATGAATGGTCTTGGCGATTATTTAAGGATGTTATAGACATGACAATAATGTCTTATATACAAATAGTAAAATATAAGACCCTCTTTTTACTTTTTGTCATTTCATTTTTCTGTTAAACTGGTGCCCAAAAAATCTTAAAAAAGCATTATTATGTATAAAAACGATTAGTCAATTAATACGCTATGTAACATACCTCGGAGCTAGGTAGCCGGTCAGGGAATAATTTCCGGCCGGAAGGATTACCGCTGAGTGATGACTCGAAGGGCGAGGCACGTCGCCTGCTCATACGTCTTGCGATGAGTCCAGAAATGCTATTTTCTTCGGCTTACTTACACCTAAATACTATGCGCTTATATGTAACTGTAATTGACTAGTAATTCGCTGCGAGTTTGCCTGAGATTTTTTTGTGGTTGTGGAAAATTCGTCTCAGTGATGCGTGTGCAACGTTTTAAGTTCAGGCTGTGTGTATCCGGACTTAAGTGGGTCGGCACAGTTTTGTCGGCCGGCGAGAGATCACCATAACTCACTGGTAGATACTCTGTTTTGATTTATCTGGACTCACTATCGGGTAAATTGTACTCACTTTGCCGCGTGAGTATAAAATAATAAAAATCTTATTATTTAATTTAAATTATATAGAAAATTAAATGGAATTACAAAATACTACACAAAAAACATATTCAAGCTTTTTCTTCTACAAGACTTGTTTGTATTTACTACATGACTACACTAAGAAAATGAATACCCCGCAAGCACATCGAAAAGCTAGTAATATCAAAAAATATTCCATTTTGTTTGTAAAGTAAGATTTCGCCTTTGAAACCGTTACCCCTGTGAAATAAAAACTGGCGTACTCAAAACGTGTAAACACATGACGTTGAATGTGTCTTAGCAAACTTACATTTGCAGTAGGGAAAATGAACTCTATTCACTAAACACATTAAAACTTTTTTCGTATAGCCGCAAAACCAAACGTGGTTCTCGAGTATTTTTCGCATTCAACGCCCATACATGTCTTATAAGCCGATTTTTATTACTCCTCAAAGAATATTCTTATAAAAATACAGATTAAACACAAAAGATAAAAGCAATGACTGTCGAACATGTTTAGTTTCGTACCTTCAAATATGTAATCTTAAAAGGAATGCTGTATGAAAAGATTTTTTTGTACAAAGTTCTCTTCATTCAGTCGGTATAAAGGAGACGTTATTACGCGTAATGATTTTTGGAAACACTTTGAAGACTTTCTAATATAAAAATGAAATCGAAAAATATTTTTTTATTTTAATAATTCTCAATGTTGGACAACAGAATTTGTTGTCTGATGACTGGATAATATTTTTTTTATTTTGAATTATGTCTATAGCTATTCGTGCGATGGTAATGTAAGGTAACTGTCTAGGTGTTGAAAACGTATTTTCGATGAAGGGTTTGTTTTCGGATCGGGAGCTACATTACAACATATTAGTCAAGTTATTCTACAACATCAAACGTAGACTTAAATGACTAAACATAATATTTTCTTAAGGTTACTTCATAAGTAAAAGACACTTAAACTTTATCAACCCTTTTTACTTGGCTGAATGACAAAACGAGCAGGCTGTTTGTATGATAGAGGCAATAGCAACACTATTCAAGAATTATTATTAAGCACTGCATGACACTGCACTGAGCTTAACACTTCGAGGTATTAGGTACAAATCCCTTTATACCTAATTATCACTAACGTTCAACCCGGAATACAAATATTTCTTTCAGTTTGACAACATAAATCGACGGAACGGAGGTACTTACCAGACAGCCACTAGCTGAGGAAACTACCACCTAATCCCTGCAGTACCAATCTTAAACAATAGTTTCTCCTTCTATTCCCCAAGAGTCAAGACAAATTGCCGTGATGTTTACGCCATCACAGCAATTTTTAGGCGGAAACGTGATATGAATCAGCACAAAGACGGTGTAAGACATGTGATACAGAATATGTTGCCACGTACGTGTGTCGTGTGACGTAACACTCGCTGACCATCACAACGCTTTCCAACATTTATGTGTCGACACAGATACAGGTGTTTATTTTCGGATTTTGGAACGTTTATGTAAGCTTTTAGATACTGTGTTGGACACAGTTGGGGGATGAGTTATGTGTGTCTATGTTTTACATACGCTAAAAGCATGTAGACAGACAGGTCTCTTTTTATATTGGAATATCGGGACAGTTTTGTCCGTCACGTAAATAGTCATAATTGCACTGCTATTCTATTATGAATAGAATAGCTATTAATGAATTCTATGATCTACTGGCTTATCAGCGTAAGTTGGTGGCGACAAAATAATACTAAAGTGCTGATAACATACTTATGTATACAAGCTGAAGCCGAAACGGGATGTATCGGCATGAGTGACTTTGATTGAGCAGCTTTTATTCTTCGACGTATTTGGTCTAAATAATAATATTTTACTGTCTCAAAAAACATTTTCAATTAAAATTTTCATTTTAAGTAAGTAATGATAATAAACATATATAATTTAATATTTATCAATAACATCGATTTTATATTTAAATGAACCAGATTTCAAAATATTTTTCACGACCATAACCTGTCAAAGGGGTAATCAAAATAAAAAAGTCGATCTCAAATCATTAAAGAAACGTCGATTGAAATAAAACATCAAAGTACGTACCTACTTACAAAATACTTTGAATTGATAAAGTAGATGTTAGTGACACAGCTTTTAAAGCACTGAATGACTTTAGAGAACTCGTAAAGCGCTCTTGAAGTATCAGACTGGTTTTGTAGAATACAAAGAAATAAACTTATTGAAATTTCATATTGATTTTCTCAATTTGAGTCGTTACACTGTAGATTAAAATCAGACTTTTTTACTGAATATTGCCTGTTCATTTTACATTCATATTTTTTATTTACTCTGCAAAATGAGATCCTTTCATGGATGTGAACTGCAATCAGTCCTTAGACGAAAATTTCAGACAGCTCATATTCATCAAGATGTGATGTGCATGCTATATTAAACATCCTAAACCAGAAAAATTCAGTTATGCCAGTACCAGAAATTATTACAAAATGCATAAAAATCATGATGAATATGAGTGTGCGTGATACGAGTACATAAATATTTTAAGATCTACAAAGAGTAGGTACGTAACATAATTATTGAAGTGAAACTTCTTTATCGGGGTTGGAAAAAATTTAGCGTTCGCGTCACACGTCACGTTCTTCCGTTACGCGTCATCTTTTTATTTAGTAAATTAGTACTTAGTAGTATTCCTGTGTATTGTAACTGTATTTAGTACGAATCCCACACTAGTGTATCATCCCACATTTGGACATAATACAGTGTATACCATTAGAACACATTCTGTACCCACTTCAGTAAGCCACACCCCCAACCGTTTCCAAGCCCCACCCAAAATTTTAAGTCCCACCCACTTTTTTGTAATTTGATCCTTACCCCCCCTCTGGCCTTCCCCCACCCTAAATCCAAAACAGTGCCCAATAGCCTCCCCACGAAACCTCCCCCCCCCGCTTACCCCCACCCTAAAATTTTTACCTCACCCCCCCTATTCATATCTCCGGCATTATCCATCGTAGACCCACCGACCTTGGGTTCATTGGAACCGGCTCGGTGAGGGCTACAATCCTGCCCCAACAGAATTCCCGAATTCCCCCTCCACAACTTTCCCCACCCAAAAATATTTTAAGGTGCCCAATAGCCCCCCCACGAAACCTAAACCCCCCCGCCCCTACCCCCCCCTAAAATTTTTACCTCACCCCCCCTATTCCTATCTCCGCCAATATCCATCGTAGACCCATCGACCCTGGGTTCATTAGAACCGGCTCGGTGAGGCCTACAATCCTGCCCCAACAGAACTCCCGAATTCCCCCTCCACAACTTTCCCCAACCAAAAATATTTTAAGGTGCCCAATAGCCCCCCCACGAAACCTACCCCCCCCGCCCCTACCCCCACCTAAAATTTTTACCTCACCCCCCCTAAACCTATCTCGGCCAATAAAGGTCGTGGACCCACCGAGCTTGGTATCCTCGGAACCGTCTCGGTGAGGGCTACAAATTGGCCCCGATAGAAATCCCAAATTCCCTCAAAAATTTCCCCCCTCCTAAACTTAAACTTTATTTAATTTAGCTTTATTTTACCAATTCTGTAAATTTGTAAATAGTAGATCATTTTTCGAAAAATGATGTCATAAAGAAGTTTCACTTCTTACGTGTGTACACTAATACACGTGTACACACTTTTTTTTACAGCCATACGAAAACCAATTTATGTTCTACTGGTGGTAGGTCTCTCATATGTGAGAGGCCGCCTAGGTAGACACCACCGCAATTTCTATTTCTCGCGCCAAACAGCGGTGTAAATGTACTGTTGTTTTCCGAAGAACATTGTAGCCAGAGTAACTACTAGACATATTGAGACTTGACATCTTATGTGTCAGGATGGCGAGCGCAATCGAATGCCAAACAATGCTTTGTAATTCATGGTGTTGTTTGGTTTTCTACTGTCCATGAGCGGTCGTATCGCTTACCATCAGGCGAATGGCTACTCTTACCAATCTCATTATATTCGAATAAAATCAGCATCACACCAACTGTCATACCCCCAATGTAAATAATATAAATAAAGCTACTTTCCCATTATTGTGCATCGTTAAATCCCACCGACATTTATTTGTTTTTAAACAAAGCTGTCCAGCTGTAAATCATGGATACGGCCAGTGCTGTAATGATGCAAAAGGAACAATACAATGACGGAGAAAAATAAATTCAGAATTGTACTGAGGCCCTCGCTCGGTCGTTCATTGGACAAATCCTATTAGCATAGAAATGGAAACATACCTCATTGGGTATCGGTGTAACCCTTCAGGATTATGGTGGACGACCTGGCGAAGATTCAGCTTTGGAACTTATGGATGTGAGCGCAATTTATCGAGGACGGTATCGATTTTAGTACATTTGTAAAGCAGTCTTTTAGTGATTGTATCAAGGGTCGTTGCTCCAACGTGTAATAGAACGCAGTGTTTTCTTTCACTGTCGAATCATGTGGGTCCAAAACGAATTCAGTGACAACTTCTTTCAAAAATCACTAGAACTTCTGTGCCGAAGAGATTACGTGCAGACAGTATTTGGTTTCCTACCATTTGGCAACGGTGGCAAAAAACCGTGAGGATCTCGACCGGTTTTAAACATTTCAATCTCGAGACTAATTAATAATGCGATAAGTCCACATAAAAAGATGAGTACCTATTCAGAATCTCAAGTATTGTCATTAAATTGTTGAGAATATTGATTCAAGCTAATTTTAGCAACTTCCGTTGTCGCTTGCTACATCTATTTGCGAACACACCTGACATTTATTTATTCTCTGGAATACAATGTAAAAATTCATTCAGGAGGATCGTAATACGATAACGTAAACGTAAACGATACGATACGAAACGTAGATATTAGAGATTGGTATAATGCCAGTATGGCTGTATGGCTGTGAACCGTGAGGGTACAAAATACAAATCCCAGCTCGGGAAATTTTATATATACTAATTTTCCTATGATACCTTTCTAGGCATTTATTAATACCACTTGTACTAAAATATTTAAATATATAAGCATATTTCTGGGTTGCCTTTTATGTTACTCATGGCACTGAGGTGCAGTTACATATCCTAGATTTGACAACCGAGCCGGGAATTGCGAAATATAGGAAGAAATGTTCCAGAAATGTTCTTTATCAAAAACCTTCATTTTTATCGAGGTACATAATACAAAGTACACATACACGCTATACAAAACAGTAAAAAATAAACTAACATCCAAATTACAAGTAGTACAATTGGCGATCTCGTCTAGATAAATTTGAAATATATTGGATTGTGCGGTTGGTCTAAATTAAATAAAAAGTAAAAAAAAAATGATATTTTCTACTAAATGTGGACCTAATATTTAAATTTAGCGTAAAAATACGGAATAAGCTATTTCTCTTAAAATAATTCCTGAATTAGAAATTAGCACACCGTTTCATTTCCCATATTCTTTCTAAGCCAAAATCGTGGTGAAATCCGCACTTGAAGCTAACAGATAATGGATAAAGGTGACCACAGCGAAAATCGCGTCTGAGCTCTGTAGATAATATTATGCAGTAGGTCACTTCCGCGCAAGTACCGAATGTATTAACATATAGAAAGGAAAAAATTTACACTTGTATAATTTCCGTCTAATGTTCCGCTTATTGTAATTTTACAATATTTAGTTTGAGATTATTTGTTGAAATTAGATTTTTTTATTCGTGTTCTGGGTTATCGTGGCAATTTTAATTAATACATTTTCCAAATGTCTAACACATTTGGGATAATTCTAGAATATAACTTATTTCACAAATACTATACTATATAAAGTAATCGGGATGGGGATTTCATTATTTTTTTAATAATCTAGTGAATGTTCCTAATCAATTTTAATTTAATAAGAATTGCTTGGTTCCAATTTATAATTGAAAGTTTTACTAACCTTAGTATGTAATGTTAGGCTATTTTATAATATTTAAGACGAAAACTAATCAAACACAATTATATTCTAATAAGATACTTCATAAGATATTTCAGAACGTACCGCACAGCTTAAACTGCGTAGTTGAAATCATTACTCAAAAACTATTTAAAATACCTAACATTAAAGCAACGTGTCTCATTAATGTTAAAATGATAGTCAATTTGCAATACTCAACCCTAAACTGCGCTGCTGGTCCAACGAACGCCCTGCGTAGACGTCTGTTCATTACGTAAGTACGTACGCAGCGGTCGTAACGGCAGGCGCGGGTTAACTAATTGGGGGGAGGGGGGAGGGGTCGGATGTGCGAACAAGGCAAATGAAGATTTATCATGTGGCCGGTCCTTCGGGCCCCGCGCCGGGTTATCAGCCGGCGGGTATTTTTGTATATTTACATTGTACCGCGTTAGTTAAATTGGCAAAGTGAGATTTATACGATTGAAACACCTTCGGATAGTGTGATTTTGGGCTAGGTCCTAATATTATAACATAGTAAGCATAAGTGAGTTGGTATCGGAGTGGACTGATAAATCAAGGGTTGGAGGTTCGAGCCCAAGTCCACACCTCTCATATCTGGTATTTGGTCGATTGTCGGAAATGGCAAAAAATAGTATCGTTGGGATCTTTATTTGTAGCTAGAAAGGTGCATAGAAACGTACTATGGATTACGAAGGTATAGACTAATAATGTAGGCTCAATGCCGCATTAAAGCGGTTGCTTTAATTATTTAAGTTCTAAATGTGGTTACATTTAGAACTTAAATAAATATAAACTTTACAAGAAGATAAAACATACATTCGATTTTCATTTAAAAACCACCATAGCTAACGTTTAAAACTAAATTATGGCTACTAAAATCGACCATAACTCTATTTTTACCTTTCCCTATGAAAAATACCTAATTTTGAGTATAATGAAAGGTCGTGGACTAATAAAAGCATAAATTACTGCCAAGAATGAATTACGTTGACCTTAAAATGTGTTATGCTAATACATATGTATTGACATTCATACATGAACTCACACCTTTTTACCATAAGGGGTAGGCAGAGATGCTACCAGGACACCACTTTTCGCCTTGTGTGTTTCGTCTTGCGATGTGATATGGAGCGAGCCTATCGCCATATCGGGCACAAATTTCTGACTCCGGGTTGATAATGGATAGAAAAATACAAAATTATTTTGCGTGACCCAGGATTCGAAACTGAGACCTGAGCTTTGTAATCGAACCGTAGTACAATGGCGCCACCGAGGTACTCACGTATCAAACGTATGTATTGAATTTTAGAAAAACGCATAATTATTTCGTAGATTAAAAAATAATTGCTAAAAAATATAACAACGAACTGAGATGAGATTCTAGCCCAAAAGTTGGTACGTAAATGCTTGGATCCAAATTTCGTAACTTAGGCACTGTATCTTTACAATGGAACAAAAGGGCATTGTTAAAAAGACTTGATATATCATTTAGGTATTTCGACTGCCTCGGTGGCGTAGTTGTATTACGGTACGACTACAAAGCTGAGGTCTAGGGTTCGAATCCCGGGTCGGGCATAGTGATATGAATGGATTTTTCTATTCATTATCAGCCCGGAGTTAAGAATTTGTGCCCGATATGACGATAGGCTCACCCCCTATCACAATCATGGGACGGAACATACCAAGGCGAAATGTGGGTGTCCTGGTAGCATCTCTGCCTACCCCTTCTGGGAAAAAGGTGTGAGTTCATTTATGTATGTATTTCAGAAACGACTTTATACTAAGTCCATAATTAGTCCTTATCGATGTAGTATTTAAGTAGCTTCATATCGCTAGTGTTTTTTTAAATAATGTCATCTTAAAATACATGACTCACCACGTAAACGCACTCTCAAAACATATATAATCAACCCCGACGTAGCAAAATATTATACAGGGTATATCAAGATTGCGACCGAAAACGAAGCCAGGTGGTAGTATTAGTGACTTCAGACGCAATGCAACTAAAAATTTCGCAAAAACTTTTTTTTTGGTAATTTTTTAGGTACTTATCGTCGTATTTGTGTGATAAATACATAGTTTTCCTAAAATAATGATGAACACCTTTTTATTTTTTAAGACGCAATAGTACGTTAGGGTTTAAATTACTATTTTCGCAATAACTAGGTATTTACTACCCAAACACCATGATTTTAAAAAAATTGTCAAATATAATCTGTCGCTTATTTCGCGAAGTTTTTATTTGCATTGTGTCGGTAACCACCAAAACTACCACCCGGCTTCATTTTCGGTCGCAGTCTTGATATACCCGGGATACTGCATTCAAAACTAATATTTCTACATCGACTTGGCGAAGTGAATGACCCCTGATGATAATCGCAATACCGTCTAGATAGAGTTGAGTGGCACGCGGGCAACAGTCTCTTATTCTTCAAATATTCATCCAAAAGGATTTAATAACTATACCTACATATAATTTTTCAAATGGGCATGAATGGACAGATCTAAAACTATGTGGTAGGAGAGAAAAATGCTAAAAAGGGTCATGAGCCCGATTTTGATTAAACTAAAACTGTATTAGTTTCACTCCCAGTGCATGGAGACTGTGTGATAAGGTAATGGGCAAAAATATTATTTTGCCTATAATAACCTTTTCCCTTTAATTTGCCGTATACTACTATGTATACTTCGTATGCCACTACTTCCTAGAATTTGATCCTTATTAGGAACATTAATGATTGGTGTAATAATACAGGGTATGTTAAGGTTTTCAAAATCATCGGGTGCGATTCCTCGGTAGGCATATTTATCAAAATTCTAAGTATGCAGTTTTAGTATTTATCAAAATCGCACTCGTGATTCCTTTCAGCATTTTTCGATATTCCTCATAGTTTTGGATTTGGCCATCCACGGCCACTTTAAAAATTCACCGTATATAACCTCTACTGCTGATCAACCAACCTCCTTTTGCTTTAAAATATATATAGAAAAATAAACCTAATATTGTTAGTTTATATGTAGATAAGTAGCGAAGTCCGGCGTAGAGTCTAGTCTTTTTTCCTCGTCGATTGAGGACATCGGAGGCAATAAATCTTTTTCTTCAACGTAAATAGAGCTATCCCAGGCGAAGACAAAGTCAGGCCCTCTAATACCTACACATTATCTACGTATTTCTCACACAAAATGGACGGGCTGTTACTTAGACTCTTTTAAGCGGATTTTGTTTATACACGGACTAAAAGTGACTTTATTTAGTTATTTAATTTTATTTACACCACTAAAACAGTGGTTGAAAACCCATCATATTGAAACATGCAAGTAGGTATGTCGTGGTTTGATTCGGCTTGTGTGTGCTTTCGACCAGTTCACCATAATTGTGTCGAAAGATGACCATCCCTCGAAGGATAATCTTGTTACTTATTGTCAGGTGCATGCTGTCGTTAAATTTAAAAAATGTCATAATAACAATATTATAAAGAACATTTTTTCTATTTCATACTGGGCCGGTATCGAAATTTTGCATTAATTACATGATTAATAATGTAATTGATTAATAATTATTACACGCTTAATTTATTACAATTGAAAATACAATTGCGGTTTTCATCGTGGTTCGCAAAATATTAAATATCATGTAAATTTGTTCAAAGGAAATAAAAGTAATAATCGAATGGAATAAAGGTATTATTCTACAAAACATAAATCAGAAGGAACGCGGCCAATAAATACACAGTAAAGGTAAAAAACAGCAATTTGATACGATTTAGAGTATTTATGTTATTTAGCGGTTGTATAAAACGTACCACAGAACATTAATGGAAGTCGATTTGGTATCAATTAAAGTGGAGGCTTATTAGCTGGTAGTGAATGACCAACGGTCGGCGGACGGCCCCGGCGCGCCGCTCTCACTCGAATTAACTTAATCGCTGTTTACGCCACCATCCGAGGTATGTACTGACGAATTATGGAGAGCGGACCCAAAATGTTTTCGAGTACACTCGCCGTTCATTCATTTCGTGCGGAGCTTGAAAAATGTTAAATATTCCGGCGAAAGCAGGCAATCAATTTGTCTCGAACGTTCACACTCAAGTGCTATTTGTTTGCTGCGGTTTCCGGCTATTTTTATCGCCTTTGACACCGGGACTCGTGTAAACAAACATTCCGAAGCGTGTACTCGATTTAACACTCACGCATCCAAACAAAGAATGTCAAGCATGTCCCCAGAGTGTAGCGTTCAGTAAGAAAATGAGTGTGGGAGAACATTTCACGGGCCACAAATTTCCCCGTGAAAACAATCGTAAAACGTTTTTATTACTCAAACATTCGCCATTGATTCACGGCCCAAAACAATAAAAATACTGACTCAATCAACCTACCGAATTTTACGAGTTTTGTAGGTGAGTGGATTTATTGTCAGATCGCCAATAAAGTAATGTTTCATTTACACCTCCGCGCTAGAATCGACTGGCCACATTTAACGTTTTACGGCCACATCAAAACATGAGAATTATACACCGACGGTAAACACAGAAAGCCCTAATTCGCATCGTAAAAGTGGTTCTATTTCTGACGCACTTACATCATAATGTTCCTTTCATTACTGCGATTAGGAACAATGCTGAATGCGAGAACCACTTCAAACTGGAATCTAACTTTTTACCAACTCAAAAGCGGCGTTCCAAAATAACTACCGCTAAAGTGTACATTTCACACTGAAGTCAAAAGATTTTCGCAAAAAATACGATGAAACAAGAACGCGCTTGAGCGGTCGGGAAAGGTCATTTGACATCATACGGTGGCGGCATCGGGTAGACGTAGGCTTCGCACTGTCCCTCGCTTCTGTTGTTCATTTTTCTTCCCCTTTTCCGGGGCCAAACGGTAAAGAGAAACTTAATTGGAGGCTTTCCCGCCGACTCTCAGGCTCAATGAAAAATTACGAGCTAAACGAGCACACGCTTGGGAATTTCGCGCTCATTCTCGGCGGCGCAAGCAGAAAGAAACGCTGCGTCTTTACGCAAGGCACCCGTAAACTCAGATAAATGTAAGCTGACGAACGTAATTTCAATGAAATATACTGCTCATTAGAACAGTTAATTTAATTTAGCTCTTTTAGCGAATTGTCTGAGGACGTCACGCCTCGTCGTGTACATCTTTTATGAGTTTCGTCTGTATGCCCTTTTCTGTCTGCGTAGACACCTTTATGTGTTTTCTTTTATTTTGGAATTTTTATTTGGTGCGATATCGTTTAGATAAAAGTGAATTTATTTTCTGTGTTCCTTTAGATGTAGTTGACTTGAGAGTTGAGACTAAAAGATAATAATATTTTTATCGGTTTACTTAAATTTAAATGAGAAAGCTAAAATGTTATATCCATTTTAAATGCGAGCGTAGGTAAAGTTACAAAACACTCCTAATTGGTTAACCAGCCCGCCCGATGGCGGATTATGTTGGATGTTCATTATTGCGCTTTCGGGATTTCCCTTAGAGGCGGGCTGCATAATTCACGTAGCTGCGATTAACCCGGATGCATTAGGCGCATACCTACTGCGATATTTATTAACGTACCACTTGCTTTTGTTTCCAGACACTCCTCGTATGAAACTATGAAACTTTGTTGCTGACCTTAATAGAAACTTGCAAGAATTAAAGTCTAGAAATAACCCCTCTCCTCTCTTTGCTATTGGTGTATACTTAACGATGTATGTAAGGTATGAAATATAGTTTTACCGTATTAAACCGCGTTTTACAATGGTTAGATATGATATTTGCATTCCTTACGAATTTAGGGCGTTAGGTATACTCGTAATGTTTTAATTGTCGGCAACATTAATGATACAATTTCTAGTTACATTTTGTATCTCAATTTTATTTGACATAGGTATTTTATCACAAAAACAAAAATATAATGAAGTCTTGAGTCCAAAAAATATAAAATAATATACAGAACTAAAAACATACATACACATATACATACCAATATATTAGACTAAAAATTAAACAATAAACAAACGAAATTGCACTGCCTCTGAAACTATCAATTTTCCTCACCTAATATATCATGAAATCGATACAAGAAAAAAATGAATGAGTTATGACACAACTTACTAGAATTTTAATAAAATAATCTAATTCTTAAATAAACTGACCGATAGAGCTTCACAGCCGTGGTCGAATCGCAGCAACGTCTGTCACCTTGCAGACATTTTAATTAAAATCTCGGAATAACGTGCTGAAAACTGTATGTTGATTAAAGTGATACCTGTAATTACTGACGTATGTTGGAGCACACGAGATCGAATTTAATGATCTAAATTAGTAATACGAAGTCCTTATTTAATGTTTTAATTCGAAGCGAAAATGATTAATTGCGATTTGTGAGTTAAAGTCATTTATTGGGTATAATTTTTATTCTGGTGATATGAAGTAAAATAATAATAAGTATGTGAATACGACTATTGTTTTCTTACTCCTTATGGATACGTGTCCTTTTTGAAATTGGTAACACCTGTAAATAGCTTTAATTCAGCTAATGCAATTGCTTCAGAAACTGTTTTACTGGTGGTAGGTCTCTCCTTTGTGAGAGGCCGCCTGGGTGGGTACCACCGCAATGTATATTTTTCCCGCCAAACAGCAGTGTAAATGCACTGTTGTATTCCGATTTAAAGGACTTAACATCTTATGTCTCAGGATGGCAAGCGCAATGGAATGCCAAGTATCGCCTTGTAATTCATGGTGTTGTTTGGTTTCGCTACTGTCCATGAGCGGTCGTATCGCTTACCATCAGGCGAATGGCATGCTCGTCTCGCCATTCATTGGAATATATAGGGCACAATTACTTTGGTATAAAATTAGATTTTTCGATATTTTATAGTTTTTTTTTTTTTCTATTAGTCAAGACTTGTGGGTTTAAATAACGAGACATCTATACAACAAATACTTTTTAATTATTTTCTTGAAAAAGTATCACAATCCATGACATCTTCCCTACTGCCTAATGTCTACATAAATATCCCCGGTTTATGCTATAACTTAATATGCCCCACTAAGATCTTGGACTCCCATAACATATGACTTTATAAAAAATAGCAAAAGAATTTCACGTCAAACTTTACCAACGAAATCTGGAATATTTTATTCGAGATTCTCTTTGATGAGCGCGTCTGTTTGTAATTCGCATTGTTGTGGCACACAGAGAGATATGGGTTATCAGAATTCATTGTGTTTATTCGTAAATTTGCTTGTATCTCTTTCATTCCTTTGTTGGACACGTTTGTAGGACTTTCTGGTTTTTCAGTGCGTGTAAGTGGTAATTAATCATGAAAATTGTATTTAAATATTGAGATATAAGGTATTATTTGCGGTAAATTGATCGTATCCGACCGGAGAGTACCTATAGTATACCATAGTAACCCACACAAGTGAGTTATGGGATCTGAGACATTATATCGAGCGACTCGTGAAAAATATCTTTATATTATAATATAATTATCAAAATAGCCCTGCACTTACCATCAGATGTAATACATTTACTTTCCCTAATTACTGAATTGAATAAAATTGTATTTATACTTTTTATATTCGTATTTCTTTGCAATTACCATCAGGTAAAGTCACTTTATGTTTTTCAGTGTTATGACAATATGTTATACATATTTTTATGTGCTCATTAAACTTACAATATCATTCTTTCCTATGAATTCTCCTTTTTATACAGTATGTAAATTCATAATTAATTTCGCCTTTAAAAATACACAAATAACCCAAGACACATTGTTCAGATTTTTATTTCCTTTCATTTATTATTTACATTTTATTTATCACAATGTCACAGTCAATACATACATCTACTATGTACAAAATATTACAAAAATGTTCCTAGGGTAGGTAGAAAGTATTTACATTATACACAACTTTCTGGGCCAGGTATCTCTTCGGCTATGAGGTGTTCCCGCCTACTTAGCGTCATGTTGCCTGAAATTACTTGTTTACTTGAGCTCGAAGTTCTTGGAGAGACTATCTGTAACAAACAGTTTAAAACATTATTACAATATTGGTCGACTTTGAATTCTTTGACGTTGTCTTGGTAACTAACGAAATTGATGAATATCGATCGGTGGAAAGAGTTTTAAAGCATCCTTAAAATTTCTTATATTACTCAATATTTAAGCCTAATTTATCTATAACTTTCGCTTAATAGCTTATCTTATAAATCGTAAAAATATTTATAGATAACTAGCGGCCCGTCCCAGCTTCGCCTGGGTGCAGATATCTTTTGATTCAACTCCACATCAGATAGATGTTATTTTTCGTACAAACTCTTGTATACCTAAACCTCTTGAAACCTAAACTTGACGTAGCTACCCTACTGTCGCTTCTTTTTTGACTATAACCTGTCCTCCTCAATTCCGTTCCGTCCCGTCAGTCAAGTCACTTCCCGATCCGTCCCGTTCTTTCTTTTCATTATCCATCCTGTCTCGTCCCGTGCCTTTCCATTTCGTCCAATCCCATCAAATGAAATCTGTCAACTATCCAATCCTATCCCGTCCCTCTCACTCTATTCTATCCCATCGCTATATACCCAAATAGTGTGCCTTACAATTTTTTGACATTACAACTTCAAAGATTGCGGTTATGGAAAATCGGATGAGTAATACTAGTATAGGATCCCGCTATAGAACGACCTTCACCGAGATGCTTATTTAATGAAACGTAATTTATATATTATTTAATATGCCAATAAATATATTCCATATGGGTTGCCTAACAAATTTTAGTCCAGAGTATTTTTAATTAATAATTTAAAAAAATATTTTTTTTAAACGTTCCTCCCGTTTGATTATTAGATAAACTCGATACCAATCGAAAGTATGAAGCCCATAGAATATGCAAACGTTAGGTTGCCTATTCTTTTCCGGTCACAACTATCGAGTTGCCAGGTGTAAACAGGTAAATCTATACTAGCATTTTGCAACGGTCTGATTATTGAATCAAACTTTAATAAAATGAAAGATTATTTTATTATGAACACGGTGGTATAGGGTTGCCTGCGAAAAATCAGTCCCGAATTCCGGTTGTCGAATTTTAAAAAGTAAAATATCGCTGCCAGTGATAGCATGACACAGCAAAGCAGCTGTTTAAAGTCCGCCCATTTATAGAAAGAGAGTGCGCATGCTATTTGTGCTTGGAAATGAAAAGGATAGCGATAGACTCGTATATGCTGTGCATCATTTTGGAGTATATTGTCGCTATAGATACAAGTGAAAAAACGTGCTATTATTTATTGTTGGAAAAAATGGCCAAAAAGTGTTTTTGTGTGATTCGGATAAAGAAATAATTGATTTTGATGATGAAACTGAACTGATTTTTTTTATTTTGGCTCCTAATAATAAAGATAAAATTTGCCAGATTAGTAATATATATGTATTACTATAACCTTCTTTTTTACTAAAGATGTGTATATACTTTAGTGTCACATAAAAAATATACACACATAAATAATTAATTGATAAAAAAATAAAAAAATAAATAACTATTTCTCTATATTAATAATAAACTACTCCAAAATGATGCACAGCATATACGAGTCGATCGCTATCCTTTTCATTTCCAAGCACAAATAGCATGCGCACTCTCTTTCTTTAAATGGGCGGACTTTAAACAGCTGCTATGCTGTGTCATGCTATCACTCGCAGCGATATTTTACTTTTTAAATTTCGACAACCGGAATTCGAGACTGATTTTTCGCAGGCATTTTCCGTGTTCATAATAAAATAATCTTTCATTTTATTAAAGTTTGATTCAATAATCAGACCGTTGCAAAAGGCTAGTATAGATTTACCTGTTTACACCTGACAACCCGATAGTTGTGACCGGAAAAGAATAGGCAACCTAACGTTTGTATATTCTATGGGCTTCATACTTTCGATTAATATCGAATTTATCTAATAATCAAACGGGTGGAATGTTAAAAAAAATTTTTTTTTTAATTATTAATTAAAAATACTCTGGACTAAAATTTGTTAGGCAACCCATATGGAATATATTTATTGGCATATTAAATAACATATAAATTACGTTTCATTAAATAAGCATCTCGGTGAAGGTCGTTCTATATCGGGATCTTAGACTATACGGATGCTTCAGCGATTTTGGTTTCCATACAACATGTCATTCCTTATTTCACATCAATAATTTTCTTTTCTAAAATTGTTGGTTGCCATTATTTTTCGTTTGTAATAAAGAGCTGAAATATAATTTTTCATAGAAATAACTTAACTGGTTTTGATTTTCTATACAACATTCCAACCCTTTTTTCAACCACTTTGGAAAAATTATAGCTTATGACACTCAGTGATGTTATATCTTTTAAACGGTGAAAGAATTTTTAAAATCGATTCAGTAGTTCCGGGGATTATGATATTATGTGATTTTAAATTATACTCGTATAATGGTGGTGAAGGATAGGACATTGTAAAAAATGTGATAAAAGTGATTTCCGATTTTAAAAAGAAGTTTTGTTTACACAAAATGCATTTCTGAACACACGCATAAACATTTGACAGCCAATTTAAATGTCAATCCTTTTTCATTAATGACATTATTCTACATATTTAAAATCTAAAATACGCCATTATTCGAATATTGTGGATATATGTTGTCGATTCGAAACCTTTATTTAAATACGTTCTTTAATTTGAGGGAAGAGTTTACTGTATCGACGGTATGAACATGAAATGTTTGACAGTTGTGAAACCTATTAACATTTTGTATGAAGAAGATTCACTTCAAAATATAGTTAAAATAACATTTTCCAGTGGACCAAATTCACCTTTTAAACCTTCTCTGGACTTCCACAAATAATTCAAGACCAAAATTAGCCAAATTGGTCCAGCCGTTCTCGAGTTTTAGCAAGACTAACGAACAGCAATTCATTTTTATATATATTTGTGTTTGTAATTCAATATGAACTTTATACAATAGCAATAAAGCTCGTTTTAGTTAGAAAACGTTTGTATGGGGAAAAGAAAAGGGCTGTTTTTAGGGTTTTTCCGGCAATTATTCGAATTTTCTCGCCGTAAGAACCATCTTTGGACTTCCACAAACATTTTAAAAAAAGAATTATCGAAATCGGTTCAGCCGTTCACACGTGATGCCGTGACAACGCGAAACGGGTTTCATTTTTATATATATAGATACAGTAAAAACCCAGACTCGAAGCGAATAACTGTAGACCAGGAAAATATTTATCCTTGCGAGAATAACATTCCCGAACTTTAACTTAAAAGTCAGCTGTTAAGCTGCTACACGAATAATTAGATATTATTGAACATTAAGATTTTTCGTACAATACTTACGAAAAAATAACAAAATATGTATATTCGTAGTGTATACCAGAAGTCATTATTTCCTTATAAATGAAAACACTCTATCGTTAACTGAAGTTCATCCTAAGATAATATTACCCTCGAATGGTTCTTATCTATTAGCTAAAATTGTTATTTCTATAACTCAAATAATTTTCCTTTCAGGAATAAATTACGTTAGCCCCTTAATAAATATAAGTGGGGATCAATGTTCTTTAATATTGGGAGTGTCTGTGTATAAAATAAGAGAGAAAGAAGCACATTATTTTATTAGTCTAGTAGAAGTACAATAGGGCTGTGACCCGTAAGATTGAAGGGCAGGTCGAAAAACTTTCTCGTTTGTTTATATATTTCAATTACGTTTAGGATGGACACGAGCTTATCGAATCGTATGTGGCACTGGAGTCATATCCGTTGACCCCTCGTGGGATAGAGTCTTAAGCTTATGTATGTAAGAAAGAAGCACCCTAAGAAGTCATACCGACAGTCAAACTATTCAGTTCAGGGGAAGTACCACTACTTCTACTTGGCATTGGTACTAATACCATGCAAGAATTCAAAAGATTTATCGAAGGCCGAATGACTTCGATCGTTCTGTTGCCGTATGCTTGTAAGTCTGCATTTTCAAAAGCTATGTACGCATTCCGATTTCTCAGGCATTTTGAATGTTCATTGATGTTGGTGATCACTTTCTGAGGCATTTAGTGGCTTTTTAATAATGACGCGGCACAAAAAACCATGCTGCATCTGATGGTAAATGGCCAAATAGAACATTGACTGGCGAGAAACGATTACGAATATCTCTCACACAATTATGCCCGCCTGTTCGAAAGAAGACATACACAAACTTACACGTATGTCATTCCCGACGGCGGATACTCAATTTTCAATACAGAATATTGAAAATACATCAGTTGCATAAATACCTCGAATGCGGAGCTACTGGTACGAAACAAAAATAACAAAATAATAAAACTCAACGTAGCTTAACTAGGTTACCGGAAAGAAAATAAATCGCTATAATTTATAAAAACACAAGGAATAAAGGTATTTTTAAAAGGTAGCGCAAATTTTCAGTCTACTTCATTACGTTCCCGCCGTTTGCGAAATGCTCAGACTTTATGTGCAATTATGAACTAAGTATGACTATAACTTAATTAAGCTCGCATTTTAATAAGTTAAATCTTCGATGCCAGGACAATTTTTGATGGTTCATAATTAAGAACTGCTGTATTTACGAACAATGTTTGAAGTTTTAAGCGGGTGGCACAATTGTGTCAACTGGGGATAATAATCTCTTTCTTTAATCCTATGATGGTGTTTAGAAGTCGCGTCTTTTAAAACATTTTTTTTTCATAAATATATTTCTGAATATTAGTAATTAGTTCAATTCGTGATCCAATAACGCTAGACCATACGAGCAAATGTTTGTACTAGACTATTTGCTTATGTGTAAACCAATTAAACCACAAATTGATAACGCTTTAAACAAACAAGGATCAACTGCAATTATTACAATACCGACCATAGAGATAACTCTAAATTTTAATACTACATACCTTAAATAAATTGCAAATTAAAATAGCCTACTTAAATAGCCTACTTAATTTTTTTCGACCATAGTAAATTTAAGATTAGCTGTAACCGATGACGTAATGTCCCGTGTAGTACACGATACAAACGTATGACGTCACTTGTTGGCAACGCTCGGAGTTTGTTTACAGTGTCAGATCGACGCGAAGTCGTTCCGCGCGAGTACGATTGACGGATGTCTGCTGACGTGTGTTTGTGGAGACAGACTGTCTATGCAGGCAGAACACGGAGTATTGAAACGAGCTCGTCTACGATAGTTTAGCTGTTATCGTCACAGAGAATCTGTAACTCGAACTTTGGCGTTGAAGGAGTATGGGTGGACGTCATTCGTTCGTACGTATTTTCTGTTTTGCAACACATAATAGTGTCCAAATCTGATGTTTTTTTAAACTATTAATCCATATTATAAACCCGAAAACTGTAACCATTTGAGTATTATAAGAGAGAGAAAGATTACGAAACCTGCAGGGATCTAAAAACATTTTAACGCTCAAAAAATCATTCAGATTACACCTGCCAAGAGCCGAAAAAATAAATGTATAAAATTCAACAAAAATTCCAATACACATTGTAAGAGTAAAAAAACATATTCTCGTTACTGACCGCTCGCTCTTCGCTCGGCTGCGGCTCGGCCGTCCACTCACCGCTTGTATGGAGTGCACCATTTTTGACAGCTCCATCTAGCGGACACTTGACGCCTGGAGGTTCCCCGTCTAAAATAACAAATTGATATTTTTCATATTTTCCCAGTTTTAGAATTTCGTATTTTTGTCATTGTATGTCGGCGTGGGTGTCGATGTTTGTAGCCGTGGAAAAAGTTAAAGCGTTTATGTTGTGCAAAGGGTAAATAGGTTGTATGGATAATATTGAATTGGAAATTTAAATGAATTTAAAAATATTTTTGTAAACACCTGTATCTTTGTGCACCTTTGTATCTTTGTAAATATCTTTATTGATTGCCACCTAGATAGTAGGACGGAACATACATGGCTAAATGTGGGTGTCCTGGTAGCACATTTGCCTAACTCTTCTGGGAAAAAGGCGTGAGTTTATGTATGTATGTGTCTTTGTAAACATGTCGTTAGAAATTCTTAAAGTGGTCCCATGGTACGCAGTAAACTCCCCATTGCTGAAGAAAGGGTTAATTGTGATATTGGGTATAAGTACTCCAAAAAATAATACATTACCATTTCCATATTCAGCTACAGAAAATCTATCGTCAGACCTCTCCTATAGTTTTACACAAAGGCTATTTGGAAACGGCTATTAACGATATTGCAATAACCAGTATAGATAGCATAAAGTGATTCCTATTACACGGAATTCAAGCGATAATATTATTTCGAATAAATATTGTTTTTCGTATAACCGCATCGACAGTTCCATAAACTACGGATAGAAAGTTGCCGTCATTCGTATAGCAAAGTTTCATTAGCCTGATTTATTCCGATACCTTTCTTAGAAAAACGTGTTTCCTTCACTATTTTAAATATTGCCATATACATTCCCAGAACAGACGCCAATTCCACCTACATATTTAACCTTTGAACTGCGGAAATAACGTGTCACAGCAAAAAATCATGCTCTCGAAAAGCAAAAGCCTTTGAAGATGTCAAGTCAAACATTTACGCACATTTCAGAGACACGACTCTTTGAGTAATGCGTTTAACGAACTGTTATATGTTAGGGGTTCAACTTAGTTAAATATTAATGTATGGAATGGGATAAAATTCTGATTGCATAATGTACATCTAGAATTTATACGTCATAATTTAATCATGTAATTTTATTAGAATTGGGACACGAATTAGCTTTACGTATGTATTTTTTTCTTCATTTTACAAGCCTTTGTAAAGTAAAAGCCTTTGTTAAGCCTCTATCATGTCCTTTTTTTAAGTTAGTAAATGTTAACTGTTAGTGCAAAACCCCTAAATTACATATTATAAATATTTCCTATAATATACTTAGTCAAAAGTGTACACTCAAGCATTGCGTGTTATAATATTTTAAGAATGTATTAATATTTATAGACAATATTACGATTACTTATAGAAACATCGGAATAAAATATTTTTTCCCTCAAAACACTCGGCGTATTGTTGCAATAAGTAGAGCCTTCGCTTTCTGGCTCAACAATGCATCGGACCATTCCTTTCTATTCGGCTCATCCCTGGAGTTTCCCAAAGAAAGCCTTGCACATTGTAGTCACGTCTTTGCATTAGTGGCTTTCAAGATTTTTTTCAACTATATTTCGCTGCGAATTTCGGAAAAATGTCGATGATTTTTTTTTTCAAAGCTGAAGTAAGATTAACGAAAAAAACTAAACTCCTAAAGGTATATCTCCTAAAAGCCTTTAATGCGTGATGTTTACCACCTAACCTTTCCACACTAATCAGGCTATCAAACACAATACAAAATTCTCCAATCCAACCCATACATCCATAGATAATCCCACACAAACAAACTTTATTACTACAAAGAACGAAAGAAATTCAATAAAACCTAATATCAGAAAGGCTGTAGAGGTTGACTTACCTGGGGGTGGGTTTAAAATGTCCGGCTGGGCTTGCTTCGGCGGCTTGAGGGTGTAAGCCACCACGTACTGTCCGTCCCCGGAGTTTATTTGCAGCTCGGATGATTGTTGTTTTATTGGCTGTCGGTCCCTGCTTGTGGGATTGGGACGTTCAATTTCGCTGACTTTGGTTTTTAGAATGTGTGTTATTGTTTTGATCAACGGTGGAATTAGAATCCAGTAACATGTTATAATTTATCAGTACTTTTAAAACCCAATGTGCTTAATGTACTCCCAAATTCATCTACTCTAATAGCTAAGTTAGTTTCGCACAAAAATCTTGATTTTAAATTTAATTATGATTACTGTTCTTACAAATCAGTTCTATAGAAATGTTTGGAATCAAAAACTGCATTAATCACAATGTGATTGAATATTTCATGTTTATAGCTAGAATTTACTTTCAAGGTAATTGTAAAGATGTGATCTTGGCTTGTTTTACTGCATTTTCGCAAAGGAAGTATTACATTCGCGAACATGCAAGGGAGTCATTATATTGTAGTTTCCAACACTAATGTTCCGTTTTAAAATTGAATTAAACCTGTACCCGTTGTTCTTATGCCATTAATTTTACCAAACCATGTGTGACCGAATTCTAATTTCCCCTAAGTTCATATTTAGTATGCATACCTTTTTCTTCGTAGGAAATATCCAGTAGAAATTACTGCGAATGCTGCAAATATTGATGTCAAAAGAATAGCCCAAAATGTTGTTTTAGTTACTCCTGCCACTAATCCGTTGGTGCCATCTAAAACAATAATGTTATGTTAAAAATGTATATTAAAATGGCTGCAGTGATAAAGACGATATTATAGATATTTTAGAGCACATATGTACATAAAAGGTATGGCTTATGTAGCAAAATATTTAATTTATAAAATAACAAAAACCGTAAAACTTTGTTAAAAAGTTTTACATTTTTAAACGGCGCAGCGCTGATAACAATTCTACGTAAATAGTACGTATACGTAGAGAATACTCATAAATCCACCTCATAATATTTTAAGATATATTATATTTTTGCCCATGAAAATCTTCCTTTTTAAGATTTCAATATTACAAATAAGCTCTTAAAAGCTATTGTTAATGTATACTTCAATTTTTGAATAGCCAACACGCCCTAAAATAAACTTTCCGAACAAAGTTTACGTAATTATGAAACGAACTCAAATACAAACTGCAAAATTGGAAACAAACACTGCTTTAATAATAGAATCACAGACTATTGCAGCCATTCGCATACGTCCATAATAATTATAATTGGAGATTTCAATAATGTTGTCGGTAGTTTAATTAGAAATTGTCAACAAACTATTGCCCTCTCACGTTTTCGATTCAAATGCCCTTGTGTGCGAGTGAGAGGGGATATACCTAGCTTATTAGGTCATGTTGATAACATCGAATTTATGTCTAACCATCTAGCAGATTGGTTCCTTTATTGTCTAACTAACACCAGTCAATTACACAATAGGCCCAAACGGTCATGTGATCAGTTTCCGCACAATTAGTTTTTGGATAACAAATTGTGTTATATCATTATGATATGTGTGGCATGAACGAATTGGTTGAATGGTCGACAATTGTCAATACCGATATTGACAACGCTTGTAATAACATTATCTTAATGCAGTTCAGTTTAATTAGAATCTCAATCATTCACAGTCATTTAGGAATTTGTGGAATTCATTGAAAATGTCTCTTCTTCACCAAAATGTTCAAGAATTTTGAAATATGAACATGCAAGTGGCTTTGATAAATTCCATCTATTTTAAATTTTCCTACGCTTAGATTACACAGTATCAGGAATCAATTTCATCGTTAAAGCGATCCGGGACGTACTTCTCTCTTCTCGGTATATAAACTTTACTTCACTTTGTGATAGTAAACAAACTTTTCACAACAATAAAACTAATTTCATTGTAACAAGTAGCAAGTTAACTATAAATAAATTGCAAGATGGAGAAATATCATTACCTGTTCTTCTTTCAGGATCTTGGTAGGTGAGGGCTTGAAGCATAATCCTTTCTGACGCGCCTTTGTCATTCCTAGAGTGTACTGTTAGTCGCAGTGAGTTTCCCACTGACCAGAGAACTCCTGCTGGAACTAGGAATAATGCCACGCCGTCTATAAACAAAATAGTAGGTCACATAGCTGTTACAATACGAGTATAATAGATCTACATCAAACTTCAGACTTTTAAGACTTTTCATTTTCTCAGAGAAACAAAGATATTTCTATCTAGACACATATAAAATAGTCCGTGGTTTCTGCGAGTTCCAGCTGCTCTAGGTATTTGACACTAAACATTAACAGCATCGAAATAATGTATTGCAAACATTATTTATACCTCTCTCTCTCTCTCTCTCTCTCTCTCTCTCTCTCTCTCTCTCTCTCTCGCTCTTCAGCCATAAGAAGTCAATTGCTGAACATAAGCCTCCCCCATGGATCTCCACATAGACCAGTTGGAAGCGGCCTGCATCCAGCGACTTCTACTGCGACCTTAACCTTATTTATAGCTGATAGAATCAAATGAATTAATTATTTGTATTTTAACTATAATACACTTACCCGTATCATTAGCAGTGACGTTGAATTTAATAACTCCACTATCAGAATCCAGAGCTTCTAAAACAACCAGTTGTGGTAGTCCTCCGTCATACCCCGTCATACATCGAACCATGAGCGATTCTCCTACGTCATCTTTGCTAGAATCTTCGATCCAATTCGATCCATTTCCTGCTGATATTGTACAGTTTCTTGGAGGTGAGGGGCGAGCTGGTGACAATACATACATAGATACATAAACTCACGCCTTACTCCCAGAATGGGTAGGCAGAGGTGCTACAAGGACACCCACGTTTCGCCTTGCATGTTGCGTCCAACTATGTGATAGGGGGCAAGCCTATCGCCATATCGGCCACAACTACCTGACTCCGGGCTGACAATCAACCAATACCATTTCGCCTGACCCGGGATTCGAACCCGAGACCTCGGCGTTGTAACCGTACCATAGTACAACTACGCCACCTAGGTAGTCAATGATGGTGACAATATTAATCTGTAAAAGCAAGTAAACATTGAGTGTGACGAAGTAGCTGTAATTTATTGTTTATACATATCAAAATTAACCCTATGATCACAAACAATAACATCTAAGAAAAAAAACAAAATTAACTATTTATATAATGTTATAACTTTTCAACCTCCTAAGCTAAATTCTCGAAACTGTTTTACTCCCGCCATCGTCTTCAGGTTATCATGTATTGTAACAGGATTTTTACAAATAGTTTTCGTAGCTTTATAAGAAGTGTTTTATTTAACTGAAGACTTACCAGCTGGAACAATTTGGAAGATGCACGGCTGCACTTGTCGACCGACGGTGTTGCTGCCCCTGCATGTTAGCGCGCCGTAATCTCTCTCACTGGCGGGAGTGTACCGAAGCTCGCTTAGACTGCCGTTAACTGTTCCTTTACAACAAACCTCTTATCAGCAAGCTTTAGAAATACTTTACGATTTATATCTACATCGGTTTTAGGTAATTTGGTATTTGTACGAATCATTACGTTGATATTCATTCTCCCTTAAAATCCTCAACCTGGTTTAAAAGACGTAGCCATTCTACTTATCTATTGCATCTGTTTCGGAAGTTGGGGATTGCTTATCATCAGTTGAGCTTTGCTTTGCTTTGATCATTTGCTCGTTTATTGCACCTATGGTGTTTTAAATAAATATGACTTAGGTCTTAGACTATAAAACCTTAATTAAAACCTATTTAAATATATATAACATTATTATGTATATTCATCAATTCCTAGAACTCTTAATTAGTTACTTTTAAAATTATGGAGAAATATGAACTAATAAAATTGTTTGTATCAAAGAATGAAACACGAGATTGATCAAGTTCACTCAATTTAAGTGAAACGTTTTGTACCGTCGTGCGCTGTTCCTCTATACATTTATTCTCCCTGGCAAGGTCGTAATTCGGAGTGATTAAATGCGATACTAGCCGAGAATATACTCTCCAACAGAGGGATAATTAAACTCACATGCGAAGCTAGTATCCTACACACAAACAATTAATAACTATTACTCTATATTTGGATTCTCGTGTTGACAATCCGCTTTGCGTGAGATTTCCCGATACTAAAATACATTTCTGCGACTGCATATCTTTTGAAAGACATGCAAAATGTCGTATGCTCTGCATAGATACATACATAAACTCACGCCTTTATCCCAGAAGGGGTAGGCAGAGGCGCCACCAGGATACCCACATTTCGCCTTGTATGTTCCGTCCCATGATGTGATAGGGGGCGAGCCTATCGCCAAATCGGGCACAAATTCCTGACTCCAGGCTGATAATGAATAGAAAAACCCAATATCCCTTTGCCCGACCCGGGATTTGAACCCGAGACCTCAGCTTTGTAGTCTTACCGTAGTACAACTACGCCACCGAGGCAGCCGTATGCACTGAAGCTAAATTATTCTGAAATATAAATGAACATTTTATATTAGGGAACAGGGAAGCGCGTTATCGGCTTTAATCTTTTTGATCATTCATATTTAATAACCAACCATCAATTTATTGATGTCCATCGATGGATAAATTTTCTAAACACTCGCTAACGAGCACAGTCTCACACTTCTCTTATTTATTCCAAGCTAACTATTTTACAATGACCGTTGCTTTGTCTAGTCCACCTAAGCCAGAGCCTAAACTTAAAATTAATATAAAATGATCACATACCATATCTAGCAGGGGACACATTGAAGCTCTCGCCGCTGTTGTTGAACTGCCATAGAAACGTGACGTCAGCTGGGTCGGCGTGAACGGAACAGCGAACTCGCAGAGCTTCGTCTAGTGCTGCCCCTACGACTTGGGGTGAAGAATCCGCGCATACCGGGGCATCTAAAGAAAAATTATGTCTAATTTCGGGTAAAAAGATATTATCGTGTGATGGAGCGGCCGTAGAACCTTGCCTGTGATAAAAAATTCAAGAAAATATTAAAAGTAAGTATTATTTAGCAAAAACATTACTCACTTAAGTGCGTATGGAAATAAATCGAAAAAAACTCTTATTGAAACATCAAAACAAGTAAACAACATTCTAAGAAATCTTTCTAAACAGCTTTTCAATAACCGATATTATTTCTTTAACTTTGGCAAGTTTCTCTTTATGCTAAAATATACTCTTTCTATTAAAAGATTTCGACCTAAAAAGTCACCAAAACTTTTATTATTTTAAAGGAATATTTATAACAAGTGTGGGTTGTTTGATAAAATTTGTCTAAATAAGTCAATGGCAGGTTTTAAAGTCGAGACGCTTAGCTGATTTTATTTTTAGACATCATAATACAATGGCAAAGTGAGTGTAAATTTGGACTGTTGGTACAGAGCAGACTTCACTACTTAGTCGGTGGTTCAAATCCTGGGGCTCACCTATGACTTTTCAGAGTTCAGACTCTCCATACCAACCTACGGAAATATGTCGCGTTTTGGATACATCCTTGTATATGATATAATCACATCGGCATAATTATATGGACCGGCGAGCTATAGCCAGCTCGCGACGATAGGTATTCTATCTGGACTGTAGTAATATTATTGTATTATAGAAGAAAATATTTATACAATCCATCCATCTATTTATCCCCAAATAGCAGTATAAATGAACCGTTGTGTTCCAGTTTGAAGGACATTGTAACCAGAGTAACTACTGGACATAATGAGACTTAACATCTTATGTCTCAGGATTACGAGCGCAGTGAAATGCCAAGCATTACTTTGTGATTCATGGTGTGGTTTGGTTTTGCTATTGTCCATGAGCGGTCGTATCGCTTACCATCAGGCGAAAGGCATGCTTTTCTCGCCATTCATGCCAAATAAATTGAGTTAGTAGTGACATCAACAATTACCGAAAATATGAGTACATCGTATTTTGTTCTCAGACAGAAAAATCCTCTGACACGTAATTGTCCCGAGATGTGGATGAAAGATAACTTCGACAGAGCTGTTTGTGTTGTCTGTACGTGTGTAAATAGGCTTCTTTATATCATATCATTTATCCACAAGAATAGCTGAGTAATAGAAAAAAATAATCGTAAGAAACACCTTGGGAAGTTCTGCTACTGTTTTGCTGTTTGGTGAAGTAGGCTCTTAATTTATATGATGAGGGACGAAAACAACCACGAAGGACGTAGTTGGTATAAATCAAATAACACATTAAGATTTCTTAGTAGACTCAACAAAAAATGGGAAGATAAGCTTGACTCATATTAAAGAGACAAGCCGACAAACGCTCGAATACTCAATCGCCATTTAAATATTAAGTTGCACTTAACTACCCACGTCCCACTTACCCAGTACATTTAAGCGGGACTTGCGTAGTTAAGGCCAATATACCTAATATTTAAATGGCATTTGAGTATTCGGGCGATAGTGACCTAAAAAAGTTGAACAAGGGTAGAAAGAGCTTTAATTTAAAGTAGGACAGCACAAATGCTGAATGATCTAATGAAGTTACAATATTAAGTGATACAACGTCTCCTACCAAAGCATTTTAATTCAAACAGGTCGTAAATCGTTAAAAGATCATAACTCAAACAGGCAATCATTTTGGGCAGTTTGAAATTATTTCGTCTTCCCTTCACGTCGACAATTAAGTCTCGGCCAGTTGGGCGCGGAAGGAAGCGCTCCGATGCGCCAATATACAATTGTGTATAATAAATCAAAGGAACGGACATCGTTGTTGATTTACGTAGTCACGCTGAGTAATCAACGAGTTAGTATTGCCATTCAATGTTTTTATTTGTTTCAACACCGGGGAAATTAATTTTAAATTCAGTTAGATGTCGTAGGTATCTACCCATTTCCATTTGCAAAATTTAATCTGTTAAATTAGTAAAAGATGAATTTACTTGATGGGGTCCAAATTATAATTATTCAATACAAGTCGAGGGAACCTCCGGGAGTCGCAATGTTTCCGTTATTTGAAAATCTATTTAACTTTAGCAATTAGTAAAATTGATTTGAACCGCAACAAATTTTATTAATCGCTCGTAATAATTCGTGGACTGAATTTGTCTTCTGATGAATAAAACATTGAAACACTTGTAAATTGTTTCGATACAATACGCTATGGAATAAAAATATGTTGTTTATACAGGGAAACAATTTTTTTAAATATTATAAATTATATTTTAAAGGTATAAGCAATGCTACCGGTTAACAGATGTAAATATGATACATTTTCTACAGAACCACCAATTACAGTACTAGCAAATGTATCATCACAATTTGAAATGAAATTTATTCCGAGCCCACGAACTAAAACAAAGCTCTATGAATTAAAGTGAAGCCACGAAACAACAGATTGCGAAGGTTCCCGGGGAATCGCAGTAATATTAGGCAATAATTTTGATGATTTACCGCTTGTGCCGCCTTCCCTTCGTGCCAATTACTATGCGGACGGTCGGCCACGGAAGGAAGTTGGTACGTCGATCCGGACCGCAATCATTTGAATACTATTCGCAGACACATCGGTATTTATAGGCCAGTAATTCATACCGCGCCCGGTGACGTTTTATGGGATATGTGTGTCCGATGTATATTACAAGAGGATTAGGGGCATGCAAATGAAGTGTCTACTGCCGATGTACGTTATGTAAAATTTCTACCTCGGCACGTTGTAAGGATACAGTTTTATTTACGGTCCATGATAAAATTTAAGTGGGGTTGTGATGAGGGGTTTGAGGTGTGCTGCCGTTAATATCTTGCATGTAAGAAAATTTCGAGCTTGTTTTATAGTCTTCAAAGTTTAGCATGTGGTGTTTTATCATGTTACTCAACTTATTCATCGCTTTTATGTTTGCATATACCCATAGCCTAAACAGTCCCTAAATCTTACTTTCATTGTCTCGTACCGTCTATAATTTGAATGACCAAATTTTCAAAAATATCACTAATTAATTTTACATCTCCATCTTAAATAAGAAAAGCATAATTTTTTAAACGATCTTCATCGTCTTCCTTTTCAATATCTGTCAATTTATCTTCGGTACGTACTTACATTGCACTCTCAGTTTGACGTTTTCACTGGACGTTTCTCCGCGACTATTCGCTGCTTTACAGGAATAAGCGCCCGCTTCTTGCCTCGTCACCTTCTGCAGTACCAACGACCGCGTGCTCACGATGATCCCCGACGCCATGTTCTGCAATACTGGCCTGTCCTAAATTAAATTAATCTTTATTTCTAATAGCACTTGGTTGATTCATAGTTTTTAAATTAACAATAGTGGTTACTGATGATGTATGGCGATTTATATAATCGCATTGATTTCTTCAGTTTACAGTCTTTACGATTGGTATTGCTATGTTCTTATTGCAAAGGTTATAGATTTTTTTTCTAGTTTAATTCAATTACTAACTATTTACATAAATCGACTTTTGAGGTCCTAAAGTAAGTTTAAATCAAAATTTTACAAACACTTTATTCGAAATCGAAGAAAACTAACTTTTAGCTCAGTTAAGAATAATACTAAAATTACACATGTAACATAGCATAGATTTCTAGTAAAACAATCAGTCGTCATGTTTCCTCAAGAACAAAGGTTCCCTGTGATCTACAAATGTTTATGTAATTTAATACATTACGAATGTAACATGAGATTGAAAATGTAGACATGTTGGCCTAATCAAGCCTAGAACATCAAAGATAAATCGGTGACGAAGCATTAATGTTAACGACTTGATTTTCTTAACTAATAAATATTTCGATTTTCCTCAACCTATGTTACAAATAGAAGGATAAATTGTTAGGGCTAAACATATTCAAATAATCGCAATTGAACTAGATAAAAATATGTTAAAAAGAGCCCTTTGAGCATAATTATATCATACTGAAGCATGACTTTAGTGATGATCTACCAGTTGCACTATGCCTATCAACATTACGACAATGTTCTAATTAATCACCATTATACATTTAGATATACAGGGTGGTTTCTTCACCATAAAGTGTCTCCAAAAAGATATTAATAATCGTAAGCAAGGATGTAGCTTTTTCATTGTAATCTAACAAGGCTTAGCATTTGTATGAAGCGTTAGAAATAATTGTTCCGAAAATTTAATGAGTTATTTCTTGATAATTCCACTCCTAACGTAGGGAGACTATGTACTAACGCAACGGAAGAAAAAATAGTATTTTGCTTAAAATGACCTCTTTCCTTTAGTCTGTTATATGTCATTACTTTCCAGAATTTGATCCTTATTAGCAACATTATCGAATGGTGTAATAATACAGCATGTGTTAATTTTTCAAAAATCATCGGGTTCGATTCCTCGCTAGGAATATTAATTTATCAAAAATCCAAGTATGCAGTTTTAGTTTTCATCAAAATCGGAATCGTAACTCCTTTCAGTATTTTTCGCTATTCCTCATAGTTTCGGTATTGGCCATCCAAGCCCACTTGAAAAATTCACCGTGTATACGATCACATAAGACAGGACCATCCCAAGACCCATAATAATCATAAAATAAGCAGAAAACCTTAAACATTTCGTTCAAAAGGCACCCAAAGGTACATTCATCCAGCACAAAATTCCCTCAGAACTTACGCCTTGAAACCAAGATATCCTGTATTCCCTCGGGTTTGCTCGTAAGTTGCACTCGAAGTACACGACGTAACCTTCTTTAATATCATGACTAGTGAGCGTTTAACATACTGCCGAGAGCCAGTGACACCAGGGTAGGTACTGTTTTTTTTTATGTTTTTTTAAGACACATTTACCAAGTCCAGAACAAAATTATAACATAAGAACTACATTTACCAAGTCCAGAACAAAATTATAACATAAGAACTTACGTCATGAAACCAAGATATCCTATGTTCCCTCGGGTTGGCTCGTACGTTGCACTCGAAGTACACGTCGTCGCCTTCTTTAATGTCGTGAGGGTTGAGCGTACTGCCAAGAGCCAGTGACACCAGAGGACTGTTTTTTTTTTTTTGTTTTGTGTTTTTTTAAGGCACATTTACCAAGTCCAGAACAAAATTATAACATAAGAACTTACGTCATGGAACCAAGATATCCTATGTTCCCTCGGGTTGGCTCGTACGTTGCACTCGAAGTACACGTCGTCGCCTTCTTTAATGTCGTGAGGGTTGAGCGTACTGCCAAGAGCCAGTGACACCAGAGGACTGTTTTTTTTTTTGTTTTGTGTTTTTTTAAGGCACATTTACCAAGTCCAGAACAAAATTATAACATAAGAACTTACGTCATGGAACCAAGATATCCTATGTTCCCTCGGGTTGGCTCGTACGTTGCACTCGAAGTACACGTCGTCGCCTTCTTTAATGTCTTGAGCGTTTAGCGTACTGCCAAGAGCCAGTGACACCAGGGGACTGTTTTTTTTTGTTTTGTGTTTTTTTAAGACACATTTACCAAGTCCAGAACAAAATTATAACATAAGAACTTACGTCATGAAACCAAGATATCCTATGTTCCCTCGGGTTGGCTCGTACGTTGCACTCGAAGTACACGTAGTCGCCTTTTTTAATGTCGTGAGCGTTTAACGTACTGCCAAGAGCCAGTGACACCAGGGGACTGTTTTTTTTTGTTTTGTGTTTTTTTAAGACACATTTACCAAGTCCAGAACAAAATTATAACATAAGAACTTACGTCATGAAACCAAGATATCCTATGTTCCCTCGGGTTGGCTCGTACGTTGCACTCGAAGTACACGTCGTCGCCTTCTTTAATGTCTTGAGCGTTTAGCGTACTGCCAAGAGCCAGTGACACCAGGGGACTGTTTTTTTTTGTGTTTTTTTAAGACACATTTACCAAGTCCAGAACAAAATTATAACATAAGAACTTACGTCATGAAACCAAGATATCCTATGTTCCCTCGGGTTGGCTCGTACGTTGCACTCGAAGTACACGTCGTCGCCTTCTTTAATGTCGTGAGGGTTGAGCGTACTGCCGAGAGTCAGGGACACCAGGGGACTGTCTGGTGACAAACACATCATTTCTAGCTAATTAAGTGTCGATACGTGTTCGAGTGCGTTTTATCTGCTCTTATAATTATTGCTGACCTGGGATTTAGAGGACACTTCTTCAGTTTTAATTTTTTTAATATCTTTTGTTAGAAGAGGTTGCGTTTCGTAAATTGTCGTATTAAGTATTAGTGTATCGATCGTATAAATCTGTTCATAGGATTTAAGTGGTTATGAAATGATATTGACTTTTTTAGTAGACGAATGTCATATTGTATACAGCAAAAGAAGCAACAACAGATAGCTTTTTTTTTAAAAATCGAGAATTATTTGTGATTTTCATTTCCACTGAAATCTTTGTAAGTAAATCTCATTTGTGTAAAATCTCGAAATCTTTCAACATTTCGCACAAAAAGTTATCGAAAATAAAAGCAAAAGATTTACTAACATACAACGTTGAGCTGAAAGTGGTCGTCAATCGTCTTAGTGGGGAGACTGGGGTTCGAAGCCACGCACTTTATCACCCCGCCGTTGTCTGCCGGCGTAGGAGTGTACATCAGACTACTCACGGACCACGTCTCGTTTGAATGATCTGTCACCTAAGAAAAAACAAATATTATTAGTACATACATACACAAACACACGCCTTTATCCCCGAAGGGTTAGGCAGAGGTGCCTCCAGGACACCCACATTTCGCTTGTATGTTCCGTCCCACGATGTGATAGGGGGCGAGCCTATTGCCCTATCGGGCACAAATTTCTGACTCCGGACTGATAATGAATAGAAAAATCCAATATCACTTTGCCCGACCCGAGACTCGAACCCGAGACCTCAGTTTTGTAACCGTACCGTAATACAACTACGCCACCGAGGCAAATATTATTAGTAGTTATAATATCTGTAAATTAAAAAATACTAAATTAATACTGTAGACGTCCTGCACACATGCTATTATGATTAACTTAATGGCTTAAAATTAACGAAAGAAAAAAAAGTATATTTGAAAAGAAACTCAGAAAATCGCACTGAAAATAAAGCATATTGTTTGATGCCAAATAAAAAAATAACATTAACAGAGGCTGTATACGTTTTAAACCTTTAATACGGAAATTCATGAAATAAACATCAACGTTGAAAATTACAGAAACAAAATTGTTGGAAAAGAATAACCTCGAGATTGTAAGTTTAACAACGTTTATTCTCCGGTAAGGTAATTACAAGAATGAATGTCAATAATTTATAAAAGAACTAATATGACAGGTAAGCACACAAGCGCCACAAACGAAAAGAATGAACAACTAGTCGAATAAAAACTATTTAATAGTATTTATGTTTAGTATTTCAACAAAAATAAACGTAAAGCATGATTCTAAGTGCGTGGTGGCCTGTTGGTAACGGACCAAACGCGGCTGCCTACATGTTCACGGTGGTCGCGGATTCAAATCCCAGGGCACACCTCTGACTTTTCGAAGTTACGTGTGTATTGATAGTCAATCACCACGCTCATTAACGGTGAAGGAAAACATCGTGAGGAAACCTGCATACCGTAGCGAATTTAAAGAATTTCTACGGTATGTAAGTCCGCGAACCCGCACTAGGCAAGCGTGGTGGACTATATGGCCTAACCACTCTCAATCGATTCTCTCGATTGTAGAGTAGGTCCGTGCCCAGCAGTGGAACGTATATGGGCTGATACAATACAATACAATACAATATAATAAAATACAATACAATACAATGGTTCTAAACTGTCTATCAACCTAAACAAAACCTTAGACTTAGAGCCCATGTAATATGTATTACATAATAATGTGATACCTAACAAATTCTACAAAGAAATGCTGATGAAAAACTACAAAGAGGCTAAAGTGATTAGTACTCCCAGAAGGAAAGTAAAACGACTTAAGTTCTTCCACTCAAGTCTATAATCATATTTTATTACCCGGCACTCCACATTTTATCCCTAGCCTACAAACAAGCCTCAGAATTTTAGGTTAATACCTTAAAAGTGCATAAAAGCTTTCAGTAGCTACACTTGTAAATATTTCTAAAAAGCGTACCGTACCATTTGCCAGCCATTGTATTTTATATGGACGTTCTAAAACAACAATTAGTCCAGTGAATCGCGGTCCATCAATGGTCGGATACGATCGAGCGGTACAATCGATTTAAAAGCCACACAGTGCTTAGCTCTAGAATGGAAGTTAATTGACGGTTACCTTCGCCATCAAACCACGGTAATTAGAGCCAGCTATGTATAACGTTATTTACATATTGTACCGACAGAAATGTGGTGACCGTGTCAATATGGAATAATGGAGGGTTAAAGATGGTAGATAAAGCGTAATTTAAAAGAAATTAGACTTTTTGATGTTCTATGGAATTATCACCAAGAATTTATGTATATGAAAATTGAATTATTTTTGGGTCATATTTCGCTACATTTACTATAAAATAAATGATGCAGTTTGGTGACACGAACATAAAATAATATAAGAAATCAACAATTTATTAAGTTTTATACCCCCAAAACCTTTTAGCCACGTAATTTTGCATAAGACTTTTTTAGCAAGGTGAAAGTTGTTAAGCTTGTTTTTCGGTATCCCAAGGGAGACCAAAAGTTTATGCCAGCATCTCCAGACAGTTTTCCAGTCCACCACACTCGTAAATGTTACGGCCGGACTGGGATCTAAAGGAAAGCTACGCAAAATACTTACTAAAATATCAACCTCAAATATATAAACATTACCGTTTCTATATAGAGGATTAAAAAGCCTGTTTGTAAAATGAGACAACTTTTTGTATGACTCATAAATTTATGGGTGTTCTCGGATTAAAATCTCTCGTATTTTTTAATACCCACCTATATAACTATTAGGTGTATCGATATAACTTACCTTTTCCTTCTCAAAACTCCTGTTATCCTTATACCAAGTAATCTGTGCAGGTGGTCGGCTTCCTTCAGCCACGCAGCGCAACGTAGCCGCGGCGCCGGCTATTAATTGCTGCGGTCGGTTCAACAGCGAGACGGAGAGTGGGGCAACTAAGGAAAGGATATTCTATAGACATATTATTTTTAAATTCGTTTTTGTATCAAACACTGTATGGAGCAAATTAAAGCTGAAGTACGGAGGATTACCGACCTAATCGATCAATGAAGTTTTTTGAAGTGAAACTTCTTTATCGGGGTTGGAAAAAAATTTAGTGTAACATTTTTTCGTTACGCGTCACATTCTTCCGTTACGCGCCATCTTTTGAAGTGAAACTTCTTTATCGACGTATGGGAGAAATTTTATAGCAATGTCAAAAAAATGTAACGTTTTTGTGTTACGCGCCATCTTTACTTCTAAGTCACATTTTTCCGATACGCGCCATATTTATTTATTTAAAGCTTCATATTTGAAAGTATAACGATAACAATAATAGTAATAATTCTATTATAATTAATGAAAAGCTATCATAATCTAAGTAGCAATAAGGTGAAATAATTTTATTATTTGTATCCATGTCTATGATAATAAAAGCCTTTTGCTTAAACTTTATTTAATTTAGCTTTATTTGACCAATTTCTGTAAATTTGTAAATAGTAGATAATTTTTCGAAAAATTATGTCATAAAGAAGTTTCACTTCTTACGTGTGTACACTAATATTTGTTAGATCCCACTCTCAAGAGAAATCGTTCCAAGATCGAGACCAAGACGAATAAATCTTGCAATTGAAACTCAGACAAGACTGACTCGATTAGTAGACTCGACTATCAAAGTAGCTTGCCCTTTTATGCACAGAATGGGAAAATTAATTACAACCTATGCGGTAAAATTATTAATCAAGACCACCACCCGTTAAGTGACAGGTGATGCTCACCAATGTAGATATAAAACTCCAATAAGTTAATTAAAACAAACAGCGAGGCGTAGAAAGGATAAAATCATTTCAAGTGGGAACTGAGTCCCATTAACCCAAAGCGTAATATTCCATTTTACAAGACTATTTTTGTAAGCTGGCAGAACGTTAAAAAATATTAAATGAAATGATAACATTGGGAGTATAACAAAATTTCCACACGTGTTAGTGTACCGTAAAAGTAAAAAACATTCTGTTACGGCGGTGCTACAAATTATTCCACTTTTTTTCTGTAGCGAAAGTATTTCACCGTGAAAATTGGAAAATGTTAATTTACGTCAATTCGAGAGGGAATATGTGTTAAACGTATCAACATCAACGGAAAAATTCACAGTATGGAAATTATGACAATTTCTTTAAATGTTTCTGTTGATGAAAATCATTATTGAGTTTGACCTAGAAAGTTATAGACGTACATAATATCACGCCTACATCCCCAAAAGGGTATACACTATACAGTGACACTACGGCCAAACGTCGATCCATGTAGCTCTAACCTGTCTAGCGAAACTTCCAGTCCTCAATAGCTCTATGATAGTTTTCAAACTTACAAATCACATAAAGTAGGATGCCAAACCCGGGCTCAGAACACAGAACATCACAGATCAAAACCTATACACGCTACCAATAAGACATTGAGGTGACGTGTCTATTAAACATTTAAAAAGTTAAAATAAATACTTACGGTTCATTTCAAGCCTTACAACTTTCTCTTGAGGAGGCACCAAATTAGTGTTAGAAGCTCGACATTTATACGTAGTATTCAAGTCTTCTCGCTTCAAATGCTGCAATTCTAGACGATTGACCATTACATGTGTGTCTGTTTTCATACCAATGTACTGCGGGGCTGGTGTTCCGTCAATCCACCAGGAAACCAGCGGCTCTGGACGACCTAGTGCGAAAGAGATTATTATTATATAAAAGAATATTATGAAGGTTGCAGGAAGTCGCTGGATACAGGCCGCTTCCAACAGATCCCTGCAGAAATCCTTTTATTAGATCTACGTTTAGGAGTGATCTCCTTGTGATAAATAAAATGTGGAAAATATTTTTAAACATATAAGTGTTGAAAGACGAGAATTGGCTAACCAATATTTTTCCAAATAACAGCACTGAAGTATAAAAATATACGGAAGCTGTCGAATATCAACATTACGTGAAGCATCTTTATACAAAACATCCGAAGCGAATAGATAAAGTCTTTCAACGGCGTGACACAAAAAAGGAAAAAAACATCAATGAATACATAGGGAACAAACTAGTAAAATGTATTGGATGTGAATTTAGCCTTTTTGGTTACATCTGCTTAAAGAAACCGATGTTTTACCGGTTCTCGTTCCTCATTCAGGAGAGAGCGCCGAGCGAGATGAGTTTGGCATTGACCCAAAAAATTTAGACGCAACTTAAGCCTCTTTTTGCGCCCTCTTATACAAATACACTTATTCAATACAAAATAGACTTCGACTTAACTGTACTGTGTACACATCATTCTAAAAGTAATGACTTTCACGGTTCACTTTCAAAGCTCGCTCCCGTTAATCGTGGGTTCGCAGTCACGTTGGAGACTGTCTCGAAAAAAAACATGAAAATGTTCAGTTCAGTTCAATTTTTCTATTGCTTGATTTCTTTTATGGAAACATTGGAAGAGATATTCCATCTGAATGGGTTCATTGAAAAGTCCGCAGTATGGCCGGTTGGCGACGAGCCAGTACGCGGCGCGGATTATCTTCGGCTGTGTGCCCACCAATTGTGATGATGCAGCGGAGCGGACAGCGAGGAATTTAGGCTTTGAACCTGTTATCACGCTCGTGCTTAATTATGTGGCCTGGAATGTCTACACTGGCAAACGCCACACCTAAACTCACTGATATTTCCTTACCTAATTTCTTACTTTATCTCTACTTAAGGGAGAAATAGATTACGACCGCAATGCAATGCAATTAAAGCATACGAGTAGTACCACTGACTAAAATCATATTATGTTCTTCAAAATAGATGGTTCTCGATGTAAAATATCTTTAGCGAAACCTTTCTAAGACTCTAATATCCAGCATATAAAAATGACTGTATAATCCACGGAAACCTGGTTATGCCACATCCCAGTCAGCTTTTCCGTTTCAATAGTTAACTTTAATGACAACGTGAATCGAATCATTTTAGCTTAAGTCTGCCAATTGTCACGTATCAGACACGCGCAGGCATACCTGTTTCCATTTAGTTCGCTGTACGTCTATCTAAGTTTCCAAATGACCGTCTATACCTCAGGCTTCTACTGGTGACATTAACGTTCTTTTTGGTTTTGTTATGGCCCACAGCTTACTCGGTTGGTATTTGTAGCCTTCTAGATGGCCTTCCCAACGGGGATAAGCTCGCGATATTTTGTCCAAACGATAAAATGATAGTAATGTGTGCGCTGCTGCTACTATTAATGTCTCTTCTGTGTTTTATTTCGATGTAAAAACACGTAACTTGGCCTGATGTGTAAAATTTACCGTGTTATTTCTTTGTGTCTGTTTTATGTTGCGGCGAATGGGACGTTGTATTTCAATGATCTTTTTTATATTGTTCGCTTCTAATACAGATACAAAGACATCGCTTAATCATTTGAGTGCCTTTTGGGACGTCTAAAATATTGTATTATTTCCTAAACAAGTCGTGTAGGAATTCAATACTACTAGTTGATAATAAATTGTTAACTAATGTAATAGTAACAACAATTCAATTTACTTTAAAACGTGCAATTTCTATTTGGCAAATTATTATTTCAACAGGCAAGGCAATAGGCAGATGGACAATACACGTTGAGTTGCATCGAAGTCATATCGCGAAATTAAACTTTTGATCGATGACCTGAACTGTACACAATATGTATTCGAAACAATTCATCTGTCCCTTTTTAGGCCTGTCCTATTTCGATATTGCTTTATTTTTTTTTTCGCTTTCACCTTTCTATTTCATTGTGAAAATCTTTTTCCAGTTTTTAATGAAATACCTTTCAACCGTTGTAAGTACAGTGCGCACTTTATCTTCATCGCAAATTCTTAATGGATTTCTAATCCATATATATTTAATGGAAAATTTAAAGCCTTTACAGCTTAGACATCGTCCAGACAGCATTTTAGTATATATATTTTTTATTTTAGTATCTATTTGTCAATTTTCTAGTTTATTAACTGCAAGATACGATTTAGAGTTTTGGTTAAATTAATAATGAAATCATAAAGATGAGAATAATTAAATCTGACGTTTTTATTAAAATTTGCGAATCCGTGAAACTAATTTCGTTGCTAAGACGCAAAAAATTTCTACAAATCAAACTTTAGGTTTTTACCTGAATATAGATGTTACAAGATAATTCCATTAGATATTTAACATGAAAACCACGAACATAGAATAATATCATATCAAGTTACAATGATTAATTCTCTATATATTTACCTCATTTAAGAGTTGTTTTGAACTTGTACACTTTGATAAGAACCTTCCATTTTGTGAAGATATAAATATTTGTACTTACCACCACGAACTTCACATATAAGTACTAAGGCAGCTCCTTCTTCCAAGGGACCCACCACACCTGCAACGTCGGCTCCCGATTTATCATAAAGTAGCATTTGATGTGGTGGAACTAGAACAAAATATATCTATATGCATAATATGTAATCATTGTCAAAGAAATTTTATATACTGATATAATTATAAAGTACGTTCAGCAGTATCCATGTTCTTTCGAAAGAATGTTAAAATGATTACAGAAACAATTTATAATTACCGGGTATATCAAGACTGCGACCGAAAACGAAGCCAGGTGGTAGTTTTAGTGGTTACAGACACGATGCAAATAAAAATTTCACCAAAACAGTCACAGATATTTTTTTAGAATTTGTTAAAAATCGTCTTGTTTGAGTGGTAAATACCTAGTTGTTGCAAAAATCATAATTTAAACCCTTACGTACCATTGAGTGTATAAAAATAAAGAGGTCTACATCATTATTTTAGGAAAACTATGTATTTATCACCCAAATACGACGTAAAATACGACGATAAGTAAAAAATCACCAAAAATAAGTTGTCTATTTTTTTTGCGATTTTTTTACTTGCATTGTGTCTGAAGTCACTAATACTACCATCTGGCTTCGTTTTCGGTCGCAGACTTGTTATACCCTGTATATTTTGCTAGAGAGGATTTAGAAGCTTCATCTTCTTTATATGAATATTTTTTACATGGACTTGTCCCATACCAATCAGGAAATTATGCACATAAGTTTGTCATAACCTTAACAGACCTTACTGTTAAAATAAATACTTATTTAGGGTCTTTGATTTTGCAATAATTAAATCAAGAATAAACTAAAATCATTTTCATTATATCATTTTCATTATATCATTTTATCATCCTAAAAATACACTTCAGGAGCCCGCAGTCAGCCAACGCTATCTCCAAGCAATGGGATACTTTCTATTACCATCAATACTTAAGCTATACATCATTCGCTTCGCTCTCAGAAACCTTATTTATCAACGTTGCATATCAAAAATATTTGCAGTCCCGTTCAGGTCAGTGTTTGATGAAATTCCAATTCTATCTCTGAGGCTGCGGTTGCTTTGACGTGTTGTGGCTCTTCTTTGAGAGTTAGGTTCCAACAGGAACAGAGGTGTTGATGCGTATCGCTTGGAATGTGTTCCTCCTTTCATTAATCCAACGCTGTATTCAAAGTTAAGCTTAAATGACATTCGAGTTTGCTGTGGCGTGTTATTTCTCCGCCTAATTGAGGTGAATTCTCTTCGTACAAAATGAGGAAAGACTTTTTGGTTGCGAAGTTTCGTGAACCATAACATTTGGTTTTGATTGACAAGAATTAAGGCATAGCCTCTCAATCGCGCTCAATCTCTCTCGCTTGCCTAGTGCGGGTTGGTTGTCTTCAAATACCATAGCAAAACCTCTTTTAGATCTTTAAGGTTTCCTTACTGTGGGGTGGTGCTGCTGACATTAATACCATCTTTGTTCTCCAAAAGCGAGCTATAAGATCAATTTATTCGCTAGGGTCCCGATATTCTCTTAGAGAAAAATTTAAAGAAATAAATATAATGACAGTGGCATCACAATATATTTTTGAAAATTTAATGTATGTCCATAAAAATAAAGAAAACTTTCGAAAGATTAGCGATATTCACAATAAAAATACTAGAAATAAGAACAATCTAGCTACTCATAAGACCAGACTCCACAGGATCAGCAAGTCTTTTAAGGGTTACTGTATACACTTTTATAACAAAGTTCCCACTCATATTAAGGCCTTAAGTATTGAAAAATTCAAAGTTACTATCAAGCAAAAATTATGCAATAAAGCTTATTATAAAATTTCAGAATATCTAGATGATAATAAGGCTTGGGAATAGTATAGTATAAAATTAATTAAATATATAGTATCTTGAAGCGGAGGTATTAGTGTGCTCTGTATAATTTAATTTATATTAAGTAACTTAAACTATTTTGCTTTGCTTTGTGAGCGATTTGGATAAGTCATGCTCGCTTAAAAGTCTGTGCTTGCGGTGGCGTCGTGTGCCGGGTCGGTCACTTCCCTGTAGCATGGTTGAGGAGGCCGATGGCTGGCACATGCGTCATACTCGTGAACGGGTGCTGCTTGTGTAGACTGGTCTGTCCGATTTGCTTACTTTGTAATTGATAAATGGATTACTTAACGCTTTTATAATTATTTATTGCGTTGGCAAAACAGAGTATACTGATTCTTCGTTATGGGTTACTTCGTTTCGTTTCTCTCAACCATATTAAATATAAAGTAAACTTATTCGTATTAAAATATATCCTACTTGCAAATCATAACAAGTTATTGATGAACTGCTCTGATTTAAACCAACTTGTAATTTTTGTAATAATCACTACATTGTAAACTGGTTTTGAAAAAAGCAACACTAGAGTTTCTTGCCCGTTCTTCTCTAGTGAAAACCGCTTTCCGAACCGGGTGGTAGTTCAAAAAATGACTGAATCTAAACAATGTTGAACATTTTAATGGATTCAATAAATTATTTTCATTTCATTTCATTACCATGTTTTCCTTCATCGTTGAAGTGGTAATTGAATATCGCACACGACACGTTATTAAAAAACATATGGTTGAATTCGAGAACCGAACCTGCAGTCTTTTATGTCATAACCAACACCTGACTCACTCCACTAAGTAGCTTTCAATAAATAAAACTCTTCAACGACATCATAAAACCTAATAACTCTAAATTGTAGCTCCATAAAGGTGTTCACAAACTTCGCTGTACCTACAAACCAATAATCCAATATTTTCGTTTGGTATTAAAGTTTATATTGAATATATGTGCCGCAGACAATATTCACGGATCGTCTAGTAGCCGATTTTTCGCCCGACCGCAATCTAATTCGGAGCGTATAATATTGAATCCAACGTATTTGTACCGAAGATCAGTCTCGAATCAGTAGACAAGTAGGGAAAGTCTTTTGGGTATCAACTTTTTCTAGAAATTTATATTTGAGTATCTTTTTTATTTTTCAATCTGTGTCAATCTCAAGTGTAACTGTTGAGTAAACGTTATACGTCTTGCAGAGTTTTTAAATCGTAAGCGATTTAATGATACAGTAATTTGTGATATTTTGTTTTAATTAGTTAGTCGCCTAATTTGAATCTATCATAGAATTGCTGAATAGGCTCAACGTCTTAATTCTATAGAGCTATTTTTCGCGCTCAAGATACAGCGTTTAATCCTCACGCGTATTAGTATGTGTGCTATTGGTAATTTCGACTGTCATCTGTTACAATTTCCGAACTGAACTTGATAACACGAAACCATAATGCACACATCTGTTAAATGCATTACGATGGCGATATTTAGCTAGATAGTTTATTTTAACTAAATTAGGCATCACACACACACCTAAATTAGGCACAGTAAATCTCACATTCTAATAATAAAAATAGTAGTATTTGACGTCATTAATACCCACCCTCCACTGAATGGTAATTGGATATTTCACGATATGAATACTGCTGATTATGTAAGTAAGAATTCTTTGTGTGAACAGTCCCTTTGGTATAACAAAAGCTTTTGCAAATTACCTCTCAGCACGAGCAGACTAATGGATTTCAATGGAGTTGCATATATGCGATGTAGGCTTACTTTAAAATGCTTTGTTCTGAGCAAAAGAAATTTACCTCCCTCATCTCCTTTGCCTGAGTCTTTCGTCGCCTTGAATAGGGTAATTTCTTTGAAAAGCTCAGTGGTAGTTTGCTCTGCTTTTTATAGGCAGACTGTTTATATGATATTTTTACGCTCGTCGTCTGAATTCGTTTTAAGAATGCTATTGCCTGTTACAGAATACACCTATTAGGTTAATTATATGGGAATAAAGTCGCATGGGTATAATGGGATAGATCCATGAATGAAGCTATTATCCGAGGGTAAAGAAATTTCGTTTCTAAATTGCTTAGACTGATTCATATGTAAGGATATTGACAACAATAGATGCATTTTATTTTAAAGAGGATATTGAATGTGCATTTTCCAAACCAGTGGCTTAGACATCTAATTCATCAAATAAATTTCCACAGGTCTGTATTAGTAAAATTCTAATAATCTAAACGCGTTATTATTAAATTCTTGCAGGTTTATTATTTATATGATTGCTCCTCTAAATCAATCAAAACCAATACTTTTCCACCGAAAAATACCAACTCATCGAATGAAGTTCATTAACGATCAAAATAATATCATTCCCACAGATAAAGCTCAGACAATTTGATCTATTTAAATCTAATTTCCTTTTAAATTTAACCTGTCTCCTGCAGATTTTATCTGTGTCATCGTCGGCGGTCTGTGCGGCCAAGGTTTTTATCAGGCCGACAGTTGAGCAACCCCGGCGATCCCTCGACAGCTCATAATTAAAACGTCTACGCGATGTCATCACTCGTCGCGATGCCCCTGCGATTCATCCGTAATGACTAAATTGATTCCCGGCCGTCGCGTCGCCTCGTAAAATTTACATTTAAAGTTTCCAAATGATTTTTGGTTTATTACGTTTTATTTTGTAAATATATTATTGTTTTGATGAATAGATTTTTTGCATGATATTTTTGACTTGGTTTTGACATTTTGTATTGTCTTTCGAATATACTTAAATATTATCATCACAATATCACAATGATAATGAACAAAGACACACTAGTCATATGAAACAATGTTTCTTAAATGAACAAATAACTGCCAGAGAATAACTTCTCAGTACCTTCTATTGAAGAAACAATTACCTATAACAGTAAGTCGTATTTGAAAGTTCCGTGTAGGCGAGTTCTTGAAGTCCACCCGACACCGGTAGACTCCTTCATCGTCCAGCTGCACTGAGCTAAGGGTCAACGCCGCTGGCTGGGCCACGGTCGCGAAGTAGGCCCGGGGTCCGAACGCGCCAGGATCCGACCACTGCAGGGCTTTGTTGAACGAACGCCCGCGGACGTCGAAACTGTAACAAAGAAAAGATGTATTAGATAGTCATGATGATATGTGGAGAATTCATACAACAATAATGTTTATTATGGACACATTATACTGCCTGTTTGAATCCTGGTTCAAGAGCGTCAATGTATAATCTTAAATCTCAAGGACTTATAAAGCCACGAAGCGCAACTTAAGTCATTAAGCCGTTAATAATAAATACACCCCACGATTACACACATGCACCTGATCACACTATAAAGTACAAGTCAAAATCAGTGGGAAATTTTTCAGACACCCAGCGCTCAAACTCAAATAAATAGTAATGGTGTCTATACGGACTATATACACCAACACGCGTTTCACAGCCTACTTCCTAACCATAAATACCATAAATAAACTAATGTTAAAAGATCTCTTTTTCTAATATAAATATTATGTTACCTAAAGATTGATACAGACAAATCATTTTTAAGTATCTACAAAAAGATCTAAAAATAAACAATTCCCAACACCTTAGCTCACCAACCCAACTTTGATGAAAGCGCAAAATTGCCACGTGGTTGAAGTAAAAAAAAAATATATTTTCTCCGTAAAAAAAATCTGTCAAATTGTAGAATAAAGGAACGGGTCGACCGGGTGAAGTTTTTCAATTTCCGGCCAAGCTACATTTTCTCAATCTTCAACCTCCGTTCTAATTTATACAGCAAGAAGCTTTGAGAGAGATGATTTGATTGTACACCCTGCTGTTCCCAGGTAAATTTAACAATTTAAGCACGCTTTTTACGAGGGTATTATCTCCACAAACGCCAGCACGGCGCGGTTATTGCCTTCCAAATACTTATAATTGCTATTTCATGTAATCGCCCGCCTGGTAAACACCCGCTGCCTTTATACCATTTGAATATTACGCGCTGAAAGTGAATAAAATACGCTCCTTTCAACACAATTCTGGAGGTATAACTGCAGGAATTCTTTATGTAGTACATGCGTGCGTAGGTGTATGTGAATTGTAGGACAAGTGAAGATATTTCCTTTAAAAAGCTTAAATAATTATTGTGATAAAATGGTGTGTGATAGGAAAATTAAAGTGATTTTGAATTTAACAACGCAAAAAAAGATGAGTTGTTAGCAAAATAAAAGTTCCAAATCCGATGTTAAAAGTTACGTGAGGCAAAATAAGATTGCCATGTTTTATTATTATGAAGATATGATCACCTCCCATTTTTGGGCCAAGGCCGAGTTTCTCCAGTGAAATTTTTATCATCATAAGCGGCAGTTAATTTTAAATTATGTTCTACCAATCGAACCTTATAATCGAAGATTTTAAATAGCAAGTTTCAATATAAACATATCTTCAGCAACACACATAAACACATATATTGACAGGCGCGCGTTCCTGTACGTCATACAGGAATGTTTCCTTTGAAGAAAATAACGCTCCTATTTCCTTTCATTTACAAAGAGATTTACTTTGACTCAATCATAACTAAACGATTACTCGATTTTGAAAGTAAAAACGTTCAAAATATTATGTTTTGGATATGAATGCTTAGGCGGATGAAAGAAGTTGTGTGGAAATCAATACTAAGTATTTCATATTTCTTTTGCGTCTATTTTTGTTATTTGTTAATTCATTTTCTGACATCGGTGTATTATTGTTTAGCCTCTTCTATAATATATTGTTTTCTGTGAAAGGTGAGACGAGCATGCCATTCGCTTGATGTTAAGCGATACGACCGCACATGGACAGTAGCAAAACCAAACAACACCATTAATTACAAAGAAATGCTTGGCGTTCTACTGCGCTCGCCATCCTGAGACATAAAATGTTAAGTCTCATTATGTTCAGCAGTTACTCTGGCTACAATATCCTTCAAACCGGAACACAACAGTGCATTGACACTACATATTCTATTCTCATAGCTCGACTCGTAAAGCGACCAAAAAAGGTGTACTATTGGAGATGTAAAAATCCAGCAGTAGACTGCTATATGCTGATGATAATTACGTTGATAAAATATGAAACTTAAAACAACTACGGAATGACTACTACAGAAATGAAAAATAAAGCACAAAAGTCACAATTTTTTTTGATTGAGTGACAATAATCCTTAAAGGACATTGATAGAACTTAGGCCTTGGCTGCTCAAGTGCGATTTCCTTAACGAGCACCTGGTGACGTCTTAAATGTGTTTCGTTGTAGGTGTGTTCTAACACTAATTGGATTGGCTCTGCTCGGCTTCCGTTCATCCGTTTAAGGTAGCGACGAACGGTTCATTAGTCCCAACTTTACGATGTTAATTAAATACGCATTCATGGAAAAGTTTTTATAAGGGGCTGGCCGATCCCACCTGCCGCCCAACTTGTCTTTCATATTTACTCGCATAATCAAAGCTTATTGTGGCGATAATTAAATAGGAAATGATTAGGCTCGTGGTTACTTTTCGATTAGTTTTAAGAGGGATCTAATGATGAATTAAGGTAGCTCCCAAATAGATATGATGTATTTCAGCAGTATGCATTTTTGATAGTTGAAATATACCTATTGCTGATTTTTTGTCGTATCACTTTAATAATTCTTCGTAAAGTATTTTAAATAAATTGCATAACAAAATATCTCTTTCAATGAATTTTAAGGAACATTCAAGAAACTTTACATTTTACTTACAGCCGTATAAGGTATAATATTATGTAGTTTTCATTAATATTTATAGTTTTGCTGTATTATTTTAATTATCAAAATAAGAACAATACCTGTAAATAGGTTTCCCTCCACTTTTCCTGAACCACAGCACCATGTAGACGCGGTCCTCGTTAGCGTCGGGGGTGACGTCACACGGCAGTGACGCTGTGCGACCCAGTACCGCATCGACATCAACCGTCGATACTGCGAAAAGAAATAAACGTAAGATGTATTGACAAAATATAATACAAAGTGATTTTGTTATAGCAAATATCTGATTTGTTAGCTATGAAAATTATTTTGTATTTTATGCTATCCTATAAATAATAATCTAAAAGTTCAATTTGCTTAACGCTGAATAACTCTTAATAATTTAAGTTATAAAGTTAGAATCAAGTCGATTCAAGCCTTAAAGTAAAATCGTTCGTTTACTTTAGACCTCAAAGACCCGCAGTAAAACTGAAACTTGTATCTATACAATTCAATAAAAACAATATTTATTTACTCTTTAATTTTTAATTGTTCCTGGATGAAAACACCATCAGTTATAACCATCAGTATTAAGTTCTTATCGCTTTACCAAATTTACAAGATATACAAAAGACTGAGACTGACTGACCAAAGACTGACTGAGACCCAGGACTGAGGACAGTCCATTAACATTTTTGGACACTATTCAAAATGGACATTAAAGCAAAATTTATTGCACCCAAGACAAAAAATAAGTTTACGCATAAGAAACTCAGGGTCTACGCCTGATAATAAAAGGAAAATATGAAAGGAATCCCCGGTGTAACGCTAACATTTATTCATGACGAAAGTATTTTAATGAGCTGACTGTAAAGTCTGAGCTGAATATAACTCAGGGTAAGTTCCGTAGATGGACGTGTATTCTTGAATCAAAACACGCTTCCTTAAATTAGAATATAAGTATTTTATATCCTCCCAAAATGATAAATGTGTTTCTAAAAGAACTTCTTATCAATACTTTTACTAGGTTTATTTACTAACTGCCCTATCTATCTATCTATCTATTCAGCCACAGGAAGGCCAATGCTGAATATATTATGCCTTCTTCAAATGCCCTAGTTTCTGGAAATTCTGAAGTTAATCTCAGATTACTTTAAAAGTTCCGCTAGTTTCGATATTAAATATGACGTTCCTACCTTGCCGTTGTGCATGTTTAATGTTTCTTTAAATTGATCTTCACTGTGTATATCTCTTTTTTTAATAAGGTCAATTTTCCATAATTGATCCAGGTGGAAATAGGGGTTTCGATCCCGGGATTCCAAGTACCGGCATCCCGAGATCCCAACTCATTTTTCAAAAATTAAATCCCGGGATTACAATCGTGAGGTGCAACACACTTCTATCTATTATAGACGTATATATTACAAAATTCTAAAGATCTACGATGCCATAGATTGGACAAAATACTTTTGAGCAGATACTGGGACCCAGATACGAGCCGGAATAACAAAAAAAAAATAGGAATACAAAATAAACCACAAATTAACTCATCACCGCTAGCTATGAATGCCCATAATACCTAGTGAATCGAACATAGAAAGGTAAAATTCATGAAGTTGCGGTAAATAATAGTTTAAGTATACCTTCATAATACACAGTCTGATTCAGTGGGTTGTATTTTTGGACATAAAATAACAACGTAATCGACGTTCTGACATTGCTTAACCTGAAATTCTAGATCAACTGAGCAAAAACATAATTAATAGTTGTTCAAAAGTAATTAAATGTAGGTTTAACTCGGGGCTGAAAGGCCTTGAGTCGTGAAACAATAACACAGACTAATATTTAGTACTAAATGTCGTGGAATTGTAGCCCATTCCGATTCTTAGAATAAAGCATAAATATGTATAGCAAACTATTACCGTCTATTATAATGAAAACAATCTTATACATTCTGAAGATCAGCTGTTTGATACCTAATCAGAACTATTCTAAAGAAGGATTGATTTTAGTTAGTTATAAAGTCAAATGGAGCTAAAGCTTTAGTAAGGGTACTTTTGCTTGTATGATATCACACCGTCACGTAAATGCTAGATTTAACAAAGCTTTTAATTATTAAGTATAATTAAATGATTGATGTACTCACAAATAAAAGGAGTCTGATACTACGATAACCTATTTGAGTATCAACTAAGATCGATTTCTACATATATTTTTTTATTGAGTGATTATTTGATTTTGTCTCCAATTACTATTGGAGTGTACCACTCCTTAACGCAATTATATCACAAAAATACGTTTTACAATGGAGCTACTCTCCAAAATAATATAATAAGAATGAAATATTTCGTGAAATTCAACGCATATTTGTCGCGGATCACCAAAAACAACCATGACTTCAGACAAAGCAAGTATTTTGGCTCAACTGCGTACAGTTTAAGTCCCACATTTATCTCGACGAAGTTAATTGGGACCCTGTGTTTTCCCTCCGTACATTTATACGTGTCTACAATCTTAGGTGTACGGAATTTCTTTTGGCAATTTAGTTACATGTAAACACACGTAGGAAATGAGGATCAATTTAATAAAGCAACACGAACCCAATGCGGCTGACAAACAGACACTAAAGACAGTATTAAGAAGGAATCCTATTGTGACTTCAACATGATATTCAGCAAGAAACATGAATAATAATTTGCTCGAAGCTGTACGCAGTGTTTTGTTGCAAAATATATTATGATTTTAATACAGCATCTTGATAGTTCAAAGTTAAATGGGGTTGAAATATTCAGTGGCATCTTAAAACTTTTCGGCATGAGTATTGCGCCAAGTTTTTAAGGCCGTAATAAATTTAAATAATTTAATAACAAAAAATGCACTTATCGTGTTGATGGCAGTAATAGTAGAGCGCTATGTGGTTAAAAATAATAGGATTTAAAAAATCTGTAAATCAGATTTTTACTATGCAAAATATTTGATATCCAGAAAGTGGTATTAAATTTAAAAAATATGGATACGAAAATGATTATAGTAAAAAGTAATTAATGACGCGTACGATACCAATATATTTAGAAAACAAATGTTTGCAAGATTAACACCAATTACACAAAAAGATAGAAAGAGAGACAAAATTGTATGATACACTCCAAAGATTTTTAAAGCCTAGTAATATAGATATCTCATTTTGCCAGTACTGTAAGTTGAAAGTTATCGACCTAACTGAAGCTCTACAAAGGTGCTTATTACTTAGCGCCTGTATTAGGCAGGAATACGTAGTGAGTACGTTGCCGCATCAAATGAGTTGGCCTAAAAACGACTTCGATCACGCGACCATTCTGATTCACGTCCAAAAGGTGAAGGAAGTCGATAATCGCCGAGCGAAACTACAGGTTACTACGGTCTAAGCGTAAGCGAAGTTAAATGTGCTAGTAAAACCTGACTGGTACAGATATTTTTGTTTATATGATAAACAAAATTATTGGCTACAAGTTACTCTTAATTATTTATTGGACATATTGAGAGTTAACATCTTATGTCTCAGGATGGCGAGCGCAGTAGAATAACAAGTATTGCCTTGTAATTCATGGAGTTGGCTGGTTTTGCTACTGTCCATGAGCGGTCGTATCGCTTACTATCAGGCGAATGGCATGTTCGTCTCGCCACTCATTGCAATAAAAAAGTACATACATTACATACATTACATGTAACAATTTTGGACGAATTTATACACATCTTAAATTACAACACTTTTGGCACCCCTCAGGATTTATTTTACCTTGGCCTGAAATCTTTGCACGTAAAGATAGATTTGGATATATTCAAAGATAATTAATTAATCTTTATACAAAATCTTTAGAAAAATTATACATTCAATTCTCAAAAATCATAATTTGGAATCGAATAAGTGGATGGCCGAACTGAAATAATAAAATGGAAAGTTACAAATTCACGCATCCTTTGAATATACAGGCAAATGCTAAAAGGACATTGAAGGTTCAAAATTGCGTTTTTACAAAGGTTCAGAAGAACTCACAGGTTACATAAAAATAATTATTGTCGTTTCGAAAACGATCCTACATACTGCTTCGTTTTATGGTACTGAACAGATCCTAGGAATTTTAGCTTTGCAAAGAATTTGTTTTTGAATATGACGACTACATTGAATTTATCATGAATTACATTCTAAACAAGCTTCTTTCTATACTTAAGCAACCATCCACAAAACCTTTAAATCTGAAATAAACAAATAAGTATAAATCTTACGCCAATTTAACCAAACTGCGGTAATTCAGGTCAGCTCAGTAATCACATTGCAAAAACGCGCCAGATGTACGTCTGGGACAGTAGCGTCTGTAGTCATCTCGAATCGATTATTCAATTCGAATCCGTCTCACGTGAAGATTCGAAGCCGGTCAGCAGTCCGCGAGGGACGCCGCTCCCCTCGGCACGACAGCACGTGACCAGACTGTATTTTTGCTCTGCACCTTTGTTCTATGTCCACACAATAGCTTAACGTAATATTGAATGGCAATTTCATTTTCTCATTGTTTCTATTGTATATAGAGTTTCGTAATTTGGTAGTTATGTATTGATTTTATGTAATATAATTTTCCCTAAAGACCATTAAAACAGGCTATAAATTAGGTAGCTATCAGTATTCTGCTTTTTAAATTCTACTTACTATCGCTATGTCACGTCAGCATTTTCTGGTGGTGGTGAAGTCAATATTCTTCACATTCACATCAACTACCAGATTGAAAATGTTTCTTAAATGTATTATTGTGATTGGAATTCCAAAGTTGTTACTTGATGAATAATATAAGCTTTTATTTAAAACAATAAAAAAAAGGAGTCAAATAACCGACCTACTGACATGGTGTTTTAAAATCGTGTTCACATCATTAGTTTACGTTTTACGAGCTTTCCTTTACTTTTTGGAATAAAATCTAGTTTGCTCTTCTATTTAATATTGCAAGGAGGAAGAAATTTTGCAAAAATATTTTCCATAGCTGTGTATAACTCGCTTGGTTGTTTCATGACGAATTTTAATTATTTTCAAGCATTGAGATTATTATAAACATTGATGATATTTAATTTATCATATTTATAGGACTTTAAAACAATTTTATACGTTAAATGAAACGAATTTTAAAGATCAAATAAAATAAAATATATCAAATGTAAATAAAATGTTGTAAATAATATTAAAGTAAAATAATTTTTATCTTCAACTTCTGGAAACCATTCAATTTCATATTGTATGATTGAATACATTTTATTTATATATATTCCGAATTTGCTTTTAATATAGCCTGTTTTTATCAATCAAAAAGGGTTTTCGATAATATTCCCAAAAACAATAAATGATATAAATTGCCTTGTAACAGCATCTATTTGATGTTCTAGACGTCTTCATTTTCCATGCACTCGACTTTAGATCTCAGAGTACAATTAAAAGGGGATTAACTGGGATTTCAAAGTCGTGAAAAATGTCTCCGACAAAAGATGCCTTTCAGACTTTAAAGACACGAAATGGTAATAAATTATTTTCTTTGAACCTGAGGTTTTTCAGTGGGACTTGGTTTCTTGATTTAAATTTTTAAATTGTACGTTTTTAAGTATAATACAGAGTCATTATAAGAATAAAGTATTAAATTAGAGATATGTAAAAGGAAAAATAAAAGTATTAAAACTTTTTGTACACATAAAATGAAACGGTAGGTAACTCATTAAAAAAATATATTTTTGCAAAATCTTCAAATGCTATGTAAAAGTATAATATAAAGTTAATGAACACTACAGCTTTGACTTACATAATACGTTTTGAAACAATATCAAAATAATCCTTTGTTACCAACAAACCTCCACTGTAATCAATTTTGACAATAGCTTGAATGAGTCGGCTCGAAAGGTTGACATTGTGTTTCAAAATAAAGACAGTAACAGCTTTGCTTCATGTTATAAATACGATGGCCGAATGATCGACAGAATTCAATAGACCACAATAACTTTATTTGGATTGCACTGCACATTTAGGTACATCAAAGTTTCTAAAGGGCCGTTTTTCTGCTTAATTTCCCAGTTTTTTATTCATTCATCGTCATCATCATCAGCCCGTTGCAGTCCACTGCTGGACATAGGCCTCTCCCAAGTTACGCCACAGAGCCCGGTCTGCTGCTTATTTATTCATTGAGGCTAGGAAAACCCCTTTTACGTAGTATACGAAAATAAGCACAAAAATATTGAAATCCATGCCCCTAAATTGTTTCATTTGGAACATTACTGAAAATAATACAAGAATGCGCTTAAGTAACTGGAAATGCGAAATTAATGACTTTTATCTCTTCAATGCTTATTTGGCCTAGCTTATTTTTCGGATAATTAATAATCGAATAATAGACCTAAATATTACGTATCAAAATGTATAATAATAAACTTGAGCCCCAGGCCAATCCCCTTACATATCGCGTGACTGTTTTTGTTAAGTCTAAACGGTTTTTGTACTAATTGCACTAATGATAGAAATTATTAAAGCAAAAAATAATGAGATGTGTAACATGCGTAATTTAATTAATTAAACGTTATTCTAATGAAGCTCAGACCGAGGATCGGGCGTGAGCAAGAAACTTCAATTATAATTTTAATACGGTAACGAAATGTGAGCGTCAGGTCGTCGCGTGAGGTCACAAGGATAGGTTGTTTAAAAATCTAATTTACGCTATATAATACATACATACATAAACTCACGCCTTTATCCCCGAAGGGGTAGGCAGAGGCGCCACTAGGACACCCACATTTCGCCTTGCATGTTCCGTCCCATGATGTGATAGGGGGCGAGCCTATCGCCATATCGGGCACAAATTCCTGACTCCGGGCTGATAATGAACAGAAAAATCTAATATCACTTTGCCCGACCCGGGATTCGAACCCGAGACCTCAGCTTTGTAGTCGTACCGCAGTACAATCACGCCACCGAGGCAGTCGCTATATAATCGCTTGTATATACTCAGCCTGTCACCGTCCACTGCTGGACGTAGGCCTTCCCAAGTAAACGCCAACCATCCCGGTCTTGAGCAGCCATTGCCAATTGTAAATTACTTAATACCGTGAATATGTCATTTAAGTAGAATATAATTATTTTCCCTTTGCAGTTGTTTTGTCACAGTTTTTGACCATGTTAATAACAACTTATAGCTCGCGATTTTTTAACAATAACTTTATATTATACTATTTCCAAGAAAGGTATCTATCGATGCCGTCGCACCATACGGAAGTAGCCCGTTGTAAAGTATTACTGATACTATATAGGAGGATTTTGTGACTAATTTTTGTCACACTCAAAGTGGAAGCTCCCAGTATTTTAATAAAATCTCCCCTCAAAGGACCTAGCTGAGTTCTCATGCTCTCTGTAAAGGTGTACATTTGCATGATTTTAATTAAAATCTACTCTCAGCTTGCAATAAACCGTAACAAAAAAGGCTACTCTTAAATGAACCGGCCAGGGCAATAACAACGGGAATTAATTATTGTGAAATGTTATAAATAAATTTTAATGAGTTTAATAAAGAACATCGAATGAAGAAAGATGTGGAGAACAATAATGCTGCTCTTCATAATGCTATCCTTTATAAAAGGATGGGGAATGATACAAAGCTGGGCCGAGTTGGTGAATGAATGAAGAATATAAATTATGAAGACGTGGAAAGTCATAGCGATATTATATTATAAACACTAAATTAATTATGTATCTATATATTTGTGCTTCGTTTTTCATACCAATCAAATATCTCTAATTTAACGACTATAAAATGGGAAAGTGACAAGTATTTTTTATATGAAAACTTTCTTCAAGTCTCTGTTAGTTTCAAATACTAAAATTATTTGAAAATGTATGGTTATAAAAATAACAGTTCAGAATAGATTTATATTTCTCTCAGCGGGTTTTTTATATTGGTTCGAAAAACACAAACAGTAATTCTGACGTTTATTTTGTGATCGTGTTTACACAAGCCATGAGGTCAACTTTGGTGGAAAATTTTCAATTCTTTCATAATTTACAGAGATCAAGCAGACATGGGTCTCATCAATTGGTATATGCGCATAGCAGTAATTACCTAATGAGACCGAACAATCTTGCATCATCTGAATCATTACCAGATAATTAAAGTAGATGAGAAACAATATGATCGACATAAATCATGATATCGGAAAACACATACACATTCAGGGATGTGAAGTTTCTTTCCCGTGTTCGTTAGCAGCTGACAGTAACGTATAGGCGCCGATACGGTTTCACGGTGCCTCGTTAAGAGCTGACAAACTAACGTAAGACTATGGTTCGTTAGTGATGCGACTCCGCACGCTTCAACACGACGATCGAACGTGTTTCGGTGGAGTGAAGTTTTTGTATCGGTATTGTGTGGTACATTGATGGTAAGTAGTTTTGCATCATACTGGAGATTGTGATGGGTTTAGAATTGGTAATCTCTGTAGAATTATTGATAGTAATTAGCAAAGATAGTCTTTCTATGGCAGTCTTACTATCAAGAACCTGATAAAGCCAAGTTGTTACATGTCGTCATATCAAGTGAATACAGACATTGATTTGGTATTTCCTCTACGAAATTTGAACGTATTTTAGTTGAAATCTTCAAATTTTGTCACATAATTGAGTATTTAATTCTCATCCTTAATTAATGTCTTTTAAATTTATAGTAGTTAACCAAACCAACCCCATTTACCCTCTGTTTTCAATTTGGCAGCAAATGGTCTATTGGTTTATTCGGCAGTGGACAGCGGCGTATGTCACTGGCGCGCGACGTGCCTGTCGCCTGCCCATAAACAAATTGGGCCTTAATCCTCTCATGCGTGTTTAACAGTTGGATTACTCGATTAACCGCCCTCCAAATTTCAAACGACGTTGTCGAGAACCCAAAATTCGCTCTTTTAATTGACCAAAAAGGCCTGTCACAGCCCCAAACCGTAAAGTTTGCAAGCGACTTTTTTATTCGCTGAATTTATGTTTGGATCGGATAATAATAAGGCTTTTGAATGATTTAAATACGGTCGCTCATTAGCGTTCCAGAGTAGGTTCGTTTAAGTATTATTGATGTAAAATCATTGCATATTTGGCTGTAAATATTATTTGTTATTCATGCTACGCAATGCTCGTATTAAAGCTACATTCACATTAATATTTAATAAATGGGCATCCCATCAGGATTATAAAAGCCTAATTAAACATTTCAGGTGTTTCGTTTGCGTTTTTAATTTTAGTCGTCGCGATGTTCATTTGGTTATTTGCACAACGTTCAACATTTGATGCTATAATTAAATTAGTGACGGAAATAACGTTTTTAAAATTGCGGGTTGTTTGTTTTTCACTTAAAACATTCCTTAATTGCCAATCTTTTAGCCAAGCTTAAAGCGTTATAGGCGACAGGTATCATATTTTCACTAAATCAGAAATAGTCTGGTCCTAATACCAAACCAAGACGCTTATACAATGAATAAAGATTCCTACGTATAATATAGCAACAAAATTTGTTTACCTACTTCTATAAACATGTTTTAATAATGAATGTATATGGAACATGATAAGCAGAAATTATACAACACACAAACTGCCTAAAACTAAAGGATTGAGGTTAAACCACCAGAAAATATAGGTACGCCTTCTTTGTAGCAAAGACTTATTTTATTCTCACAGCTAGATTTTTTATAATTTTCAATTACATCTACATTTCAATCTAAATTCTATTGTTTCCTTGGGTTGAATCATTTTCACATAGCCAAGTCCATTTGTCCATAAAAATCTGGAAAATTTCAGACCATCTAGATATGTCGTGACCATTTATAAGAAAATAAACTATACGCTAACCGGAGCGTTAAAAAGTTTCGCCCGAAAAGAGCACAAACACCCGTAGTCTTTATTCAAAGGCTTTTGTGGAAGTTGACGCCGAGTCGGGGCTAAAGTGGGACGGGTCGATGTGCGAGAGAAAATAAAATGCGTTGCCTGTTCGCCATAAGCGACCTGTGGGATATTCCTTAATTTTGTAAAAGTCTTTTACATTTCTTGGAAAAGTTACAGTAATAAGAGATATGAGAGCAATGACCTGCAATGTAATGTACATTAAGCACAGTATTTCTCTATAATCAAGAGTCCGGTTAAGACAGCTCAGGTCACAGTCCACAACGCTGCCCTATCGTGGGTAAGCGAATTATACATACAATATAAATTCTGGTAACAATCTATTTGGTGTGTATGTAGGTTTCCTGAGGATGGACTGATAAAAAGAAGTCACACAGTAAATATAACTATTCTGTGCCTGCATATGTGTTATTACACCTTTTACAATTTATGACGAACTAGCAAATATTAAAACTGACACAATATCCACAAACGAATATAGATTGCAATACCTCGAAGTGCCATTTAGGTTTCCACGTCATCCCACGCATCTTCGCGTGCCACCAAAGCCATAAACCTCTCAATAACGCACAACGTCCCAAAATAACTATTCCATACACGAACAATTCATTGAACTCAACAATAACCTTTCTAATTGTGAATATTTTTATAGAATCATTAAATATTTAATAACGTCTAGCTCTTAATGTCGGCGAGTCACGGAGGTGGAAAATTGATTGGCTATAATGTGCGGCCGGAGCCCAAGAACGCTGCAACATTGTGTATTATTTAATGATTTTCATTGTAACTCACTCGGTAATTACATATGTAACAAGGTGAGGATATTGTTCGGATAGCGTTTATTACGTGTACATGTAATCTTGGATAGGATACATCCATACATACATAAACTCACGCCTTTAAACCCGAAGGGGTAGGCAGAGGCGCCACTTGGACACCCAAATTTCGCCTTGCATGTTCCGTCCCATGATGTGATAGGGGGCGAGCCTATAACCATATCGGGCACAAATTCCTGACTCCGGGCTGATAATGAATAGAATTTTTTTTATTATCCCCGGGTATTTGTTTCACGGGTAAAACAATAGTGCATCAATTTCCAAGAAGTATTAATCTACCCTATCTCTCTTCAATCTGAAGAACTCCACTTGCTGAATATTTGCCTATGCTATGATAATACTACAGCAATTACAATCGGCCTTATTTTTTTTCTGGGTGTTTTTGAGATCGAAAAGTCTCTCGTAGCTTCTGATACCCACGACACAAGACTCGATCTTAGTGTGGGGTCAGGACTATGTATGTGACTGTTGGGTGTATTTATTTATTTATTCATTTATACTTGTAGATATATAAAAGCCTGAAATCCATAATTCGGATACATAAAGAAAACTAAACTTGAAACTTTTTCTGAATGTACTTTTTCAATATTCTGTATAAAAGGTGACGTAGAATGATAGGTCACTAAAACTCCGACATCATAACCTAATCCTAACGGACGTGAGGGATGTACCGCCTCGAGATGAAAAGTCACCGGGCCCGTCATACTATATGGCTTTTATTATTCCGTATGTCACTTGACACCACTATTTTATTTTATCAAAAAGAGTGAAAATGATTTTGCTTTGATTTTACAATCGTCATAAAGGTGTAGTCTGAAAAATGATCAATGATAAAATGGATCCATACGGCGAAGGTGAAAAACATTCGAATTTGACGACATTAAAATTTTGATTTGAAAGAAGCATTATTTATTTATAAAAATATTTTAATCATGTGAGATAGTCATAAGAAAAGACATAATAAGCTGAAGTGACTGTGTGCCAGCCAGCGACATGCTCCCAGTAGTTCTCATCCACCGTGGGCGGTTCCAAGAAGTATAGGCCCGGCTGTCTAAAATCTTAGATCTAGTAGTCTTCAATGTCATAATCTCCCTAGCGACGGGTATGTTTTTAGAGTCAAGTTCTCTTAAAGTATAATATCAAGAAAGAGTGGGAGACACTCATTAGAAGTCTTATAAACAATTTTATTACACTAATAATTAAATATAATATTTTATTATTAAAACTGGGAACAAGATACCCATAGTTAATGTACACTTATTACGCACGTGACCTGAAGTCACTCGTTACAGTTAACAAACATGCGGATTAGTAGCTACATTTTTTTGCCAAAAGCAGAGTAAAAACATATATTTCAATTAAAAGGCGAATGATAACATTAAGTTTACACGTTACAACGCCTTAAATAATTTTTAAAATTTATATAAGGCGTAATATTTTCTATATAAGTAAAAGTATGTAATAGCCTCATTAGTCATTACATACAAAAGTACATTTATGTGTAAGATTAGAGCGACTTATATTTCAAACAAAATATAGAGAGATATTTTGTAGCTATTTTATTCATGAAACGCTTTAATAAAACCTTTACAAAATTATATCCAAATATTACAAAGACGAATTGCTATCAAAGAGCACATTTTTAAAAGTGTGAGTACTCACCCATACATCACCTACGGCTTCACAAATTAATCACAGACACGAATAAAATATAAAATAAAATATCACATAGGTAATAAATTAAGTAGGTACGAAAATTAATTGGCGCACAATATTCCCGCGCAATGATACATAAATTGTTTATTTTTAACACGCTTCTGATATGACAAAGGAAACAACATACAGCCTACAGAAATGTGTTTAAAAAAATATATTTATTTATATATTTGATTTTTAACTTTAAACACCAGAACACAGCAAACCAAACGAAGTTTATAAATTAAAGTGACACATAAAGTTTATTTAATTACGTACGAAAATTAATTGGCAGCCAAGTTTCCCGCGCAATAATACATAAATCGTTTATTTTTAGCACGCTTCCGTAATAGCAAAGGAAACAGCGTCCGTACAGCCTAGTGCCTGCCTACTGAAAGTATTTTAAAAATATGTATTTTGTAAATTCAGGTTGACATTTGCAGATTTTAGCACGGTTATACAGAAAATATTATGAGGCAACCTGATATCAACAATATGGGTTTTAATTGGTATGATAAGATGTCTAGTGAGTTAAATAATGATACAGAAACTTTCTTAGAATATTTTAATCAGCACTAAGAAAAATACGATATAATGGTTACCTTGTGATACCACAAAGAAAAAGTGACTAAAATGCACGTGCACCGTCAAGAGATGATTATAGCGATCGACATCATTTTACCAGCCTGGGCGAAAGTTAATACATCAAACAACTTCAATACACTTAAAAATAGCTCAGTCGAGCGATCATTAGTTTCCCACATAAAATATGACTTCATATTAAAAGGGCTTAAGTAACTTAACTCTGCCAACCGACTCTCACCTTACATTTCTAAAGGTATTCGTCACACGATTTGAAACTCCACTGCGCACACCAATTAACTCACGGCAGCGGACGAGCAACGCTTTAATTGTAATCAAAACATCAGAACAGTTACACCCTGTAAGTTATTGCGTAACTCCAAATTAATTTATGGATGCGACGACCTTTTCCAGCACGTAAACTTCGAGCACAGATAATAAACAAATTAATGCTTAGTTTTGGGACCGCCATTTTATACGCCGCAGCCTGTTTCGCACGATTTCAGTGGCTTTAATGTTATACAAAATATTTGGGCTTGTTCACGTTAGTTATATATTTGTATTGTTGGTTGACTCTTGTTTTATATAAGGTTTTTCAGAGACAATAATAACTAAACTCAGTTACATTTAAAATCAGTTAAAAGCTTTGTTTTTGTATGTAATGCGCTTAGAGTATTTATAATATGGGGGGAGCGCTGTCATATATTTGCATCTTCAAAAACGTAGATAATTTTTGTTGTTCTTGTCGGTATCACTACCATATTAGTGGAAATTGAACGAATTATTTTTCAACAAATTGCTATAAATTGTTGTAATTGAACAACCTGTCAAATGTTAGCCAATAGGAGAGCAGAAAAATGTAGCCTGGCACCACCATTAATTTTATGATATAGAGAGGCACTGGTATTTCAAAAACGTAGATAAAATGGTGGTTCCGGGCAGTCGCTTTCTGCTCTCCTATTGGTTGACATTTGACAGGTTGCCCTACAAGCACGAAATATTTGAATAAAAAAAACAAATAAAATAGTTTAGCGCTATTGAATTCCACTCAAACTCGTTTAAGACGGATAATAAATATACTTTCGGTTACCAACGGAAGGTTTTTGTCAAATAATTAGTAAAATTTTCTTAATATAGCTGTGCCGCCAACATTACGAACAAAATAATCTACTATTTAAACGCAAATGTGTGACAACGCTCTCTCTATATTATATATAATGTATATCATTATCTAGAACTCTAATGTAGTGCGTTATGCTTAGGCGTAATGATCTCACGTCGAAGAATAAAACCACCAGAAATTAGATACCAAAACAATTGCGATTGTAATATGGACAATAATTAATAGTCGCTTTACAATATTGTATTGTATTGTATTGTATTAATTGTCTTTTATAAAAATATTTCACTTTACCCTCTATATCGATCGCCAGTCGTTATCATAATGTCAGCCAAAGGGAACAGGCCGAAGTGGTCAGCATAATCTGTTTATCTCGCTCTTCAGCATTAGTGCCGCCGCATGGCAATGTGGAGCATTGTCCCACAGGGGCCAATAAGCAATTAACCACTGCATCGCGCTGCCCATGAAATTATGGTTTTATATTCGATTCCTGGCAGAGAGAAATTGTATATTGTCACGTACACTCATGCCTTTATTCGAGAGAAGTAGGCAGAGAAACGCGTAGTGGCACCCATATTTTGCTGAGTTATCTCTATCCCAAATTGATAGTGCGCTGTAAGCTGTAATACAGTCACAAATCCAGGCAACTCGTGTAAGATTTCTCAAACCGAAACTCATACAAAGCTAAGTGCCCAACTCACAGAGAGTGTTGTTTCAAATAAAAAGTAACGCATTCAGCTATTATAAGAATAAAATGTGTAGGCACATTAAAATTGAAGAGTAGGCAGTTATCTCAATAAGATTGGACCCTCTTAACCAAGACATTGTTTCACATAAAACGGATGTGAAGTATGTAATAACCCCAATAACTCATACCTTTTCTACATTTGCTCCGTGTTCTTTCAAAAACTGATAAAAGAACGGTCCCCTACTGTTGTTAACAGAAGATTAATGCGAAAAATTATACGTATTTTTCTTTGCGGCATTCGTAAAGGTTCGCAAGAAACCAATAAGTACTAACACACCTGGATTACGAAAACTGTACGGCTCGCATCCCCACGTCTCATTCCAGCAAACTATCCTAGGAATAATTCCGGGCTACGGTACATAATATTCACACCAATGTACAGAAATTGGGCCAACACAAGTCCGACATACCTGGCTTACAAACGAGATTGCTTTGGAAATCTATTTTTTTTCTACACTTATTGGATGAGTTTGAGGTAAATACATATATACCTATGCTTGGAATTAACTTTGTTGATATTTTTTCTAAAGCGTATCCGATGCAATTTCGCTTTGGTTGCAATTAACTTTCGTTCTATTTCAAAATATCGTAATTTAAAAATTTTGTGTGACAGTTTTTATAACAGCGGACAAGACTCATTTCAACTCCAATAAAATGAACGGGAGAAAAATGCATACTCTAATTTTCGGTGTTTTTGTCAAACACCTATGAACGAATAACAAGTCACGTTCACACGTACCATCAATAACAAAGCTTGCGTATATAACACTTCACCATGCTATCCACACCCAACCGCACAAATTCACTCACACCAGCCCCGGGATTATGTTAATAAATTCCCATTTTACAACGCAATGACTAACCTAACTTCACGAAAATTTTAGCTGTACGGAAAATATACACCCTTTCATCCAGGGACCCAAATCCAGAAAACCACACACGACTTGCGAAGTTACCGGCGTGTACCAATTAACCTACCGGGAGTAATCCCCGAAGGTATTAAACAAAATTGACTTCGATATCATTTTACAGTCGCCAGCCGAAAATGAGATTTTGCCTTCGCGGAGAAAACTATGGTTTTGCAGTTAGCCGCTTTTACGGGTCCATTGTACCCTTGTAGGGTATATGGGTTATTGTAGTAGTGTAGAAGTATTTTATTACTTTCATTATACTATTAATTAATTGCTTGAGAATTTCATTAAACTGTGGCCAATACTGAGCTGCTCACGAAATAGATAATTAATTATTATTCTGCAGTAATTTATAATAAAGTGTTCTTTGTTTATAAATGTTTGATTTTTACTGCATTTTTTCAATTTGACCATGAATATTCTCTAAGCGTGATGATTTCAATCATGTTGAAATACTTTTTAATTTTTGTTTCGGAATCGCCTATATCGGATATAGAATGCTTCCTATTAATTTTCAGCCAAAACGTATCCATTACCGAACATCGATAAAACAAATCAGCAACATCTAAAAATATTAATTAATATTTTAACATACTATTAACCGTGTTATGACTTTATGGGCCATACAATCAGATAAAACAAAACAACACAGCTCTGGGCGTTGTTACGTCACCATTTACAACATGTAATGTCTGCAAGTTCACCTGGCGAGTCACGCACAACCAGTCATTACACGGAAATCTATGAATTTACCCCATAACCCACCTTCACGGGGTCTATCGGGCCCCCGGCGCGTATTATCCAAATTACTGGGCGCATAACATTCAAATATTAAACAACATGTTTTGAGCGTTTTAGCGGTCCCAACACTGCAATATTTGTAGCAATCCGGAAACCACACGCGGGTCGAATTAAACCGATAGCGCTATTTATTCTAAATACTACTTTCCACTCCAATTGAACGGATTGATAATGTACATTTTATATACTTCGTTTGTGTTTGTTTGTCAAGTAATGTATACATTTTGTTGTGCTCATTTTTTAGGATGGACTGTTTATGGTGATACAACATCGACCTCGCCTGGTAGAAACTTTATATGTAGGTACTGCCCTTACCATTAGGTGTGTTAAAGACACTTCTTCGCGACAGTATAAAATTCGCAGTTGATTTACTTTGTAACAAGGCGGATAAATTAACTTCAGAATATACAAGGTCTTTTATACCAGTATATTCTTCCTCGAATCTATTAGGCTGGAATTACAAGTTCTTAAACAATTTTTTTTTGTGTTTTCAGAAGCATGTTTTATTAGGAAATTCACCGAATTATAATGTTTACTTAATCATAACATAAATATTTCAGATAATCGTCCTAATGAAACATTGTGTCAGATGTGTTGACTTACTTCATACCAAAAGTATTAATGGTTGTTTGAATGTAACATTAAAAAGTAATAAATAACTAACGCACTATATCTTAAACCAATATCACTGACGGGAATATTATTGTCGCGACAACTTAATGTTGTTAAATGACATGGTAATTTGACTTAGCTTCTTTGCTTTTAAGGGACATACAAGTAATTTGAGTAGTAGTATACACATAAGTTTGTGGACAAAGTGACTTTTTCTTTACTATATATCCATACAATTCATTAAATAATAGTGAAATCTCAACTATATACTTCATCAGAATATGGATTCTGATATAAGATAAAAAAATAACATTGACCAAACTTCAGTGATGACGGCGACGAAACAAAACGTCCCCAAACTGCGTTAAACATGACGGAATATATAAAATTATACAACACGCGACCAAACTTATCCCACCATTCCCAGTCCAGATTATTCACAGCGGAAACTTTATAATGTGTGCAAACAATAAAACAGTATTTCACGTGAAAACTGTCCCGTATGAAAACATACGAAATTGCGTGTACGTTGCGTACTTACTTTCGGTCCGTGAACACACGAATCTTTGACCCGCCGCTGTGTACACGTCCCATATTTTACGTCAAAGGCGTTGATCACTTTAATTATTTAACACCTCACAATTTGCCTCGGGACGTGGTATTAATGTGTTTGAAGCTTTCTGCTAAGACGGAGATTAGGAGCTTTACCAAAGGTGATTATAATGGCGCATAAATAATTGTTAAAGAAAGTGTTATATCGGTGGGGTTAATGGAAAGGACATTGTCTCATCATTTATCATTCACGAAGATGATGAACCAATAAAACTTAAAATCACATTAGTAGCTACTGAAAATTCCTGAAAAGGTCTAGAAGATGTTGTTACTACTGATTTAAGTCACAAGATTGTTCAAATCCCAGTTCAGGCACTCCACTTTGTGTTATTTTTTCGGATTATAAAACCCAGGATTCGATTTGAGTCCGGAATGGCGATACGCTCGCACCAAGTCACGTCCTGGGACAACAATAAACTCGGCAAAATGTAGCTGGTATTACTGCCTACCCTTTCGGTGATAAAGGCATGAACTTGTGTATGTCTGACCTGATTGTATCAAGTATCGCAACATACAATGCGGGCGAACGCACACTCAGAATATCCGGTGAAGCTGTAAAATCAATTAAACTAACAACATAGGCTCGTTTTAAAACCCGATATGCATTCGCCTTCTTTTAATAATACTTGGGTTTATCTAATACTATAACAATACACATGGCGAATTCATTTGTTTATCGGTGTATACTGTTAAACAAATTTAAGCAAGGTGTGCCAGTGAAAAAAAGTGTCGGCGACCTGATGTGGATAAAAACCTATCTCGTGGCTAAATTAATTAAAATTATTTAGTGTAGGGACTTCATAAGCGACACTCTTTAAGTGGTTCCAAAAAAAATCATCATGGCACTGAAACTTTGCATAGCAATCTTAGGTACACCAGCTGTAAAGTATAGGAAGCGGATAAATCCAAGCACTCACAATATACCAACTCTAGTGTACATACCTCAATATTGCAGAGTAATTTTCAACACTCCAACACGAAGATGGTAACAAGAAAGACCCCTGACGTGACCCTACTATCAAGCGGGATTCATCGGAGCCCACGATTTATATCGGAGCCGAAAGAGAATTGTTTTTGGCCGTACCTGCGAATCTATGCTACGATAAATCTGGGTATACAGTTCTGGATATCCACTTAAAATCGAATAGTGGTGAATTGCATGCGAACAAAATAGTTTTTATTTCGAACTTTATGGCGCATATTACATTTTAGAATCTGATACTAGTATAAGCAATCTTGTACACATGTTTTCAGGAATAAAGAACAAGAAAGAAATCTAATTTTGCATTTGATAAAAACGATCCTTTCCGTGGGGTTGGAACAACATAAAAATGTGTATGATAATATAATAGATTATTTCCTTATTTTCTTATATATCTAATAATCTTACCAGCTTAACACCCATCGTTCATTATATTATAAAGAAAATTCGTAAAACCTTATTAGCACTTTTATAACGTCCAATATTATATGAGTGCAAATATTTTGGAGTAAAAAATTAATTTAGCTCTTACTAATGGGTTTCGCTATAAACGAGTTTACAAAAACCGCGGCGTCGTATAAAACCACTTTTACTAACGACTAGATTTTAAGCTGTGTTTTTGGTATATTGTAGGATTTTTTGCTTGTAACAGTCTATTTCTACTCATTTTCGTTGAGTTGAAATTGGTTTATAAAAACAAAAATACTTTGATGTTGTGGATGTGGAAGCCTTACTACAACAAAAAAAACATGTAAATCAGACGAAAAATAAAGTTAATTAAATACAGTCACATTCTCATAAAAATAAAGTGTAAATTGTCAAAAGATTTTAATTATTTTGGTTTTGTCTGCAAATATGCGAAGCTTTAAATGTTGAACCCATATTTTATAAAAGCGTTTTAAAAATGTCATCTACGTAGAATAAAATGTTAAACTGCTGATTTTCTTTCGGTAAGAGCATAAGAGCTTAATTAAGAGAAAAAATATTTTCAGAGTTCAAATTCTAAGATTCAACCCCATAGAACACATTCTATCATCCCGAAATTGAGATTATCTTTACACCTCTTAGTGAATTACTGCTTTGACGGTGATTGCAATGACCATCAGTACATTCTTGTCCCCCATATTTATCCACTATAATTTAATACATTTGTGAAATCTACAAAACTAAATAAAAATCAGCTCCATTGTAAATAAAACTGGAGGTAAGAGAACAATAAAATTAGAGCATTATTATTTATTAAATTCAATTTCTGCTTTCTCAATATTCAATGTAGTACATATCTGCTTTTTAATAGCTTCACAAGACTTTATTGTAAAGAAGAGCGTGCTACATTTGGCGCCATGAAATTCCCAATATTGTAGGTAATTTGCGTCCGCCGCAGGGAAAGGCTCTTGTGAAGATATCGACACCTTGCAAGGTAGCACGCTAGACTTTAATAATGTTTGTGGAAAACCATTTTAACTTTATAAACAAGATTCAGAACAATACTGAGTTATTTGAATGCTTAAGTTATAGCTTCATTGGGTTAACAACATGTCATCAATCAATATCTTAATTTTGGGCATAATTTAAAAAGACAAATACTTTTAATATTTATCCGTGAGGCGATTGTGGTGTATCGCGAAAGAATTTGTAAGTCAACCATTTAGGATTTCCTTACTTGTTCTACCATTACAGTGGAAGATTCTGAATGTACTTTGATCTGCATAAATAAACCACATAGTTTGGGTTTTTTTTTATCTAAATGACTGCCATTGCAAAGTGAAGAAGAAGAATGTCGGGACTGGTTAAGAAAACATCATTTTTGAAACACAAAAATCGCTAACTACCAGTATTGCATTCAAACGTGTTTTTTTGCCGTTTTTGTATCGAATCTCAAGGGCATCCAGTTTGGTTGGAATATACGCTACCTTCTGCATAGTTTCATAAAATCATTGTTAATTAAGTCACAAACGCCTGTATATATGTATATGTAAACCATATATGTATGTGTAACAATTATGGCCTTATTCATAGACAGGTTTAAAAGCTATTTTAGTTATCGAATGTTTTATCTTCTTCGCTCAAACTGAATCCAAAAGTCGTTCGAAAAGGACAAAACATTCGATAACTAAAATAGGTTTTAAAACTGTCTGAACAAGGCCGATACACTAAAAAGCGTTTAATAACCAAAATCACTACACAAACTTCGAAAACACTTGCTAATTTCCAATAAAAGTGATTCACCATGTTTAATATGAAGCAAGTTTTTAACCTACAAGCATTAAGTAGTACGGTTTACGAGCAGCGTCGCTCGTATAACCTACATTGTATTGCACCACCTGTTTCTCTAGTTCAATTAGTTTATGTCTTATGTTCGGGAGGTGCTCATTAATTACACACAAAGACGACCGAGACGGTTACACCTTTCTGAAATTTTATTACGTGTTTTGTGCTCCTTCGTATAAGGTAGGCGACAAAGGCTAATAAAGGATGGCATCAAGGCCTGATGGCAAGTGAGACCAATATTCACGAAATCTCTCTATGTTGCAATCCTTCGATAATCAGTTAAATTTCTGTGTCTATTATTACCCAGTTATGTCTAATATGAGCTTTCTGTATCGAAACTGGTATAATGATGTAGAAAGTATTTTAAACTTTTTGATGGGAAAATTCCTGAATGATGTCTTTCCTCGGAGCTTAGGTTACTTTGGTCCTATATTGTCAAATCTATGTGGAATTCTAAGATATAAAATCCTTTGTTTAATGTACGTCTAGCACGACGGATTGCTGTGTATTGAATCATGTAAATAATGCCGGCGATATTTACCAGTAAAAGAAGACATCAGTTATTCGTATGATGATTTTTATCGCTATATTTACCGATTGGGTTGAGGTCAGGCAAGTTATTATCAGCACATAATATATTTCATACCAAACACAATTTTAATCAAACAATTAATTATTATATAAAAATTAAACTTGTCACTTTGAGATATTCGTAATAACAATTATTCATTAAGAAAACAAACGACTTGTATTTATTTTTTATCGAACACTTGATTACTTATGAGTCACGCGATGTGATATTTATTTTACTTTAGGTGGTAAAAGCTATCGCATGTTGACTCCTAATGGACATCCATAATTTTAATAACTTTCGTTTTCTCATGCTGGTGAATACATAAAACAAAAGTAGAGTTGTAACATATGTTTTCTCACATCCATTTCAGTTTTTATAACTATTTTATTACGTTCTTTAAAACTTCTAAAATATGTGAAATCTTCAACATACACTCTATATAAATAAAATGATTTAAGCCTATAATTGATTTCCATAGGTCACGCAAAACTGCTGGACGAATTTCTAAGTATCCATACTCACAATACATATAACACTCCATGTTTTACTATCTAGGTAGAATATTCACCTAAAAATAATAATTGAGATATAATGAATATGAGGAAGATTAAAAGCATGTAGCACTTAACACATTATCAGGACAGTTACACCAGCGCTCTCTCGACAGCCCGTCGAGATTACAACGGGCCCGTGCAAAGAACACTCATTATTTTAAGATTATGAAAGTTAAAATTTAACGGCAAACGTTAAGTTGTCGAGCTACCGTGTAACACAGTACGTAACTTCATTCCTGTGAAGCGAACTTGTGAAATTTATATTTAAGGCGGTACTAAGTTAAACCCGCCTCACAAACTCGCAGTTTTAGGGACAACGGTGGGGAAAACGGGCGGCGGAAAGGCGAGACACTTTAGAATTTTAGAATTTTGTCACGGAAAACTTTGTAATTTCGCAACGAGGCGCTATTCGGACGTAGGACAACATAAATCATCCCACTTGTTCTTTGTTTATACGCGAACTTTGAACACAACTGGACAATAAAAACGTGGAAAATTTACATCTCCCGGTAACAATGTATTTGACGTGTTAATTTCTTAATCCAGTGCCTTAAAGTGCAGACTCCAGAGGAATTTTTTCCTTAGTTAACCCAAGTATCAAATGGAGTGAAACTTCTCTTTTAAATAGCGAGAACACGACTTGGAAATTCAATAGCAGATACACTGCTTGAACTTCGTCTTGCACTAACAATTAGTTCCGGCCCGCTATACAAAGACTGCCGATGTATATAAGGCGTGAATTGGCCGCAACCGAGGCAGTACGAAGCCTTGTTTGGTATTAGGTACAAGGGTTGCTTTGTTCGCAAGTTCGGCATTACACTCGGGAAATATAGTAGGAATGTTCGGCATGGCTATGAATTTCCGAGACGCTTGGGAGACCTTCGTAAACACCATAATGTTATACATTTATGCTATAATTAAGCTATTTGCTGAACCACGATTTGGTGTGTGGTTTTTAAAATTACCTACTGTCCATGATGTGCCATCTAACACTGAATTAGGGATTATCTCTGTAATATTATAATAAAATCAGATATAAAACAACTATACAGAATGAATTAAAAATAAGTACATTGTTAAATGCCTAATGATGTGGTTTTTACAGTATGAAAATTAATTGAGAAATAATTTATTTTATTGGCTTATCATAGCGAGATATTTACAAGGAAAATATTCACAAATATAATTTATTTTACAGCATTAAATTTATTTAATTAAATTTTTTTTAGCTGTAATACTCAATATAAATACTTAATAAAAAGATAGAAATGAAAATGATTCGGACAAGACAAGTTTCATGTTAGTGGGCTTTAACCCCACTGACCCTGTGAAAAGCGTCAGCAAAGGTACTTCACTTCATTGAAATAAAACTATTTTTACGGATTTTAAAATAAAATAGTAAAATAAATATAGTTTTATTTCAATGTGTAACATTCGCGTAAATCTAAGAAACCATTATGTACTTCACTTCAGTTTCTCAGAGACAGCAGTATCCCCCGGCAAGCCGGTTTATTCACGTTAAGACTGTCATGTCAAGACCGGCTGCAAGAGCTTCTACCGTTTAAACAAATATCCTAAATTAATTTTGAAATCAGGATACAACTCGAAGGCGTCTGGTCAGACCGTAAAAGATAGTTTCGAAATTTCAAAAGTAATTGGTTTTCAATAGCATTAAACAGGATAAGTAGTAGTGTAACAGTATTTATAGTGAATAAGAATAGTGTCTCGTAGTTTCTGATGCCCACGACACAAGACTCAATCTTAGTGTGGGGTCGGGACTATGTATGTGACTGTTGGGTGTTTTTATTATTATTAACACTGAGATAAAACAAGCTATTTCAAATTTAGAATTCAGTTAATTATAGTGAAATCATACACCATAAATATACCAGTGGACACCGAAGTTATTACTTAAATCACCCCAACTACGACAAAATTCAAACCTCGTCACTACCCTGCATTCGCAAATGGTTAGCACGGTGCACGGCGCCACACGAAATTCACTCGGAGCGGACTTCATTGCATTACGCACCTCTCGGATCCCTCGCTCCCACCTCACATGTGATTAAGCCATCCTCCGCAAATGGATGTTCCGATGTTCGTTTTAACTGCGTAGACAATGAGGGGGATTCAGTCTTGTCAATGCAAGTGCTGCAAATGAGCAATCAAACGACATGTTATCAATTTTTACTTGTAGTTTAACTTAAATTTATAAATCAATAGACCCATAAGGAAGTCAACTTATTGAGTTAAATGGACTCTAAAAATGTACTAAATAAAGTATAACAACTTATGAACTAGTTTTCCAATGATGCTTTAATTCAAACAAAATTGCTCATAAATGAAACCTTGCCTCATATCGTAAGCGTACATACCACTATTATCAATAAATACATCTTCATCAAAGAAGCCGTCGAAAAAGCTAGAAACAAACATACCACAGACGTCTAAGCAAATGGAAGTAAATCACAAATAACGTTAATGACAGCATAATAACACAATGAACACATACGCTTTGTGCACTTTACACAATAAAGCGACTGTGCAAGACCTAGACTAGACTAGACGCTAGATAGTATTATTGTCTCCACGTTGCACTGGCAATATCACTTCCACTAAACACTAGTTTCAAATGCCAATAGTATTGTTTAATAAAGGTTGGAATATTCAACCCGTACAATGTGCAAGCGTTTACGTGTACACAATTGGCATCGTTTTATTCAATTTGGAGCATCTGGTGTAATTGTTTTCAAGACAATACTTGAGACAAAGAGGTATTGCTTTCAATTGATAATGAAGTGGGGCTGATTAAAATCGCAATGAATGCACTTTTTCCTTAATAAGTTCTTTGGTAGCTAATTTACTACTAATTTACTTTTGTTAGGCATATAAGATACATGTACATACAACTGCTTTTAGGAAAAGATATAAATGATACCTATTTAAACTATTTTTTTTCCTGGTGGATGAAATTCTTTAGGCTTCCCACATTCATCTGCGAGAAGATACGGGACGGATATAGCGGGGTTTTTGGTCTACCAGCCAAGAGTACAGGGATTCTTCCTGAACCGCGTAGATGGTTATGTATGAATAGGTTCCTTACACTAATATAACCTGCGTAGATCTATCGACGTATACCAACTTCAACCCACTTTCCCCAAAAAGCGAGACTCAGTTGTAATTTATCAGCACCCACCCTGTAAAAAATATGATTTAAAATAATATAAAAGGCAAATTAAAGGTCGATAAAATTTTTATTATCGGGTCTATCGCAATATTACAGAAATAAAGATACGCAACGCGAAGATGAAAACATCATCTACCATAACGAAAGTAATGCTTGGAGCCTTCTTCTATGTGTTCAGCAACTGCACTTCGACTTCGACTGCAAACACCGACGCTCAACGAAGTCTGCAGTTGCTGAACACATAGAAGAAGGCTCCAAGCATTACTTTCGTTATGGTAGATGATGTTTTCATATTCGCGTTGCGTATCTTTATTTCTGTAATATTGCGATAGACCCGATAATAAAATTTTTATCGACCATTAATTTGCCATTTTCAGGAGGTACCACAATTACTATAGTCACTTGATGGAGATCATTTCAATCAAAATTGATAGAAAATCAATAACAGAACACATAAATCCATTCACATACCCAGTGGTAGCAGTGTAGTAGGTACCTAACTTCGCAATACTGTAGCTAATGTAGCAAGTACGTTACTGGCGCAATACGCTCCGTTCTACCTTACAATTTTGTACAGGAAACTCGCTAGCGAAAAACTCATGAAAAATTAACTAGATTGCGTACAATACGATAACAAGTAGGCTTAGTAGGCTATTTGAACGTAAAACTAGGTTGCTCTAACTAGGGAAAGGGAAATCGTTTAAGCCTCCGCCCAAATTTGTGCCACCTGGGACTTTTGTATTAAGCGAGGTAATTTTCGGCATTACGATCAGTTTAAGACTCGACCTGCAAAAATAATAGTCTGTGTTGCTAGGTCCGTATTATTATGTGCGCACACATATTTAGCAGCGGCGTGCACAGGATTATGACACTGGGTATGCGGCGGAGTACTCAGTCACAAAAACTTTTTCTTTTATATATTTTTAGCATAAGTCGGAAACTATTCCAAAAGAACAAGTCTTAGATGTACTAGTATTCATGTACATCTTCTACGGCAACGCAGACAAAACAGCAATCGATCGTCGCGGTGGAAGAAATTCTAATAAGTAAAATAATAGTTATACGTTTCATAACTTTCAACATGAAACTTTCGAGTTACATTCCCTTTTTGCTGGTATAATTGTTGTAACTCGGGTACACACCTACCTTTAGAGTTTAGACACAATTTGAATCTTTTCACTGAATGACAATTGTGCGAACTTGTTATTTTTAATAAACACACAGTTTCAACCCAAACCTCACAATCAAATCAAATAACATTTTTAAAAAATCAACAAACGCACTAGTAAAAGCAAATCACAATTATTATAGAAACTCAGTAATAAACTGTTAAATGTGTACACTTTCAAATGTTAAGTAGAAAATTCTTTTAAGAAAAATATAAATATACTGGCGCAAACAAAATAGTAAACAATGCTTATCACATGAAAAAAGCAAAATGGCCACCGCGAAACACAAAACATTTCTGCTATTTAAACAAATAAAACCTTACCAAACAAAAATGCATAATGTGCATAAAGTAGCCGCCACCAAAGAAGTCCCGCGGAAAAAGTAGGAACTAAAAATGACAGCTCCGCCATGTTGTTGTTGTCAGTTGTTCGTTCGAGTAGTTAAGCTCCTAAATAATTCGTGATATTTTCTTTGTAAATTGTTGTTTACAATGCCAAAAGTAGTCAAGAGTGAAGGCTGGGAGATGATCCTGAAGGTGAAAGAGTTTTGTGAAGCAGAGATGAAAAATAAAGACGTATTAATCCCTTTAAAGAATGTTCGTGCATGACTCGCCGCCATGACCGGTAAGTTTTGGGGTTAACAACAATTTATTAATTTACCCAAAAAAGTATAACAAATAACTTGCATGGAATATGTAATAGATTTCCGCATGTAAAATATCAGCTTTATATTGTATGTACTTGTAGTCTGCTCAAATCTTTGTTGGTGTATCACACTAAACCTATTCAGTGAATTCAAAATTTAATTATGAAATAACTAGTATTTAAATTTATTCATTGTTACTTAATAAGGTAAATCCATGTTCTCTGTTGGAAATTTATTGGCAGGAGTATGACTTAAGTTGGAATAGATCTAATTCCATGTTGACTAGTTAGTTGACACAACTAGTTTGAAATATTTTTTCAGCTCTCATAAGATATAAGTGTAAGAAATTTTAGAAAATAATAAATTATTTTTATTTCATTTCAGGTGTGTCTGAGAAAACTGTGTCAAGGATCACAAAAGAAGGAAAAGTTGCAGCAAGCACATCTTCGAAAATTGTGACAGCAGGCAAAAGTCGGCCCCATTCAAAGAAAATTGATTTGGATGATTTTGAAGAAAACTGGATCAAGCCTGTTTTATATAATATTATTAAAACAAACAAAGATCCACCCAAATATGCGGTTGATGAATTACTAAAAAGTCACAATCATGAGATTATAAGGCTACCCCCTTACCATTGTGACCTTAACCCATAGAAAAACTCTGAAGCCTCGTAAAGAGGAAAGTTGCTGACAAAAATGTAGCCAATATGCTAAAAAAATAGTAGAACTGACAGAAGCTGCTTTTGAAAGCATCACTGCAGAAGACTGGAAAATCCAATCTAAGCATGTGGAACACATAGACGAAGAATACTTTAAAAATGATGGATTAATGGACATGGAGATGGAACGCTTCATAATAAGTGTTGAAAGTGACAGTGATACTGACTCAGATAAACCTAATATTAATGAAGATAGTGACAGTGATTGTTCGATGAGTGGAAACACCCCAATTGATGAGCATAGTTATTTTAAAAGAATTTAAATAAAATATATTTAAGACTACTTTGATTTTTTTTCAGTTGCCTAAAATAAATATTACAATTGTTGGTTTTCATTCATTTATTATTATCAAAAATATTTTTTCATTAATTTGTATGTACTAAAACATGTTCTGATGGTTTCAAAATAATATATCTTTGCCCCTTTAAAAGGGACCTATGGCGTATATGCGCGTATTCGTCCACGCCGTCTTAGTCTCGTGCTGCAAGAGTCCGTATCGACCGCGTGTATCGAATTTGATCCCACTCACATTATCCTTTGTGTATTATATTATTGCGTATAAAATGATTGCGATAAAATCTGCTCAAAATAAGGTCGTAAGTTAAATTACCATGTAATAAGGTAATATTTGAAATGATTACTGGCAACATTGTGTCTGAACGATATCAGCGCCGCGTCTACGGGACTTCTTTCGTGGCGCGCACTCTACGTGATTTATTAGATGTCCGTCTATTATTTTTATTCGGATTATACGCAACGAACATTTCCGATTACTCCCGACAACTGCCGAACTTCCGTAGCCTGCCGCAGGAGTCGCGGCTTTCGATGCTTTCGATATTCATGGGTGTGTGCGTTTGCGAACTGTGTACGGACACCAAAATTACTACACACATACGAACAAATCTCCTGCGGGAGGCGGCGGCATGACTTGGTTGATTAGGTACATTATTTTGCAGCGCTATTGCTATTTATAAAATATTAGGCGTTTTAAAGTTATTATATTTTGTTTATTCATTTATTTACTATTAATTAAAGTCATCTAAAACGTACGAACGTTTTATTAAAATATCTGTGAATAGCAAGTAAAGCAGTGCATTTCTGCCTACAAGGAGCGCACGCCCCTGATATTTAGTATTAATGCCTATTAATCTTCATTTCCCGCCCTCCTGGGAGACTTGTTTCGTCTATTCTAGGTTAGATAAAAGTTAGTTAATAGACCTATCTTAATTCTTTTTCTTACTTTTGATTGAGCGATCGGAGGCTTAACATATTTCGAAGATTTTTTTTATTAGTTTTTAACAATAGTTTTTTAGATTTTATAGCTAGAATACAATTTAGACAAATTTATAAGGATAATTAATAAAAACAAGTGATACATAATCCAGTTTCGCATCAAAACCACTACAATAAAAATAAGTAAAATATTATTATCACTTCGTAAACTGAATAACATTTTTTATCCAATAAAATTAAAGTTATAAGACGGATTATAAATGACAAGAAATTAACATTTCATGTACAACATTTAAAATGTAAATGACATATAAACCACTTCCAAAACAGTCGACTAATGAACTTCCCAGTTCATATTAAGACCCGATATTAAGAAGTCAACTAATGAACTTCCGACTTCTTACACACCCAATATTAAGAAACCACGGAAAAACCGAAAGCGCGGTATATTAAATCTGTGAGGGCGTGACAAACGAGCAGGGCATGCTATACCTGTGAACGGGATACCCTCGAGACTGCGGATCGCACGCGTAAGGGCTCTGACCAATAATTTACTGCTATAGTTTAATGTCCAACCTTTGATTTAATACATTCGATTTTTCCGTATAAAGTGTTCGCGGAAAGACTTAAAAAATACCAGAAGTCGTTTAGCAATAAAATAAAAGGCTTTGGTGAATAAACATAGACATAAACATAAAAGTAGCTAATAAAAGAATCGGAAGTGCGTTGCTAGCCTTCAAAGATATTGGATCTGAGGTGAGGAAATTTCCCACATCAAAAAGTAATTTAATATGTTCACCAAAAATTTCATTCCAATTATGATATAACTTCTGTTCCAATTATATCGACGACAAATTATCAGTCGCGTTTCGAAACCCCATTTCCTTTTCAAATTGCAATGCTCAATGTGTTCCTAATTCGGACATCTAAAATAACAAACGCACCCTAAACTTTCGAGCCCCAATCGAAGCAACTAAGAAGATGTAGCACCCCTCAGTAAACACCCGGAACGAGTCACAAACTCGTACATGATAGAAAACCCTAATCTCTGCGGTCCCCGCTCAACTGTCGTTAATAAAACTCGCGAACTTATCTTTAGGGGAGATAAAAAAAAATATTTTCCAAAAAAACAAACGCCAGTTGAAATTTTTGCACAATCACGCGCGCAGCAATGTGCTCGCGTCGATACGGCGTTTATGCATGGACGATAAATTAAATATTTTTCTGGCGGAGCATATAAACGTCGTTGTGCGGAAGTGGACAAGGGTGCGTCATTCAGCCACAGTTTATTTAATTGTTTAATGTTGCCGTGCTTTAATATTTTTAAAAAAGCACGGGGCATTATGAATTTCTGAATAGGTCGACATCAGACGCACGACAGGCGTAAAATTGTTCAGCGAATTATTATACATTGAGGTAAAAAAATTAGCTGCGTCGATCCCGTAGAAGTGTGTATTAAGCACAGGTCGAAGAAAAGACGCTGAATAAGGAACAAGCTAATGAAAGAAACATCGTCAGTTCGATTTTCGAAGCCACAAAAATGACTATTCATTTTTTGTTCGATACGTGGGATTTATCGGTGCCTTTCATAAAAAATATTGTATTGCTAAGCAGTAGTCTTATACGTTAAAGCTTAAACATGCTACAAGTAATCTAATAATAAACAAAACACTGACTAAAATACTTCATAGCATTCATTAAATCTCCCAAAAAATGTAAAATTTGTTCAGCAAAAACGTATTAAATAAAATTTGTTTGCTCAAAAATGTCGCCCTTTGTGAGCGTATAAAAGTGAAAATGGGAAAGATTTTCATAATTACACACTGACGCGGCAGCTGCCTACAAAGACGTATCGTGCGAAAAGGCCTAAAGGCTAAAGAGTCGACCGCATTCCGCGCAAGTTACGCTCTTTTTTTTTCATACTGCATGAACACTCTACGTTTTTGACTTAATTTAAAGGTTGTGGTTATTAAATTACTATACGACTTCCTTAGGATTTAATGACAATGTTCTGTAGTGATAACTCTGTTCTTTAAAACTTGAAACTATATCCTGACATATAACTAGAATTTTCAATAATGGTTTCTTAGATTTACGCGAATGTTACACATTGAAATAAAACTATTTTTACGGATTTTTTCGCGATTTGGTTTAATTTTTACATTTTTTAACTTCCCGACGTTTCGATTGCTTTTCAGCTTTCGTGGTCACGGGGCAGACTGAGGTATTAGTCATCTGCTCTGTGACTGTTACAATTAAACTACCCTTAATTTTCAATTATTAAATTAAAAAGCTAATTTAAAAAGTTAACTAGTTGTTGCGATCCGATCTACGCAGAAGGAGCTCACTGTGTCTTGAGGTCTGGCAGCTGGTCTTTTGGGTTCCGATTTAATCAAATGTAGAATTGGATCCCATGATGGTGCAAGCTTCAAGCCATCTTCTCTATTGAAATTTGGATGTTTTTTAATTTCAATAGCCTCGCGAAACATCCTGGGCAGGAAACGGTGTTCTTTAGCAAGGATTTGGGGCTTATCAAAACGAAGGTAATGCTTGGAGCCTTCCTCGATGTGTTCAGCAACTGCAGACTTCGTTGAGCGTCGGTGTTTGACGTCAGCTATGTGTTCTTTTACGCGGGTCCCTATGCTTCTCTTCGTTTGGCCGATATAAGAGAGGCCACAGTCACAATCTATTTTATATACGCCCGGTTCTTGCAAAGGTATATGACACTTGACAGGTGGTAAGAATTGACTAATCTTCTTGGGCGGCTTGAAGTATGTTTTAATGGAAGCACGCTTCAGGATGTAGCCAATCTTGTCTGTGACTCCTTTGATGTAAGGTAGTATAACCGGGGCCCGTTCAACTGTGGCTGGTTTCACTCGGTTTCTGTGACGGCGGCGTGGAATTTGGAGCTTGTTGTCTCGCAGTACCTGCTTGACGTGTTGCAGCTCAGTCGCCAGGTGTTTCTCGTCACAGATTCCTTGTGCTCTCTGAAACAAAGATTTACCCACGGTAGCTAACTGTTTCGGATGGTGGTGAGATTCACCGTTCAGATATTTATCTGTATGGGTCTTTTTTCTATACACGGTATGACCTAAGGACTGATCAGGATTACGGATAACTAAAACATCTAAGAAGGCAAGAGATTTATTATGTTCCAACTCCATAGTAAATTGAATTTTATTGTTAATGGAGTTGAGGTGATTTAAAAATGCAGTTACTTGGTTAGATGGTAAGATTGTGAAAGTATCATCTACGTACCGCTTGTAAAATCTTGGCGAGACCGGGGCTGTACTAAGGGCTGTCTCCTCAAAGTCCTCCGTAAAAGAACACATAGCTGACGTCAAACACCGACGCTCAACGAAGTCTGCAGTTGCTGAACACATCGAGGAAGGCTCCAAGCATTACCTTCGTTTTGATAAGCCCCAAATCCTTGCTAAAGAACACCGTTTCCTGCCCAGGATGTTTCGCGAGGCTATTGAAATTAAAAAACATCCAAATTTCAATAGAGAAGATGGCTTGAAGCTTGCACCATCATGGGATCCAATTCTACATTTGATTAAATCGGAACCCAAAAGACCAGCTGCCAGACCTCAAGACACAGTGAGCTCCTTCTGCGTAGATCGGATCGCAACAACTAGTTAACTTTTTAAATTAGCTTTTTAATTTAATAATTGAAAATTAAGGGTAGTTTAATTGTAACAGTCACAGAGCAGATGACTAATACCTCAGTCTGCCCCGTGACCACGAAAGCTGAAAAGCAATCGAAACGTCGGGAAGTTAAAAAATGTAAAAATTAAACCAAATCGCGATAAAATCCGTAAAAATAGTTTTATTTCAATAGAATTTTCAAACTATCAGATTATATGAAAATCCCTAACGCCACGCTTATTCCGCAATCCTTTTTGTAAATAAACAAATGACGACGCTAAAATGTAATCCATTTATTTTTATTTTCTCAGATTTTACACTACTAAAGTTTCGGGGAATAGTCATAGATTCATATTATAATTTCTATGATATTTTTTCGAGTTCGTCAAACATCATACGTCTTTCAGCAACATGCATTATATTCATGCCAACATTTTTTTCCGACGCCCTTCGGCAGATAATATCAAAAACATCTATTACAACAAACTGAATAACACTAATAACAGATATGTGGTTAAAGGTTTGATTCCACTGAAATTTTGTTTACGTTCCACACAACAGGAAAATGTTGCTAAGATTTACCCTCGCTTAAGTTAATGGACACGATTGAACTGTTTGTTTGTTCTTGGTCGAGATAATTAATATTTAACCGATAGGAAACGCTTATCGAGGGTAATAAGTTTTTAATTGTAGGTATTTAAAAAATGATTCGTTTTAGATTAATGACTGTAAAATGAAAAGAAATCGTGCTTATGTTGAATTTTAATTTAAATAAATAAATAAATAAATACACCCAACAGTCACATACATAGTCCTGACCCCACACTAAGATCGAGTCTTGTGTCGTGGGTATCAGAAGCTACGAGAGACTTTTCGGTCTCACAAACACCCAGACCCGAAACAAATACCCGTGGATCACACAAATATTTGTTTCGGTGCGGGGATCGAACCCGCGGCCTCTCGTTTCACAGGCGGCGTCTAACCAACTGCGCCACGGAGGCTGTCTTTGTACCTTTGCATCGTCTCTACTATACTTTTAGCATATTACAATTGCTAGAAAATACCTACATTACGTACGCCATAGCCTCACTTAAAAAACTATCAAATATCGTCATGAAGAGAATGATTTTCGCTTTTCACGCAGTTAACCGGTAAATTCGACAAAGTATTTAAAACGAGGTAATTATCAAAAGTATCTGGCACACTACCTCAAGATGTACTTTAAATAATATACTTTGCCCAAAACAATTCACTTTTAAACCCTTTTTAAAGTGCCTATTTAATTCCAAAATTCAAATCCCGAAATATAGGTACTTAGTGTTTTTAAGTATAAGAATCGAACAAAATAATTTTTAAACGTCCGTGCGGATGTGAAAGATGTTTCTAAATTGGATATTTTATTTGAAAAATCTATTGTTAGTTCAAACTGGTTAACGAAAACTGCAACTAACGGACCGAGCTAGTAAATTTTCCTTACAACCAACTTTAGTATTATAGGTCTCCAACTATCTAGAGAGCCGGGGCATGAAGTGAGGGGAGGTGTGCAGTGACAGCTATCATGCAAAGACCAAGAGAGATAGAGAATTTACGATTAACATGTAATACAACGCTTGGTATTGCACGACTAAACCATTACCCAATTTTTGGGGAGATCTCTAAGTAATATTTTTAATAAAGCGTTTATTGTAGGTAGATTTTGGTGGCGGTTCCGCACACGTACTTGAAACTGATAACTTGGTAAAAGTATCTTCCTAAATATGAGATTATCGACGAAGATACCTCAACACCTCCCTATTAATATTTAATGATATAGTATTGTTTATTTAGTAAAAAAAACCAAGGCAATAATAATACTCGATACTTTATTGTCCAATAAATATAACATATATATTTTGAATGGAATATTCCGAGTTAATCCTGAGTAAAAAATTATGTTTTATTACATTTTTAATGGAGGTAAAGGCAGAGGTTAGTAGAGAGAGCTACTTTTATAATATTTTACTAACCAGATTAGAGCTCTTTTTACTTTAAAAGGATTCGCATCTATTACGAACAGATGTAATTATCAATTTCGTGCAGTGTAAAAATATATAATATAACAATCATGTCTTATTTGGAAGTATTGTTTATACAAAAAACTATTCAATTCATATTTATTAGGCGCGGCGCATATGGGAAAATTAGCTGATTACTGTTGGCAACAATAATAATATGTAAGGATATGATATTTATTGCAGGATTTTTTAATATTCAATTTATCACGAATACCACGGGTTGTAATTGGGCCGACACAAACAAAAATACCAATAGAATGCTTTCTCTAAGTAAAATGAATCAAAATACTCGTAAATTCGAATGAAAAGGAAGTTCTGTATTATTTTGCAGGCTGATGTTTTTATAATCATTTAATCTTTGATATTGTTGCTTATATAAATACATATCGACATTTTACACTTCACTTGATTATATTATTACCTTTAAATACTTAAAACATGCGGAAATAAATTATTTCATTTACGACGATGTGTCAAACGTCATGTTTGTTTACAAAATGTTTGAAATGACATCGCACTGACATCACACGAACACGAAGGATGGACATAGCGATATTTATAACATAAAGAGATGCTCTCTATCTTTTTCCACTGCGTTGGTTATATACGTCTGCTTGTGGAAACAAAACATTCACCGGGCTATTGACAGTTCCCCTGCACGGTGCAGACCTGGAATGTAAGGCCCTCTAGATAGTTGGAGGGCTATAGTTTCGCGCGCCGCCACGGCCTTATTCTGACAACTCGCATTGGCGAAGTATATTTTTTAGTTGTTCGTACCCACTGTTTAGCGATAGAATGCATATACTGAACTGAAAGATCGTTTAATATAAGTAATCAACAGTAAATAAGACAAAGTTACAATATTTATTTTAATAATAATATCTTCACGATTAAAGTTTAAAAATTCTTACGTCCTTGAAAAAGGAAGAAAATCTTTCCCGTTACATGTTTTGAAAGCCTCCATGGCACAATTATAAAACCTATAACCTTGAGTACGATTCCCGCAACGAAACCATAATTGGCCTGCCTCCGTGGAGCAGTTGATTAGTCGCCGACTATGAAACGAGAGTCCGCGGGTTCGATTCCCGCATTGAGACAAATATTTGTGTGATCCACAGGTATTTGTGTCTGGTGTGAGTGTTTGTGAGACCGAAAAGTCTCTCGTAGTTTCTGATACCCACGACACAAGACTCGATCTGAGTGTGGGGTCAGAACGATGTATGTGATTGTTGGGTGTATTTATTAATTTATTATTTATTTGTGAGTTACCCAGTACCCACATATATTTGTTTCCAATCTGTTTGTGATTATAATGAGACCAGAAAATCTCTCTTAGTTGTTACAAGCATTATACACATTTATGAGTACCGCGCTTCTACAGGCAATATGTTCACCCGCCTAACAGACGCTACGCTTGTTAAAAATATTTTACCTAATCCTCGCATAATTAAGCAACCATTACATCATATATACATACACTGCCAAACAAATGTATGCATTTAATTACCTAATACATACAGGGTGTAGTTAGAGGGTAAGTGGCAGCCCTTAAGTGGCAGGCGCCTGTGTCGCCGGTAGGGACTTTAGCGGGTCACAAGAGCCCTTATAAGGGGCGAGACACGTTGACAGGTCGCTTCCCTTCCCCAACGCGACAGCCGGTATTACGTATCGTAATTATTCATGGATATTGCCTTTCTGATTTTTGGTTACAAATATTACAACATATAATTTAGTTGATGAAAATCATTCTGTTTCTTTTTTCTAAAGTAATTATTTTCAACATATAATATACATACATACATTAACTCACGCCTTTGTCCGATTGGGGTAGGCAGAGACTATTGAGCATCAACTGCTACGGTCCATACATACCACTTTCGCTTCATCTACTGTCATTAATCTCTGCATAGACGCTCGTCGGCTTCGGGGACTCCGTTTTTATTAAAATTACTATGAAAATTTTAATATGTGTTATCTTCTTTCAATTCATGCGATTTAAACAATTGAATTTTATAATTTCAATTGGAGTTTCATTCAAAATGAGTAAGAGAAAGATTTAAGTCCATTGCAAATTTTGAACAATGAATGCAGTTTATTTTGTGCTGGAATAATACTTACCTAATTCAGACAAATTGCAGTGTTTAATGCTTTATTTAATTCCAGCAAAGCGCTATAAAGATAGTGCAGACGAGCTAGACTTTAAATTATTCCACTTCGCCAGAAAATAACGCTACGATAATAATTTGCGATATTCTAAAATGTCACGTACAAAAAATATACAAGTAAACAAAATTGTGAAAAATTTAGAAAGATTTTTCGCTTAATAAAATCACGTACCCGCCGACTTCAATAAATGTAGCACAGGGATGAAATAGTCTATTATTTCACTAATAAAATAGTTTGCGAAACACATTTACTTTAGAATTTTAGTTAATCTACATTAATAAATTTGAACCTCGCATTTTGTTCTCACATCACGTAAAACTTTGGATGGATGTTAATTTATTCCTTTCTTTTGTTTTTTTCTATACTTTTGGTCTTAATAAAAAAATATCATAACATTTTTATCCGTATTAAAGATTTTAATCACTTTATTCACGTTAAAAACGATAAAAATCTACTAATGAGCTGCTTGTATGATATTCCAAATAAAACCTACATATAAAATGCATATTTAATACACGAATCCATGCAGACAAAGCCGCGGGCAATTAGTTAAGCTTATAAAATAGTTTGCAAAATTCATTTACTTTGAAATTCGGAGCCAGTTCCAAATAATTATATAGTGCACTTCGCCATTACAATAAACTGGAAGGACATTTTTTATATAAATAGCGCGTAACGAATACTCCAAATTGTTTGGAAAATATTTTCACTGGTGTTGGGCGTTCGTTAGTGTTGGATTCGATTGTTATTGAAATCTAGATACTCCACTATAACAATAGAAGGGTGCAATTCGGTTATCATTTGTGAAACTGCGGTTACAACTATGTCTATAAAAAACCATAAAGTGCATCTTTTGTGTCCGCAAGTTGACCTACACGCGAATATTTTTTTGTCTAATTGGATACAATATAATTAAAACTCGACATCTCAAGATGATGGGCGCATTGGAATGCCAAGCAATGCTTTGTAATTCATGGTGTTGTTCGGTTTTCTACTGTCCATGAGCAGTCGTATCGCTTACCATCAGACGTATGACATTCTCGTATAGCTAAATAAAATTATAATAATAATAATATATTATTCATCGAAATAAAAAAATTGTATTCTTAAAATAACCTCACCTATCAGAAATCACCGAGCACCCGACCTAAGTTTTAGCAAAGTCTTCAAGTCTTCACAGTGATGTAATAGTTCTGTACTAATGCTCGTTCCTAAGAAACACATAACAAGCTTAACGCCCCACATTGTTAAAGACACTCGTAGTAGCGAGCAAGTAACATGAGTGGTTTCTAAAGCAAACTATGTAGGTTAGATAAACCCAGTGATAATAACGCAAGTTAAACTCAGATTATATACGCTATAAAACTACTAAACGAGCTGAATACTGGCTCCGTTTATTGTTTGGACGTGGGTATGGATGCGATTGATATTATGTACATATATATATATAATAGATTTAGTTGCTTTTCATTAGCGAGTCGAGTGTCTTTTTTATATACATAAGTTCGCTTCAAAACCTTAAAGTTTGATAACATAAAATCCTTCCGTCAAAAAATGATCTCAAAAGCCTTGAAAATGCTATCAATGCACCTGTATTTACCCATAAGCAATCACCAGTGAGCGAAAAAAGTCAATCGAATGAAAATCGAAAAACTTAGCTACCCGCAGCTAAAGCTCAAGTTAGGTAGCGATAAACCCACAGCGCCAGAGGAATAAGTAAATATTTTTCAAAAGTGAAGCCCCCGGGATAGTCACTAGGAATAGTTTTATTGATGTCTTGCTGAACGACGCGACGCCGGGAATTTACTTTTCATTACGATAGAAGTTTGTTCGCAAACAGTTCAAGCACCCTGCAAAAACACTCATGCCACTAATGGACAATCTGTAAAAAACATGCTAAGTCGCTTTTAGATGCCTTTAGATTTCATTAGGGTGTGTTGTAAGGGGTATTTTTTGGAATGGCGAATTTTAATGAGGATTCATCATGTTTTACAGATTAAAACTTTTTGGACTTAAGAAAGACTTTAATGCACTTGTCCTGGCTATTTTAAGGTAATAGCAAAAATTATAAACGCGTCAGACCTTATGCTTGGATTAAAAAATTCTAGAAATCGAGTGCCCACAATATTTGGATAAATTAAATAAAAATTGTGCTTCAACCTACAATGGGTGAACATGATAGACGAGGCGTGAAATCCACAGTTTGCGGGGTAGACCGCAAGCTCAAAAGCTCAGCTCTAGAACATATTGACTGATCTATCAAACTCATCCACCTTAATTTAGTCTTGTTATAGTTAATAGTAGATGTTAACGACGAGAGCCTATCTTCATTTAATTATTGAGCAATAATAATTAGTGTATATTTACATACATTCATACATAAACTCACGCCTTTATCCCAGATGGGGTAGGCAGAGGCGCCACCAGGTCACCCACATTTCGCCTCGCATCTTCCGTCCCACGATGTGATAGGGGTCGAGCCTATCGCCATATCGGGCACAAATTCCTGACTCCGGGCTATGATGAATAGAAAAATCCAATATCACTTTGCCCGACCCGGGACTCGAACCCGAGACCTCAGCTTTGTAACTGTACCGTAATACAACTACGCCACCGAGGCAGTCACAACAGTGTATATTTAAATGGTATAATATATTTTATTTTAATTATACTGCATAACCTTGCTATATCATCTCACATAATTAAATTTAACCAGGCCTGATTACCACTTAATTGGGGTAACCGTATACTTTTAATGGGCTCTACATTATAACTAACGTATATTAAAGCTTAAACTGAAATATAATTTGAAATTTCTAGGAAAATTTATGGACGTTTATAAATATTCTACAAAAATCTGTTGTACTCGTATCTGTTATACCGTAATATAAAAATCTTAAGTGTTTAATACGATTAGGCAGCAAATTAGGTTGAGTTATTGTAACTGCAGCGAGAATAAAAAGCTAGATTTGTATATAACATTGTTTTAAGAAAACGATAATCAAATTGTCAGAAACTGGCACTTTCCATGTCTTTCCCTCTTAGTCCAAAATCCCAGGGCCCCCAGACGTTACTTATTTTCTCACAAAAAATATAAATGGGATAAAGTAGTGTTAGTACGTACTTTGCGTGTGTGCATACCTGCTAGCTTGGGTCGACGGCCAATTCATAGGTACCAGGTGCTAAAGGTAGATAAATACAGTACTGATTTTTCTTAAATTCTCAGTGCTGATTTTTACATATGTTTTAGATAATTTTGTTAAAAATTAATAATCGTTATTGCCAGACACTTTCCATCGGCGCTTACCCTTACCAGACGCTTTAAAGCTTCAAAAAAAAAACATATTTTTACTTATAATCTCAATCTTGATTTTTATATATGATACTTAGGGAACTATTTGAACACCACTGGTCAGCAGCCAGACCAATGGGAGGGGTCAAACATCCCCCTAGACACACATAAAGTGCCGCTATGTGTATAAGCGCGAGGTCATTATTTGTACGCTTGAGTGTGAGAGAGATATCTATGTGCCGTTAGAGAAGTAATAAAAATGATTGAGATTTAAGAAGAAAATTATCAATGGTGTGTAATGCACTATTATCAGAATCAATATTGTAAACACAATGGAACATCGATACCTTCTAAAATTCTGCTCTGTTCGATATAATCAAGAGAGATTAAAGATTCGTTACATACAAAATAGAATTGAACCTGAAGATTACAAGGTATTTTAAAGTGATCTGAGTTGAGAAAATTTTATAAATAATAAATATAAGTTTCTTTAACCTATGTTTTATATCTTATCATCGAGTAAAATTGAATACTACTATTTAAAAAATTCATGTTTATTAAATCTTAAAATTACACAAAGCTATACATGTCTTTCTTCTTTCGGATTATTTGTAGTTTGAACATTTTACAATTCAGCGTAATCTATACTGTCATCATCGTCTAAGTTTGATAAGTCATCATCAACCCAATGTTGGCATTGACTATCTTCATTATCATCCTCATTACTTTCATTTTCTGTAACAAAAATAACATAATTAAGAATCAAAGAGTTACACGGTTATATCAATTATTCAAAGTTAAAGTATAATACCTGATTCTTTTTGAAGCGATTCACTGACAAAGCTCGGCAATTGGTCCCCATCGAACCAGTTAAAATGATGAATGAATGATGAATTTGTAACATTTATAACATGTCATCTAACCTGTGAACGATTTATAACATTGTCTATGATAACCACTTTCATATAAATCAGCTGGCAAAACAATATATTTGAATTTTAGGTTATGTTCCTTTCTATGTTTTAATATTGTTTGACACTTTTTCAACGTTTCTTCCGTAAACAATATTAAATTCACATGGGAATTCTCACAAAACACACACTTTAATAATTCTGCCATTATATTTTTTAGAATACTATAAATATTTTTTCTTTTATTTCAACACGTTGTAAATAAAATCACAGATGCACTGAATCGAGTAGCACTGAATAGAGTAGCCTAGAGACGACAATAAGTATAAGAAAGATATCGATAAATAGATATCTCTCTCACACTCAAGCGTACAAATAATGACCTCGCGCTCATACACATAGCGACACTTTATGTATGTCTGGGGGGATGTTTGACCCCTCCAATTGGTCTGGCTGCTTACCAGGGGTATTCAAATAGTTCCCTAAGTATCATATATAAAAATCAAGAGTGAGATTATAAGCAAAAATATGTTATTTTTTTTTGAAGCTTTAAAGCGTCTGGTAAGGGTAAGCGCCGATGGAAAGTGTCTGGCAATAATGATTATTAATTTTTAACAAAATTATCTAAAACATATGTAAAAATCAGCACTGAGAATTTAAGAAAAATCAGTACTGTATTTATCTACCTTTAGCACCTGGTACCTATGAATTGGCCGTCGACCCAAGCTAGCAGGTATGCACACACTCAAAGTACGTACTAACACTACTTTATCCCATTTATATTTTTTATGAGAAAATAAGTAACGTCTGGGGGCCCTGGGATCTTACTCTATCTGTTCAAATCCACTAAAGCCAATAAACCCCTGATAATATCATCTTTAACAAATACTCGTAGACGAACGCACTCAATTTCAACAGACTAGTTACTAATTATCATTTTTTATTAATAAGCTAAGTAATTGTATAAAATTTAGTATTAATTTAAACAAAATGCAATTTTATTTCCACAATATTATTAATGAAAAAAATAAATATGAATGTACAATCTGTGGACTAATATCTTCTTATTGCTGGTATCCAAATAAAATTATCCATGTTTTCACAGCCAGTGGTATAATTCCCAGGGGTGCGAGGGTCGTTTTATGGTGAGCCGGCCACCCTTCGTGCCACTAACTCCTTTTTATCACTGAATCTTTGTCCACTACACACAAATTGATTTGTGGTTAGTGCTATAAAATATGCTGTGCTACTCGCCTAAATTTTTTAGGGACCCGAGTTGTGGGCCCTTGGCGGTTTTAAATTTTGGATGAACGGGTTTTTATAAGCTAGGTATGTGAAAGCGGACTGAATTGAATAATGAAGATGCGGATAGTCGTTATTGGAGATTTTTTATTCGGTGTTAATTATGAAGTTGGCTACAATAAAAAACATGCGCTTATGGCGCCTAATGACATACAAAAATAAAGATCAAAACGGAAAAAATCTTAAGCGTTAAATTCCTAGAATAAATAACCCGACTTTGATCGTTCTTTAATATGAAATTCGATAAAATAAATACGATTTAAATCTTTAATGAATGCTTCATCTTATACAATACATTAATGTATTGGTACACAATCTAATACCGTATCACAGAAACTTGGTAGTTGCGTCAAACTTAGTCGAGATTATAATTATTAGATACATGTTACCCAAGGATAACTCTCTAATCGAAATTGTATATAACAGTTTCAGATGGTATCCAATATAAACCCATTTGAACTTTCCGTTTTGTTTCCTAAACTCGTCTGTGCGCTCACCCAATTTGCGAACTGTGAACACTTTAGCATCGCTTTATAGAGCCAAATCGATAGAGGACAATACGAGAAAATCGCCACAAATTCTGAGTGGATACAGTGTGGTTATAATAAAAAATCCTTTTAGACAATTTTCCATTATCTGGTCCATTGTTGGGCTGCGGCGGTCAGCATTTTATGGCTGGGCGCTGTGTCGTAACTTCTTATTAAACCGTCGGGACGCACCGCCTTGCTTCTAATTGATTTAGAGAGCCCGCCACTCTTGACAGTTCGCTTTTCTTTGTTTACTTTATGCTTCCAAAGGTCTCGGTTTGAGTTCGCAACTGCGCTGTGTGATTAGCTTGCGGAACCATCGGTGCGTCAGAAAGTCGCTTCTAATGCTTATATTTAAGTTACACCCGATAGTTTAAACTTGTTGCCCGTAATTGATGTAGGGTTTTATCTTTTTTTTGGGATCATAGATTTATGCAAATGGTGGGTGCGTACTGTTATCCCGGGAAATAAAAGTCACTTTTTAAAAAAAGAAAATAATTATTGGAAATAATTAATACACTGAATTGTGACTATTTAAAAAGGACAACCGCTCAATTCAGGGACGAGACGTAGACTGACTGGCGAATGATTGTATGACTACTGGGTGAAATGATGAAATGCTGACTGGGCTATTGTTAGGCGAGAATAGGCATTAACCGTTACATTGCCAGGCTATAACACCTCCCCCTTTAAGAAGAGGCTTTGGGGTTAACTTCCAAAGTCTCGTGTTATATTCTAGTTCTGAGTGGGGCGACTGGACTAACTATTTCAATGTCAATGTCTGGTCTGTCTGTCATTGTTATAACTTCAGGGGTGGTTTGAACTACTGATTGTTTTTTATTACGCATAAACAGAAGTGGGCGGTTGTTCAATTTGTTACAAAATATCTTAATAACTACACATAAAATGGATATAAAAATAAACAAAAGTATTACATTAATGAGGATTGAGTACTGTGTCCCGTATTCTACAATATGAGGTTGTTTTCGTGATTCAATTTTATGTAAATTATTTAAAATAGATTTTAATTTATTTCCCGAATGGAATTCGTCTAGATCTATATTGTGTAAACGAATAGGAGACACATTACCGATTTCAACATTTACTTTTTCCAAGTTACAACAAGTATCGTTGATAATGTTAAAATCTGGGATATGATTAATTGGTGAAATAATCTGTAAGGCATTATGTTTTGGTACTAATGTGGCACTATTACAATATCCAATACAATCTTTTGGAATGTTAAGAATTCCTGTGCCCAAAATACTAGTTTCATACAGATTTGAATTTATACAATCTACAGATACCTTTTGGGGTTCGGACTGTACATACAACCAATGATTATTTGTTAATGATTTCCATATATCTAAATTTCCGTATATAATTTTTGTTTCACACTGTAACGGTTTTTCACTTATCACTTTAGCTAATAGTTCACTTTCACAAATGGGTCTGGCATCCGTGGAATACACACTTTCAAGGTCACAGACGAAATTTCCTGGACCTACCGATTGACATACTCCGAGGTCATTAAACGTGCAGTAATGTGATTTGTCTATGGTCATTGCTATATACTTATTATCAGGGATAATTAACGTAAACGAATTAGGTTCTTTAGGTTTATGTGGCGTCGGAATAGCTATGTTATGGAATAGTACATATTCTTTTGTATTAACTAATGGTACTTGTAAAATGAATACAATTTTTCCTTCAGTATAAAAACAAACCATTTTAGATATGCTTAAAATTAAATGTATAGAATTAATATCTAATGCTACAGGTAATTCTAAATCGCTAGACAAATGTCTGTAATTATCGGCAAGCTCTTGGTACAACTGTCCAGGGGTCATTATTGCTGGATGGAGAATATTTTGGCTACTAAACATAATAGCATTAATGACATCTTCCAATTGGAAGGACAGAGTAAGTATAGCAGTTTCTATTGCGTTGAATACTTCGTTAACCTTCGTGAGGATCTGCAGACCGTTAGTGAATTCACTAATGTTTTTAAGATTTAATGAGAGCTTGTCGATAGCTACACCAAGATTATTTTCATTTTCTCTTATCTTATATAAACTATCGTTATATGATCTTAAGATAGATGTAGTTACTAGGATATTTTCCTTCATCAGAGAGGCTAACTGCTTTTCACCATCTTGCAAGGACGTTATCGCTTCGTCATATCTTATACCATCGTTTTCGTCTAATGAACCAAATATGTGTTTCATGGCCGTTCCTATGACACCTATCCAGGCACTGCGCTTGGTTCTGTGGTCAAGAAGATGTGAAATGGCAGAGAACTCTTTACTCATGTCTTGGAATCGCGCTGTTACTGGCTGTAGCAAATTATGACATTCCAGATTTATTTCTATAATCCTAGTTTCCTTACAAAGGTGTTTCAAGGTTTCTAGAGTAGTTTCGATGTTGCTAATATGTGGTTTGAAATGTGCAATATCTACTGGAATTACTACTTGTAACTGAACATTATTAATTTTAAGTTTTCCTAAGTAATCATAATAGAGTCCCGAGCTTGAAGTAATCGGCTGGACGAAGTTTCGCTGGGGTTCTCCGTATGTAAAACTGTAAACAATATCATCAAGGCTAGGGTAAGTAATTACTTGATTATTTTTTATTATTTATTCTTTATTAATTCTAATTTTATGTTACAGGTTCCGAGGATTCTCCTGAAGGAAGACTACATACTACATCCCTAATACTAATGAATATTTATTTACAGGTTGTTTCCAGTGACTTCGGCCAGTTTCACCTGGTCAAAGTGGTGAGTCACATGACGTCGGTTAATGAGGAGAGTAAGTGAATTGTTACCATTGATTTTGATAACTTTATATGGGCCTTTCCAGACTGGCGAGAGTGCTTTGCGCATTCTCAGATGATTTATATTTTACTGGCCGGCTATGATTGTCATAGTAAGATTTTGACGATTCTTTGGATTTCCTAATGCAATCTAAAGCTTTATCCCTTGAATGTTTCAGTCTGTTCCGAAGCATTCGGACATAGTCCGGGTAAGTAGCTCCGGGAGTTTCTTCGTATATAGAATTTGGAATAACAGGTTTGCTACCGAACATAAGTTCATAAGGCGTGTAATTAGTTGTAGAGTGGACGGATGTATTATAAGTTAGCATAGCAGTATAGACGTAACGAGGCCAATTCGTTTGGTCTTTGTCTACAAAGGATCTTAAATATTCCTTGAGAGTTGAGTGGCTTCGTTCCAGAGCACCCTGAGTTTGTGGATGGTATGGAGAGGACCAAAGGTTCTTAATTTTCAAGAGTTTACATGTTTCCTTAAACAATTCTGAGGTAAAGTTGGTACCCTGATCAGTGAGAATAGTCTTAGGTATGCCGAATATTGAAATATAATGTAGCAAACATTCACTGGTTTCTTCGGCTGTCGTGCTTCGAATTGGGTAAGCAGAGGAGAACTTAGTGAGATCATCCTGAATCGTTAGTATGTATTTAAGTTTCGCCGGACCGGATTCAGGTAAGGGCCCAACGATATCTAACGCAATTCTTTGGCAAGGTTCTGTTGAAGTGCTGGTTATCTGCATGGGTGCACGGTTAGTTTGCCTAAGAGATTTATTGAGTTGACACTGAGGGCATTTCTTAACAAAGTTCTCTACATCGCTACGCATGTTTTTCCAGTAAAATACTTCTTGAATTCTCTTAAGCATTCTAGTACTACCTAGGTGTCCGGCAATTGGAATATCATGATTTTCTTTCAATATTTTAGGAATTTCTGTCAGAGTAGGATAAATTATTTTATCTCTATATATATGAACAGTAATATCTGTTCGGTTAAAAAGGAAAAGGATCATATTATATATTTTGATAAATTGATGTGTATCGAAGGGGTTTTTGAATTCTGTAATTGCAATTTCGGTATTCGAGTCACCATCTAGATTTATAACTAATTCATTCTTAATATTTTTGAGACTATTATAGATGTCCACGTAGGAAGATTTATCGAAATGATAAACTTTAAAAAAGAGAAAGTAATACTTCTTACTGCCGTGTTCGAAAGATATAAAAGAGTTTAGAGTTCTTTCCTTATTTATAATTTCAGAGTTATCGGGTATGGTATCGAGGACATTCTGAATAAATGGATTGGATTCATCAAGGTCAATAGAAGTGGGCAAGATTATTATTTTGTATTTCGATTTAGATATATCTTCATTATGTTCGACGATTTTCGTGTTAAATGTGTTATTATTATTAGCCATTATTTTCAGGAATGCGGAATAGTCATCATCGGGTAAGTTTAGACCTGGAGAGATGCTCGTAGAGGGAATGGGTTCTACTACAGGATTAAGGAATTGATCTATTTCAGTTGTAGTATGTTCACCAAGATCTCGAGAGTCTACAATTAGCTCATTAGGATTGAAACTGGGTGGTTGTACCAATGAGTCCAAGAGGTTCCTTGGAGAGTAGGTTGAGGGCGGAATGGGTTCTACTATAGGATCAAGTGATTGTTCTGTTTCGGTAGTATTATTTTCACCAGGGTTTTGGAAATCTACAGTTAACTCGTCGGGATTAAAAGAAGCTGGTGATACTAATAAGTCCATGAGATCTCTGTCTAATTCGGAGACATTTTCAGGTTGAACAGGATTTACTGGAAACCGAGATAAGGCGTCGGCATTGGTGTTAATTTTGCCCTTTTTGTATTTGATATCGTATTCAAATTCCTCTAACTTTAAACGCCACCGGATTAATCGTGAGCCTGGGTCTTTACATTTGAATAACCACTCAAGTGGTTTATGATCTGTTAGTATGGTGAAACGACGCCCAAATAGATAGGGCCTGAAAACCTTAGTGCCGAAGATTACGGCGAGACATTCTTTTTCGGTGACACTATAATTACACTCAGCCCGGTTAAGAGTGCGAGAGGCGAAAGCAATTGGGCGGTCTTGTCCTATATGCCCTTGGGATAGGATTGCCGATATGGCGAAATTAGAAGCATCACAGGTTAAAAGGAAAGGTTGTGTAAAATCAGGATATGCCAGAATTGGGGCGGAAACGAGTTTATTTTTCAAGGTTTCAAATGATAATTGTTGGGTGTTTTCCCATATAAAAGGCGTGTCCTTTTTTAAAAGATTAGTTAAAGGTTTAGCCAGTTTAGAAAAATCCTCTATGAATCGTCTATAATATGAGACGAGTCCTAAAAATGATTTGATATCTTTAGGAGATTTAGGTGTAGGGAAGTTTGTGACGGCCCTGACCTTATCTGGATTGGGTTGAACACCATTTTGACTAATAATATGCCCTAGGTAAGTGACTTCCTTCCTGAGAAATTCACATTTTTCTGGCTGAAGTTTCAGATTGAAATTGTGGATTCTCTGAAATACTGATTTTAGATTATCAATGTGTGAGGGCAGATCGAAGGAATAGACCACGATGTCGTCAAGGTAAACGAAACACCTAGTACCCTGAAGACCTGTAAGGCAATTGTTCATTAGTTTCTGAAAGGTCGAGGGTGCATTTTTAAGCCCGAATGGCATACGATTAAATTGGTAGTGACCTTGAGGTACGGAGAAAGCAGTTTTGGGTGCATCGTCTCGGGAAATTAGGATTTGGTGAAAACCGGAAGTGAGGTCTAGGGTGCTAAAGTATTTGCTCCTTCCTAGCTGGTCAAGAATTTCAGAAATTTGTGGGATCGGATAAGTTTCGCCTATTGTGATATCGTTTAATTTGCGATAATCTATAACAATGCGCCATTTACGATGGCCTTGTAAGTCTGCCTTTTTGGGTACTACCCAAATTGGCGAGCTCCAGGGCGAAGATGAAGGTTCTATGATGTTTTGATCGAGCATTTTGTTAATTTGTGTTTCCACTTCTTTCTTGTGAAATTCCGGAAATCTATATGATTTAGTGTGAATGGGGGTATCGCTACTAGTCTTAATGTTATGTTCAATAGCGGAGGTGTATGTGAGTTGGTCATCAGGTAGGTAGAAGATATTCGAAAATTTGGAGCAAAGTTCTACAAGGGCATCTCTCTCTTCGCTGTTCAGATGTTCCATTCTTAATGAATTGATGACTTTATCGGTTCGTTTAGACGTTTCAAAGTTGGACACATTGACTGGGTATGAGCTTGAATGTATAGATTCTACATGAAGTACAAGGTTGGTTTCAACATTTACAAAGCGCTCGGATGTATTAGCTACGGTGATATTAACACGCTTATTATCTTTTATTTTAACAATACAATTGGATATGAGGATATCTTCGGAAATATGTTGATCTATAATTAAACCTTCTTTTAGATTAGTCTTTTGAACAGAGCATTCTATTACAGCTTCGGTTCGGGGTGGAATGACAAAAAATGGTTCAGAGAACAATAACTTGATTTCGTGTTTACCTACTTTTAGAATGTCGTGAGTGTAATCTATTTTACATCCGAATTCGGTTAGAAAGTCTGTACCAATAATTCCATCATAAGGTAAGTTAATATCCCGAACAACGTGAAATTTATATGAAAGATTTCTATCGTTTCCTAATTTCAGTTTTAATTGAAAGTGTCCCGTTGTAGGAGTTGGCTCATCGCTAGGGTCTATGCCCTTGAGTTTAATAGATTCTTTGACTAACTTTTGATTAGCACGGACACTTGATTCCTTGATAAGGCATATGGCAGAACCCGAATCGACTAGTAGAGATAAAGGAATATCTGACGCTTGAGATTCTAACAGAACATGCGGTAACAGCCGTTTGGTTGTATCTATACGTACTTCATATACTTCTTTAGAATGAGCGAGAATTTGGGGCTGGTTACTCTGTTCGTGGCTCGATGAATTAGAGAGGGTGTGTATTTGGGGCTGGTTACCCTGTTCATGACCCTTAATATAGGAATTAGGATGAGCGAGAGTTCGGGGCTGGTTACCCTGTTCGTGGCTCAATGAACTAGAGAGGGTGCGAGTTTGGGGCTGGTTACCCTGTTCGTGGCTCAATGAATTAGAGAGGGTGCGTATTTGGGGCTGGTTACCCTGTTCATGACCCTTAATATAGGAATTAGGATGAGCGAGAGTTCGGGGCTGGTTACCCTGTTCGTGGCTCAATGAACTAGAGAGGGTGCGAGTTTGGGGCTGGTTACCCTGTTCGTGACCCTTAATATAGGGATTAGAATGAGCGAGAGTTCGGGGCTGGTTACCCTGTTCGTGGCTCAATGAATTAGAGAGGGTGAGAATTTGGGGCTGGTTACCCTGTTCGTGACCCTTGATATAAGATTTGGTGCCTGTTTTAGTATTTTGTCTCGAGTGGCACCGGGACGAGACCTTTATTCGTTTAAATGGGTGTTTGTACTCGTCGAGGGTTGGTCTTCGGGGTTGGAGTCATCAACATCATCGTTAACTACACAGGTGACACGTGCAGGTTTAAAAAAGGATTGGGAGGTTTGAGGAGTTTTATATCTATTATTATTGTACTCTCTCTTCCTACAAACTTCTATAGTATGCCCTTCGATTTTGCAATAACGACAGACTGGGGTGTATTTATTTTGATCCCCTTGTTTAAAGGCTGGTTTAGGGCGCATGCTATTATGAACAAGGAACTTAGACGGATATTGAGGTTTTACTACTGGGCGTTGCGATGTTGGGCCATGTTGACTACGGTTGTTAACCAAGGTAAGAATTTTCTCTTCAGACACCGCTATGTTGATAGCTTCATTAAGGCTAGACGGGTTTTTACCTCGGACCAAATTAGAAATTTCGGGTTTAAGGTTGAGCAAAAAGGTGTGCAATGCAAGATCTTCCATAGCCGCTATTCGGCCAGTTAATTCTGATTTCTTTTTGTTTGAAATGGTCACCTCTGTCAAAAGTTTAGACAAACAGGTTTCCACCCGCAATGCGAATTGACTTACAGATTCATGATTAATTTGAATACATTGTTGCAAATCTGTCAGTAAATGGGTATAATGCTTTTTCTCTCCAAATTGAGTTAGCAAAAAACTACGTAATTGTTCCCAATTGTCGAATTCCTTGATAGAGCAGGCCGTGTCAGCCTTGCCTTCTAATTGCGAGAGAATATATTTGAATAGTATGTTTTTTTGGGCATCTGAGGCCAGATCCATAGCATTTTCGCAATTAGTTATGAAGGAATTTAACGATTCGCGTGTCCCATTGAAAGGTTTAACAAATTTAAATAATGTTCCGATATCAACTGTGTCTGGTCTTTCAGATTTAACCGACATATTGTTAGCAATATAGACGAATAATTAATACTCACAGAATAAGAAATAATTAATTTTCAGAATAAGTAGTTTATGATATGTAAATACTGATACGGTGTAACAGTATACCCAAGTTATTGTTTACAATTCACATACGGAGCGACCGTCTGACGCGAGCAATTCTAAGAAATGGTCAGTGGGAACACTGATAACGTTACAAGTTATATAGAATCTAACACTGTGTTATTGTCTATAAAATTATGTTATTTGTCCTCAGATTTTGGCACTTTTGGTATAATTAAAGTTCCAACACGAAATGTATAAAACAATGTATGCAATAAAAACAATAATAAACAAATTCAAACAAACGAGGAAAAAAGAAAACACAGAACCCTAATTCGTTGGATAAGACAATGACCAAGACTTACTGTACAAACGCGTGGGCGACCGATAAAAGCACGGCGACGCTCGGCAGCTGCATACCGATGACGTTTGCTTGACTTTTCTGTGCTTTGACTGGTTGTAGATTGACGCGCGACGATTCGGCTCGTTGGGATGACACGATGACCAATGTTTCACAGGACACACGCCGGATACACGAAGGACGTACACGTTTAGATGATTCGACGAGATGATGTAGATGTAGCTCTCCTTTATAGGAGCACGGAACAGGCCCCACACAATTGGAGCTGGATAAATCCGACTTTAGGCACACTTTATACACTTGCCGCACAGATCCTTATAAGGATATCGAATTGTTATTAATATGACACTGAACTTGTAGGATACGGGCGAGTCTGCTGAGCGGTGTCTGGCACTGGGGAATTCCGTATCCCACCGCTGCCACCAAAATGTTATCCCGGGAAATAAAAGTCACTTTTTAAAAAAAGAAAATAATTATTGGAAATAATTAATACACTGAATTGTGACTATTTAAAAAGGACAACCGCTCAATTCAGGGACGAGACGTAGACTGACTGGCGAATGATTGTATGACTACTGGGTGAAATGATGAAATGCTGACTGGGCTATTGTTAGGCGAGAATAGGCATTAACCGTTACATTGCCAGGCTATAACAGTACGTTAATCGCACTACACACCAAAGACGCCGACGCACCGGCCTATGTCGACGATTTTTTGTTGGCGAGCTAGTTGGCGGCTGCACTCATTGCACGTCGGAAAACTTTGTTTGCCACATGTCAGCGGCTCGACATGACATGAGGAACTTTTTATGACGTTGTTGAATGTCGCCTGGCAACTGAGGAGAGCGTCGACATGCCGCCAACATGTCAGCGGGCAACACGTGAGGGCGCTTGTTGCCGACATTATTCTTTTCTTATAGGACGCCGGGTTGTGTCGCTGGGCCGCAGGTTTAGTTGTGTAGTGCGCCTAACATATTGTAATCGTTAAATGAGAGCATTATTAATTCAAATTTGGAATATTACTTTCAATTGGTTATATTATATTATATCATATTAGCTCTGTTTACGTACTTTATATTAATTTTCGGTATATTAGTTCACGACGTCTTACGTCTTACGCATTTTCCAAAATACTAAATGGTTTTTGTCATTAACAACTCACTTTTTTATATTTTCTTTTTGAGAAATATTAATTTAAAAAACTCGTAACAATTTAGTCAGTTTTTGCTTGTTATTTTCTAATATTTTATGCTATAAATTCAATAATATTTAACTTTTCCCGTAGCTTCGTTTGCAAGGTCAAGTTTATCCCGTGAGCCTTCGTTTTATAATTTTGTTTTAATCTATAAAAACGACCATGTAAGAACGGTATAACAATAACTTAAAACATTAGTCACCACACCATTAAACAGCCATATTAATAAAGAAATCATAAAATCAAAGATAACTCACACTAAAACAGTGTGAACACGCAAGCAAAATCCCCATGAAACCTTAGGTGAGTTAATTTGATAAAAGAGTTTACCGCATGCCCAACAAAAGGCATTTAAGCGCAAGGGAAGCAGAAAACGACGGAAGAAAAATGAATGATTACAGCAAAAAGGGCCATCAAAACGAATGATAAACGAGCTTAATCCGAGGCCCCATCCTTGTTTTATTATCCATAGACGATTGTAAAAACGTATTAGTGGGCGTCCACCACGGTTGGCAGATCGTCCGCCGATCTATGACACTTTAGTCGACCTTTTTATACCTCATAAGGAGGTATTTGAGGTCATTTATATGTGCTTTATTACCTTTAAATACTGATACGGTTTTGTTGAGGTTTATGAGCTGATTTACTGCTTTATTAAATGAAAGCCAGATGTAATTTACTGTTATACTGAGAAATAAATAAAAGTGTATTTTATTCCATTGATCGATCTACTGGTGCAGTTTTGTTGTTTTTGTTTTGATTCAAACAATCTTTAAAATTTTTGAATTAACCTAATATTAATTTAAACCCGATGTCAGACGGAGATTTAATAATCCAGTCAAAAATAAATAACACTGGATTGAAATAAAACCTAGGTTATACTCTACAGAATATCATACCAATTTTGCTAATGAGAGGAATCTGAGGACCTAAACCCTTCTCAAACATAGGGAATTTTTGTGTTCAAAAGTGGAAAGCATATGGACTAATATTTAACACTATGATGCAATTGTTAAAGCAGCAGACCGGACTCTGTGGCGTAACTTGGAAGAGGCCTATGTCCAGTAGTGGACTACAACGGGCTGATGATGATGATAATTATGCATATCATTAACACAACCCACAAAGAAATTAAGTTCACAAAACTCAGACACGATAAATATTACAAAATTAAAAGTGATTGCAACTTTCAGCGTTGATTTCACTTTCCTGCGGGAAGTAGTTAGTGCACGAGTAACTTTACTTATACAATCATATGTAGGGCTCATTACGCCGTCTAGCTTGCTTGTAGGGCCCCTTATTAAATGGGGAGAGTACGTGAGTGGTCATCAAGCCATTCTCTTTGTACAAGCAAGGGGGCGGAGAGTAGTATGTTTATAGGGTGACGAGTTACTGATTTGGCATAATTTTGAGCAACTTGACAGTGAGAAACATTTAATCTCATTTTTTAAATCTGTAATAAAAAATATCTTCCTAAAATATTTACTAAGGAATTCATTGATTATTAAAATTATTATTTTTTGTTGTTATGAATGGCGAGACGAGCATGCCATTCGCCTGATGGTAATCGCCACGGCCGCTAATGGACTGTAAAAAAACCAAACAACACTGAACACCATGAATGAGGAATTAATGCTTGGAATGCCACTGCGCTCGCCATCCTGAGACATAAGATGTTAAGTCTCATTATGTCCAGTAGTTACTCTGGCTACAATGTCCTTCAAACCGGAACACAAAAGTGTAGGCGGGATATAAACGAGACGATGCTGTCAATATCTTTGAGAGCGGCAGTTTTAGTTTTTTTATTTATTTCCAAAAATGTATTTATATCAGATACTTGACAGAGACCAGTTATAGGCAATGACGGTCTGTATCTGAGAATAACTATGATGATAGAATAGATCCCACTAATTACTCAGTGACACTCATAAACTTATAATTTGGGTTAAAATTACTTTCGTTTTCCGGGAAACAGAAACCGTATATAAAGGATTTTGCTATACCTAGAACACATTTAATTAAAAGGTCAAACACCAGATATCATGAATAATGAAACGAAAAAAAAAATATTCATAGTGATTAAAATCGCAAATTGGCCTATGAAAAAATTAAGAAAGTGAACTTGTGCTATTCCATATTCTAAGTTATCAACAGAGGTAATATGTAACATATTAATTGTATCAAATGTCAATTTTTGACTGCCTCGATGGCGTAGTTGTACTATGGTACGATTACAAAGCTGAGATCTTGGTTTCGAATCCCGGGTCGGGCAAAGTGATATTGGATCTTTCTATTTATTACCAGCCCGGAGTCAGGAATTTGTGCCCTATGAGAATATGGCTATAGGATTGCCCCCTATGAGACATCGTGAGACGGAACATACAAGGCGAAATGTGGGTTTCCTGGTAGCACCTCTGCCAACACCTTGTGGGAAAAAGGCGTGAGTTAATGTATGTATGTAAAATTATAATGCCCATCGATTCCCAATTACTTCACATATGCTCCACGTACACGCTGGCGATATCCTACTAATATCACAAATGGGAAATATTTTGAGGTTAAATGAGTGTGTACTGTGTGAATGTTTGTTACTCTATGAGACAAAACTACTGAACAGGATTCTTTAAAACTTTACAATATTATAGCGAACACATCAGAAAAATATATTATAAGCCCTCGAGCGAGGTCGAGTCGGGTCGCATGGCAATCAATAAATTAAAAATGTACTTTTGAAACAATTAAATAAATTAAATACTTTCTCTGAAAAATAATTACTCTGCAGCCGCCAACATTTTTAAAATAGTTTCGTTTTAAGATGTGCTTCAACATGATTCGAATTCCAGTCTGTATAATTAAACCCTTCAATCTGCTTGACCTTTAGAAATTTATATCGTATGTCAACCCTTTGATTTTTGAAGGGTTATTTAAATATTGATCGTTAAATACCTGTGAGTTTGCTTACAAGCAGATTAGTACTACAAGCTGGAATAAATACGTTACAGATGAGACAATTTGTCAACATATGTAAATTGCCCACCGACTCGAATCGTGTGGAAAAGGCTTAATTAAAAAAAAATGAAGTGTTGATTTACAGTCATGACCTTTGAAAAATACAAAGTAAATTATTATTAAGTGTAGTGAAGCAATAATAACAGATTCTTCGTTATTCATTACCAAATAACATCAGCTATGGATATAAATGTATTAATTGCTACACAGAAATACACTCACAACGTCAATTTTCATGTGACTTGTTTAATTATAGCCAATTACCGGTTTTGTTGAGTGTTTCTGAGGAACGAAATTAATTAAATAAGTTAAGGGAAATGTTGAAATATTGTACTTATACATTGATATTTCTTAAGGGGTTTTATATTGTAATTGTGGCACACGTGCAAAATATTGGCAAAATGATTAAGATTTGAAATTAGAGTATTTCTAGATCCAGTTGTAGTTGCACTTATGACTCAACCAGTTGCAATATCGTAACCAAAATATATAAATAGTACACATAAATTAACAGTTAAGACGTCATAATTCCTATCACTACATTAATCAAGTTCAAATCAATTTATAGAAATCACTCTACCGTAGACGCAATTGCACATTGACAAAATCTTTTGTCTCAGGATAGCGAGTGCAGTTGAATTAAATTCATTGCTTTGTAATTCATGGTGTTGTTTGGTTTTGCTACTGTCAATAAGCGGTCGTATCGCTTCGAAAACACATCTTCATTTATAATATCGTAGTTGGCATTTAATCCAAACTTAAACCTGCAACATTGTTTAACCTGGTCACATAAGACCCTGGCAATCCTGACCCCAACTAGGGTATACGGTGTCAGATGCTACAGAGGACGGCAAACACTCAAACTCGACTCGAGCACTCGGCCGTGCAAGTATTTGTTCTCACGACAGACCCCTAAGTTCATCTCCTTATCCCTTCGATGGCTTCTTCAAATTGTCAAAATCTTCCACATCAATCGCGTATCTGATACTCGGTATTCGATTTCAAGTAAAAACCACTTCATCGAATACTGATTTTAAAGGAATTTGATATTTTAGTCTTCAGTGTAAATACCAGGTGTTCAAAGCTTGGATTAAATTCATTATTTGAATATCAAGTTACCTTACACTGAAATTGTTTTTAATTTTTGTACAATTATAACGCGATCTTATAAGAGTATATTACAAGCGTAGTAAGAGTAACTGCTTCGGCCAACAGGAGATAATCAATTTCACATAAAAAAACCTCTGACAAAAAGATGTAGTACACAATTTAAAAAGTAAAACTACAAGTTCTTATTCGAACAAAGGAACCTTAGCCAATCTAATTTGTTAGAATTAAAGGTATTAATACAAATATTCAAAAAACGAATGGTAATAACGTATACAATGGAATGTAATTTTGTAAATGCTGAGGAGATTCCAGGCTAATAGTTAACAGGTTGGACACATAACTTCTAGTTTCAACAGGTGCTCGCTCCAATTACGGATTTGGACCGAACTTAGAAATCAATAAGTAATGACACTTGGCCAACATGTGATTCATGGTATTATTGGTAATCAAACTGGCTCCTTGTCAAATCCTTTCATCAACATTTAGTTGCCTTATATCGAACATATTTAGCTGATGTAAAGGGTTCTCAGCCAACAAGATAATGTTTTCTTTTCTTCATGGCGTGTTAAACACAAAGCATATTCATCGCTTTACCCGATTCTGACTTTCTTTCATAATATATGAAGGGCTTGAGCCTTAACAGCGCTAGTAAGACGCTTCCCCAAGGATCTCCAGAGTGACTTATTACAAATACTTGCATCGAGCAACCTCCTGCAAGCTTTATCAGGTTGAATCCACATAATACAGCATAAAATCATAGAAGAAAATGAATCAAACCCTGCCAATAATTCAGGAGCAATCAAATCGCGACACGCACCGGCTAATATATGTGAAAGCGGCAAATTCGGCCGCCGCTGCCTCGAGCCGGATTGAAGCGAAGTGTTTTATGATCCAACACGCAGCAACGTGTCCGAACGCTCGTGGCATGTGGACAGAACTGCGGGAAATGATTTAGGGGCTTTCATTTCAACTACAGTTTATTTGCACTGCACCGATGTAGGTCGCCGCCGACGATTGTGTTTTTGCAATAAAAATTGCGTTTATGGCTGCGGTGTTAAATTCCTGTATAAAAATGTACAGGTTTAATAGTGAATACAGCTTTCTAAAACACCGAGTGGTTCTACGCGCTGAGTCGTAATTTCAATGAAAATTTAGTTACAGCTGACCTGATTTCTCGTGATGCCGCTCTATCAATATCGTGCCGACTAGGCTCTTTAGATTTTTTACAAGTTTTAAAATATAAACGGAGATTTGTTCGTTTTTGGATTCGCGCCGTGGAAGGGATCTATCTCCGGCAGGTTACTCCTTACTACTTCTACGCCTACTAAAAAAAATTTGCGGAACTCATTACAATTTTACATTTCATATAAGTTGATTTTTTATAGTCCACAAAGAAATATATATATGCTCGAAATCAGATACACCTGGGTTATTTCATGCCATTTGTATGGATACGAATATCCTACCACAAATAAAACGAAATGAATTCTTCTGAAAACATACGTTTCTACAAAAACATTTCTACGCCATATTCTAATTCTTTTTAATAGGCTTAATGCAAATTACGCTGTAAATCCATTGGCTCCTACTAACCCACAATTTTACGTTTTCTTTACTTGTTGGGGTTCTACCCGTTGCTAAACAAAAAATAAAATACGCATAAACCGTTTCGGGCTGCTAGTAGAAGCAATAAAAACTTGAAGTAATTATGCTTTCGAAAGAACTTTGAACATCCAACTTTTTTTATGAATAGTAGATTTGTTTCTAGACTTTACTATGTCATAAGGTTTCTTAGAGTTTGAAGATGTGATTAATCTAAAAGACTATTGGATAAAATAATCATTAAAGAAACTAAGTTTTTCAATACGATTAAGCAAGCGGAAGAAACCTTTAAAATAATGCTGCATTAAGAAATATTAAGTGCATAAAAAAGAGGTTTGAAAATAAAAGTAACATAGCGGAACCATAATCCAATACACAATAACGAAATATAAATTAAAACACAAAGTCCAAACAAAACCCTTCACAAAAGTCCAAAGCAAAAACAATAAAATTAATGAATAAAAACAATTCAAAAATCAACCGTCATTCCGTTCATTAATTACAAATGGGGCCCTTTCAGCAACCCAATCCACCTCATCAAAAGCTAGTCAATAATACTTTTTAGACATTATCTGCGACAGAAAAAAACAGCCACTCAGATGTACTCATCAGGGAACGACACGAACAAAAGATAGGCGGGGCCGGGTCGTTTATCAGGCCCATATACAGACTCATTGCTCACTTCGTTTCACCCTGTAATATTTTTTTTCACAATCCTGTCGCTGAGCACGCAACGAGATAAATGCCAAGTTCAAGGCCCGCGCCCTTGCTTTGCAAATTTCGAGGTGCTTTTTTATTTCATTTGCATATTATCTCGTCTGCGTTTATCTTTACGATATGAGGGAAGTTATTGCTGAAAGTTCAACTAGGGAATACATTTTTGTCGTCTTCACTTTGTTGTTAGACATTAGCACTTACGTGTTTATTATTGCCTTACCTAAATGATCTAGGGTAGTAAAATTATTAAGACATTAAATAATATCTCTTAAGTCTCTTAAGTTAAAAACTTGAGTCTTACAATACTTTTATTCCTTTCAGAAAACTTGTATTTAACATCCCCATTAATTAAACTATATTTCTCAGCAAAAGAACATTAAAATGCGTTAATTTTTATCAATAAGAAAAGCATCTGTAATTAAGAACATGGCTGTAAAAGTTGGCTGTTTGTATCATTATCTTCGTAAGCTAAATCATTACTGTTATCGCGTCTATAAATAAGGAGCGCGTTATCTCTTAACATAATCGCTGATTTTCCGGCCCCGTTATTTCCTTCTGTGGCTGAATACACTTACACAAAAATGTGTTTATTTCCACAGTTGTAAACGATCTTTGAATTCCTTAGGAATTGTTGAAAATACTTGGATTGTTTTATTTTCTTTTGTGTTCTTTTTTAGATATTTCGAAAACTAGCAGACAAAGTGCATTAATTAAGCTGAAATTATATGTTGATTTATTTGTATTGTGCAGCTGTTTTTATAATAAAATAAATACATATTTTACGAATAATTTAAACTATACTTTAATTGAAATTTAATTGTAATGTTATATTCTGTAACTAAAAGCTGGAAACTTATTTGTGTTACGAGTACTTTTAAATACGCTATTTATTTGTATCGTTGGTTTATTTAAATTTTAAATCACCCCGGAACAACAAATTCCTTATTAATCGCCTAAAATATGTTCCTAAACAAATCACGACCTTAACTTAAAAATACATAGAATCATTAAATTAAATGTCTCATGTTTTAATTAAAATGTTTTATTACTAACATTTGTAGTAAATTACTCGTGACTCGTGAACCACACTTAACTGTTTGAAAATATCGTTTGAAATCTACACGCAATTTAAACCAGTTATTGCTTTAGGATAATATCATAATAGTAGGGATCATAGTTAGGTTAATAACAGGTTATTTTTCCTATTTGCTGGTGGAAGGATATTTTACTCGTCCTGTTGGCAGTTTATTTTTCTATTGCGATGAATGACGAGACGAGCATGCCATTCGCCTGATGGTAAGCGATACAACCATACATGAACAGTAGGAAAACCAATCAACACCGTGAATTACAAAGCGATGCTTGGCATTCGTCTGCGCTCGTCATCCTGAGACATAAGATTTTAAGTATCATTACGTCCAGTAGTTTCTCTGGCTAAAATGTCTTTCAAACTGGACCCACAACACTGCGTTTACACTGCTGTTTGGCGAGAGGAATAGACATTGCGGTGGTACCTACCCAGGTGGCCTCTCAAATATGAGACGCCTACCACCACCACAACTTCTTAATTTTGTTACAATAAATAAGAATTATTACTTTTGTTGTATTTAAAAATTATTGCATTGAAGAGATAAAAGTAGGCAAAATAAAAACAATAGTCTGGCAACAGTGAAACAGCTAGCAGTGGCCATGAGACGGACGTGCGAAGAAAAACCGAGTCAAGACGAGAAGGCGCTTAAAGGTAATATCTCATAATCAGCAATAAAGTTTGTGTATTCCATATAAGTTCTTCATTGTTTGAAAAACGATCGGCAGCCTTTATAAGTTCATATAGTGGTCAAACATTATTATAAAAAAAACATAACATCATGCAAGTAGGTATGTCAACTTTTGGATTCAGCGTGAGTGTTTGGTTGGGAGACCAGCATGATTGTATTGACTGGTGACATAAATGTATACGCTGGTCTCAAATTCATTCATTACTGTCTTGAAAAATAAAAGAAATTAAGCGCGAACATGCCGACAACATGTCGGTGGGCAACACGTGCCGGTGCTTGTTGCCGACATTATGCTTTTCTTATAGGCCGCTGGGTTGTATCTGCGGGCTGAGTCACCTCGATATTCCCAGGCCTTCTAGGACTAACAAGTTTTACGAACTTAGTCCACCACCACATTGGCCTAGTAGGGTGTATACACCTGGCTCCGAAGTCATACGTGTGGTTAAGATTTCAAATCATTACAGCCGTCATAGCAAATCCGAAATCGCGGCTGATACATTCCCAAAGGCTGGTAGTATCAAAAACTACTTTAATGTTGTCTTTAAAGTCATTGCCCTATACGATCCACCAAATTTAATACAAATTCCTGCCGACATATTTAGAAGGAATTGACGGTGAACACTCTACCAAATCAATAATTTCCCGAGACATTTTAGTACTGCGTAAAGGTCAAACTCACAACTCAAAATAACTCATCGCGGTGATTGTACAAATATTCGGTATTGACTAGTACTACAAAGCTATTTAATATGGAAATTCGAGAAATGATGACGTCACAAGTAGTTGTACATATGACGTACGGGTCAGGTTAATCCTCCCGTGGGGATTTCAACTCATAATAGGATTTTCATGCAAAGGTTATAATGTCGTCAACAGCCTGTCAGTTATTAATCCTTCGGGGAATTTGTACAATTCCTTTTGATAAGCTGTGAAGTTCGTTATTAATAAATCATAAATCAGCCCATATTTGGCCCATTGTAATGTAGGAACCTCTTACAATAAAGACAGTTTAAACTATAGCCAATACGGTGACCGACCTTTAGCTGTTGTTAGAATTTACAAACCATAAAAATCCTGATAAGATCTCTTTGCTATATAGCTTTCCTGAACTGCGCCACTGTTGAACACTGGGTCAGTTGTGGGAAATATGTATTGTGTATCGCTGATATGCCATCATACATTAAAGTAGCTACATATACAATTGTCATTATAATACTATAATACAATACTTACTATCAGTTACTTAATACAGTGATAATACTATCACTGTATTAAACTCAAAAATGAGCATTCATACATACATAAACTCACGCCTATTTCCAAGAAGTGGGAGGTAGAAGTGCTACCAGGACACCCACGTTTGGCCTTCCGTTCCCACCATGTGAGAGAGAGCGAGCTTATCGCCATATCGGGCACAATTTCCTGACTCCGGGATAATAATAAATAGAAAATCAAATATCAATTTGCCTGATCCGGGATTCGGACCCGAGACCTCGGTTTTGCAATCATACCTTAGTTCAACTGCGCCACCGACGCAATAATAATTCATCAATATTTATAAACTTTATAACAAACTAGATTGTTTCACTTGAACAACGAGTGATGTGTATTTTTTAACTGTCCTAGAAGCCATACATCATTAGGCAAAGTTAGATTGCACTAGTTAACACTCGCGTCTCCGCCCGCGAAAACTTTGTTCGCTCGGGAACTGCAACATAACGTCTCTGGAATTCCATTGGAAATAGCATAAAGTAGTTTAAACTATTTAATAATTTATTATCATTGATGTTAGTAACCAACTCTCGAGAGTTGCAGTGTGAACGCAAATTTGTTTAGGTGTGGCTAATGCGAGCCATTTAGTAAGTAGTGTGTGTGTGTGTGTAAAGTTTTGTCTTCTTAGCCCAAACTGAATTCAAAAGTCGTTCGAAAGGAACAAAATATACGATTCCTAAAATACATTCTAATCTGTCTATGAATAAGGTAGTTAGAGACTTTAATATCGTGATGCAGTTTGTTAAGAAGCATGTTTAAAACGAGAGGTCGCGTGTTCGATAGCCGTTGCGGAAAAATGGTAGTGAACCCTCAATTTTTTCCGGTCTGAGAGTGAGTGAGACAAAAATCCTGGTATCTCACTATAGAACAGAACTATTGTGGAAAATGACTATCGTGGGACAGTTGGGGCCATTCATAAACCATGTAGACTGCCATAACTTCATCAACGATATGAACGCAAGTAATATCGAAATTTGCAACAACATAAAAAAATATTGTTTAGTGAATGAAAAGCAATTTTTTATCAGCTTAAAGCCAATAAAACCTCCCAGTAAATATTTTCATGTAAACAACCACCTATTGTATTGTACTGAGATAACTCGTTTCCAGTAACTTCGCATCTCTATAACCCTAATTACCCCAAAACAATAAGCCCATAAAAAGTCCACATCATTCAGCGCTAATTGAACGCAAAAAACTCACGGTTGCCAACAATAAACAAATGACGTGACGTTGTCGGGAGAATTTTCGTGTGGCAACACAAGACTGTTCCCAGGGAGATAACGGGAATAAATCCACCGAGTTCTGTTCTCATTTGTTACTCGACTTTAATGGAACTTTTTTAGAGCCTCTCCACTTTTTCACCGTCATCTTTTCACCTTCTTATTTTAATTGTCTTTGTTCTAAACAGAACTGAGATATCTGTCATAGACATGAAGGAATTGTGCGCTAAATTAAATATTAAAGGGAGCATTAATCGTTTGTGAAAAATAAATTATCCCTTTTAATAAATGACCAATACAGGATCGTTTTTTGATATTTGGAATAAGTTTTTAGAGTACAACAACGCCTTTATGTCAGGAAGGTAAACAACATTTTTTTGTAATATTTAATACGGTTCAAATAATTTATGTTTATCATAATAATAATGTATATCTTTCGTAATGGATAACTCATCAATCTAGTGGTAATAAGTGTGGGCTGTGAATTGTGACACCCTAAGTTCGTATCCCGAGTCTTGAAATCTTATAAGTTTCCCGGGATAAAAATGACATATTCGGGAACACAGACGTGAGCTAGTGCATTACTCCGATATGCTAGCCGTAGTTTTAAGATATTAATTTGAACCATTACGTCCAATCAAATATTAAAATATAATTTTTATCATAATACGAGTAATAATGCCCATCCCACAACTCTGGTTTTGTTTTTTCTTCTTTTCCCGTACAATCCACACTCCTGCGGAACGCTCTCCCAACGGAGATCCGAATGTGCACCACTTGTGATGCGTTTAAGACGAAAGTTCACGACTTGCTTAGAGACAGAATAGCAGAATCTTCACAATCGTTTTATACGAATATTATATAATGTATTATATTTACATATTTTAATATACCAAGGTCTTTGTTTGTTATTTACGCTCCTACCTCTATCATCCTCCTACCATCTCTGCATCACCCTAGGTTCGATTTGTAGATATTTTTTATGAAGTGTAAATAAATGAATAAATAAAAATATTATAATTCTAGTCGGCAGGCTTTACTTTCACAATAATTATATACAATATTTCAAAAAAATATATATCAAACAAATACGAGTATATGCGTGCACAAAATTCAGCAACGTAAAATCAAGTAACAATACGCATACGATCATTAAAAACCCTAGTTTGCAACAAAAACAATTACTCCAAGCGTACCAAATAAAAATACTCGCACCAATGTCACCGCGTCGAATTTAACACGAGGAAAAATGTACATCAACTTTTTATTTTTTTCTTACGCGATACAAAAGTGCCGTTTGGAATTTTTTTATTGCCGCCGAATGATGCACATACTACACGAGCTACTGGCTCGTAGGCCAATAAAAACGAACGACTCTGTCGTAAAAAGGGTTGAATTTATTGATTCGCATTGACGATGACTTGATCGTTCACTGCATGTATAGAATCTATCACAAAACGCCAGTTGTTATGGGTTTTGTATGCTAATAAAAGGTATAAAGCTACATTTATTTCAGTGTTGAGCGTTTTTGTAATTTAGTATAACTTCACGCCTGTATTTTGGGGGTTACTTGTCAATACTCGCCGCGCTTGGAAGGGCGGTTGGCGAGCGCAGGATATAGCGTCTCGCGCTGATGTCGCTGCTGACCGCGTCATCAAATTCTTCGAATACTTCGCCTGTATACTCGAAAGTAGGCATTGGGGAAAGTAGTGTCACAGCTTGCACAGCTTATATCCATCTCAAGATGTGATAGGGAACCTAGCAGCAAACCGGATACAAATTCCAGCCCTGGGTAACTCATTTATGAATTACACAAATATATATTATTAACTTCTAAGTGCAGCAGATCACATGACCTTGAAAAGTAATGTAAATTGCTTTATCGATGTGTATAAAGCGATACCTAATCTTCAACACAATACAAATACTTGCTATATTTCAATCACCTTTAAAACAACACTTAATAATTAATAAACAACCCATCTTAAGTCGACTAATATAGATAATATTATACAGCCATTTTAGATTCACGCGTACAATCTAATTAATTAGCTCTTAATTAGATATTAACCACCCCAACACTTAAGAAACGACTTACATCTCTACGTAAGAACATGCGTGAATATTTTGCTGTACTTCAGGAAATCAAAAAGTACTTCAAACACGTTCCGGTAGATGTCGTTATATCAAAAATAATTCTGGAGTGATTAAATACGATATATTATTAAGTATGAATGAAGGTATGATGAAAATTAAAAGATGAGAGAGGTTAGACGATGCAGGTATGCAGAGATCTACGAATTATTAAAAAACTCAAGAAATAAATACCCATGTAACCAGGTTTTTATATGCAATAAAATATATTTGATCTGGATAGCTGGTCCATCGGTTAAAGAAATGTGTAAGATAAGAATCGATAGAAGTTACATATTACGATTGTAATATTACGGTTAGACCCAAAGGTTACTTATTATTGAAAAAACACATTGTACCCCTGTCAAATGTAATCGATATAATATCGAGTTATGATACTATATACGCAAGTGGGTTTACAAACTAATGGTTTTTATTATGGGCGAATAATAACTTAGTTATAAAATATCTACATTACTATCAAGTGCTTTTGAAATGGCTGCATCTAGTTTTACAGCAAGACTTGGAACGCTTGTCCAGCTTTGTGTTCTTATAAAAAACTGAAGCTAACAATTAGGGTAATGGAAATATAACATGTATTATGTTACCATTCTCACTTAAGGTAATAGACTAAAATTACAAGGCTTGGTTCAAGCCATGCATGTTATCAGCGCGTTATCTCTTTTTTGAGACTGTCTCGCAGATTCACCCTCCACTCCAACTTCTATCAGCCAGAATCAACATGTGATCAAAAAAATCACACCAAGAACCGAACCTTAGCAATTCTCTTATGGTGCAACATTGTGCAACACAATAGCATCAAAACACTATCTACAACTTTTGTTGCTACTTACTTATATCTGTTGAATGTTTCTAATCGCGTCACAACACAGCATCATGTACTAACATTAAATAACATTTTGTTATAGTATATTTGTTATAGTATTATAATAATATCATAATATTATATTGTCATTTTTTTTTAAATATCCCTCAATATCGTTATAATTAAAGCCCTGTGCGTCAAATATTACAAATCAATAATATAAACTATAATTTTTGTTTATTTAGCACGCGCTACATTACAATACTAAAATATGAGTCACAAATTGGTAAAGCGCTATCGAGGGTCGTCAACACCCAGCGTCCCGCGACGGCGCGGCGTGTGTACTAAACAATTTGCATAATATAATGTTATCATCCATATCATGATATTTGGCTCAATGCTACTTTCAGTCACGAGTGCCTATCCTAAAGAATTTATGGTTGCCAAGGGAAAAGAGCCAATTTCGCGTATAGGGTGAATTGAATTATTTTTGTTGTTCACGTGTTCCTATTGGTCTCGCGTGTTTTTTACTCGTATTTATTGTGTGTAGTGGAATGTTCTGTAGGACTACGTAGATATTACTTCGATTGACGGCTTTTGTTGTACGATATACAACCATACAAAAAAAACTATGTATCTATTTATTTTTTGTATTAACGTTCCATACAGTGATTACAAGCCCATAAATCAGGATGAAAGAACTGGTCCCGGAAGGTTGCTTCGACACAAGCTACTTACTATACGTCGAAGTAGCAAACGGTCATGTATGGAGAAGATCAATAATGTATCAAATCTCTAGTCAGAGACTAAAAATAGAGACGAATCCATGATCTATATTACCAGCATGCTATAATAAATTATATATAATATTAATAATGGTAATAATGTGTAATGTGAATAATGGTAATAGTACATAACGTTCACTAAAGATTTAAAAATAATCTTTCGATATTCATAATAACATCTCAATTTTTTTTTTCAAACCTTTTATGCAGGCCTAGAGCCTATTTTATTTATATTTGTCTTCATAAATTGTCAATTACAATCCAACGTGCCCATAGACCAAGATCCTAAATCTGCTTTGTGCAATATTCGCTCGCATCACTTGAACATTCAAAGAGCTTAAGGTAAAAAGTCGTCTAACGCGATGTTCCGTAAACACGACGTGAGAATGAAATGTTAGTTCAATTCGCCGAGGGTTATTTTGTAGTAGGAACGGTCTGACGCGTAACCTGATGGTGCTGACGCCATTAAAACGGAATAATGAAACACCTGCGGTTTTCGTCGTCTCACACACGGATCTATAGGAACATGATGCGGTATGGGATCCGCGTTCCGATTTAAATCTTGACTAATGGTAATTAGCTTAAATAAGTGATCATGTACAATGAGAATGTTAATGATTAATCAACTTATTCACTGAGCCAATTTAATTGATTACATAACAACATTTATTTTGGTAATGTCCACTTACGTCTACGAGACGTATTGGGGGTAGTATATTCTACAGTAAGAATATGAAACAACGGGGTGATGCAGGTTTAGTTAGTAAGATTGCTAATTACCAACAAATGAACCCCACTCATTTCGTACCTTCCCTCATTCTGGTTCAGAGGTTGGTGCCAGTAATCGTGCCAGAAAGCACCCACCGTCTATAATTACCGTGCATACGCACAGTGCAGTGATCACTTTCATACATTACACAGATATAGTAGACACCAGGGAAAGTAGTTTAAATCTGGAAGGTCCAGAAAATTACGCACACCAGCTTGGGAAAATTTCTCACAAATCTGTACTGTGACGCTGTCAGGCTGTCTCTTCTTGTGCTAAGTAAGATCTTTGCCATAGGTGAGGCTTCCGCGCGTCTCGGTCCGACGCTTTGTTCCCGGGTGTCTGCACAAAGGGGGCGTTGCACAAATAATTATGTGCATACAATTCTGTGGCTCTTGTTACAAGTGATATAAGTCGAGTTGTACCCTTTTTGAGTTTTTTATATAGAAATGATCAGAAAAAAATTAGCTTTTTTTTGGTCTAACTCACGATTTTCTATCTGCTATAGTTACGGAGATAATTTTGTGTAAAGTGATACAAGTGCTGCTATTTTGGCGAAAATTACGTGAATATTGATATATTTCGAGTTGTAACTCGTTTTTGTAATCGATTAATAGGCAATTATTGTGGCTACTGGTATAAGTAGAATTATAACTATTTTCACATATATATTTTTCAGTGTATTTAACGTGAATATTGATATATCTAGGGTTATATCACTTTGAACCATTTTTGTCCAATATTGACTAGGGTACAACTCGAAATGTACCTGCCAATTCAAATGTGAATTTTTGCTTTTGATGTGCTAAGTGATACATACATTTACTGGTGGCAGGTCTCTCATATGTGAGAGGCCGCCTGGGTAGGTACCACCGCAATGTCTATTTCTCCCGCCAAACAGCAGTGTAAATGCACTGTTGTGTTCCGGTTTGAAGGACATTGTAGCCAGAGTAACTACTGGACATATCGAGACTTAACATCTTATGTCTCAGGATGGCGAGCGCAGTGGAATGCCAAGCATTGCCTTGTAACTCATGGTGTTGTTTGGTATTGCTACTGTCCATGAGCGGTCGTATCGCTTACCATCAGGCGAATGACAGGCTCGTCTCGTCATTCACTGCAATAAAAAAAAAAAAAAAAAAAAAAAAATACATCTCGACATATATCATTCTACAGATTTTTTTATTTTATGTGCAAACGAATACAAATCAAGTTGTATCTAAAACTCAAACAAATTACAATAATATTTTATATCGAATAAGATGTGCTAAGTGAGACAATTGTGCGCGGTAATACATTATTATATTGATTTAAACACAACAAAACCAATAATTCAAATGGCCAAATATATCATACTTTTGTACTATAAATATGATTTATTATAATATTATATTCTATCATCAGATACAATATCCAATGTAAATAATATACGAAAACTAAAATTTTTACCTAGCTGTCAGAAACATTAATTATAATTATTCTATATTTTATTGAAAAATGGCAGTTGTCAAAACGGTATTGGTACATAATTTATATATTTATTTAAAAATTCTTTATTGAACACCACATGCATAAAAAATTACAAATAAAAATTTCATTTATCAATATTATTGCTTCTTTACTTAAATTATCTTTGATTTACAAATGGACAGAAACTCCTTATTCTTTTCCAACTGTTCTGGAATTATTTTTACATGTTTTCTTAATTGTAGTATTTGTATAAGACTCATCTGTGTTATTTCTTAATTTAAAATATTTGTTTCATTTTCGAACTTTTGAGTAAATGACACGATATAATAATATCACTTTGCCCGATCCGGGACCCGAACCCGAGACCTCAGCTCTGTAACCGTACCGTAATACAACTACCGAGGCAATCTAAGATTTTAATAATTGTGTTAAAACTATGCCTTAAGAATTTGTAATTTAATTTTGAATCAAAATTTCATTAATGTTGATTTATTGTAATTGTGTTTATTTTGTAAGATTTTTACATTTTTGTACATTAATATTACATATAAAAAAATTACATACAAAAGTATAAAACAAATAGTTAACCCTTCGGTGGCGAGACTGAAGACCTAAGCCACCGGTGGTTAGGGATCCAAAGTGAGGAACATCCTCACTATGCGTGCCATGTCCAGCAATACTGCCTTTTGGATCTGATTCTTGACCTAACGACCAACAACGGCTTTTGGAGATGTTGGTCTAGGCTCTTTGGTATCAGTCTATGTGCAGAAACAACAATTGGGACAATAATTGTTGAGTCTACATCCCAAATGTCAGTCAACTCGTGGGCCAAATCTAAATATTTAGACAATTTGTGTTTTTCAGCTTTAAAGAGGTTATCGTCATGTGGTATGGTAACATCAACAAGTATTGCTCGGCGCGTCAATCGATCTATTATCGCAACATCAGGCTTATTGGCAGCAATAGTCCTATCTGAGATAACAGATCGATCCCAATACAGCGTTGAATGGCCATTTTCAAGAACTAGTTGGGAAACATACCGGTAATATGGCACTTCAAAAGTCACAATAGTCCATATCGAAGAGCAATTTGATGATGTATGATCTTGGCTACTAGGTTGTGTCTATGCAAGTACTCGCCGTTAGCAAGATACGAATAACCGGAAGTTACATGCCTGATTGACTCGCCAGGACTATGGCATGCCCGACAAAATATGTCGATTGTACCGTCCTTCAGGATGTATTTCCTATAGTTGTTCGTCTTAATAACTTCGTCCATAATTGCAAAGGCAAAACACTCAGTTTCCCCAAAGAGGTAACCAAAACGTAGTCAAGATACAGATTCAGGCCGGTCCACTTCAGGCCCGTGGAGGGCCCGATAGAACGGACCATGCAGCTCTTCACTCTTCCATACTTCCTCGCGATCTTAAACGCTCATCACCAAAGGTTTCCGCCATTTCTCATTCGCCAATGAGAGCTGGGTAAATCCTTTACACACTATAACTACAACACTATGCATATCCACGTCATTGTGATGGAAATACTCCCTTAGATTTCACACCTCGTGATTATGCAGGTCCTTAGCATTAAGAATGCCTCGGCCCTCACATCTCCGCGGGATGCACAACCTCATCACTGACGAACTTTGATGATGCATACGATGTGCAGTTGGTAGAGTCCGGACCTTACGATCCAGGGCGTCCAATTCCGTCTGAGTCCATCTGATTTTGCCAAAAGAGTACATAAGTACAGGCATAACCCAACCGTTAAACGCGCGAATCTTGTTTCCACCTGAATAAAAACAGTTAAGAACTTTTGTCAGGCGGCTAAAGAAACGCTCTTGCATTGAGTGTTTTACGTCTTGCACCCATAATATCTAGACCCTCAGGCATACCCATATATTTGTAGGTTTGTGTCTGCGAAAGGGATCTGAGTCTTACAGTCTCTGAGACATGTATGTCATCAGAGACCGCAACCTCGCCTCGCTTGACATGGATAACCGCACCATTATCTACACCAAACTCCATATTGATTGAGTTGCTAAATCATTCAGTTATTTTTGACCAAAGTTGTTTTATTGTTATTATTTATTATCAACAGTTAAGGGACTTTTATACTATCCAATAATACATGGCAGACTCATCGTACCTTTACAACATCATCGCAACATCGCAACAACAAAGTTGATTATTGAATAATATTAAACTTGTATCTATTTACACAATACATAAGCATTTTAACGAGAGATATAACTTGACTTGTATCATTTAACACATATTTTCAATAGACTTGAATATTAGCAAACAGATACTATTCAAGTAATTTATGAAAATAGGGGGTTGCTGATTAAAAAAACATAAGCTTGCGGATTATACCTTTATCTTTTGTTTGAGCAACATTATGGTAGGAATTCATACAAATTATTTATTACATTTTGTAAACTTTTGTATATTAGTTTACACGAAAGCACTTTAAACAAAGTATTTAGGTGCGCAGTAATATAATTATACTTATATCATTTATCACAACATTTTTGCACATGTTACTCATTAGCCGAGGTATATCTCACAGGTTTCTCGTGAATTTCTTTTAAAACATAATATTTATCAAAAAAACTAAAACGCACAATGAAAGAAAACAGTTTTACCCACAAAATAAGGTATTCAAGTTTAATCTAGCACATTTAGTTTACGAGCGAGAATTTTTTAAATCTTGTTTTTGCTCTCCTGTAAAATGATGATTTTCGACTTGTATCACTCATCACAAGAGCCACAGAATTATTTCCTAAGCGTTTGTTCATAGTTTTATCTCGCGGTGGGGCGCTGTTTTTCTCTATTCATGCTCTTTCTTTGTTGAATTTTTCATACCGTCGGTGTGTATTGGATTTTTGTATAATTATTTTTGAATTATGTAAAGCGAGATGTTTTGTCGTAATATTAGAAAATGTTTGTAAGATTATGTTTTATAACTATTTATTTATGTTTTAAATTTCAGTGTTAATAACATTGTTATAGTCTATCTAAACTAACAAGTTCCATTTGACGTTTCATACTTTTAACGTAAATAACTTTGTGCAGACGTAACCCACACAATTTCAATAACACTTTCCGTAAATCCATGGAATTATGAAGCTATTCTTATTTTATCACTAGATATACAAACCATAATCACTAAATTTAAAAAAAAATGTGTGTGTGTATTAGTGTACACACGTAAGAAGTGAAACTTCTTTATGACATCATTTTTCGAAAAATGATCTACTATTTACAAATTTACAGAATTGGTAAAATAAAGCTAAATTAAATAAAGTTTAAGTTTAGGAGGGGGGAAATTTTTGAGGGAATTTGGGATTTCTATCGGGGCCAATTTGTAGCCCTCACCGAGACGGTTCCGAGGATACCAAGCTCGGTGGGTCCACGACCTTTATTGGCCGAGATAGGTTTAGGGGGGGTGAGGTAAAAATTTTAGGTGGGGGTAGGGGCGGGGGGGGGGTGTTTAGGTTTCGTGGGGGGGCTATTGGGCACCTTAAAATATTTTTGGGTGGGGAAAGTTGTGGAGGGGGAATTCGGGAATTCTGTTGGGGCAGGATTGTAGCCCTCACCGAGCCGGTTCCAATGAACCCAAGGTCGGTGGGTCTACGATGGATAATGCCGGAGATATGAGTAGGGGGGGTGAGGTAAAATTTTTAGGGTGGGGGTAAGCGGGGGGGGGAGGTTTCGTGGGGAGGCTATTGGGCACTGTTTTGGATTTAGGGTGGGGGAAGGCCAGAGGGGGGGTAAGGATCAAATTACAAAAAAGTGGGTGGGACTTAAAATTTTGGGTGGGGTTTGGAAACGGTTGGGGGTGTGGCTTACTGAAGTGGGTACTAATTTACTAAATAAAAAAAGATGGCGCGTAACGGAAGAATGTGACGCGAACGCTAAATTTTTTCCAACCCCGATAAAGAAGTTTCACTTCAACTAGAATTCTTTAAATAAAGCAAAATAACCATTTTAAACAACATATTTTTTTTCTAGACGTCATTACAAAGTCACCTCGTTAGGTCTTTTACCGGTAGAGTCGAGACTATTCAAATGCATTTGTATACGCATAATCGGTAAAAATATTTAAATAATCGAGCAGATATAAAACAATTGTTTTTTAATTTTTAAAAATACTGAACTTTCAGCTAATAATTGGTATGCTGTCAACGAACATACATCAATAAATAGTGAAATAATAATATTAATATGAATTAAATTATCATTAATTAATAGATTTGGATATTACAATGGAAATGAAGGCAGTATTGTAGGATACGCCACACATAGTGAGGAGGTTCCTCACTTTGGAGTATATGTATTGTATTGTATGTATGTATCATGTGTTCATAAGCATGTGCGTGATGTGGACTGGACTCAAAAAATGTCTGCACCCGGGTGAAGCCGGGCCGGGCCGCTAGTAATAGATAAATCACTCCTTTTGTTCCTAAATAGTAAAGTGACATGCAATTGTTGATGTCTCATTAGAATAAAAATGTTCATGAAAAAATAAACGAGATGATGTAAACTGAAAATATAAACTGTAATCGATTAAGAAATACAAACAAATATTATCGATATCTCTAAATAATCGGATATTGTAAGAACCGATTTATTTGACAGCATCCCTATTTCCCAATGTCAAATGGAACTTCTTAGTTTAGATAGACTATAGGTACTTTTAGTTTTAATATAAAATAGGCAAGTTGGCTAAATGCTCGTTCAGAGGTCATAACGTACGTTGAATTAGATAAAGTAATTACACAATAATATAAAAAAAAAACAAATTACATGTTAATTTGAAGTAATTAATCAATTGTTTACATCCCATATACAGCTGGAAATGGCTCAGTACGATATGAGAGCAGACTCAAATCATTATCTACCCTCTGATGTCATATAGGTAAGTGAACAAATTCACCGCCATCACACATAGCTTCCAGTTTTGTATTAAAGTCCACATTAGTTTAATATAATGCCTAAAAGTATTTTAATATTATTAATGAGCTACATTGTCACCTGTAAGTCACAGGGTTAATAACATACTTCTAGATGTCATAGAAAATGTGTGGTACCCTTCACAATATTAGGTCTTACATAACTTCTAAGTATTTGAATTGTGGAGATGACGTATTCTGGGAAAGTGATATATTCCAAGTCTCTCGCAAAGCTTTGACATAAATAACTGAATGTGGGATATAAGGAAGTTATAATTTAGGTATTGATAGTCAATCACCACGCACTATAACGGTGAAGGATAACATCGTGAAGAAACCTGCATACCAGAGCGATTTGTAAGGATTTGTGCGGGATGGCGGATTTTACATACCATAGATTGGTATTCCTAGCCAGCGTGGTGGACTATATGGCGTAATCCCTCTCAATCGTACTCTCGATTGTAGAGGAGGCTCGTGCCCTGCAATGGGACGTATATGGGCTGATACAGTGCAGTTACGATGAATGACGCCACAAACTGGTCTTTTATAAATAGCTAAACTACAACGTAGCCATGCTATGAACGTATTAAGAGATATTCTTTATTTAATTTACAATGGGACGTTACTAGCCGGTAGCAGAATGGTATAGGAAAATAACCATTAAAAATATATATATTTTTTATCTTGTAACCCTTCCTTATTCTTCCGTACTAGCTTAAACTCTAGGCTAATTACAATTGATATACAATATTTTCATAACGATTTTTTATGTAATATTTGTATTGAAATTATGCTCCCCTCCTAGCTTTACTCCAAACAATATCCTAATTGGAAACCGAAGCTAAGACTACCTTATGAACAAAGTTGCCACAAATTCAGATCCAACAAAATTAGTCTTAATATTTAATTCAAAAGATTCCAAGTTATAAAACGGTCAGGATTTGTGTAAAAGGAGCTGCTCTTCTTACATCCCTTACGTTTTGACATTGACACAGACCACAATTAACTATACCCTCACACTTCACGTTCTCAGCACCGTAAGTGCCTTGCCGTGGTGTCACACCGTTGTGTAACAAGATTTTTACAATATTATTAGTTTTTAATAAGCCATATTGGATTGGTTGTGTCTGAGGTTCTCGAGGTTTGAAACTTGGATTAATATAATGCAAGGAATGAAAATAGCTACGCGATCGGTGGTAAAACACAAGTACCTCTCTAGCCATACATAATTTGCGTAATGCGCTCGTCTTCCTAATCGTGCTATACTTTGCAAATATAATGTCTGACGTGTTTCAAGACTAGTGAACTAAATACGAGATCCGTTTAATTCCGACACTCTATTTGATAAGGTCGGTAAAAAGGTTGAGAATTTTACAATTTGAAAACTATTTATACTACGTCTCATTGTAAGATACCGTTCTACTGCTTGTAAATGGTGGCATCCGCGCAAATAACAACCTTCACCCACAAATTTCATAATGCAAAATAGGTCATAGTAACCCTTATGTCTTGCCAGTTGAAGAAACATAATATCATTTTCAAAAAGAAATCACCCGTACAAAACCTCACCCAGCCACTACTTACTATATTAAAACTGTGCATAAAAAATAAGATAAAATATTAGAGATGGACCTGTCCAAACAAACGCGTAACAGGATAGAGTCTCGGCTTCCCGCTGTTAATAAAGAAAAGAGGGTTACGCGTCGGTGTAATAAGGCACCTTCATAAGTCGGGCGTAACTCCTGAGCGCTGTCGGGCCGCATTGTGCTCCCGTATTAACGACGAACGCACAAAAGACTACGCTCGTATATCAAACTAACGTCACTCCAATGTCTTCCTTCCTTACAGTTACAGTTCCCGGGCCGCAAGAAATGGCCTTTTTTTATTGAGCATTTAGTAGACTAAAATTATAGCACGTAAAATTCATGCGTCGGAATCGAGCGGCCTAGTGAGCCTAAATTTCACCCACTACGGCTTTCGTTACATATAATTCTTCGAAGGGCCGGTACTTTATCTTTCCGTGTACCAACTCAATAGATTTTATTTTCTATGTTATCCTATAATACAAATATCCGCGATTCATGACTATTATTCCCATTGTCTGCTCTGAATGGGATACCCTTTATTCCATCGTTATATATTTTATGAAGCACGCTCACGAGCTTAAGCTTTTTATAAACGTTAGATAGATTTTTTTGGTATAACACAATATCTTTTGTTATCACTGATGTTCGCGAGCGGTGAAGAATAATGAAATTCAACAATATTCTTACACAAACTGGGGTGTAAGTGCTCGTAATTCCTGTTCGAGATGAGATATGAATGTTATTTCAAGCTTAGATGTAAAGGACGGGTTTTCGGATAATGCGTTTGGGTTGACATAGTATTGCCAAGACCGGGGTATTCTCCAGTCTAGCTCAGTAGTAGCAGCTGAAGATAGTGCTTCGTGAAATATATTAGAAGAAAAAATCCTTCTTTTATTTTCAATATCGCTCTTTACTCGGTAACTCGAAAAAGGAGCATTAAAAGCACATAACACAATCATGTAGAGCTATAACAATTAAAGCATAATTAGGGCATAAAAATATGTATCCATAATATTATGATCGAACCCGTAATTTTTTTGATACAACCCCAGTCAGCCTTCCAGTGGGAATTGGCAGCCTCTTTAACCATTCCATTAATATTTGATTGCCTAATTATTATGGACGATTATCGGTTATTTTACAATCTGAGGCGCCAACGAAAGAAAAAAAAAGTGAATCTGTTTAAATTTCTTTAAACCCTAGTTTAATGTATAAAGAGAGATACCGAACCTCTATTAATAATACATTGTTAACTACTATTTGAAATAACATATTCCAATTACACCCAGCAGTTCCTTGGAGCATATACTAATAATTCCAATAACCAAGACGAAATTAGAAGCAAACACTTGGTGGCATACATAGCCTCTGTCAAAGCCCCGATAAATTCAATAATTAGACCCGTAATTGCTAAGTGAAGAGCTAAGATCGCTCATTGCTGTGAGATATTACTTCTGAAGGGCGTTGCCCTAGCGAATCACCAACATCTAATTTAACCTTTATTACTCTTACAATAAGGTATCGGATTTATTTTATCAAAATCAACTTAGAAAATAGAATATTACTAGGAATATAGTACGTGATATTTATATACGTCTCTCTCTTCAGCCGCAGAAAGTCCACTGCTGAACATAGGACTCCCCCATGGATCGCCACAATCTGTTGGAAGCGGCCTGCATCCAGCGAGTTTCTGTGACCTCAACCAGGTCGTCCGTCCTTCTGGTGATGGCTTTATTTATATACTTTATTTATATGTTATTTTATTTATATTTATGATCTCATTAACCTAGTAGCAAGGTTAGATAGTAGGATTGCAGGATGGTGCCCTAGATGTTAAGGTCATTTCAGATCCACTTTGTGTGAATTTTAATAATAAAAAAGGCATGCGAGTAAACGTCTAACCGAATCTAGAGATACAAAATATTGTCAACGATAATTGCGTAGAATACGTAAGGAATCTAAATAGGTGTTGACGAGCATCGAAAAATGAGTATGTTTTTTTTTATTTATGCTCAATTATTTTTAAAACCCACTTCCACAATATGTAATAACTAAAGAACAATTATTAATTGAGACTCCGAAAAAGTTTAATACGCGATCGAAACAAAGTTCGTAAAAGTCGTTCGGTTCATACGCAGTGCGTGCCAATAAATCATCAACGTCAGCATACAAAATACGCCTATAAGTTAAACAATTTCGTCAAAAAGACAACAGAAGCGCAATTGTTATCCGTCTACTCTGGAAATATTTATTCTCCCCGGGGCGAAGTTCGCTGTAAGTTCGCTAATGACTTCTTTCTCGAAGAAACTTCGGTGCTGCTTGAAAGGTTTTTCCTATCTGTTTAAACAACAGGCGGGTGCTTCGTTGACGCCAAATTTTACGCTAACCGTTTATTTTTATGCCCGTTTTCTAATCTGTCATTGAGTGGAAACTCCCGACTTTAAAGCTAGAAAGTTTTTGTTTGCGAAAGCATAATGTTGACAAAACGTAGTGATCAAATGTTTTTATCACTATAATATATTTCAGAAATATTGGCATATTAATAAATCTCTGTAAATTCTCGTAAAAATTTTCAAAGCGTCCTGTTGGAAATTACTCGCATCAAGGGACTTCTTGCACCCTTTATTATATAATCCTTCCACCATTTCGGTGTATTCGGACGCTGTGTTAGTACGTGACTTGAACTGTATTGAACAACTTCCCGAAAAAACGAAGGAGTTCATTATAAGCTAAAATTGCATTGTGCAATCCTATTTTTATTATAATTTTCCCCATTATTGGACGGTTAATCAAACTTTTTTATTTATTTTTTTATTCTTACACAAAAATGTTTTATAATAAAAATGTCCTCTATTTTTACTAACATTTTCGCCATATTAGGCGGTTAATCAAGCCTTTTACATCTGTAAATTATTATGGAAATCAGCAACCTTAATTCCATTACGTCATATAGTTATCCAAGCCACATTGAGTGGCGCTGCACAACGCATAAAATTGAGCGCAAAAATGCGGTTTTCATACATTTTGTATGAGGACGCATCAGGCCGCAAAGCAACTCACTGACGGATAGTTTATCAGGCTTGTAAGGAATAAATTCACAAATTCAAACAGCCTGGCTGCTATCGTACTGAGATACTCGCTAGTGGACAAATTACTATTATAATTCAAAGCTATTTCACTTCACTGAAATTCTTAAAATTTAGGGGAGCTCTGAGTTGCTTTAAGGGCTTTCTTAAATGATCCTTATTTTTGTGGGCCTTAGTGGATTTAGTCACAATGGAATCTATTTTGCATTTATATGTTGGTACCCATATATCTCACATATATTAATATTTTCGATGGCAATGAAATAACGAATTAATATTGTCAAAACAATTAAAACTAACTATTATGCAGTCTTAAAATCTAATAAATAAGAATATCTAAAAGTCTATTAACAGAAAAGCATTATCGCAAAGTCCGACGATAAACCAATCATGGACAACATTAATATAAAAAAGTTAATCTCTAAACAAAATGCTATTACTTAAATTACAAAAAATCACTTTAGCCCCTAAAGGATAACTTGAAGATAAATTATTATAGATTATGTACTATTCTTAATGGGTTTTTCGGCGGAAATATTATTGGAACTAACTCGGCTGACATTTTTTGCAACATTATATTGAATCTGAATGACTACGGGTTTAGCGTAGGATTAATTAACAAACCAATTGTAACGTGCGATTGTATTTATTTATTCAAACGACATATTAAACCCCACTTTTATTTGTATATGTTTTTCTTAATTAAAATGTTATGTTATATCAATAACTCCGGGTATTAACAACGTACTTACCTCTACATGGGCCTAATTGTGGTTAACTTCATTTAAAGAATGTTTAATATCCGAGATAGATTTGACTTAAAAACTGTAAATGAAAAAACAAAACATATCAAAAACCACCTAGACGCTCAGTTCCAATGCAAAGAGTTTCTCCTCGTCTTGTTCTAATATCATCATCATCATCATCATCATCATCATCATCATCATCATCATTATTATCATCATCAGCCCCTCTGCGCCCAATGCTGGACATAGGCCGCTCCCACAGCATACCACGTAAGTAGTAACACCTTAGAGACACTGGAGGTGGCCTGCGATTTCTATCAAAAGACTGCCCAATAGTGTCAATAGTCTATTCATCCTCCGACCAACATTGGGCAAGCGACGTGTAATACCCAAGTTTCCAAAATACGCCCTGAGAAATCTATATACCTGGTTTACACAAGAAAACTTTAATTGGCCTAAGCTTTTGTCTTAAAAACACAGACAGCCCACATCTGCAGATAAGTCGCAGTTGCTACAAGAAAAATCCTCGTGATAAGCAAAGCATACGGGCTCAAACAGTAGGCCAAGTTTCCGTGCAACTCCGCTGAACTCAGCAGCAAAGATCAGTCAGTCGTACTTTGATAAACTACCTTTTGTGTTCCTTTGTACCTCATGACGATATTCCTGCCGCACAATGCCCGACATCGTACTGAAATACGGGCTTCAAGAAATTTTCATACGATACATTTTTGACTGGATATGTGTGGAAATCTTGTGTTATTTTTTAGTTAATTAAAATGATCCACCAAAAGCATATTATTTTTAGATTAAGTAGTACTTATATTAATATTTTAATGTATGTGCCCATTATAGGCAGGCATACACAGCTTTGGCCAAAATAAACAATGGTTCTATTGCTTAATTATGTGGTAATTTTAAACAATGATAACTAAAAATTATGATGCTGTTTTATATTTTTTTTGTGTTGCTCAGTTTTGTATTGTGCTGCTAATTGGGGTTAGTTTGTAGACATAACATAATATTATACTTTCTATTTTAATTCACTTGTATTTCATTAAAGTATTTAGGGAGAGAAATGTATATACAATTTTAATTTTTATTTAAGTAGCGGTAGCCTTATTGGCAGAAAACTTTACTGCCGAATAAAGGTAGGTGAAGAATTATCAAATTCATGATTTTTTCATAGTTACATCAGTATTCTTAGTCAATCATCATCGACATTCATCGCCCGCTTTTAGGACGAAGAAAAATAATACGGCAAAAAAAGCGTGTAAGCTTCTACAACAGATTAATATCTCCACACAAATTCAAAGTCTTACAACAATACCAATGTCAAAAGTAATAGATATTATGCTTCTCTGAATTTTAATTAATGGAATTAATCTTTACACTGACTTCAAAGGTTTTATTAAATTGTTATCTATATCTAAAATGTCTTGATTATAGTTTTCGTTGTAAAACAGTTTAATTAGTTTGAAAAATTAATATGAAATTGTATTGCATAATTGAGATGCGGATGGGCGGAGGCGAGAGGCGACGATATCGTCCCGTGAATACTTCAAAGAGTGCTTAATTAGTATTTCAAGAAGGTAATGAGCTGAGTCGACTGGTCGGACGCGCATCCTTGTTCAGAAAAAAGTGTACCAGCTTTTTACGGCAACATACCAACAGCATTACCTATACTACATTTACTTAATAGAACTGTAACAATATACTTAGTATACAATAGATTCAGTATTATCTTGAAAGATGGTTTAAAAATCGTGAAAGGAAAATGCGCAATTTCCCCTCAAAAACGATAATTACCCATCACAAATACTAAATTTTTGTGTTTCTAAACTGACTTGCTGAACATGTAAACTAACTTGCTTGTATTTATCGTTATTCACGTATATAAATACAATTTTATGAATACTACGTTAGTTGATTACCAGTTAAATTACTTTAATATTTGCGATTAATTTAAATCGGAGGTTAACAATATACTACATAGCGGAATATTTAGAAGTTTTACTGCTATTCAGTTAATATACCGGGTATATCAAGACTGCTACCGAAAACGAAGACAGGTGGTAGTTTTAGTTGTTACAGACACGATGAAAATAAAAATTTCACCAAAACAGCGACAGATATATTTTTAGAATTTTTTTAAAAATCATCTTGTTTGGGTGATAAATACCCAGATTTTGCGAAAATAATAATTTAAACCCTTACGTACCATTGAGTGTTTAAAAATAAAGAGGTCTACATCAGTATTTTAGGAAAACTATGTATTTATCACCCAAATACGACAATAAGTAAAAAAATACAAAAAAACGTTGTCGATTTTTTTTTTGCGAAATTTTTACTTGCATTGCGTCTGAAATCACTAATACTACCACCTGGCTTCGTTTTCGGTCGCGGTCTTGATATACCCTGTATGTAACCATAATGTAGGTAAGTTTTGTTCTATTGATGTGCGCCATATTATAACTTTATAGTGTATGAAAGTTTGGGTGTGGTATGTTTTTTTTATTCAATAGCTCTTACAAACGAGCAAAGAGATAACCTAAGGGTAAGTGATCAGTGCCACCCATGTAAGTCCACAACACTTGAATAATATATGTTTTCTGACACATCATACTGGGAGAGGTGCGGAAGAAAAAAGGAGCAGAGGGAAGGGCCATCCGGCAATCTCATCGAACGAAACACGAACTTGTCACTTTACGTCCCTTTGTTGTTAGACAGTGGTACCGCCCAAGACGAGCCTACCCATTCATACGAGTCATGACTGACAACAGCGTGGCTCCAGGACTTCCAAAAAAGTTTCCATTAGGTCGAACTGAGATGATTGTATAAGAGTATTTAATATTCTATTTTACTTTTTAGCTTATACAATGTCATTAGAAATGGTCTGCTTTCGGTCCTACTACTTCTTTCTGTTTAAGACCTTTTCCTAATCGTTGATTTAGATTGCAAAATCGTCTCCCCATCGTTTATGTGGCCTATTTTCGACGTTCTGTGTTGACGATCCCGTAGTTATTGAAGCTTAATACATTAATCGCTTAAGTTACTTGGCATGGAAACCTCAACAGTTATATAAAAGACTTCACCTTCAATCATCATTTTTAAAAAGTCCGAGACTAGATTTTTTACAAACTGCAAATGCCAAGCGCAAACTTTGTACCGCTGAAAACCGAAATAAATATTTGCAAAATATTAACTCTATTTGCAGAATTATAGCAAAAATAATTAATTAAATCCGGAACGGTGTGTTTGCGAATTACTTCAACGTTAAAATTACTAAAATCAATCGACATTTGAACACATTAATCACTATGTTGACGTTAATAAGAACTAATGTTGGATGCCAGCGATCTATCATCGGGCTAATAACGCTATGATCTGTCAAACGCGCCAATAGATTTCACTGGAATTGTTAATTACTAATCGTTTAGCATTTGCATAGGTTTTCAACCTATATTAATATGCTATGGCCATTTGAATAAACAGTTTGTTTATTCGCTAATTAAAATAAATATACATTTGTATGATCAATGTAAATAGAACAGTTTGGAGATTTAATTAATGGAAATATAGAAATGTTGTTATGAGATTTTTTTATGGCACTAGGAAGTAATCTCCGATATATTATACTGTACACCCTTTGGTGAATGGAAAAAGTGAGAAATTAAGACGACAGATGTAAAGATTAGTTGTTAGCCTTTGGCAATCCTACTGTCCGAACGAAACGCCGTAGTATAAATCTTACTCCACATTGGTGCTTAATAATTTTCACAAACTGATGTATGTGCAACTTCTGTAAAGACAAAAACATACATATATACACACGCTCAAAGGGTAGGTAGAGTTTTCATACCACTGAAACCCGACCTAGGACCTCACGGTTCACAGCCAAAACCAAAATGGCGACTGTCAATGAATAGCAAAACCAATGACAAAGGTAATAGTCAATACATAAAACGATTTAAAAACACGAGCGGTGAATAAATAATAATTCCCTAAAGGCCCTACAAATACTATAGAAGTTTTTATACCGGAGTATCAGACACGCGGGAAATCTGAGCGAGAAGGAAGATAATGCAATTGCGTGGAAAGGACAAAGATAGATAAATAAATTGTGGTACAGTACTTTTGTCTACAAACGTCTTGTTCATAGTATACCCCTCTGATAATATATATACACACATATCTCAACAGTCAACACTGATAAAATTTATATCTCTTTCTCTCTCTACTGCCTCAGGAAGTCCACTGCTGAACATAAGCCTTCCCCAAGGATCACCACATTGACATGTAGAAAGCGACCTGCATCCGGCGACTTCCTACAACTTTGGCAATTAACATCGATCTTGTTGAACTCTCTGCAATGTATTGAGTGCTTGGACGACGAACGCTAATGAATAATCATTAAGGTGAAATGGGCAATTTCTCTTAGGTCGTAATTTCCGTCAAAATATGGATAATAAACATCTATGCTAAGTAATTATTAAAATTAACATAATCCTGGGTTAAAGCCGTTTTCGCATGGCACAATGTCTCTGGTTTATCAATGTGACATAATAATTTTATAGTGAATTTGTGTAAGCTCGGTATAAACACGGATATATTGTAGGATAAACTAAAATTGACTGGAAACATTGTTTAATAACCAAAATCTTAGGTTATGTAGTATTTAGTAAACCTTGGACCTTTACTGAGCCACACGCATAAAAAACGTCAAAATCGGTTTAAATACTTAGATGCGAACATACAAAAACACTGCCGAATGAAGTAAATTAATCCATTTTTTAAAAGTCGGCTCAATAATTTCAGTAGACTGTCATTAAACGTACAGCCTACGTGTTGGTTCTAAAAGCATGCAGTTTTACCACTGCCAGCAAATTGATGAAAGTTATTTGTTTTCGAAAAAGTTCACGTGTTCCGTGGGTAATCGTACGGGAAACATAAAAATATTGCTTAATTATAGAGCCGTGGCAAATTGTATTCAGAAAATATTTACAATTTCTTCAAGAGATGAATTTGTCGGCGTCGTTATGCGCCATTTAAAAAAACATGCAGGTGTTTAAAATGAGTTCTAGTCACGATAGCTTAATAATGAGGCTCAAATTAAATAAATAGGGACAGCGGTATTTATTCAGCTGTAATAGTATTTGGCAAGCGCGGTGTCGAATGTCCACCAGCAAGATGGATGGACCACCTAAACTTCGCCAGGTTGTGGGAAGTCAGTCGTCGCAGGTCGCTTTGCAATTTTTTTTATATTGCTTAAAAAAACAAATAAAATATTCTCCATTCTCCATTTTTATATACTTTTTAATAAACAATGATAATTATCTAAAGACCAGATTTTACTAGTAGGTACCAGTACCTAGTACCAGTACCAGATTTATTAGTTACGATTTTCAGTATTTTTCTGGGCAATGTTTATTTATTTGTAAACAAATTAGAAAACACTATACTTGATAGATACCCACAATAATTTTAAGATTCCTTTTAAATTTACTATACTCGTATCTATGATGTCTCTCTGATATTTTATTATATAAATATAATAAACATACAGACGGAATCGCGGGTATCGGCTAATTCACAAATTATTATATTACAATTAGTAAGCCACTTTCAAACCGGATAAGTAAGCTGTTATTAACTATTATTATTTAAGTGGCCAACTTTTACATTTACTTTATAACAGTTAATTATTTCTTAGGTGCTAAAGTTTCTTCAGCCAAAAAGCTATAATTTACACAAGTAATTTTATTTAAGCACCTATTTTATTAGCGTAGACTGAAATTTTGAATATGTATACATCATAAACACACGCTTTTTCCCAGAAGAGGTAAACAGAGATGCTACCAGGACCCCACGTTTCGCTTTGTGTTTTCCTTTCCACGATTTGATAAGAGGGCGAGCCTATTACCATATCGGGCACAAATTTCTGACTCCAGGCTCGTAATTAATAAAAAAACAAATATCCAGACCCGACCCAGGAATCGAACCCGAGACCTCAGCCTTGTAATCGTACGGTAGTACACCTGCGCCACCGAGACAGTCGAGTTTTGGACCTCGATTCAATTTCTACTTAAGGTAAAAATGTATTAAGAGACAGAATAGCTGACTGAAAAAAGCTACTTCTACAAAACAGCACTGGATTAGAATGTTGATATCTTCATTTTCAGCATCAGAAAGTTTCAACTCCTCTCAAATCAAGGATGGTACTCGAATTGATACAGAATATATTATAAGAATGTAGTTAGTAGATGGCTAGTTGTAGAACTTTCATACGGAGTGAATATTCATCAACTCCAATAGCCGCATTTACTCCCAGTTTACACTATCAGGAAAATTAGACCTAAATATGTCAATAGAATATCCAATATCCCAAATACTGATGCCACAAATAGTAATTTTGCATTTGCTAAACTAAAAACAAATATATATGCTGAATCACATACAAACACTGACGCCTTCTTCCCGGAAAGGGTAGGCAGAGTTTCTGCTGGTACCAGGACACCCACTTTTCACCTTGTGAATTCCGTCCCACGAAGTGATAGGGGGCGAGCCTATCACCATATCGGGTACAAAAACCTGACTCCGTACTGATAATGAATAGAAACATCCAATATTAATTTGCCCGACCCGGGACTCTAGCCCGAAACCTCAGCATTGTAACCGTACCGTAGTACAACTACGCCACCGAGGCAGTCAGAATGCTGAATCATCACTGCATTTAAACCCCGGCTAATATTTTAGTGGGTCGCGTTCACATTCATAAAAGCTTAACGATTAATACATTAATTAATTTAAAATGTATTTGAACAAACATATTTGTGTTCTTTACATAATTGAATGCATCACCCCGGTGGACTATCAAAAAGTTTATTGCAGTGCTAATAGTTTCAACTTTAATATTCTTTCGACTGCCTCGGTAGCGTAGTTGTACTACGGTACGGTTACAAAGCTGAGGTCTCGGGTTCGAATCCCGGGTCGGGCAAAGTGATATTGGAATTTTCTATTCATTATCAGCCCGGAGTCAGGAATTTGTGCCCGATATGGCGATAGGCTCGCCCCCTAACACATCGTGGGACGGAACATTCAAGGCGAAATGTGGGTGTCCTAGTGGCGCCTCTGCCTACCCCTTCGGGGATAAAGGTTTTATGTATGTATGTATGTTAATATTCTTCTATCGTGCTTCAACACTAAGCAAAGTCGTTCTCGTAAAATTTTCACTCAGGGACATTATTTAAATCACCGCTGGCATAGTGTGATAAGGCTATAAGCAATAATAAAAACACATTTTTTATTTACACGCTTGTGAAGTATAGTACTAAAGAGTCCTAGGAGTTTATGAATATAAAAGCAGCCGACGATTTAATGCTAATTTATACAAGCCAAAATATTTTACATACATACATAAACTCACGCCTTCATCCCAGAAGGGGAAGCAGAGGCGCCACCAGGACACCCACATTTCACCTTGTGTGTTCCGTCCCGTGATTTGATAGGGGGTGATCCTACCGCCATATTGGACACAAATTCCTGACTCCGGGCTGATAATGTATAGAAAAACTCAATATCACTTTGCCCGACCCGGGATTCGAACCCGAGACCTCATCTTATTTAAACATAATGTTTATGATAATATATGAATAATCGTTCCTAGTATATGCATGTCAAATGTAAACATCGGTTAGACTTCGATAAAAGTTTTAATAGATCCCCATTAAACTTAAAAATATAGATAGACGATGTATTAAATACGCCACTATTTTGTTATCAATCATATAAAATTAGACAAAATATCACCAACACTGAGAAATAACACCGATATAATAATATGCAGTTTATTCAAAACTAACCTGTTCTATCTAGATAAACGACTAATAGAATGAAACTGCACTCAATTACTCGCGCGTTATATTATGACATAAATAACTAATTAATTCAATATAAATAAACAATTACATTACTGGGTTTAATTAAACGCGGCGTAGTGAGGCTATAAAACAACAAAACTAAATGGAATTGAAGTATAGGGTGTAAAAATATGGTACAAGTGAACGGGTTATCTATCTGAGGCCAGATAGTAATTCAAATTGAAATTTAAGTGGAACATTATTTGTTTCCAACTCCTATTTGTTTTTTTCTTTCTGATTAATTTCGGGTTTAAGACAAAGTTAGTGCCCCTAAGAGACTGGCCGAGCTCCTTAGGTCGGTGCCAATTCTTTGCGTGCCACTGTTGATCCTGGCTGAAGGAGTTGCAGTGGTGAGTGTGTGAGTGGGAAAGTCTCTATGCACAAGAACATCACCATGTAATATAAAAAAAAGAACCCAGTAGAACTTTACATTTATTTACAGATATAAACGTGAACAAGGAGTAATATCTTTTCTTCCTTCTATCCTTAACCCTTTGCTTTTCCCTTCATATTTCAACTCACAACGCATCTACGATCCAAGCATTATAAATGTTCATGGACGGTTGTAGTAATACCCATCATCGGATAAGCCTTTTTTTTCATTTAAAGGTATGAATAAAAAATTCCTATAATCTTTCAATTCATAAAATAAGTAATATTGTTTTTAAATTCATATAGCCTCGTTTTATTTATTACAGCGCGAACAGATTGATTAATTACAAACATGGTCTCGGGAGTGTATTTACCATCCGTATTTAAATTATCATATGGAAAAAACATTGACAATATAATATTTTTTTTATATTTACAGTAAACCGGTAAATTCTCGATCGTCACATTTAATTGTGTCTTTTTTTTTTATTGTGTTAATTGGAAATAATGTATCTTAGTGCAGCTTCCGTCGATACTAAATAGAACTGTTTGGTGTATTTATGTATTCATCATCTCATTTATCAACCAGAATTATGCCACAAACGTAACGTCGGAAACATATTCCTAAACGCTTGGCAGACGAATTTGTGAACGCAAAACCGTAGCCTCCTCACTAGCGATACTGCTGCTTCCCACTAGATCCCATGATTTAACTTCCCGGTAATTTAATGAATATATCACCATCTCATCAGTCCCAAGGTTGATAATCTACCTGAGTAATTTATAATAAGTTTATGTATTTAAAGTATTTTAATATAAAAATATGAACACAAAATGTTCGTACCAAAATCTTGCAAAAAAACCCAGCAGCTTAATTTTAAAAAAATGATCACGTTTACCACAAGCGTTACTTAAATTTATTGTATTTTCAGTAATTATGCCACGTTCAAAATACTGTAGCTTATTCGGAACGAGCAAAAACTGGGTCAAATTGAGTTGCATCGGCTCTGCACAGCACGTAATTATGGTAGAGCAAATATGCAATTAATTTGCGTCGGCGGTTGCAGTAACAAACATACCCGTACTCTAAAACTACGTCTGAGCTCGTTTATATTCTGATACCGTCGGTACTGACATTATCCGACACGGCCCCACCTTGACCTTACCGATAATTAATCAATTCTTAATGTGTCTTTATTATATGAGCTATATTGGTATGTTTTTGAATCGGTAATTTTTTTTCTTTGTATTAATGATTTTTTATAAATAAGCAAATTTGCGATATGAATCAAGATTTAAGTATTTAAATTTTACTCTGAACTTTGTAGGCCCAAGTTTTCTTTCAAGGCTTGATAAACCCCTTTGTATGGGATTTTTGTTAATAAAATATCGCAAACCAATCGCTCGATACTGCAATCTACGCCCCGCATAGCTAGGTGATGTTTAAGCAAAATCACTGACATCCCACCCGCCTCTTTGAGGATAGACTTGAGCTTATGTTTGTATGGAGTGGGTTTTCATGAGCTATAGTACCTGTACTCAATACGAGTTTAGGCGCTTTGTCGTTCAGCACTCTCGCTAAAAAAAATAACAGATAACAGTCCTTCAGCATTACCAAATAATATTCATATAAAAGTATTTATACATTTTCTATAATACGAATGATCTTCACCGTCTCGATGCGTTTAACCAAGTCCAGAGTAGTTAGGGGCTATATTTGTATCTCAAAAATGGGTTAAAATAAGGTTATCAGAAAGAGTTGTTCTTTAAATAATGTATGCCCTTTGAAAAAAGGCAATGCACAGCTAATATAAAATCAGATAAATTTGGGTATTGGCGCATCCCGCCATTCATTGCGTGTTAACAAAACATCAAATCAATAAGATGAAAGGAAAACTAATTGTTTTCGCTTCATATTAAATCCCGTTTATATTCTAGTGTTGCAACAGTTTATTTGTTATTTATAAATCTACTTTATCAACCCACAGCCATATTCCCAAACGAGTTATTAACGTCATAATAGTAATATAAATAATCATTCACACAAATATTAGCAAACTAATGAATGTTCATATTAAATAAATACTATTCAGATAACCAGAAATATGCGGCATTTTGCTTTATAATATTGACGTTATAATATTCATATTTTGATTCGTAGCTTGTAATTACTAGCTGCTGTAAGCTGGGGTTCTAATCATTACTAGAGTTGAAATAAAACTACTTTATTTACGGATTTTATCGATTCTTATGGCAAGATTTGAACGAGTTATTAAACAGTATTAGTAGTAATAGCCGAACAGTTTTGTTCGAGAGTACTAACGTCTTATAGAAAATGTATACCAATTAACAGCATTGCTGTCGTTTTAGGGCCGATTTATACTGTCGTAGATACAACGCGCTACTAATCAGTTTAACAAAGCAAATTTGCCTTTACTTCTATATTGAGCTCAAATTCCAGTCCTGGGGAATTTATGTAAGACTTCTCTATGCGAAAAAATTACATAAATAAATTGTACGAAGACAATAGAGGCCACATTTCCTACAATTCCCAACCTACACATGCTGCTCCTATACCACCGAGTTGGCTATTGAACTCTCACCCAAAATACTTTCAATAACTCTCATGTCACTTTTGATCACGATAAGCCATTCCACTTGACCTGATTTAATCAAAGATTATCACCTAAAACAAACTTACCCATTAATTATATTGATGTCCCAAAGAAAGTTCCAAATCAATGAACAAGAAATCAACTCGATACCAGATTACATTGGCTAATTACTCAGGTAGGTTATACTAATAACGATTCATTTTCACTTAAATATTTAAGTGAAAATGAATTTAATTTGGTTTATATGTTCTCGCATTTAAGTGTGGTTGTGTGGTACTTATATTGAAACCGAAATAATCTAAGACGGTGATGAATTGCAAGCTGTCTCAATACAATAATATAGACTACAGGAACTTTCAGCATGATTTTAATTATAATAACGACTGGTTTTTAGCCTGATATCATCTGTTTTCAGGAGTGGTCCGGTTAATCCACCGTGCTGACGTAAGATTGTTGGGATATTTCACATATATTTCTGAAATTGTTGTGGAGAGCTCGCAGGCATAGTTCACTTTTTTGTAATATAAAATTAAGATACACGTAACTTAGAAAAGGCAATTTCGGATCGTAGTATTCATATGAGGGTTCACCCTCGCCTAAGGGTGCCTCAGTTGCGTCACTCAAGTGAGTTACAACTCCAGATGAATATGAAACCCACATACAGCAATAATGACCGTCCAACAGAAACTTGAAGACGTAGAAAGAGTTAGAAACTGTCACATTCAGATTTGGGAAGTGGTTGCAACGGGCGGCGTGTTAGATGCGCTACGGCGACTGGCGCAGCGCCAAACAATTACTTTGACTCGTCACGGCGTTTCTTACACAGATGGATCTAAAGTGTTTTCTACCTTTCTTGCTTTTTTAACGTTATTATTATAATACTCTTTGTCATTGTGCGCGGGAATTGTCGGATTTTTTGGTACATCTTGTTCTGGTTTTAAAAGTTGGTTAAATATGATATTATACGCTATCATAACTTTATTATAATCATTGCATTGTTATCATTCAAAATAGTTCTTATTTTTGTAACACAAAAAACATACGTATCTGTCTGGAAAAAATTCAGATATGTACTAAACGATCTGTCATACGAATGAAATGCAATTCAGTTAAAGTTTCTCTAGTAAATTCAATACTCTCTGAAGTGAGCTCAAGTTTGAATGTTTCCCCGTGCTGCTTTAAATGTTTGGTAACATTTAAACCACGTCAAAACTACTTCTTAGACAACTAACAAAACATACAGAAGCGACAGGTTATAAAATAACGATGAATCCAAAATGTCTACGCACTACAGAATGTCCATAGCTGAGTTAGTCAAGCCCAACAACCCACTATACAATGTCAGAATCCAAATAAATACAATTAAAAATAGTGCAATTATGTGTAATTATACGCAGTACCATTAAAGTCTGAAGAACTCATATCCCAGATGCTTATCAACAAGATATCGATCTACGACACTCGATCAAGGCTGCAAGGAGAACCTCACGCAACTCTTCGGGTCACCCGGTCAGTTCGCATCATAATAGGCAAATGTATTCGTGAATTATTAGGGTCATTCTATCGTCTTAATGTCGGCTAAGGGCAATGAGCGTGACTTTATAGACGTTAACTGCTGTAATTACTTGGTTTATGATGTTTTTATAGACGTATTAAGTTTTGTTAAGAGACAAACATTATTTAAAAAAAAAAGGTTCTCACAAAAGGTTATAGAATTTCAGAGTATTCATGACAAAGAGTCCGGGACATTGATTTATTCGATAAATGTCGTTATTTTCGTTCTAAAAATAAGTTGTCCCTGAACGATGTAACATATAAATATTAATATTACCTTTCGCGCCAATTAACCAAATAATATTTTGCGAAACTGTTCACATTACATATGTAAGCCAATTATATAAACTCACACATGTAAATTAATATGTTTCGAAATTGCAATTAATATTTTCCACATGCATGTAGCTTATTATAGAATCTCACACATCAAAGTAACTATCTTAGTTCTTCTAAGAAAAAATATCCTTAATAGTAGTTTCAAAAATTTGTTATTTCTTATAGACAAAGAAAATTCTAATACTACACATATAATACTGATTAATACAATAATATGACGTTATTGATCCGATAACGGTGAAGGAAAACATCGTAAGGAAACCGGCATACCATAGCGATGTGTGAGATTTCTATGGTGGGAAAGGTTCGCCAAACCGCGCTAGGCCAGCGTGGTGAACTTTATGGCCAAACACCTCTCAATCGTACTCTCGATTGTGGAGGAAATTCGTGCTTTGTAGTGGGCCGTATATGGGCTGATACAGATCTGGTCATAATGTAAAATATTTGTTATAATACGTTTCGTCGTCCTTTTTATCCTTGTTGAGCTAATCTTTGCAATCATTACATTCTCAAGGGCTCTATAAATATAATGTAATCGGAGACCTATGTTATTATCCAGAGGTCGATTGAATGCAAAAATAACAATCCACATTGACTTGACTTGAATTACGGCATTCCTAAGGTCATTCACTTAAATGTGCGTCCATTTCCATCGCCCCAAGAAACGACCTTAACATCGTGTGTGACCAACAACATCAAACAAAACCAAAGTCACAAAGTCAAACTCATTTATACATTATTTATTTGCACTAAGAATTTGTAACTTTAATACACAGACTTAAGTATTTAGCCGTCATAATTATTCGACAAAGTCAGCTCACATAAATTACCAAGTTTTGCAGACGTGTTTTTATAGTCGGTACAAAATTAGATAATTAAGTGAATAATACAGATTCGTGGATGCTAACGGCTACAAAACGGCTAAGGTTTATTATGTTGGAGCAAAAACTCAACGGATATTAAAACTAAACTCAGTTGGCTTCCTTGTTTTATTTTATTGGCGCTTAAAAAGTTTTTGTGACTGACCCTTGAATTATGACTTGTCCACGCATAGTACTCTGAAAACATCAACTAGATGTATGTGACTTTATGAAAATATAAGGAAAGAATAGCTTTAAAAAGAAGCAACACTACGAATATAATAATACATAACCTGTAAATCATTGCCAGCTCTCAAAATATAGCCTAGATTCAAGAAACCGCAATCAATAAAAAATTAATTCCAGATAAAAACCGCACGAAATCAAAACGAAAAGGGAGATGTAAAAGTGCTTGAAACGGCCAAACGTTGGCTGAACTTTGATCTTCCATACTCTATTTCCTTTTGTCAATCATAGTGGAGTCAGAACAGTAAACAGTAGTTGTTGGTAAAAGCAATTTAGCTTCTATTTCAAAGGCCTATTCGGCACGCCGTGCCAACAAACGTATCACGTCACAACCAACAGAGTAGGCCATTTGCGATTTTCGTCCATGATACAGCTAAAGGTTAATTTGTAGCATCGATGTTTGCGTATCCTGCTGCTTATTATATTAAGTTTAATAATTTTATGAAGTTTTTTTTTTATTGCGATGTATGGCGAGACGGGCATGCCATTCGCCTGATGTTAAACGATACTATCGCTCGTGGACATTAGAAAACCAAACAACACCATGAATTACAAAGCATTGTTCGGCATTACACTATGCTCGCCATCCTGAGGCAAAAGATATTAAGTCTCAATATGTTCTGTAGTTACTTCGGCTACAATGTCCTTCAAACCGGAACACAACAGTGCATTTACACTGCTGTTTGGCGGAAGAAATAGATATTGCGGTGGTGCCTACCCAGGCGGCCTCTCACATAATATGTGAAACTGTCACATGATATTGGCGATATTGATCCTAAAAATTTTAAAGTATATTCCTGAACAAAGATAAAAAGGTTCATTGAATATTTTTTCTATAAACGACTCGGCTCCAATTTAATTTCCAAATATTTTTATTTCACGCCTGTTTAATCTATTCCTTGGCGTCAAACAACCGAATTACATTTTGCTTTTTCTATAATTGCTTCGTTATTATTTTTCCTTCCACCTCCGCGACTCCCTTAAAAGAAAACGTTAACGCATGAAGAAACAAAATACTTTTCCTTTAAATAATAAGTCTCTCAAACAACTTGGCAACCATTCATGAAGCAAGCAGGCGTAGGAATGGTGAAAAGTCCTTCAATAATGGAAATACCTGCATCGATGAGACTTGAAAGGGCCTTGACAAAGACAAAGAAATTGTCTGGCGTGACGCCAGCTCCATTTCCCTTGAAACACCAATTCTACCCACTAACAGGTATGGAGATAGAAGGAAGCGAGCCGATCAAAGATTGGTCTGTTTCAAAACGAGGACAATGCAAAGTTTTGTTGTTCGAACCAATACCGGCTTCCGGAATAAAAATGTAAATTTGTTCAGCTTTCGTGTGGTACCTTGCTCGGTGAAATTTGTGCTTTTCGAATTCTAGACAAGTATTTGAACAATCAGACAGTTCCAATAGCACCCGCTTCTTTGCGCACCAACCGTAATTTGTTGCACTGCAATTTATTTTGTCATTTAGTTACCTTAACCGCGGTTATTTTAGCTTCGTGTTTCGTTTATTCCACTAAGCCACTGCGTATCTATACCTTTTGGCTTTCTGTACATTTTCCGTAGTAACGTTCAATACAATTTTGGCTAAGAATAGAAAATTGGCTTGTTATCTTAACCGTGTTGTTAGTAAGAACGACATTGCTTTTGTTTTGTTAGCATTGAACAAACCTGTAAAATTACATAAATTACAGGCAATGTGAGATTCTACATACGTGCTAGAGTTCCAAACCACAAAATTCCATCCTTGAGTTGGCTTTGAACATTAAGAAGATGTACGACTTACCTAAATCTTCGGCGTCTTCGCTCCATTCACCGGTGCTCTCCACCAGAACTGCGCACATCGCTGCTAAAAGTGCATGTCTAAGCACAGATTTTGCAACACTCCCACTATTTACACGCATCGTGATCAATATTTCAAATGTTTCTTCATGTATAACTTTGGCAACATTCTTTTGTGTTTATATTACTTGAGTAAATCCATTTTTGATTGAACACGATTGTCTTTTTGCAGTTTAAATGTCACTCTGTGTCACCACATTTATAATCTTATCCTATCACTACATCAATCAAGCACATTTTATTTATATTTAAAATTACTGAATACAAAAAAGAGTGTACACAATCTCCGTACATTTCGCCTACATAATTAATTTAAAACATCCTTTCCGTTTGAACATGTCGGTAATCTCTCCAACATAATACGGGTGTTCTTGGTGGTTAGACGCCAGTAGTGCGGTAACACGCACGGCCGACTTTTGGGACGCGGTTAAATATCCCGATGAATTATTCAGTACTCTTTTAGCAACGCTCGCTTCAGGACAGACCACCTGCAACAAAATACAGTCCCTCATTTGTGTTCAAACATTAAGTATATTCAGACAAGTCGTACAAATTGGAAGGGAATTGTTAATCATTTATGGTTTATGTAAAAGAATAAGTAATACTTAAAATACTATAAACTAGCATTGCATGCAGATTTTAGTAGCAAACTATGTTTTAAATTTTCGATGCATTTTGATTCTGACACGAGAGAATAATTCAAACTATAGAGTTGGATAGACTAAGTTCACCGTGTAAGTTTAAGGGAACTGAATGTTTCAAGTGAATTCAAATAATAATTACAGATCATTATAAACATTTCAAGTAGAACTAAGCCATGCTTTAAACATTGTACGAGTATTGTCTATTCAATAGACTCAATTGAGTTAATGAAAAGGACAGCCTCCGTGGTGCAATCAATGAGAAGTGGTATATAAAAACTTCGGTCTGTTATAATTATTTTTTTATTGCAATGAATGGCGAGACGAGCATGCCATTCGCTTGATGGTAAGCGATACTACCGCTCATTGACAGTAGCAAAACCAAACAACACCATGAATTACAAAGCAATGCATTTCACTGGGTTCGCCATCCTGAGACATAAGATGTTAAGTCTCATAATATCCAGTAGTTACTTTGGCTACAATGTTCTTCAAACCAGAACACAACTGCAGTGCATTTACACAGCTGCTTAGTGGAAGAAATAGACATTGCGGTGGTACCTACCCAAACGGCCGCCTACATATGAGAGACCTACAACCAGTGAATACAAAAATTAATAAATGAATAATCGTTCCGGCTCTGCTTTTCTTATACTTAATAAAATTTCTTGCCTTAATACAATTTATAATACTGTTCGGGACCATGTTTACCTTTTTGTTAAATCTAAATTTTATTTACCGCCAAGGTTTCATAAATTAAAACATATGACACATGAAGCTGTACAGCAACTCTCATAAATAATTATGGAAGTGCCGTCATAGTGGCCCTTGTAAGCGTATCGCATTCCGTCTTCAGTCTTTTATAACCCACCAGACCAGATATCTATGTTTAATTTTATACTTTCTTCGGATGTGCCTTGGATTCATTTTCGTGCCAATAATAAGAACGAACTAAAAATAAAAAATCCCGGATTTATCTAAACTATTTTTCCAAGTGTAGGTAATTACCAAAACGTCCGTTTTTAGATTGTGTACCTGCCGTGTCTTTCAGTAGGTCCTAGCCTCCGGAATGACAGAATCAATTTTCGAGGGTCTTGCGTGGGAGGTACTTTGAAAGACGCAAACTAGACTACTTTTATTCCAAAAATAAATCTAGCTTACCTTTTAATCGAAAGTTATTTGGAACAGTGTAAAATGTCATTGAAACAGGGAATAAAATTTCATTCACAATGTGGCTTTTATATCACGCAATAAAAATATTATTTTATGAAAACGGTAAATAAAATGTGCGTTAAAGGTAACGCATTAAGGACCCTATGTGTTTGATGTTAGATTCATTGAAACCAGTACTCAATCTTCAGACAAATAGGTACTATCAATCATGCAATGGAAACCGAAGATTTCAACTAGTGTAAGATATTACGCGATGAATGTTAAATGTATTATCTCGATTGTTCTTGCTCCACTTAGCGTGAGCGTCGTGGCTCACAAATTCCGATGCAGTATTTTGGATTCGCTATACCGCTCTGTGCTCAGACAGCTCGCTCATAAGTTTCAGTACACTGGTATTGACGGACAACTTCACTTCTATTTCAGCTCCTTGCGAATTGAAGATCTGTGCGCTCAAAAGTTAGATGTACATAAGCACCCCGTTCGTTGCATTTCTAAAGGCCCCGCTGAAAAACTGTGATCTAACATTTTTTACAATTTCTCGCTGCAATTCACTACGCTTCCGCCGAGCCACTCTTCTGTTTATTTTAAAAAGGAATTCCTCAAGAAAAATTTAACAAAAGCTTTCAGCGAGCAAATCCTTCACCAAAGCCAACTAAACGAGCCGAAGCGAGTGTTGTCGCGCTAATATAGTTTAGTTGACACGTGCCCTTATTTCCTAGCTTTTAGACGGAGTTCGCTTTGAAAATATTTCTTTCAGATATTTATAATTTATCGGCGAGGAAAGGAACAGAATTCTCATTCTTCGCAAGGTTAGTAGAGCGTGAGACGCGATGAAGCGGTGACAAGACGTCATCCATACTCCCTTCATCACAATCCTTCTGTTCAAGTGTGACGTCAGAAGTCGATATCTAATTTTAACAATACCTACTTATTTTGAAAGAGTAAGTGTTGTAAATTTATCTGGTAAAACTATAGGATTGTTATGTCTAAGTAGTTCAAAGCGAAAATATTATCAACTATTTTTAAAAATAAACAATTCTATTTGGTTTTCTTGTTTCCAAGGTACCTAATAAAAAAATACAGCGTAAACATTCAAATAATATTACAAAATAACTACTTTGTTACATTTCAATTGGCAATCGAAATTATCAGGTATTCTGTATTTGATCGTAAAATATTTGATCGTACAATGACGACTCCATCATACTGTATATTCAGCCTGCATATATTCTGAATCTTGTAAGCTAGCATAATTATTTCGTTGCGGGTTAAAGACAAGCTAGACATTCCCGGAGATTCGCTGAACATCACTGCTCGGTGTCATTAAAATGCGTGCCACTGTTGATCCTGGCTCACAGGAGTTGCAGTGGCGGGTGTGAGGGCGGAATAATCACCAACGCAAGAAAAAACCATGACACTCGTTGCATACTCGATTTGGATTACGCTGAATTGTAGCCACTTAGTCGTAGTATATTTTCGTGCACGTACAAACAATTATTTTAATAACATCCCATTTCCAACTAAAAGGTGCATTTAATGTTTTTATTTGCGGATAATTAAGTTAATGAACTCATGAGAATCGACGTTGTTATGAACAATACAACAGCTCTATAAATCCGTTCATATTTTATACGCTGCGTGCACACTTCGCCTTTCATTTGTCACGTTTTTTTAAATAGCAGGCGGGCGTCGTAAATTACTGTAGTGTAATTAAAGCTGAATGTTGTTGTAATTTTTGCTCGTCTTATATGAATATATAATAATAAATACACCCAACAGTCACATACATAGTCCTGACCCCACACTAAGATCGAGTCTTATGTCGTGGGTGTCAGAAACTACGAGAGACTTTTCGGTCTCACACAGACCCGAAACAAATACTTGCGGTTTACACAAACATTTGTCTCGCTGCGGGCATCGAACCCGCGGCTCTCGTTTCTGCGCCACGGTCGGTGTCTATGAATAATATGAATAGCATGGAATAGTTGTGAACGACCTGAGAACATGCTAGAGTAAAATTGTGGACTAAGGTTTAATCTATCTAAATTGAAAATGAGACCTAAGTGAAATGTGTATGGGGTGACGAAAATATATAGAAATCAATTATGAATAATAAATTATTGTGATTGCCTCGGTGGCACACTCGTACTACGGTACGATTCAAAGGTGAGGCAAATTGATATTAGGCAATTTGATTTTTCTACTCATTATCAGCACGGAGTCAGGAATTTGTGCCTGATGTGGCGATAGGCTCGCCCCCATCAAGTCGTGGGACGGAATACATCAGGCGAAACGTAGGTGTCCTGGTAGCACCTCTGCCTACACTTTCTGGGAAAAAGGCGTGAGTTTATGTATGTAAATTTATCGGGTTTTGCCGATCTAGTATCAGAATTGCTAAACCACTTCTACGGGATACTCCTAAATCATTTATTTTCTCACATGGCTTAACGACTTGCAATTAAGAAAGAGCATCAACAGAAAACAACAGCCTTACACCACTTTTTAAGGCTCGCTATGACGCCAAATTCTTCCCACTACGACAGTCATACCTGTCTCTGATTTCCAAGCCACGAAATTCCAAAATCGTGGTAACACAGAATCATAAAAAAAGAGTTAAATTTTCTACCAATTATCAGTAAGAAGTAAATAGTAATAATCCCTTCAAATAACAACCCATTTCCCTATTATTGAAAAGTAAATAAAACCATCTTAGCAAATCGGCAAACCTGACTTAAGACTATTAAAACAAACCGATCAAACATAGTTGAACGAAGTAATCACGATCGAATCCGATGCTCGCTTCAATACTTTATTGGTTTCATTTTTACTAAAGAAATATTCATTTTTTCTCCATTCGCGTGCTTTGACTTTGGGCATGGCTCTTAGAGGAAATTGTTTGATCTTTCCCAAGGAAATTGGCTAAAAGCCTTGTTACTAACATGTTTTCGCGACACGGTCGTATGCTTAAGATGTTGAGCCGTACGCAATTGGCTAAGTCGAACGTATATTATTTTGCTAAGCGAGAGCTTTTAAAGTCTTTGTAAAAATGGTCATGACGTCATCATAGGGGTTAAAATAAATAAAATTAAGAATCAAACTTGCAAGCTATATGACGCATGCATGTGTGTCGGGTTTCGGGTTCATTCTCTGTATACTCAGTTTCCATCAGACCGGTATAATACTAATAACTAATGAGAAATATCTCAAGCCTATAAATACATATACTCTATTTATATTGCACTCATCACTGCACTGCAGTCACTTTAGTAGCACAAAAAAATACCTGTGTCCAGTCCAAATAACCAGCATTCAAGGCCTGCCCCGGCATTGAGGTACATTGGATATTTATTATTGCGTGACTTTCGCAATATAATAAAAACGCTCGTAAACTCTACAGCAGCACAATTAGCCCGACACCACGGCGCATTTTAATATAATTAACCCTAATACTAATAATTATCTGTCCCCTTTGTATATTGTTTTCATATGTTTCAATTGTTTGTTTTAGTTACTAACTACTACTTAATTTTCATAGCCGATGTCTATCACTTACAGAGTGTTACAACACAATTTCACATTTTGGGCAAATATGTTAAAAATTTATTATACACTCTTGTCTTATCTGTCTTCCAAACTACTGCATGCTAGTCCATACTCATTCAAAATTATTAGGCAAAAATAATAAATTAAACCATTAACCATAAATAATATTGCCAACAAATCTTAGAGCTACGCCGTAGACGTCGTAGCAGCCGTAGTCAATTGTGACTACGACGTGAATTTGCCCGCTCGACAAAGGCGCTAGCAATGTCATATTATGAAAATGATTCGAAGCAAGAGCTTCGCTGTCGCTATTCGGAAAGTGAGATCGCTGGAAGCTTTCCCTTATTTCATTGGTTCAATCTTTCTTCTCGAAGATTGACAACGCATCTTCTCAAGTAATATGTACGACGATAGTCACGCGCCATTCGCGTTTGAAGTCCATAATAAAACGTTATCGAAATTTTCCAAATTACGCTACTGTCTATTTCAAATGAAAAACATTCGGAACTATAAATAGATGTGCTTCGAATACAAAATATCAATTACCTTTTTTTAATTATTCATTCGTAACGAACTCATCGATAAACACCGTAAACATTTTTCACAAACATTTTGTATTGCATTTTATTTCCATTTATTTTGTGCTACAGCCAACAAGCATTAACACACTAATACTACTCGATTGATACAGTTTCGAGTATTTTCAAGTCCCGTGCAAGCTCATAATATTTATTGTATGGTACGCCCACGGGCTTCATACACCCACATTCAACGCGGAAATTTAATCTGTATGCAACAGAGTAATGCAGACAATTTTAGATTATTTATAACTTTCAATTGGCGGAATATCTGATTATGAATGCGCAAAATACCAAGAAAATTGTAGGTAGTAAATTAAATCTGTTAACAATATTAAAATATATCTGGACGGCACTAATACTTACCATCAGGTGCAATGCAGTCACTAAGCCGTGCAAGAATTAAAAAAAAAACACTATTCCTCAATATGGCCCATATTTGTTGTATTTTTAGATAATGTTTTATGTAATAGTAAAATATATATAGCCATCTAGACAGCGACCTCTACACGACGACAAACCCGCCCTTAATAAAGTACGAAGTGTGTCGCGTTTCGGGTTTAAGTTATATGAACTCGGATACTCAATCGTACTCTGGATTGTAGAGGAGACTCGTGCCCTGCAGTGGGACGTACATATATGGGCTGATATAGACAGATAGACCCGGATACAGTCTGGCTGGTATTACTATGTTATGCAATATACAGGGTATATCAACTGCAACCGAAAACGAAGCCAGGTGGTAGTATAAGTGACTTCAGATACAATTCAAATAAAAAAATCGGATATTTTTGTTATCGCCGTATTTGGGTGATAAATACATAGTTTCCCTAAAATAATGATGTGCATCTTTTTATTTTTAAAGACCCAATGCTACATTAGGGTTTAAATTCCTTTTTTCGCAAAAACTAGGTATTTACTACCCAAACAAAATGATTTTTAAAAAATTGCAAAAAAAAATCTGTCGCTTATTTTGCGAAATTTTTATTTGCATTGTGTCTGTAACCACTTAAACTACCGCCCGGCTTCGTTTTCGGTCGCAGTCTTGATATACCCGGTACATGTATAAATACTTCTCGCTGTTCAATATAAATTGCACCATACCAACCATCGGGTTCACTGAAGTTACTGAAAAATAATATTTCGATTCGAAGAGCATTTAACGGGCTTGTATAAACTTGTGACAGGGCTTATGTTGGCCAAGCTGCCAATTATAAAGCCATTGTCCTTTTTGTGCTTTGAACGTTACGGGCAAAAAGTATTTTTTGCATGAATTGCTGTAACGATGCCCGGTAGAATAAGAATAAAATAATAATAAAACAGTTTGTTATTACACCACATAACTCAAAATACAAAGAGGAAACAAAAGTAAATTTGGTGAAAGCGGTCTTATTGCTAAAAGCGATCACTGAATGAAATAGAATCTCTGAATCTAGAAAGTTCACTGTTCAATAATACCCTAGTAATTCATACAAATATTTTGCTCAATACGCTCATAGCACAGTCCTGATACACTGCGTTGTAATGAGTGACCTTTAACCTCTGAAATACAAAGCTGATTTTGAATGGATCGACCCGCGATATTCACTCAGCAACACGCTCCACGGCCCAATTAAGATATTGTTCATTTACAGAATGTCTATAACAACTTTCATGTTAAACTTTGCTAACATTAATTATGAGTTGTACTGGACATTATAAAAATGTGATTATAATAAGGCAACTAATCGTCTCTATACGTTTTAACCTCAAAAGCTTATTAACACGGTAATTTATGCGTCTCGAAGGAAACCGTACTTTAAAACAGAACCTAAGGCCTTAATACACTATGGAAGAAATATTATTTTGTCCAGTAAAACCGGTTGTAAACCAGGGGCCGCGGATTCAAATATTTGTGTGATCCACAGGTATTTGTTTCGGGTCTGAGTTTTTGTGAGACCTAAAAGTCTCTCGTAGTTTCCGATTCCCACGACACTAGACTCGATCTTAGTGTGGGGTCACGATTATGTATACATAACGGTTGGGTGTATTTATTTATTAAAAATAATTTTAAACTTATCCCTCATAATTAATAATACATACGTATTTTAAGTAAAATCAATTGGTAAATTCTATAAAACATTTCACGTTATTACATTTCATAAAATCACGTATTAATAATTATTATCATTCTATACGAAAATATGTTTTTACTACAGAAAAGGGATTATTTTAAGCGGATTTATTTTAATTATCAGAATTTTAAGGTATAAAAACCTTAAAAGCAGATATAGGTAAGAGAATTACCGTTGTAATACTTTAAAAATATATTTCATGTGTAAAATAAATACTACACCAAATTAATTTCGAGAATTAATGCGAATTCGATTCAATTTTCTCTTTAGCATTTGCTAGCTAGTATGCCTCAGTAGCGCAGTAGTACTAAGATTGCAACGCTATAGTCTAGGGTTCGAATCCCGGGTCGGGTAAAATGATGTTGAATTTTTGATCTTATTGTTTATTTATAATAAAAGTATAATAATTATGTTTTACTTATAGCATCGCATTGGTGGCAACTGTAGAGATGTTATAATTGTGTAAATAAATAAAATAACAAAATTATGACGGGTGTTTGACTGTTAAATTACTGTGGCCACGATCTAGGCGAAGCGAATAACCTATCATCAACTATTTTAAAAATATCACTATGGTCGCGAATCGCGTCATAAAATATTTAAAAAATGCGCTTGGAAGGAAGTTGTTTCAAATGTATTAAGCGCAACGTCCGCACAACTTTTATTATATTTATTTTTAAAATGACATTTGCTGTTCGAAACTCGTGTTAGTTCTGCAAATTCCTTTTAGATTTCATAATATTAATGTAGTATGAAGAGTGGGTGTTATAACTGAATCTGAAGAGTTCTTGATACTTAAACTACCTACCCGAATCCCACACAGGTGGTAGCGTGATAAAATTAAATTATTATTGTATTTTCAAACGATTAATATTTGCGTAGGGTTTCTCTAGATAAATTAGGTATTATAGGATTGAAAATTCAAATTAATTTCAACCTGGGGCTTAATATGGTAAGTAATTGCGTTATTATTGAATTTTCAAGAGAATATTAATTGTTCATACAATATCGATAAAATTAAAAATACTTAAAAGAGATTTCGCGAGGACACTCTTAGCGAAGAGGAAGAGCTCTTATTCATGTTGTTGTTTACAAACAGGAATAAATACAGCAACAGTAATGTACTCTGAGAAAACACTCCTAAATTAAAAGTCAAAATATTTAACATTCTTTGAATCAAAAGTCTTCAATGCAAAGTTGATGAAAAGCCACAAAGGGCGAGTGGACGTTAGCCGGTGACGTTATTGACTACACATGAATATCCCATACTACAACTTCTACTTTAAACAATCCGGAGGCTATATATTGTTTTAAACTGGCATATCAAAGTGAGTAGACAGTATTTTATAAAATCCACTTCTTTTTTGTACTTAATCTATCCCATTATCTGTCACCGCAGAATACAATATAGTTAGACGCTATTCTAATAATATCGTTTCTGGTTTATAAGCTTTGAGGTCCCATATTCGACTCCCATAGCAGGCAATCGATGTACTAAGTGAGTTTTTAGATTTGAATGATATAAATTGTTTTGGTTTTGAAAATTCCAAAAGAATTAATTTCAGGCTAGTGATAAGATTATAAACTAAATCATTTTACGAGGTCTATAAAAATCATGGTGTTCCGTGCCCCCCGTAAATGAAGAAGAACAAATCTTGTATCAAAAGATATATCAGAGTATTTTATAGTTATAAAGAATCTAAATAAACTATATGCGGAAGCTTTCTACTTATTCAGAGAGGATTACTGAACAATAGGTGAAACTATAACAAACTTCAAGCAGCTATGTAATTAAAAGAGGTAGGAACTTTTGTTTGACAATAAAACAGACAGCGAATACACAGACAACAAATACATCAAAAAATCATAGTATTAAAGTAAAAAAAAAATATCGCAGCAAAACATGTTTAATGACAATCTAATTGTTAAAGCATTTTAAACGTGCAGTATAGCTACGCAATATCTTAAAAAAGAAAATAATAATATAACGCATATTTACACTTTAAAAAAAAATAAGAAATTTAATCTAAAAACACAAATGTAAACAAAATAAGGTGTCGGAATCATTCAAATTTAGAATGGAACAATTGCCACTAAAATAATTCCCGGTGCGGGGCAGTTGACAGTCATCAACGTACTACGGAAACAATGCAATCAAAACTATGACAGCACCGAATTAGATTGTAAACAACGAACAGCTAAATATACGCACCGCTTTCACATGTAAAAACAAAAAACTTTTGCAAAAATTACATTCTAAATTCAAAAATATGTTTTAAAGTATATTATGCCTACCGTACAAAATTCACTTCAGTCCAAGCACTGAGTAAGGTGTTTCACGTTTGTGGTGTAAAGTTTGGTTTATGCTCGGGAACATGCGCTCATTGACGGTGGGTACGTGTTCCGTATCTCGCGGCGGGCGGACTACTGAGTACTGCCCCAGGCGGCGTGCCCACCTTGGTAGGCTCGGGGGAGATCGGCCGCCCTCGCCTCCGTCAGGTGAGCGCGCCTAACAAACGATTGGATTTAAACACTTTCATTCGTTCATCTTTTGAATTTCGAAACTAGTTTTTGCGTGGTGATACGTTTTGGGATCTAATCGTGGGTATTTATTTTCATTTACACCTAGGATTCTAAAGTTCTTTTGATTTAGTATTAGGTAATGAGGAGAATTTTGTGCGCCCCGAGTAATATTTTTATATGCTGTGCAGATTTATCATGACTTTCTTCACTTATTGGAATAGAACTTGGTCTATAGTAATTGTACTAATTAATATAAACTCTACCAGTACTCCTACTATGAAAAAAATGTATTTGTTTTGTGTAACAGCATTATATAAAATCATTTTATATTGTAAAGCTCAATTATTGTTTTCCTATATATATTTTTAATATTTTAATTAAGCTAAACCCTACTAAATATTACTTTTTGTGCCGAACCTCGCTTATCTCAATCCACCATTACATGTCGAACAATGGAAATGAGAAATGAACACACAATCAAATCGGAAATATGCCCAAATCCTTATTTCACCAGCAGCTGTCTAATACGATTATGAGGTACATCCCAAACCTTTCATCCTAAACTCACTGACGGCAAATCAATTAAGTCAGCAAGTCAGCAGGTATATGAAAAACAATAAATGTTTGCACTAAAATGGTCCGTAATACAATCTAGCAGTAAACATGAAGGAGAGTCGTCGAGCCCTCTCGTCTCGTTCATTACCGGGTCGATGTTTCAACTGCCGCGTTCTGTGGGTACATATTAATTACTGGAAACCAAATTAGCGCATTGACCGTACGGAACTTCTCAGTTCTCGTTAAACCTTGTCAAACGGTTTTAAAATTATAAATCTAGACGTGCCATCAATATTTTAATTAGTGGTATTATAATCTCAATGTTTGTAATGCTCTTTTTCGCAAAATAGAGATTGCAAGATGTTGAACGCAGGCTGCTTCTAACAGGTTGGTTTAGAAGTTTTTGGGGAGGTACATATGAATTTCCTGTAATTTACATACATACATACATAAACTCACGCCTTTATCCCAGATCCGGGTAGGCAGAGGCGCCACCAGGACACCCACATTTCGCCTTGCATGTTCCGTCCCACGATGTGATAGGGGGCGAGCCTATCGCCATAACGGGCACAAATTCCTGACTCCGGGCTGATAATGAATAGAAAAATCTAATATCACTTTGCCCGACCCGGGACTCGAACCCGAGACCTCAGTTTTGTAACCGTACCGTAATACAACTACGCTACCGAAGCAGTCCTGTAATTTAAAGTTGAGATAATGATGAGCTACTGAGATACTGTTGTTGATAATAGGTACATATTGCTGTAATTATCGTCCTGAATTGGGTTTTCTGGTTGGACAATCAACTTAAATATTGCTACAGTAATTGTAGCTATACAATAAAGCTCCTAAGTTGGACTATACATTATCCAACAAAACATTTTGAAATCCGACTTATAGTTTTTGAGATATACAAACATACATACATTTATGAAATTTGGCATACTAATCAGACGCTGGTATAAACTCACATATCCAAAACCTGTGCAATTCTGACAATATTACATACATACTATTGGTCGAATTGATAATCTCCTTTTTTTGAAGTCGATTAAAAATATGATTCACCAAATACGAAATTTCCTAAAACGTTTGAAGTCAAGTAAGCGACCGGTTTTAAGATCATAAGGTACTATATGTTTGATCTTGCATTGTCCGTATGTATGGTGTGGGAAAAGGTAATTTGCTAACAAAAGATTGCATCGTGTCACGATATTATGGGCGTCAGGGTTCCCTGAGTGTCTCGACTAATTTCAAACGAAAGAACATTTCACGCTTCGAAGGCGACCTTTATAAAATGACTTGGAAAATTGGGAAATAGATAGTGAAGATTTTTTTACAGAAAAAATTGTTAGTCGGTCGCGTGATTTTATTAAGTTCCTGTAATGGAAATTGGAGAATGTAATTAAAAAATTCTTCTACATTTTCTTTAAAATTAATGAGAAAGTATATCAATATTGTACACTAGACAGAGTTTGCCTAATTTAGGAAATTTGTGGTAATTTCTGCTATCCTACACATTATTAAAAGCTATATTGGCAAGGAAATAAGTATGAAGTCACGAGAAAATACAAACTCTTTTCGGCGTAAAAATAATTCAAATCTTGCACGTGTTAATATCTTCACAACTTGTTTTTTAAACGAACATTATACGCTTCATTCGCTTTAACCGCGCCATATTTTCGCGTATTTTAAAACTACAGCGGTCACATTATTCAACATTTTCAATGGCTGGCCGAAATTTTACTTTATTTATTGTGACTTGACAAACAACGATATAAATTTTAAGTGACAGAAAGTTCATATTTTAACGTTAAGTTGCATTGCATTCGTGATTCATTGCATGTATTACTTGTAAATTGTGTCAATCTATGGTAGTCTATATTCGTTCTACTGCTAGAGCGAAGCTCATTTCTCAAAATAATTACCTAGATTAGTACTTGGATATTCGTATTAATTCTGATCGCCATTACACTGTGGTCTAAATCCATTAAACGGATTGCACCTCTGCCTACCTCTTTTGAGAAAAAAGCGTGACTTTATGTATGTATGACAGACATGTACATATCCAACATCGTGCTGGTCGGCTTAATAATGTCGACGAGAGTTAAACACCTATCGCCATTGCATACTCTGTTTAACTAATACAGCATTGTATGTTGTTGTGCGAGTATTAAATAGCCTAATTAAGGCTTTTGCGTGACTTTATCGCTGTTTTCTAGCTTATATAATAACCAATCTGTCCCATGATCTGTATCAACTAAAATTATTCAAATCGTTCGTTTCTTTAAACTTCCGCGTTTATAATAATAGAACGAGTAACCTGCTCAAATGTTTTACCGTAAATGCTCGAAATTTCCATGTTTCCAAAATGTTAAGGAAATAATTTTTCATTCATATCACTAAGTTTCTCTGACGGATCTATAAGTAACTTCTGTAATTCGTTAATATGTGTTTTAGCTACTTATTAACATGTAAGTAAACATTACGTTTGATTTAACGAAACCCATCTTCGTTGATAAACATCCCACTTAGATATTTAAATTATTAAAACTCCGATTATTTATTTAGCTAGGTCTTACAGTAGTTATTTTTTGTTCACATTCGACGGAATCAGTGTAATAAGATGTTTACTAAATACGATTTATTAAAAAATTACATTACCTCAAAGAAGATTTCACAACCTACGTATCTAAGTCTGAATAGCACGCTTAAACAATAATTTTAACCAACAATACTGTAACAAATTAATCACCATATGACAACCATTTATACGCCTCCATGATTAGTAAATAGAAGTCACAAAACAAACGCCGGAAGAGCCCTAATAGAGGGTACGAGATAGACAGCTGTCTGTATAAACACGAAGAGCACAATTACTACGGTGTTGTAATAAGCGAACGAAATAAAAACTATATTAGGCTATAGGTGAGCTATATTGAACTAACTAGTAACTCCATAAAATAGAAGTATCATGTAGTAGAATAAACCTTATTTAAAATTATATACAAATAATAAATTTGTAACCGATCGATGTCTTTACATGGAAGATAAATCAGAAAAACTAATATGGGCGGTCTGTATCAACGTAATAGAACCCAAAACAACGATTTTTCCAATTTTTGTGTTTCTCTGTTTGTCTGTGCGTTTGTGCGCGATGAACTCAAAAGCGGCTTAACAGATTTCGATGAAATTTGGTATGGAGATAGCTTGTCAGCCAATGGATCAATACTTAGGATACTTTGTATCCCGAAAAATTAAGTATTCCTGTGGGATGAGGAAGAAATTCCGATATATTTGTAACTTTTTAATACTCAAAGTGGTGGGATGGGACTGGATTACACGCTTTGAGTGAGAATGAGACGGGACGGGCGGGATATAACGGGACAGGAAGGGACGGGATGGGAAATTACAAAAAAAGTTTATTTCAAATAAAGTTAATCACGCAAACGAAGTTTGCGGGCAGAAGCTAGTATTTTAATATAATAACAAAACTTTACTATCATATTTTTTAAAATTATGAATGACATATTACTCCGTACTTATTACTCCGTAAATAATCCGTCGGCAGAAATAACGATCAAGATGAATTTAGTTACCTTTGTATCTTTTAATTAATTCTTTTCTTAATTTCCTGTAACGTTTAAAGTGATTTATTTTCTCTCCGCACTACCCAAAGGTTGACTGGCAGACAGCGCCTTAGGCACTAAGTCCGCTTTTGTACATAGCTTTGAACAGTAAATAAAATGAAACAAGTAAATTAATATTAAAAATTTAGCTTCCTTGACGTTACTTTAATCTATAATATAAAATCACTACCGGTGTATACCTCAAGTAAAAAAAAAACTGAATTCATGTCGCAGTTTTCTATTCTCGTTATTTTTGATGCGTGAAATTGCCGAACACGGAACGCCTTTTATAGTTCTTATAATACTGTCTGCCTTTTATTTCCATTGTGCCACGGTGTTTCTTTTGTCAAATATTTACATACATACATAAACTCACGCTTTTATCCCAGAAGGGGTGGGCAGAGGAGCCACCGCGACACCAACATTTCGCCGTCCCACGATGTGATAGGGGGCGAGCCTACCCCCTTATCGGACACAAATTCCTGACGCCGGGTCAAAAAAAAACAGAAATACTTTTAAAAAAATCCAATAAAGTAACTACCACGCACATTATTGTAAGTACAGTGCATTTTTAATAGGACGACGTTATCTCATTACTAATGACCCGGTTGACAATTTGAACAAAACATACAGGATAATACAAACATACAGATATATAATTTAATGTATAATATATAATATATATAATATGTAATTATGATATATAATATATAATTTAATGATGTGTTAATGTTGTGATAATGTGTATACTGTTGGAGAATCCTAATTCAATAAATAAATACAGGTGGTAGGTCTCTCATATGTGAGAGGCCGCCTGGGTAGGTACCACCGCAATGTCTATTTCTCCCGTCAAATGCGCTGTTGTGTTCCGGTTTGAAGGACATTGTAGCCAGAGTAACTACTGGACATATTGAGACTTAATATCTTATGTCTCAGGATGTCGAGCGCAGTGGAATTCCAAGCATTGCCTTGTAATTCATGGTGTTGTTTGGTTTTGCTACTGTCCATGAGCGGTCGTATCGCTTACCATCAGGCGAATGGCATGCTCGTCTCGCCATTCATTGCAATAAAAAAAAAAAAAAACAGGTACAAAAAAATTCGTCACATATTTTTTTTCGAGTTATATTGTGTATAAGTCACTATAACTACCACCTGACTTCGTTTTCGACAGCCTCACTGGCGCAGTTGGTTAGACGCTGCCTGTGAAACGAAAGGCCGCGGGTTCGATCCCCGCACCGAAACAATATTTGTGTGATCCACAGGTATTTGTTTCGGGTCTGGGTGTTTGTGAGACCGAAAAGTCTCTCGTAGTTCCTGATACTCACGACACAAGACTCGATCTTAGTGTGGGGTCAGGACTATGTATGTGACTGTTGGGTGTATTTATTTTATATTTATTTATTTTCGATCGTAGTCTGGATTTACTCGGTACACGGGCTGAACCCGAAACACTCTTGGGGGTTAGTATGTATTTTCACAAGCCAATGATCCTCACGTATTGTTCGTATTAATAATTCTCAATATCCAATTAGTGTCAAATATCAAGCATAAGTTCATCTATACTAATATTATAAAAAGGAAAGATTTGATTTTTGTTTGTTTGCATTGAATATGCTCCGAAACTACTGAATCGATGTGAAAAATTATTTCATTATTGGGAAGCTACACTATCACCGGGTGAAATATAATATATTAAAAAAAAAATTGGGATGTTTACTAAAGCTCCAATAATGTAACCCAAGGTGTAAAAAAATTACCTTAAATATTCTTTACATCGCGCGCACTGCAAAACTATATGTTGTCAATAGGGCCTGGACTCAAAAACTATCTGCACCCGGGTGAAGCCGGGCTGATACGCTGATAGTGTAATTAATAGCACAAGTAAAAGTTCACACGCTGTGAGCGTTAAAGAAAATATTTTAAAAATATTTCTGTTATTTATCAATGTTTTTTTTTTTGTATATTTTAACAATTAGTTTATTAATTAGTATTTTAACAATTAGTTTAATTATTTAGTTAGAACAAACAATCGCATGTTTATAAGTCTCTCGTTCAAGCTAACTTTGTATAAAAAATAACGAAATTTATTTACACGACTATTCAAGATGTTGATTCTGTCGTTGTTTATTTTGCCTTTGGAGTAAAAATGAAATAAATAAAGGGCATTAATGAGTGCACTGGAATCGAGATGTTGAACAAGAAAGCATTAACTTTCTTTATTCCTCGTCTCTGCAAAGATGCCCGGCGTTAACTAATTAAAATCTAGATTTGCGCTTTTTATCTAGTTGCTGCATTATAGATTTTTTTTTACTTCAGTGGCTGTCTGTCTTTGTTTATTGAAGTATTGATTCGATTAGGTACTAAGGTTTTATGGCCAGGACGAGAGTCTAATAGACCAGTTACCTACGAACTAAACTGATTAATCAAAGGTCGGAGGTTGAAGCCAAGCACACGCATCTGTCAATTTAATCAAAGAGACAGAAACAGAAGGTACTAAACATATTCTTCACAGTATTTCCTTTATGATTTTATTGTTGTAACGATCTAAAATGATATTAGCCAGCGAGAAGTGATAGAATTTCTCAGCATAATATAAAAAATACTGTGAAGTCGTAAACAAACCGAGCCAAATATAGGCACGCTCGTGAAAATTAATACACGAAATAAACAGTTTCGCCAGATCGAGGGAGGTACCATCCCTTATCGATGACCTAAAACGTTTATGAGAATTTCGTGCCAGAGTTAATCTTCCCGTTTCCGTTATCGATAAACTAAAATTTCACGGCGAGAACAGCCCACCGAAATTGTGCCATTAAAATGTTCCAAATATAAAATCGTAATGGGCGGTGTAATATTTTCGAAATAAAAACTGGTAATTAAATTCTTGCTTTAACAACTATGGTAAAATTGTAGTATTTTACATTTTTGTGAATAAGTGTTTTACTGGGTGTTTTGACACAAATAAAATACAGTAAAATTATATTTTTTTTGAAAGTTTTCCATATTTAAAATATTACGCAATAAAATAGCATAATAAACCGATTTAATTGTAATAAAGGCTGCACAAAAACGCTAGTGTTTGAGCGCCCCCAATAGGTTACCATGAAAATCAGTAGATGAAGCCGATGTCCATTATTATCTTTTAACTGATAATGATTAATTTATTAATTATTTTAACATTACAAACTCAAACTTATTCTAACATCAGCTCGAACAACAAATTAATCAAAGAAAATAACGCAAAGAGATACTATGAATCCCCGTCAGTCATAGCAATTATCGACATAATGAATCCCGAATATTATGCAATAAGATACTGTTTCGCGGTCATTTGAGCGAAAAAATGCTCATTTGGCTTACTTATATTACTTCCTCAGTTTGCTTCAGTAAGCTCTGATACCTTGTCGTTACGTTCTCGCAGGAAAAGCCTCGGGACGATTCTCATTTAGAAAAATAATGGGCTTATGATATCGAATCTTATTGTTTACGTTGGTTTATATTGGTATAATTGAATGGATGAAGTGACTTTTTAAATGGCGATTTTTGTCGTAGAATTAGATGTACTAATATAATTAGACTATAAACATTCCTTTATATTCATTCTTAAAATAATTTAGCATTAAGGAATGTAATACTAAATGATTAATATGTTTATCCATGCGCATTATCTGGTAAATTATAGTATAAGTATATATGTATGTCTATGTATGTATAGTATATAATATTGCAGTTTGTGTATTGTGTATTTAAATTGAAATATATGTGTAGGTATTTGTATTTATATAATATTATCTATTTTTAAATATGTCTATGTATTAAATTACAAGTTTACTGTTTAATTATTCTAGATTATTATTTACTCCTAGACTGCCCTCTCATTCTCCTGTTTTTATATCCATCCCAAGGTTGCCTGGAAGAAATTGCCCAGTGCGATAAGGCCGCCTTTTGTACTTTTTCTTTTTTATATTATTTCATCGTAATTGTTTTTCTTTATGGTGCAATAAAGGATAAATAAATAAATAAAATAAATTAATAAAGAGGTTATTATAATTTAATATTGACAGAACAGTAGCTATGTCACAATGTTGAGTTGTCCATCATCGTGTATAGTGGTTGCTAATCTGACTGATACGAATTTCTTACCGCCAGTTTATGCTCACCTAACAAAAGGCTACAGAAAACATGTTACTTTACATAGGTTTTTGTAAGGTAATTAATAGCAGCTTACCAGAGAGCAGTCGACCCAGATCACTCATAGTTTAACTCGCTTTAACTAGCTACAGCAAAGCTTTATTTTAGACACTTATTAATTATTGCAAATAAATATCAACGTCCTGGAAAATCTGCCATGGTTTTATGTATCAAGTATGTAGACTTTAACCTATGTTATTGTAGATTTTTATATGCTATTGTAATCAATCTGTATTAATTAATTTTTCTTGTTTGTTTGTATTAAAATAGGCACTTACTCATTCACCACTCCTATACTTAAAAAACAAAAAGGAAACCTCTCCATTATTTAATAATTTAATACGCAACGAAACCGTAAAATTTCCACACATAAACTCAATGTAAACGAAAGTGGAATTCCCAAGTATAACACAGGGTTTTAAAAATTCCCATCTCAAACTTCCAGTTGTTTGAAGGAAGCGGCAAATTCGAAATTATCAGACGGAACACCGCGGCTTGAACTAACAAGCTGACGTAATTACGCTAATCCCGAAAAGTCGAGATTAAAGTAAGTAAAAAGGTTTTAAGATGTATAATCCTGTTATTCAGTCGTCGGCATGTTTCGCGACGTGATTTTGTCAACGTTCCCCGCTGGATCTAGCTATGTTTTGGAATTTGTAAGTCTTAACGCTCTTTGTTATCATTGTTTTGGTTTTTGGGTTTGTTGTAATATTTAAAATTCGAACCTTCTATACTCTGTGTTATTCTTAAAAAGTTAATTGTGAACCCATTTGTGTTCTCTTCTCTGAAGACATTACTAGTTGATGTATTGTTTTATCGCTTTAATAAAGTTTTACAAATAACAGTCTCTTAAGCACTTATTTAAATCAATATAACAACAGGGTTTTGAGATGCTGTGGTAAAAAACCTGTGTGTAAATGGATTAGTTTGTTGTTAATCTATGGGCGCGGTAGCTAACTCTCACTTTAAAAAGGTGGTAAGAAGTAGAAGAGAAGAGATAGAGCCACACTGTTTTCAGTCATGACTCAGCATGAATGGGCAGGCTCGTCCGGGGCAGACCACTGTTTCACAGGAAATCGACGTGAAGTCACACCTTCACTGTCGTGTTTCGTTCAGTGAGTAAGAAAGCCGAATGCCCCTTACCTCTTCTCATCCTTTTTCTTTACCCTCACAATTTTATGGACCTACAACACGTCGATGAACGTTATGGATTGTTCATGGGAGATAATAATCACTTTCCATCAGATGACCTATTTGCTTATTTGCCGGACGTATTGAAGAAACAATTAAATGTGTTAGAGCCAAAAAAAATTGATTGCATGAACTACATAATTCCTTCAGGTATTTATCCTTGTAAACAAAAATACCTGGCGTATTTCGAAAATAAAATACCCAAATCAGAATTTGGTACTATGGATTTTTTTAAATTTCATAAATGAAATACAAAGTGACATTATTTCAAAAGAATGTATTGTCTTCAGAAATGTAAGAAGACAGTAGTTAAATATTTATCACGGTTTATTTAGAGAGAAGTTTAACTAACAGACCACGGTTTTACTAAGAGACCTATATTCAATAATATAATATGACTTAGGGCCTCGTTCACCATCTTTAAGTAAACCGTTGATTACTTACTTTTTGATTGACGTTATTTGACAAGCAAATGTGCAGAGTATCTTTCGTCGATTTCACAAGTGAAAATAAAGTAAAGTGCTGATTAAGTAAATGACATAAGAAATTGAACGAATAATTCGTTCAATATTGCGTCAAATGTTCCTCGCCCTGCCTCCCGCTAAAGTGTCAACGTGTTTTTTTCTTAAAAAATAAAAAAGGAGGTTGAGATTTTAACCTTATTATAACCATTAAGTAAATACGCTAATCGGCAGACGATGCAGCCAGTAAGTTAGTTATTAATGTAATTAGTATTACTGGAGCATGGTGAAATCGACACATGATGTTACGGATGACTTTTCTGATGATTAGCCTAATCAACGATTTACTTGAAGATGGTGAACGAGGCCCTTAAGATGACAATAATAAACACACCCAAAAGTCACACACATACTTCTTACGTCACAGAAAGACACAAGTCTTGGTTGCGGGTTAGATTCGATGACGAGATTTTATTTTGCAGTCAAATAAACATGAATCAAACAGGAGATATGAAAGTTAGTGTGAAGGTGTGCGGGTAATCGAAGCCGTTCGCGAAGGGAGCCGCAACTCGGTCGGAATGAGATAAAGTTGCACGCTGAGGCTAATTTATTACGCTGCACTTGCCAACTATCACCACTTCGATGGCTTTTAATGCATTGTATGATTCTAAAACCTCTGCGATTTATGACGGGTAATTCTTATAATGATTAGGAATCATTGTCTTAAATCGTGTCGTGGAAATCCCTTCTAGGGCCTAGTTCGATTAGTGTTTAATCCGAAAGACGCAGTTCGTGTTAAAACCGATATTACTGGAGAAGTGATGATTCCTTTAACATTAATTAAGTATAAACAGTTTTAAATGTATTAGATAAGTGATACTCCAACTCCAAAATCGCTTAAAAAGACCCCACCACGAAAATGTCTTACACCGTTAAATCTTATTTAAATTTTAATTCTTATCTTTTTCCAAAATTTAAAAACTTTTTATATTGGGACAACAATGCGCCCAATGGCATTTCCAGTGTGGTCTAGATAGAGTATCCCAAAAGACTAAAATATGACGGATTTTCCCCGTAACCTAAAAAGTTTTCGCTAAGCCTAGATTGACGTGTATTCCGCAGGAGCCGTAAATTTTGTAGAAGTTAAAGTCTATGTCACTCAACGCGCATAAACGAATATGTATAAAAATACGTAAATCCGTTGTTGTGTAAAAGATGAACAAAGAAATAGATAAACTTTTGTATTTATATTACTAGGGAATTGATAGCCAATCAATGGATATTGCTAGTGATACCTCTGCTTACCAACTTGAGGATACAGGCGTTCCTTTATAACATATTATATTACATATTATTGTCGGAAAATGAGTATAAGATGTTCATAGTTCATACAATATCATAATAGGGTATTTGACTCTGATCGATTTTTTTATTACTTTTCGTACACACGCAAATTCTAAATATTTATTACCTTTTGATAAATACAATAAAAAAATGGAGTCAAATACCCTATTAACACTTCTCCATTTTTACGAATATCCACGCCAGTTCGTGGGTAGTTGTAAGTACCCACACTAGGTGGTGGGTAGTTGTGACTTACCGACTGGTTCTAGGGTATAAAAGGCTGTCAGTAGTGCGATGTCATTCAGTTGTTACTGAGCTATCGACTGCGCCGGTCGTGTGCTCTGACGCGCGCGTTATGGACGAAAGTGTGTAGTGTTTACTTCAAAGAAGGTAGAGTATGATAATATTATGTCACGTGCATACTGCACCTACTAGAGATATTTTCAATGTTTAATTTAATGATCGCTGCAATATCTCTTAGACGAGTAACAAGCATTAATTTGATACGGCATTAAAATTATTCCTAAAATACTAAAATAATAATATTTTTACAACTGTTTAGGGGACACTTGCTTTCTCTTTTGCACGCACGCACCTTATTCACAAGCTTAAAGATCACGTCAAAGCACGAAAGTTATCCTTTTCTATTACTCTTACAGCAAAATTTAAAATAATTGAAACTTGTTTGTCCTTAATATAATATAACTAAACTTGTTTAAAAAATACTTAATAATATAAGCCTTTAAGGTTTTATAAAAATGATAATTAAAATGGAGTCACTAACCCTATTCCTATGCTTCGTATTTGTAGTAATCAAAGTACTGTAAATTTGTAACTAAAATCGTGTAAAGCAATTTGATCCAAACGCCGGTAGCCCACATTTATCCGGGTTACGCTCACCCTTCGCCAAGTTCCGGCTTAATTACTTTAATCATAACAAAACATACTCTATACTCCTTCCAATTAAATCTGCAGAACTCTGAATGTACATATGTGTGTAAAGGCTGATTGGTTTAGGAATAATGTATGTACTTTACTCTTTAAATATAATATATTATATATTATATTCAGCCTTCGTGTAGGATCAAAACTACATATTATGTATGTGACTGTTGTAAAAAATAGTTGTTTCCGATAAGTACACAATTTTTTTTTGGAATCATTTGATAGATTGTATTTTGTTTTTTTACAAGTGCGTTTTTCATCTCTGCATTCTATGTTCGACTGTACAACGAATTGTACACTGTTTATTTAATTAATAGTCAATTATTATTGTTGAACATGAAATACAACTTGTGCCTAACAGATTTGAAACTGTATTTTAAACATGCATGTTGAATATGGACCTTTTTTGCCCATATTGTTTTGGGTGGAAGCATATAGTTATTTAATTTATTTCATCTCCACTATTTTTTAATATCTAATTTTGTTGCAGGCTAAAGACGAGCAATTATCTTCAGGAGCCTTGCCGAGCTTCGGGACTCCGTGCTTTTTACTGCGTGCCACTGTTTATCGTGACTGACCATAAATACAGCGATAGGTAAGTGGTAGCAATAGTATAAAGTACTCTTTAAACAGTAAACATGGTATAATGGTAGAACGCATGGTAATCTCTTTGAGTCAAAATATTCCACATCATCAATCAAATAGGAACAAAAGCTAAAGTAATAACTGGAGTTGAGGGTGATATTAGAAAATATAACGTCCATACAGCAGATAATCCAAGCCCTTAGCGTAAAAATTGCGAGTAAGCCACCGCGCGGTCTTAGGGCATTCAATTTGTCGCGACCAAACGTACCCTTCTCAATGCGTAATTGACATAGGCTTACCCCCAAACTTAGATCCGCAATTTGTTCACATTTCTGTAAATTGTGACTTGCTATTTCCCACTCATAATATTCGAGAAAATGATTGTAAATAACGAAAATAATCTCGGAGGTCCCTTTTACCCGGCATACCTTCCGAAGTGAATACAAACACTTATATCGGCACAAATTCTTTACATATTTATTGAGATTGTTGCTTTTGTAAGTAAAGGTTTGATAAAAACGGTAATAGGTGTCTTTCCCATTCCATCCATGGGTAGCGGTCACCTTCAAACAGGTGATACCGTTATTCGTTTCCCCGCCCTAAGGATTGCAAAACAGAATGTGAAGTAAACTTCTTAATTTTAATTCCAACTAAGAAGTATAACTATATTTTAAACCGCGATTTTTTTACTTTTCTACCAAATAAAGAGAAAAAAAAACTAGATATTGTCTTTTCGCTATGTCTAATTCTCCCGCCAAACGGCAGTTTAAATGCACTGTTATTCCGGTTTAAAGGACATTGTAGCCAGTTACTACTGAACATAATGAGACTTAACATCTTATGCCTCAGCATAGCGAACGCAGTAGAATACCAAGCATTGCTTTATAACTCATGGTGTTTGGTTGTACTACCATCCATGAGCGGTCATATCGCTTACCATCAGGGGAAAGGCATACTCGTCTCGCCATTCATCGCAATAAAAATATATATGATAAACTCGTCTTATCTCAACGGAAACGGTGAGATAATAATTCACACCCTTGGAACATTTTAAAGTTTCACTGCGTTTACTGTAACTTTGTTTCATAAAGCCATTAGTCATTCTTTTGTTGGCAATTGCGACGGCAAATTTTTCACGACGAGACAAATTTTGAGAATAAATTAACCAGTGTTGTAATCTTCTGCAATAAAACCGAGGGAACTTTCACCCGCTCACTTTCCTTCCAAATTTTTTGGGAGTATTTTAATAAAAAAAATAAAGTTCTTTCGGGGAAGTCAATATTGTCCGCGTCAGTTTCATTTCGTTGCGGTAATCTAGTAATTTATACTTTATGACCTAAGGTTGTGGGTTTGAAACTCGGGAATGGATTTGTACCTATCGTCATGGGCATCTGCTATGGCAATTTTTAATACGTAGCGATCATCTACTAACTTCTGTCGCCTAAAGCGCTGTTGTACGAAGTAAGAAGAATAGTTTTACTCTTTTCACACTTTATTACATTGAATATGTTAATACTATTCGATTCCTTCCTTCTACTTGGCGTTAATCCGCCCGGTGCCAGGGTCCGTCTTCCTGCTGAGTCTCCTCGACTTCACTCGGTTTTCGGTATCCTCAGTAGTAAGGCCATTGACTCTCATATCTTCCTTGACGACATCAAGCCAGGGCTTCTTTGGCCTGCCCCTCGGTCGAGGTCCTGCAATATTGAGGCTCAGGCATACATTGCCTATTGTTAATACTCTTAGATTACGAGTATAAAATTGCTTGTTGTTTATATGTATTATGAGAACATATCTGAAACAATGCGCAGATATTTTGTATAATTCGTAGTTCCAAATTTCGACACACCAGCTTAAGGTAGATGATTTATACAAAATATGCTTTTAACTTGCCTTATAAATCAGGGTTATGAATATAACTTAAGTGAACCTCTCATGAATCTCATATTACAATTATTGCAGCCTTCTTATTCATTCGATGTGATGCTTAAAATGCATCTTATCTACAATCGATAGGTTTTAAACGTTATACGACCAAATTCACGTCAATATTTTCATCAATTTCTTATACCTTCGAAATTCTCATATTTATCTTCGCTGATGTATTAAAAACAACATTGTAAAAATATTTTCACGTAAAAGTAATATCTGATAAAATATTTATTTTCGAAACTAAAGACATTATAAGTAAAACACACACAAAATACTCAAGTAAACATATAAATATAGGCATTTGACGTTCAAAGGAAAATACAATCGTTAATATTAAAACTTATCGTCTATTTGAGGACATTTAAATGACATCAACTTAAATATTTCGCCGTGTCAAACACAAAGTTTTAATTACGTCTTTATATCGATTCGCTGGTAAATGTACATGAACTCTTCATTAATTATACGTAACTCGAGTAACTTTAATTACTTCGAATCTATCGCCTCATCTGATATAAAAAAAAAACCAAAGACACGAAAATTTCGTTTAACTGTAGGCATCGATATTTGCAAATAACTTATGGTTTTTCCTTGCTATTAATGCATTATTTAAAAATATATTTTTCCTACAGAAACTAGATAATTGTACATTAATTATGAAGTGACATCCCATTCCCGCGGGACATCAATGATTCGTTCACTTTCAAATAGCCATCAACTAAAGAAATTACATCAATGATACGTTCTACTCTTACCAAAATTATACCAAAACCATTCGTTCTATTAATCGCGTTAAGCAGTTAAACATTAGTAACAGAAAACAAAAGAAAATCATTTAGACATAAATCATATCCATTAAAAATGGCACAATCTGCTAGCTTGAGTTTTAAGGAAAGAAAGCGTCAATTCGTAAGGTAACCAGAGGTAATAGAGGAACGGAAAGCAAAAACACAAATCACAAGATAACAGCGCCCCCTTGTAGTGCGGGCAGGAAGTTTCGCGAAAATTACAACTTTGTTTTATAAAGTCATTATTCATTCTTTTGTTGGTGTCTCGGCTCCAGTGCAAAATTTCGTGACGCCAAAAGAAATTACTTGAACAAATTAAAACGCTTTGTAATCTACGCCCGTGATGTCTTAGATAAAGATATAAAACGGGGAATTTTAAAATAACGGGCTCATTGACTTCGGGTTGAGCAATCTACTTTTAAATGTCCATTTAACAGTCTAGTTCATTTAACATTTGAAATATTTGGGATAGGCGACATTTTGGTATTTAATCATCCGGTTTTAAGAGCCTTTATGGTTTGAGTTTTAAAACCACGATCCTTAATCAAATCTTATTCTAACTTAAGAAGTCACATTTACAAGGTCAATAAAACTTTGTATACTAAAAGATAACGAACTACAACAAAATACACAACGCTCCAAAAGTATGGCAACAATAGCATTAACCACAAATTAATCTGGCACAAAACAATAAGCTTAAACAATTGTTCACAACAAAACAAAACCTTCTGTAAAAGTGATGCGTTGTACACAACAGCCGTGAGTGGACAATACAACGCATTGAGACCAACAGCCGGGTCATTTCCTAGGTGTTGTGTGAAATAATGTGCAGCGCACGATGGGGAGCGGAACTTTTAATTTTTATTACCGACCTTTATAAAGTCTTGAGTAACAAGCGCTCTCTAGGGCGGAGTAGAGCGTTGTTATTCTTTAAAATCCTATTTATTAAATTACAGTTTGTTAAAGCTAGAAAAATACTAATGAAATTAACAACAGGTGCTACTTTTTGCAGATAGTGTAGCAGATAATAAAAAGTACTAATTCATTGCCATTTGTCACAATTGGTAAATCAACACAATCTAAAACTGCTGTGTTCCAAACGCAATTCAAGGGTAATCTCAACTTCTGTTTAATGAGACATATAAATACTACACTTGAAACCAAGTCACTTATTACTGTAAGATAAAGTAAACATAAACATAATCGCTAATAAGCGCATTCTAATTTCAATCCCCATTAAAGAAGCATAAATCGTTGGTCCATTGGAAACAGCTCAACACTCTCGAAAGTTCCATCGTTTCTTGCGCTGCCTTCTGCTATTGACACGCCAACGATACTGTCCCGCCTCGCAGTATGTGGACAAAAAATGCCAGTCATCTCGACTAAATGTTGACAAACTGCTTTTACATAGCCCAACTAAGTGGAATGGCTGTGAAGAGTCCGCGCATGGGACGCTTTTAAACGAATGGAGCGACGATTTAGAAAATGACCCGACTAACGGTGACTACGAGGTTCGACTGATTGCTATGTGGTAAAAATAGCATTTATTTGCTGGTATTTTATCTCATTAAAAAAAATTAAGTATTTACGGCATACTTTTGTCCGTATCTGTATCAGCCCATATACGTCCCACTGCTGGGCACGGGCCTACTCTACAATCGAGAGAATCGATTTAGAGTGGTTAAGCCATATAGTCCACCACGCTGGCCTAGTGCGGGTTGGCGGACTTACATACTTACTGGACACGAAAACCCCAAAACCAGGAAGTAATTAGAATCTACAGAAATAGAAATACATAAATATATAATTGTGTAGACAACCAAATTTTTGAGATAATCTTCTACCTTCATTCAATACTTTTCAACTGTAACTACAATACTAACACCTAGAATAAAATCTTCGTGGCAGGGTACGAAAAAAGCCTAAATAATTTAAAAGCATGACCTACTTCACGCTAAACAAAATCCGTCTCCAAAACAATGCTAAAACAAATTCGTCAAATTGAATATGATATTTAACATGAACGCCGCCTTAGCCGGGGCTCGCACCGAAATTAAAAGTGAACTTTACAGCGACAACAGAATAGGTTTGACTTAAAACAATGTCCCCGCCCAGCCCGCTGCATCTCATTTACCTTTTCAACTCGGCGACGGGTGGAACACTAGTTCACAAACTACATACTACGTACACTGTTTGTTTTGAGCTCAGTTTTGTAATACAAATATTTGAGACAGCGCTGTGATTCTGATGGCATACAACTCTTTGGACGTTCATTTAGAACGATGCAATCGAGTTAAATGGAATAAGTGTTCGTGTGGGCTTTTACACTTTCGACAATGCAGCGAGTTGGGATGGAAATTTGAAATCGTATCAGTGACAGTTCTAATATAAAACAACCCAATTTGAAGATCATTTAACAACTTTTAGAATCTATTGTGATGTAATATGATTTAAATTATTTTTAATTCAATGGACGGTAAGATCTTGAGTGCTTTTGTAGGATCCTTCAATCCATTCTTCGGATTGTATAAAATATTGTATAATATATTCGCGCTCCGTATGGCCCACCATTTTTCGAAAAGGATACGTCATCATGGTATACTTTTTAAATCGACCCTGCACTCGTCTATCAAATGCCCAACAAAAGAAACACGTAGTAAATAATAAATAAACAAATCTTAACACCAGCACAATATCAAAAACAATTTCTCGCACATAAAATACGAGACTTACAAATAAAGGAAAAAACACGCATTTCCATACATGGGACGTTATCGCAATCTTTTCCTGTTTCTTACATCGGAATGTTCACACACAAATAAACATTCGCATATTTTGTGTAATATTTACAACTACAGTGGAAATTAATTCAATTCCCGCCAGTTCTAGACGTGCAGACAATTCGCAACACTTTTGATGAAAGCAACAATTTCTCTACATCACAAATGAGCAACGAAGCATGAAGAGCACGCATTTCAAACGTAGGCCTTTACGTTGACGGCTCGGTGGAAACCAGAAGCGAGGAGCGGGTTAAGGATTATAATTTCATTAATCCAGTAATGGACACTAAGAGATCTTTGGTTTTTTCGAGGAGTATTTTTAATTTGCCTTCAGTTGATGAGAATAGAATGCACTACATCGGTCAGAAGAACAAAGTCGGTGGAGCGACGTCATTAAGATAATTCCGAGTCATGATCCTCAATAATGAGGAACCGGCTGCAGAGAGAGATGAGAATCATAATTTAATACCTATTTCACTTTTGGCTTATGTTTACATTATTTATGGCATTTTATTGATATAAAATACAAGAAACGAACGGGAGGGATGAACACTTATGGCAATATTACTCAATTCAAGAATTCTTCAATATTTGATTGAATATTTCATCTTAACAACGTATGATAAGCAACTATGAAATACGAATACGTACCTTTAGCTAAAACTAATAGTAACTAAATTGAAAAAACAAGAGACTAACTATTACTGGCATGTTGGCGGAAAGAGAGGTTGTAGTTCGATTAAGTAAACATTTGTTCTAGCTAACGATTCCTTTGAACTCGTTGAATACAGTGAAATAAGAACTGTGTAACTTGCCAACGCCGTACACCAGTATTGAAGTTAACCCATAAAAAACACTATGCGGAATTTTGTTGTATGTCAAATTGTCCTAAGTATAAATTCCGTTAATAGGCTTGGCATCGATATTTGTATCCCCGTTAACCCGTATAGTGTGTAGTGTTCAATTAATTCCATCTTTTTATTTATGTATATTATCCAGATTGTTGATAAAATCTTGGAACAATACATTTTCCTGATAATGCGCGCGAGGGCTGTCGAGTCCTTGATGATACCCCTTTGATAACAAAAGTCTACATGCCTTAATACCAAGTGGTCTAACATAGTAAGGTACCAGCTTAACAGTTAGTAAAATTCATACGTTAATACCACATCGTCACATAATAAGCAAACGACCTAATAAATGTCGTAAAAAGTCGCTAATTACGCTGCTTCCAACAACATCCAGGTTTTTTTTTTATTGCAGTGAATGACGAGACGAGCCTGCCATTCGCCTGATGGTAAGCGATACGACCGCTCATGGACAGTAGCAATACCAAACAACACCATGAGTTACAAGGCAATGCTTGGCATTCCACTGCGCTCGTCATCCTGAGACATAAGATGTTAAGTCTCGAGATGTCCAGTAGTTACTCTGGCTACAATGTCCTTCAAACCGGAACACAACAGTGCATTTACACTGCTGTTTAGCGGGAAAAATAGACATTGCGGTGGTACCTTCCCAGGCGGCCTCTCACATATGAGAGACCTACCACCAGTAAAGGTTGCTGTGGAAATCCTTAAGCCTAGATCCAACAATTAATTTCCTGAGGCTAAAGATGATGATGATGAATCGCCCCTAAAAATATGGAATTGATATTATAGTGAGATGTATTTATACTGATTTAGCGGTACAGATTAATTAATCCACCACCGTATTAAATTTCAAGAACGATCTAGATTTACACAACGACCTAGTTACAGCGCAAATAAGTTTACGGAACAAAGCCTGCATCGAACCGGAGGCTGATACTGACGTAATATTCATTTCCCATACAAACAATACGCCAACGGAAATCCCTACAAATGAATTAAGTTTTGTTATGTTCAATTATAAAGGGAAAGATTACGAGTAAGGGCATGTGAAATCCGAAGATACTCGAAGTGTAAAAGACCGGGAGGTGAACTTAAACTCTGTCCATTTTCACATAATAGTTGAAACAATTCGATTACGATTTCACGAGTTTTCTGAACAAATATAACATACAAATGTTTTTTAAAGCAACCTTCTTGAAAGCTATATCCACAATTTTCAGGTCATCAATCGTTTACTTATAATTATCACAGCTATTATCTAAATGACGCGACATAAACCGTCCTACATCGCGCCGCATCTTTGCTAAAGACAGCATCAAAGCTGAATAGGTCGGCTCAAAGCGGCAGAAATATTACCTTCCTCTGCACTGTTCTGCATACGTCAGCGGAGTGGAAGAGTTTCACAAAGGTCGCCAGCGGACCGACTTGCCGGTCTGATTAAGATAACACCTTGCGTTCCGTGCAAATGTTTCTTTCGTCAAAGAGCCGGGTTTGAAAGCAAGCGCAGACAAGTGTTAAGTTGCGAACGTTAGGCCGTGAATTCGGTGGTTTCAGAGTGAAGCTTGAGCGATTTTCGGTACGTCAGACGTTAATGCTCAGTTAAAATATTCCGTTTGTGCGGTGAGGTTGCAAATGCAAGCGGCTTGCGGAACACGAATTAGTTGTAAAAATATAATTGTTATTTAAAAAAAAATTAGACTCGTCAGTAATTTTACTGATATCCTTATGTAATGAAATATCAAATGATTTATAGAACTTGTTTGCTATTTGTATTAATATTGTTCGTGTTTACTTCGGTAGGTACTCCATAGGACTGGCGATTAAACAAGCTGATCAGCCGATCAGCCGCAGAATTACCACTAATCGTATGTCCTTTTTAAAATATAAAATGAAGAAAAACATTTCAAGGATTAGCGTGAGCCTACGGCGATAGCACAGGATTTCATGAAGCGATGCCACTATCTCGTTCAAGTCGACCCATTCACATTATTTAACAATAAAAGCTATAACAAAATCAGCAACACCGAACTCATTCCAATCCTTTTCACCCTTCTTACTCGAGAATTTTCAACAATTCTCTAAACTACTTACACTTCTTACATAATGAAAATAGAATGAGAGTAATTACACCGTATAATAACAATGTCTTTGACGTTGTTTTTGTTAAAGTAGGTCAATTAAATTTACCGTGAGTTGTTTGAGTTAGAGATCCCGTTCATAGAGCAAGAGCAGGATGAAACGAAATTAAACATAGTATCCCGACTATTATACATTTATTCTGTGAAATTAACATTTTATTAACTGTACTCTACTGTATCAGCCCTTATGCGTCCCACTGCAGGCATGAGATTCCTATACAATCATACATACATACATAAACTCACGCCTTTATCCCCGAAGGGTTAGGCAGAGGCGCCACTAGGACACCCACATTTCGCCTTGCATGTTCTGTCCCACGATGTGATAGGGGGCGAGCCTATCGCCATATCGGGCACAAATTCCTGACTCCGGGCTGATAATGAATAGAAAAATCCAATATCACTTTGCCCGACCTGGGATTCGAACTCGAGACCTCAGCTTTGTAACCGTACGGTAATACATCTACGCCACCGAGGCAGTCTATACAATCGAGTGTCCAATTTAACAAATTAACAACATCAACAAAATATTGTGACTTATAATTAAGATAAATGAACGATGGACTGCCTCGGTAGTGCGGATAATACTGCCGTTTGATTGCAAATCTGAGGTCTCGGGTTCAAATCCCGGGTCGGGCAAAGTGACACTTATTGAATTCTTCTATTCATTATCAGCCCGGAGTGAAGAATTTGTGCCCGATATGGTGATAGGCTCGCCCCCCTCGTGGGACGGAAAATACAAGGCGAAACGTGGGTGTCCTAACAGCCCTGCCTACTCCTTCCGTGAAAAAGGCGTAAGTTTATACATATGAAGCGATGGATTATGCTGGAAAAATATATGTTTTACACGAATAAGACCAATAATAAGGTAAATGATTTATGTGTCTCTACTTTTAGATACTTATGTTCCACTGTAGTGGCCAAAAGTGATGATTGTGTTGAATGGGGTGTCAATCGATGGGTTATGATAGTTCGAATGTTTTAGGCTTCATTTTATTGTAAGTTTTAGAAAAAACATATTTTTCCGATAATTGTTTCAGTAAGTGGTAAATAAATAAAAGAATTAGTTGCTGTAATCAATTTCAATCAAAGCATAAATAAGTTAAGCCAGATATTCAACATTGTATTAAAGTTTCGTATTGCCAACAGTTTTTCTGTTGTGTTTCGATTATACCAAGCAAATGTTTTAATTTCTTTCGCAGTTCTAAAAGTTATAAAAATTTGCATCTCCTTACTGCCCATATTCTATACTTACGAGCGGTTAGATTACAAATCCTAACAATCATAATGATTAAGATCTTAATTCTCAGGATGGCGAGCGCTGTGGAATGCCGAGCATTGCCTTGTAATTCATGATGTTGTTTGGTTTTGCTGCTGTCCATGAGCGGTCGTATCGCTTACTATCAGGCGAATGGCACGCTCGTCTCGCCATTGACTGCAATAAAAACAAACCAAGTCAACTAAAAGGGTTCCCAATAAAATAGTCATGAAACAAAACTTTAAAATCAAGATGTTATCTAGACAAACTATATTTTCGCTAGTTTACAGCATCCTAGGGAATAATTAGTAGCCAGGACAGAAATAGAACATACAGCTAATAACATCAAAGGCAAAATTCTATTATTAGTTAAATTATATAGCCGGTTGGACGAATTCGGTGTTCCTGCCGAGTTCATGTAGCGTTGATTGAATTAGTGCTGCGAAGTTTCATTGCCGCTTCTGTTAATTAAACCGTTTGTTATTAGTTCCTTATCTGTAGTCGCCAGTGTACAATCTCAGGAAGAAAATTACAGTGCTTTTTTATCGCGGCTCTCGAAACTTTCTTTTGAGAAAAGGTTATGACAGATTTAAAAAATGTTATGTTATGATTTTTGTTGCAGTAAAGCATTCGCGTAATAGCTTAGGTTATTGTAAGGGGTTACCATAACCAATAACAGTACTTAGATCGCAGGAAAAGGAAACATCGTTGAAAGAGAATAAAAAATGTATTGAAGGGCAGTAGTATTGATAGTATGACTAGTATTGATAGTCACACTCACCGAAGAAAACATAATAGTAAATTGGAGTAAAGCGATTTTAAAGAATTTCTACGGTATGTAAGTCCGCCAACCCGCACTAGGCCAGCGTGGTGGACTATATGGCCTAACCACTCTCAATCGATTCTCTCGATTGTAGAGTAGGCCCGTGCCCTGCAGTGGGACGTATATGGGCTGATATAGATAGAAAATGGAGTACTTCTCCGTGTCGTTTCTATGAGACAGTGCTTCCACCCTGGACTAGCCAGCCCAATCCTACCGTAGTCCAAAGTAATAAGAGCGTACCTATGAAAATCAAATCCAATCGGAAACATTAAATCCGATTTGAATGGATTGATGGCTATCGCAGATGGATCGTGCATTTTTCGGGATAAAAATTAGTCTTTCAGCCTCCGGCCATAAATGTTCACTATGCAGAAATAATGTATGAATCTGTTACTACGTGAAAAGAGTGGAACAAACAGTATGTATTTGATATTACAAACTTGGAAATTTTGCTGCATCTATATGTTACATAGTAAAAATCGATTACCTACATTGCAAAATATATCTAATATTGTTTTGATTTACAAATTGTGTTCCAAATTTTTTTTTATGATTGTCACTAACATAACCATATTATCTCCAACACCTGTACATAAATTAAAAAGTTTTTATTGCAACCCGATTGTGCCCTAAAAATTCACGCGAAACTAAAGCATAAAACACCTCATTCCCCTTTAAAATACAAAACTTGACACGAGTTATGAAACTCATTATTCTTTGAAATTTGGTGCCGTTGAAAAAATATTGTAAGGTCACAAGCGGGGACAATTTGTTTAACTTTTCAGCTTACATTAGCCGAGATGAGTTCCCCGTTCTCCTGAAAGTCGCCGGCCCACTTAGCACTACCATAAAAGTTAAATGCCGTATAAATCATAGTGGGTAGACAGGCGGGCCAACCTGCTGACTTCTTACCATCGAGATATTAAAGTAGAGCCATAGAGTTTATATTAAGGATAGTGCAAACAATATGCGCACTGTTTGTATCAGCCAGACACGCAGCAGAACGAGAAGTAAGATAGTGTGGTAGCGTGAGAGTGAAAGAGACAGATACAGCAATAGCAGTATGAGTACCGCTCTTTATATTACAGTCTGTCCGGTTGTCTAGATACTCAATGACAAGAAGGGACACTTTGAACAAAATCATTGCGAACAAAATTTGAGCCGATTTTATTACAATATCCGCCCCAGTATACCTAACACTTATTATTAATAACTTGTTGACGCGAGCCTCGGAATATTAAGGGCCCGACCGATCCGGATCAGTCTGTACGCGATCCGTCTTGATTGATAGAATCAATAACACGCTCCGATGATTTTAAACTGAAAATCCAATTTGTACCCTAAGACAGAGCCCGAGTAATTTTATTTCGTCGATAAGGTTCGTCTGAATTGGAAATTGACATTTACGTAATTTTATTGTTTAAGTCTTTTTTTATTTTTTATATAAATATAGATATTAGATACTCTACTTTGGTTTGTTATCATATTGGTATAATGTAGTGAGTGTCACGCTATTCGAACCACACTTGAATAAAATAACAAATTTCCGTTATGATTTTTTATCCCAAATCAATCATGCAGAACATGAACCCCAAACGTGTCACTTCTTAGACGAAGACAAGTGACTAATGGAACGTTTGTACCCACATCCAAATGCAACATCTCAAGCTTACATTTTAACAGTATCCCCAAGTAAAGTACAAACAGGAACAGCTTCTAATCAATCAGAAACTGTTTGTGAACAAACAGCCTGGTCCCTGAGACCGGTGGTCGGTGCGTAAGTACCTAACTTACTTAGCGGCACTTACACTTCAAACTGAAGGGTTAACCCGCCTCCGACTGAAAGACCAAGGTCCTTCGCATTCGTGATTGAGTAACGTTAATTCGCTTAACCCTCTGATGGGTCAACGTTAGGATTATACATTAGGTTTGATGACAACTGAGTTAATTCGTGTTATGTTGTGAAGTACAATAAGTTTATGAACTTAGTGCATTATAACTTTTCGAACTCTGCAGTTAAGGTTAGTGTAATCCACTTTACAAAGCCCTCTTTGTAAAGTGGATTATGAAGTATTAAATTATACAAGACAGTGGTTTTTTAACCTAAACATTAATATTAACATAAATAACGCTTGTCTAACTGTACAAGAATCTCAAACAGCTAATACATTTTTCAAAGGAATGAACAAAAAAATGAAGATCAACAATATTGCACCAAGTGTAAACCGAATCAGTTCCTAACATCAAATCAAATCAACCAATCACTGAATCTTGCATCCCAGTACTACCACATTTAATAACCGAGCCTGACAACAAATTCGCATTAATTTCAGCGTCTTACACAACCGCCACAACTCATGTTAGCACTGAGATAAGGCGAAATTTCGCTACACGTGATAAACAGTGCCTCCAACCATCCGTAAGGGCAGATATGTTCACTACTAGGTTTCGCTTGCGGCTTTGCCCGTGCTTGAACTCGGGAACTGATTATTTTATACATCAAATTCTTTGTCAGTGATATCACAAACACCCATTCATTTTGACATTAAGTCATAATGTATTCGTGTCTTTAGGCCGCGTTTTTGTGGTTAAATACTTTCTATTTTTCTATCCCTGAAGAACAAGAACGAGGTACTTGTTTTCTGGATGAAAAGTACCCTATGTTTACTATATTTGTGCGAATGTTACACATTGAAATAAAACTACTTTGTTTACGAATTTTATCACAGATTTGGTTGTACCCCTAATAACATGTTTGCAAAATGTCATTTTTCTGAATTCAGGTTGAAGTACATTGTAGCCAGAATAACTACTGGACATAATGAGACTTAGCATCTGATTTATGGATTGTGAGAGCAGTGGAATGCAAAGCATTGCTTTGTAATTGATGGTGTTGTTTGGTTTTCTTACTGTCCATGATCGTTCGTATCGCTTACCATCAGGCGAATGGCATGCTCGTCTCGCTATCCCTTGCCATAAAAAAAAATGTATTTAAGGCCTGAGATCGTAACATACAAACAAATTCACTTTCGGGTTGATATAAGTAAGAATAAGGGTGCTAGGTACGACTAACTTCGCATATGAATTAAACTTAGCTTCTAATGACATACCTTTTGGTAATAATGAAGTTCGGAAGCTTTGTGAAGTTACGGCACAGTACGGGGAAACTGTAAATAAGACCTTCCGCGTAAAATGTTCACTTCAATGTCACCGGCCTTTGTAGGAGTTACTGTTTTAATTGATTAAATTAATATTTTAGATACTTTTTGTCTCGCGCTTAAATTATCTCAATTATTTTATGAAAATAGCCAGATGAGGTCAGCTGTGGTGTTTCGCTTGATCAATGAAACGATTTGTTTTATTTTTCATATTTTGAGCTACTGACACCACCGAGGAATCAATAAATGACTTTCGAGGAGGTCCAAAAATCGTTTACGCATCCCCAGCCTATACGAAATTGTGACTTAAAACTATAGGTATTTTTATATCTTCACATTACAACACAAAACAATATAATTAAAGAAAATATTTGACATTACCTATAACTTAGTTATTTCTTACTCAGAACCTGCTCGCTGAACTTAAAAATCAAACAACACTGGTTTTGATTTTTTTATATTTTAAGTAAATATAACAAAAGGCCAAAGATTAAAAGTCAAAAGATTATGATATGGCTACGGGCGTTTTGGATATTCACTGGTTAAAGGAACAAGGAAAAATGAGGCTTTCGTACCTCTTCAGGTGAACTTAATTTTTCTAATAACGAAATAACACTTGAAACAAATTATAAATTTCCAAATAAAGCAATATCATCATAAACTACGGAGATTTTAGATCTTAAAGAATATACACTATTGACTTCCGAGATCCTCGCAAGCGAGACATACACCTGGTCATTAGCATCGACAACTGTAAGATATAAAATATCCATGATGACAGCAAAGCCAATATCAACATAATTCCGTCTACAAATAGTTAAACACACTATGAAAGCACCTGTATACCATGTTAAAAATTATCCAACCCTGCGAGGCCATAACAGAGAAAGAGGCGAGCCTATTCCCAAACGTGCCATCAACGCTGATAAATTATAACCAGTACAGACCATACATCAGTAGCTACATGTAAGTAATTGTGCACTACTTTCATAAGTTTTCTTAATAAAATTCCGCAGAAACCTTTCTCTCCATTGCTACGTGCTTTACACCGGGGATTTTTCACTTTAAACTGAACACTGCTGAATGTATACTGATATGTAGCCTGGCTGTGTTATAACGCGTCTGGGGGTTTGTCGAGGATTTTTATTTCATTACGCTGTTTATAAGCAACATATGAGATTCAATTATTGTTTAGAAAAATAATTTAGTTTTGTAAATAACAAGTGCCAAAATATTGTTTAAAGATTTTAGGGCCATCGGTTTTTTGTTTGTTCTGTTTAGCATTATCTTGCCTAGAGCTAGTGCGTTTTCTTGCTCAATCTTTGCTATTTTAAATATTGCCATTAATTAAAATTGTAGTCCACAACAATCTTTCGTAGATTCTGACAAAACACAACCGTTGTTAAGGATAATATGTGTCGACATATTTAAATGTGGCATACGTGTAACTATCCAGGACTTTTGTAAAACAAATATGGATACTACCACCTGAAATATTGCTTTTCAAACCGGTTTTATTTTCTTTGCCTGTGGTTTTCGTGTACAGGAGTGCTTCGTTTATCTGCGAGTGGCGTGATGGTACATGTGGGGTGAACAAACCGGCAGAGGACTAGGCTTTCGCTATTTGATACGATAACCTGCAAACAAGTTAAACCAGTTTCAAACCAGTTAAAGCTAATCAGACCCTTACAAGACTCAAGGACTTCAAACGGCGTCCATTCGTTTTTACGTGGAAATTCGTATAGGTGGGGCGAGGGTACGGAGCGTGTTTTAACCGCTCACAACCTCCATGTCGGCGTAATGGGGATTTTACACCTTATCGTTAACACATGTAGCCTCCATGTTTTTATGTACCGCTAGGTTTTGGAGGCTGGTTCGTTTGCTTGCAACGGTATTTTTAGAGAACATTTTAATTTTGTTCGTACAATTTGTTTCGTTGATTAGTTTAGCGAGAATATGAATTAGAAGCGAGATGATCTCGGCTAGATACATGAAGTAATGCAATTGACAGAATGTGTATTTCCATTTTCGAATCATAATTGCTTTGATTTGTGTATTTCTCAGAATTGACGTCAAGCAAGCGCCTGTTCAAAAAATCCAAGCCAAATTGTATATCACATACCATTTAAAAAAATCACGCGTAAGCAACTCCAATTGTTTATGACTTTAGAGAGAGTAGAATAACTTGACGTATCTGCTGGTGCATCTCTATTTTTTCGTATCCGAAACACACGTACCTTTACCAATTAACGCAAACAAAAAAAATTGACAACATTTAATTAATAAATAAATACACCCAACAGCCACATACATAGTCCTGACCCCACACTAAGATCTAGTCTTGTGTCGTGGGTATCAGAAACTACGAGAGACTTTCGGTCTCACAAACACCCAGACTTGAAACTAATACCCGTGGATCACACAAATATTTGTTTTGGTGCGGGGATCGAACCCGCGGCCTCATGTTCACAGCCGACGTTCTAACCAACTGCGCTACGGAGGCTGTCATAATAAAATAAAAAATGTTTGCTTTTAATGTTTACATAATAAAATATAATGTTGCACGAAAAAAATTACGTGTAAAGAAACTGTAGAAATTCTGATAGAACTGAAAACGCTGCAGCAGAGATAAATTGCGGGCGCTTTATTCTAATAAAATAAGATAAAAATCTACACGTAACAACTGAAATAAAGTTTATTACGACAAGGAAAGCCACTTTAATGTAGGGAAATACCTTCTTTTTAAACTCCTACGAAATTGCAGTAAGAAGTTATTTTGTTATGGAAACTATTCTTCGTATTGCTAGGATCACTTACACCCGATTAGATTTTAAAATATATTTCAGTTTGTTCTGTATTTTTTTCATCTACTTTTTTCCAACCGTGAATGGGGAAGGTGCAACATTGTTTAATATTGACATGGTTGGTAGTTATGATTTTTAGAACGAAATATGAGCAATTTATGATTTTGAGAATAAGAAATATGATTGACGAGAACACCTAAGCATTAAATGCGTCTGAAAATAAGAGAGATCAAACAAACGGGTATTCATTCACACGTTATAAGACTTTTTATGAAAATACATTAGGGTTTTCTGTTTCATTTATCCGTGTTTTTGCGTATAATGTTGTTATTCACATAACAGAATTAACTGTTGTGTGTTTAAATAAATCCCACGTTAATACTTTCTTGTCCAGATCAATTATCGACAGACACATTTCTATCTCTCATGATCGACACAATTATGCTGGCACGCTCGAAAATTCATGTTAATTATTACCACAAGCATACGAACTAAACAACGTAGCGTGCGGAATTTCAGCGCAATCTCGTTTGGGAATAACTAGTGGAGTAATGTTCACTTTAAAGATTGTTAAGCGAAACAAATACCACTGCTCAAGTAATTAGAAACATGCTAAACGAACTGAAATTGCTGTTAAATATTATGATGGATTTGGTTAATCAAAATAGTGGGGTTTTGCAATGCAAGCCATGCTTGCCAGACAGTTGTCGATCGCATGACGTAGCTTGTCGCGCTGATGACGCTACCAGGCCGTTTAGCTATGCTATCTCTGATTACAGAGACTTTCGGGAGACTCTATATTTTCCCCATAACTTATGCTTCCATGTAATTAAGCCCAATAAATGCCATATTGAATTTAACTATAAATCCCCTAATGCCAAACACATAGTTATAAGCATTAATTATGTATCTCCTAATCCTTATACTCAGTGTTGTGTAATAATGTAAACAAAACCAAAAACTTTTACTAACTAAATCCTAAAAATTACGCTAAGAAAAACCACGTAGTAGTGAAAAACATATTCGTGTGCAAAGTTATTGCACATTCTGTATTGCGGGGGCATGACGGGCTTTATAGGGATTCACGCGAGCCGGAATGCAAGTAAGTACGTTTACAAACACGATGTGAGCGGATCCACAAATGGCTACGGCGTCGCTAAAGTCAACGCGGCTATTTGTTCTGTGGTGCTAACAAATTACGAGCAAAAGTCGTGGCCACGTCTGAAATAATCTTGCATTACACTTTAGTTTTGAAAAAAAATGCGTTAAATATTTATGTTGCTTTGCGGTGCCCCGTGTGGCGGTTTGTTGTGGATTCTCTTCTTCAGGTCGCAGCTCAGTTGCTGTTGGGTGTCGTAGTGATACCAAAGTATTGCAGTGACGTAGATTCAAATCGACGCCGGGTATTATCAACGGAATCTGTTTGTATTTCAACAACCTCAAAAGAATTAATCTGCTTTTACCGTTGTGATTTAATATTTGACGAATAACCATCCGTCGCAGTTAACTAGTTATTAATTTACAAAGTAATTTAAAATAACAATGTCCAAAATTATGATAATAATTATTAGTATCAAAACAACAATGAAGCTAAATTCACCGAGGCACATAGAAGCGACAGCCCTACTCCATCCACACTATTATTGACACCATTCAAACCGAGAATAGATGGATATTTAATAAGTTAAGCATACATTCAATTTATGCTCATCTTTATTCCGCACGAGTTTACACCGTAAAGCACTCTGAGCATCCAATGGATAATAGCTGCATCCGTCGTTACGGATTGACGTCTTTATTGCTATACTTCTACTGCGAAACCGAACTATCACCGCTTTTGGATTCATCATCCAATTTGAACTTTACACTGTAAAATATAGAGTACAAATTTGTTCGTCTAGTAAAGCAGTTGTATCGACAGTAGCGTCCGTATCAGAGTAGAGCATTCACAGACGATCTCGCGTCGATATCACCTGATGTATGAATATCCCGGTTTTGATATTCGCAGTTGAGTCACGCTTGCGTGCAGTTCTCATAGGATCGACACTCTGCATCACAGGCGCATGTAATGCTAACCGTGATTATTGATTTTATAGACCATTTTCGGTTGAGATTTTCGGTGTCGGTTAGTTGAGAGAGCAGACGTCTCGTCTGAATGTAGTGATTACCGTCGCTGTTAAATATCTACTACACCCGGATAAGCAGCGTTGCCGGCCTCTCAAAATGGACGAGGATAGGGAAAAAAATATGGAAAAATATAGGGTAAACTATCTAAAAATGTAGTGGTCTGCCGTCGCTCACGAACCACGCAAAAGCTAATGAATCTATTCTTTGTGTATTTCGATTACTTGAGAATTTGACACGCAACTAAAAATGGCATAATAGTAAACACTAAACCAAGTTTAATAAGTCGCACGTATGAACTTTAATTTAAATAAAAAAAATAAAAAGCGTGACTTATTAAATAAATAAATTATTTACTTATTTTACACACTTTATCAGTGAAGGAAAATATCCAAATTTTTTAAAGTTCTATGCAAGTTTTTTAAAGGATGTGAGGTTTCGCCACCAGCTAAAGACCAGCATACTTACTGAACTAAATCCTTTAAAATCATTTCTACAGTTGAGTACACCCATGTCTAATAGCGAAACATATAGCTAAAGGCAAAACAATCACCAATTCCAAACATACTCGTAATTTATAATAAAGAAAACGAATCCATCAAAGCGCATGCGAAATAGACGTTGTAAATCTGATTACCTGTTCTGAATTGAAATTTAAAGGTACTTAGGTACGTATGTGCAAAGCCAGACGTAAGACTCTTATGTTAGGTAGGTACTTATTTAGTGCTCACAGCGGTGGACGGCGAATCTGAAAAGCTTATTCCGCGTGAACGTTCCAGCCTTAAATACATTGGGTTTTTATTGAGGGCTCGCTATCATCTGGCGGCCGAATAATTAAAATGTAGCATTTTTGGCTTGGCATGGGTCAAATTTAAAGGTTTTGGTGAATTTCATGTGTAATTTATTTTTCGTAGGTGGTAGGACTATCTGCAAACTAAGTACGGTGGGAACTCAAACTCAACGAAACAGGAAAACTCGTCTTCGCGTCTTTCATGTTTTGGGACAAGCTATTTGTATTTACTTTCAACTAGTATATCATTATAATTATTCAACCGGTAAAATGATCGTCAGTCAATAATCTATCTTGGAGATATTATCCTCTCTCCAGGTAAAATGTGCTTTGTCGTACTAGTATAAAGATATAGAAACTACAAGAACATATTTCCCAACACACCACATATAATAACGCGACCTCAATAAAAGCCACTTGAAGACTATTGAAGTCAACTTAAAGGAGGTTATAAGTTGTATTTTAAAAATTAAAAAAGTAAGCGGATTTCAGAGAGCGTTTTCCTTTTACAAAGAACTTGTTTGCTCGTCTTATGTGCTCCATAAACCGCTTTATAACGTGCACATTCGACATCGTGCACACAAAGATTTTATACACTTGTTTAATTTTAACGACGACTCGGTCTGATCAAATATTTATGGCGTTTAACTTCATACTGTCTTTTCGTTTGAAAATTTATTTTTATTATTTACTACATGCTGTATACGCATTTAGGGTCTTCATTTTAAGCCTAGAATATCGCCGTCTACTGCTGGACGTAGGCCTCCCCAAGTAAGCACCAACCATCACGGTCTGAGCAGTCCTCATCCATCCGCTATCCGCCACTTTTTCCGACACCTGCATGTGATTGGTGTTAATTTCCTTTTGCATATTGCAGCGTATATGTATTTCACTACAACCTATTTCCTATTTCGTTGGTATCAACCTTAAAAGCGTCTACCAGTAGTATGAAACATTAAAATAAACAGACTCCTTCATTATTAATCTAGTTTTAGTAGAATAAAATAAATAGATTAAAAATATTGTTAAAAAAGCTTGACTAATATACTAACTTGATCGAATCCTAATAATCCTACTGTCACTCGAGTAATGAACCAAGTTCTCAAACTTTTCATAAATTCATCTAATGAAACCATAACTGAAATCTCACAACACAGCTAACTGTAAAATAAATATACGTGAATACTACTCAACACGAAATCCACATCCACATTAAAAAGCGTTATAAATATGATGCAAAACGAAGAAGCGGCCTAAACCAGGCCGCGCTGGCAGCGCGTCACAGTCGGAATTGCATTAGGCGCCAACTCCCGGGCGCTGGTTAATTTGTTGGTCAACGTTCGTTACCATTTAATTTCGTACTCCCTCCTCACTCAGATCGGGGTTTATGAGATTATTTTGTATGGCCGGATAAACGAAGTCACCCGATGTAAAAATGTCCGGGCAAAAATCAGGCCACAACACGCTTCGGTGGCTCAATTCAATTACTTAATTTATTCGTAACAAGCGATTTGTCGTGTTTATTATTCGCGTTACATGCATTATGTTGTACATTAAAGTAGGTTGCGTTCTGGTTTTTGAAGACATTTTGTAATAAATTAAAAATTTCAATAAAAGGCTTTTATAAAATAACTGTTTAGCTTATCTGTGGTCAAAAAGTAGTTTACATTTGTGCCACAAGATGGCACTAATATGAAAATGTTGGCTGTATCAAAACTAATAACTTTCTTGGCATATGTAAAAGTTGCCTATCTCGATTAAAGGAAAATATATCAACGCAATAAAAAATACTATCACTTATTTATGGGTGTAGAATTTTCAAACGCGAGTTGATTCATCTATGTCTGGTTTTTCCCTTGCACAAAACAGCTGATACGTAATCTTATCAAATCATCACAAGCGGTTGATTTGACTTATCGTAAAGTTATTTAACAGCGATACAATATTTTTCTTTTGCTTTCTTGCGTAAGATTTACTTTATCAGATTTTTCTCTTTACTGATAACACATCAACAACAGCTTACATTGTCGGTAAATAAGCATACTATATCCATTGAGTTATCCACCTGATCTTATACCATACTTATATTATCATGGGTTTAGCGCATATCATACAGACATGCTGCAGAATGGCTTTATAGAGACTAGACATCTCTTCAAGATTTTTTCGAGATTTTTCGATTTTTTATGTTATTAAAAATTAGCACTTTATGATCCATAAATCAAAGCGTCCTGCTATACACGCATTTATAAATGATATATAAAAACTGTTATAAAAATGTTTTTGTATCATATCAGATTTTTTATGTTGGTCTTTAATCACTTTGTAGAGCAATTACCCTATTCCCACTCCTTCCTTTCCAATGATTAATCGCAATCATTTTTTTTAAGTTGATCTACCAAAGCTTATTCGTACCCCCAAAACACTATCTTAAACTCCCCAAACCCTATTTGTCTCCTTATTCTTCTTGAATCTGAACTGCATAGCGATTACCCAATTTGCTGGCGCGGGCCGGAGTCTCGTTTCGTAATGCGACACCATATGAGGGATTTCCAGCTGCAGTGAGAACGACAAAGCATCCACTTAGACCTCGTTCCGTCGCACCGCCTCGCAAACGCGCAGATATCCTGAACGCCTCGCATGTTTGTGTATCCATTTGCGTTATGGTAATGCACGTATTGTAAAGGGCACTTTAATGCCGGCCCTTTGGCAACTGACAACAATTTGGCCAAAAACAATGCAGAGTTAAGATAAATTAAGGTCCACTATTAGACTTTTCTTAAAAAGGCATAAAATATACATACTTTACTTTCATAAAAGGGCCGGCAGCGACTGGATGCGTAAAGCAGCAGACCGGGCTCTGTGGCGTACCTTGGGAGAGGCCTATGTCCAGCAGTGGACTGCAACTGATGATGATGATGATTAGACTTTTCGGAATCATGTGTGTATTGATAGTCAATCACCACGCACTTTAACGGTGAAGGAAAACATCGTGAGGAAACCTGCATACCGTAGCGATTTTAAAGAATTTCTACGGTATGTAAGTCCGCCAACCCGCACTAGGTCAGCATAGTAGAATATATGGCTTCAGGCCACTCTCAATGAATTCTCTCGATTGTTGGGTAGGCCCGTGCCCAGCAGTGGGACGTATATGGGCTGATACATACATGCATACATTCGACACATGAAATTCAGGAATGATACCAATGTAATAAGTTCACGTACGTGTAAAAAAAGATAGATTTTTTGTCGTAACACTTTTTTTATTTTTATTTCCGAATTCCTCGTATTTGATTACTTGAAACCTCCATCCGGGAAGATGGTTGATATTTAAAGTAAAAAAACAGTGATTATTCCATTAAGAGGCAAATATTTTACAAAGATTTGCCGTAACTTAACAGGAAATTTTCAATCTTGCTACAATATTCCGTGAAAAGGCGTATTGAAAAAGTAATAAAAATAGAAAAAACGGTTCAAAACATTTTATCCCGTGCTTTAACCCATACTGTAAAATTCCTTTTGAAACGGGAAACGGTTTTCGTAGACCGCAGAATTAACTGCATCACTGCAAAATCCACATGACTGGAAAAAATACATTCTGTTCTATTTTAAAGCAACATTAACTGGATGGAATTTGTTTAAAACTACCAAATATATGAAAGTATTTTTTTAACCGTTGGTTATAAATTATATTTTTTTATTTTTGCTATATTTATTTCTATATTTCTATTTTGTTCTTTAAAGATAAACTCACTACAGAACCTAAAGGTATAAGCAACATTCTGTTAAAACTTAAAAAGCAAAATTGTAAATTGTAATGATCTAATCATATAGAATTGTATATTATGTTGGATGTGAATATACTTTTATAGTTTTTCATGCGTCTATCGCGGTATCGATGAGGAAAGAATGCAAAAATAGCATCATAAAAAAGTTAGAAAACCACGCATGTCACACTACTTGATGTACTGAACAGATAGTACAATCCACCAGTCACCAAATAAATATTGATAACTATCTCAATTTTCCTTGATCAACACTTTTTTAGTAGCATAAAATATTTTATTTGTAAAGGAAAAGTCGATTACCTAATAGGAACAAACAACTGCCGCCTATGAACAGTTATAAATTATAATAACTTTAAAGTAGTTGATTAACCTTTAAAATAGAGGATGGATATTATTTTCAGGAATAATATTTTGTTATTTCTTTCCACATTACACATACTTTAACAATGGACAGCACAATAATCTTATTATCCTATTTTTGAATCTAATTGTCTTTTATGGCATAGTGTTAGAGATGCGCAATCTTAAAAGACAAATCAGGAAATCAAAAATGCGTCTTTACAGAATTGAAATGGTCAAATATGTTAGTTTAAAAATACGACAAAGATACAACGGTACTTAAGCATAACTAATTTCGTCCTAACCAGCTTTAATATTACTATACCCAGTTCACCGAAACCTATCTCTACTCGATTAACGATATGTCCATAATTGGTGCTTGGACTACATTCCTGTGTATCGATATTGATAATCGTTACGCATATTGAATACCCTACTAATGATAATTTTGTCCCCATTCTAATCGCCATAGAGTATAGTAATACACTGGGTACTAATCGCTCTTCGACCAGGATTAGAGCAACGAGTGTGCTAAACCTGCAATTGGAGATCCCATGTCGGCATCAATACGTCCATAATGTGGTGCCCAACAATGAAAACCAGGCGCATAATATTATACAATGGTCTTGGCGTAAACGCATTCAGAGCATTATCGTACCGAGTATCTGCAATACAAATTGTACTTACAAACACATTAATGCAAATCCATTCATAGTTAGATATGCAATGTGTCTTTAAATTGTCTCAGCAAAATGCCAATAAGATTTACTGTGTACTGTAAGCGCGGTATTACGGCTATTTGCATTTTCTTTAATGTTTTTGTATATTTTTTGATATAAAATGTTGCTTTAATTTTTTTTTGATATTATTTTCAGTTTTATTACCAGGTACTTCTACTATATCCTGGTTTATATTTTCTTTAAATAAAATGAGCACAAAATTATTCTTAAAAATATTTTATTTATCATTTTGCCGATAAAAAATCTAGCAGCTTTTGTAAACGTCTCTGACTTTAAAAAAAGGTTTTTTAAATGGCGCTGTAAGTGGGGATACCTTTACCCCCCCAACGATACATCAGTAATGATATGGCGCCGTTTTAAGAAATCTGGACGCTTCTTAGAATGGGTTATCCGATGCCTATCATAATGAGAAAGGTCTGGATCGATAGTCTGGCGAAAGATTTATTAGGGATCCAGCTCGGATGCTAAATTCGCAAGCGTGCCAGACTTGAAAGCCGGGGACACTAGCAAACCTCTTTCAGGAACCTGTGTCCAGGAAAACGGGAAAAATACCTGAAAAAGTTAAGACCATGTTGGTGCCTAGTATGAAAAATAATAGCCCATGTGTCTATCACATTCAAGAAAATCACCGACTACCCATTTGAGATAAAAACACGTAAAGATGTAAAACCAACATTCAATATAAATGTACATTGAAACAAATAAACCTTAAAAAACCAAAGACAACCCTACATGCAGAATTAGCCAGGATATGTTTCTATAATGGGATCTCCTGAGCGGCAGTCGCTGGCTACGAAATAAATTGCCGTAAAATAAAGTGCAGGCTTCAGGTGTACAGCTCTTGATAACTGCGATGTCGGTCTTAACAGCATTCCCTGTTATTTATTTGCGTAATAAATGTTTTCGTCCGCGGTCTGCTTTCCTGACTCACTGAATACCAAATATACTGTGAGTACGGAGCATAAAAATACTGTATTTTACGCGAGAAATGCAGTTTCGGGAATGGAACATAAAATTTGAATAGGAACATAATTTTTTGAAATTACTGTATTTTTGTTTTGTGGCTGGTCGTATTGAAATATTAGGATGATAACTTTTGGAGTACTTAGCTCCCTTTATGATGAAAAGCTTCTTCAATTAGAGTGTTGTTTGAACAAGTCGTACGTGTTTTAAAAAAAATACAAAGTCCTTACACGAAAATAAAATTTATATTGATTATTGTTTTGCAATTGTAGTCAACAAATATTTTAGTTCTTATCGGTTAACATGTCACAGGTTAATTTTTTTTTCTTTTGGTTTATTACCTTGTTTATAATAATAATATACGTTTGTGATGTCTAGAAAGGAGAAAAACCCATTCAACATATTTATTTAATGGAAACTATCGGGCATCTGCTGAATATAAAAACAATCAAAATAAAGAATAGACTGCAAGCAATTTTAATAACAAAACTAATAAACCTAGCTCATAAATTTCCCAATAACACGAGTTCGCTGAACGTAAAAGACAACAAACGACACTATTAATGTATTAAAAATTTAAAATGCCAATAAATTATAAATATACGAGAGCATTAACTATAAACGGGAAGTGCGAGCGAAATTTCATGACGATCAATTCTTGTTGATCGGCAGTTTTATTAGAAAACTTTATACCAAGCGCTTGACGCGATGCAATACATAGTGCATTGTTTCGCTTCTCCACTGACTACAAGTACTACAGTATAGCAATTCTGAGCAACATTCTGTCCGGAATGAGATACGTGACATACAAATTAACTACTACTTTTTAGACACATTGTTGCGATGCGCTTTTTAAAGTGAACACTGTTGACATAATTGGCTTGAAATATCAACTTGATTTTATAGTTCTTGCACGTTTCGTTTCGTAAAACAAAGTTGTAAGTAGAGCTTACTATAGCCAGTGTTGACGACAGTTAATAGACTTCTTTATGCAGACACGAAAAACGACGCTTCTGATGAAAGGTTCAATGCAGTTCAGACAGAATTTCCAAAGATGAGAGATACCAATACTGTCTCACAGATAGTCGACGTGCATTAAGGGCTTAGCTATCGCGTTTCCTCCGGTCAATGACATTGCCCAAGGCGTAATAATCCCTATAACAAGCTCCTTATCTCCTTAATGTCCAAGGATCCACAAGGATTTACAATGCATCTTCAATATCTCCTTCTTATTTATCTTAAATGGTATTGAGTTAAAGGTAAAATTAAAATAGTATGTTTCAATTCAATATCACGTGTTATTTAAAGATGAATTGTTTGTACACCAGCTTCAAGTGAATTCAATCGAGTTTTATCTTAAATGTTTCTAACCAAGATAATTCCGCTTTGTTGAGCCAATACAATGATAACTGCTAAAGATGTACGCTTATCGCTTTTCAATTTAATCTATTTTGATCTTAGTGACTCAATACATGTCGATACACCGCGTGAGTAGGAAACGACAGGGAGTGAGGTGCAATCAAACACATCATATATTTTGGTCTTTATCTGTTATCGGTAGCATAGCTAAAGGTTTATTTTCCAGATAATTCTCACGGGGTACTTGCTTAATTATAGACTATGATCATACCATGTACAATTTGTGTTGTGCGGCGGCTAAGCGTATCAGTCAGCATATCCTTTGGATTTCCGGGTGTAGATATCGGCTTTGTCGGAACCCACGCATTGTAAAGTCTAATCTGGCTTGTAAATAAACATTAGACTCGACTTGAGAACGGAGTTTCGTACGGATACTCTTTGCACTGTACTAATGTGTAAAACATGCTCTCGACTTTTTGCAAAAGTCTCGTGTCTCATTGTTGGAGTTGCAGATTGGACGAGCTGTGAAAGCTGTGAACCAATGCATTCTTTGTACGGTTTTTTAGCTCAAGCGTCCTGCTGTGTCTGATATTACCTCATCGGAACCGATTCGTAATATAATTAAAAGTTGCTCTGTAGTTACACAGAGATAAATGAATATAATAAAAATATATAGATAAATATGACGAGTTATTACCTATATTCCTAGCTGCTGTCGTAAAGCCGCATTGTTGAAGAACTCAATACTGTTGCGTAACGTTGTAGATAAAAACGTAAACTGCATTTTTTACTCCCTACACGAAGCGACGATCATAGATAACAAATCCCAAGAGCCCACCCGTACAACCCTATCTCAATACCTTAATGCAATACTATATACCAAACTATATAAAAAACGATTGTACAAGGAACAATAGCAGCTAATCTGTGCACAAAAGATCAGGCAAGTGATTCCACAGAAACTGGACGGCAGTCCGCGAATTGTGCGGTGTAACACCACTCCGACACAGAAGGTAGTATATCACAGTGAGGTCGCGACTTTATCTCAGTTTCCGCCCGGGTTGCGTTCACTGGCGATAGAGTGAAAATAGTAGCACAATAAAACAGGGCTCGCCGACTATATCGGGCCAGTGAGAGGCCAGAGCCACACTCCTTATCGGAAAACGGTTACGGTGATTCATTGCGCCTCTATTTACTCACCGATCTTGCCGGCTGCAACGTGCAACTCACTTTTACAGCGCTTTGTGATGAGAGTAATGAGCTTTTACGGCATCGTTTAATCTACATACGGACGGTAATTAGTTAATTAGCAATTTGTGCTATGTTGACGTATATTTGAAGGAAGAAATACATTAATAGGATTGTTTCAACTATTTTAGTCCATATGAATGATGCTAAAACACAAAAACTAAAGCCACAATTTAGCTATAGATTCACTTTATTCTGCAAAGGCTTATTACATTTTAAAATAAAACAAACAATAAATTCCTAACCAATCTAATATGAACGAAAGACAATCTTATATTCAAAATTAATCGCTGATTAAGACAGGGGTCGTGAATCTTCGAAAGTAAAATAACAAAAGTAATCAATAAATCACAACTGACAAAAGTCGAATGAAAATGGAAATTGATAGGAAATGAAAATAGAATCTAAATTGAACGTGCCGAAATCAAATACTGTTCTGTGCGACTGAAGTTTCAGAACCGTTCGGCTGGCTACAATATTGATACAAATCAATGCAACTTATGCTATTTACAGCTGCGCATTTTATTCCAAACTATACAATTGTACTAAAACTTTTCAGCTGTATATAAATGAAATCGTATGGGTCTTAATTAAAACCCAAATGGGTTTTGAAGATTTGAATTGTCATGAAGTACTATAAAACCGAAACATACGTTGATTTGATCAATAAATTGAATTTGTATAGTGTACATGTTTTGGAACGTAAAAATGCTTAGTTTCTGAAATGGACGACACAAGACACACTCTAGGGTGTTAGTCATAAAAGGAACATTTTTAATTGTGATTTTCAATTTAGAGCCCCCATGTTGTTATTTTAATTACTTCAAATAAAACACATATTGAAATACGGGTAAATCCCAAAACAATCAATATTTCACTTAATCCAAAACTGACCTAATTGTATACAAAATTTCAAACATGTGCTGACGAAAATCCTATTCTCGGGGGAATCCATAATTGTGGCAGGTTATTGAGAACGAAATCGACGTACATGTCCCGGACAGGATACCTAGCTCGCTGAACATTCAATTGTCTCGGGGAGACAACGTTAATTTAAAACGTTTAATTTTTAATACGACGATTTGGAGACGATGGACTGAAGATCGAGCCCAGTGGCGTACCATAGAGAGACCTATGCCCAGCAGTGGACGCGGAGGGCTGATGATGATGATTATGAAAACAAAATGAAATAAAAATAAAATTCATCATCATGAATTATGCGTGTATATGCTTTTGATGGAGTTCTTTCTTTCATTTTAGTAAGGATTTTAAAGCGGTGAATGAGAAGAAATGTAAGATTAAATTGTACTTAAACTATACTAGGAGAAACTTATTACTGTAAAATATTGATAGTCTCCGTGACGCACTTTGTTCAGAACCGACTGTGAAGCGAGAGGCTGCGGGTTCGATCCTTGCACTGAGACAAAGGTTTGTGAGTTTATATAATAAAACATTTGATTGGATGTCGTGAGACCAAAAAGTCTCTCGTAGTTTCTGACACTCGCAACACAAGACTTCCATCTTAAAAAACTTACGGTAGTTTTCTATTATACATATAAAAAAGGCTTATGTTAGTTTTACGTCTGTAACAACTTTTTAACACAAACGGAATCCCCTGCACTTTGAGATTTGGATAACGCGTTGCAACAATGCAATCTTTCGCATGGACTCACACAATCCTACCTTGAATTACTTCCAAATGTTTGTATATAAAATACTTGTGCTGCTTTACTCGCTGTCTATTCTCTAGGAATCGTGCATTTTTCTTGTATCTCTGGTTATATCTGTTCATACTCAACAAGTTCTTAAACTAGAATTTCTGTGTCTTTGCATAACTTGTCAATTCGTTGCCAAATTAAAACCATGGTCAATATTGGGTACTTATTATACAGGGTATATCAAGACTGTGACTGAAAACGAATATAAGCTTATAAAAAAAATATTCAAATTTTTCGAAGTTCCGATTCGTTTCACTGGTGGTAGGTCTCTCATATGTGAGAGGCCGCCTGGGTAGGTACCACCGCAATGTCTATTTCTCCCGCCAAACAGCAGTGTAAATGCGCTGTTGTGTTCCGGTTTGAAGGACATTGTAGCCAGAGTAACTACTGGACATATTGAGACTTAACATCTTATGTCTCAGGATGGCGAGCGCAGTGGAATTCCAAGCATTGCCTTGTAATTCATGGTGTTGTTTGGTTTCGCTACTGTCCATGAGCGGTCGTATCGCTTACCATCAGGCGAATGGCATGCTCGTCTCGCCATTGATTGCAATAAAAAAAAAAAAAAAAACAAAATTATTTTTTGGATTACAATATGATACATTGCCATAATTTAAAATGCAGTCCAAGAACATCAATGCGGTGTATTTACGGAGTAAAATTTCGGATAATACTGTCTCTAAGATTTGCTCCAAAGAATAGGAACGACAGAAGTAAAACAACGTGAAAGCATCAAGTACCTATTAAGTTCTTAGTCAGCACCTGTGGTCAGCACCATGAATAGAGTTTCCGAAACTATACAATTATTTTAATAAAACAAAAATACATCACGACAAAATCATAACACCGTACAGCGAAACCAAATAACTAACTAGCGTTTAACAGTTGATTAAAGGTTATGAAATTATCAATTCAAATTGAATGATAGCGATTTGGACGAGAGTATCCGTGCGTGGCCGCCGCGCCGCCGCAAACCGCAGCCGATTCCAAATACCTCGCCGGACTAAACACTTGAATTAAATCATTAAGCTCCCATCTATCCGTTATTAACTATCACAACAATGGATACGGATATTTAACTGTTTATGTATATTTATTAAGTATATTTTATGCTTGTATTTATGTATAAATGTGTGTTTATAAGTAAAGATAGAACGGATGAACTAATTGAGGTCATATTTTTTAAATAATTTGTAATATAAAGACAGTAGTTTACAGCAATGGTAAGATTAAAAGTTCTGACAAATAACATCCCAGTCGAGTTATTCATATAATATTATGTCGTACATTTTTTTATACTACACAAAATTTATGATAACATTTAACTTAAAATGGTTTAAACTTTATTGTTACTATTTTCCTAACAAATGTATCCCACTTTCTTATTTACCAGTTATTTTTCCTACATACCATAAATGCAAAAAAGTATACACGTATTCATATTACATTTCAAAACGCATACTTCTTAACGCCCCACGTATCTACAAACTAAAATGAAACCGTAAAGGTGTCACAGCAAACAACATCCGTGTTAATTTCGTAATGCAGATTCATTTATTCTAGTCCGCATTTAAAAAGTTTGCCCGTACGATTCCGCGTCACGTACGCAATAAAAACTCATATAAAACCTCGTTTGCACTTGCGAATTACTAAAAATCTGAGTACAATGTTGTGTTACGTCTCCGTTGGAATACCGTGAAGCCTTTGTTACGGCGCGCAATAAAATATTTCATTACTGTGTGAAACATTCAGTTTGGCCGTGCACGCCGACGCGACGCCGCACCGCATTTTTTTACCCAAGTGTCATTACATCCCGATGCGAGTTCGATATTAATAAAACTGCATTTATTACTTGCACCTCCGCTTCAGTAATTCCGTACATTAATGAAATGAATGGTTCAGCCGTATTTTAATTATAGCGCGGTATTAATGAATTCACGTGACGTTTCTTTAGAAGGCTGTACGCCGCAGAGCATCTGGGCTGAAAACCGGCAGTGAACTCGATCCACGCGATACATGATTGTTATGATTATTTTGTAAAGTAGTCTATAACATACATAGGTACACAAACACGCCTTTTTGCCGGAAGTGGTAGGCAGAGGTGCTACCAGGACACGGGACACCCACGTTCCGCCTTATGTGTCCCGTCCCATGATGTGATAGCGCTCGAGCCTCTGAAATACGTAATTTAGAAGAATCGGAAGTGATCTGAGCTCAGTTTACGGATATGAAATTTTATTACATTAGGTAATAAAATGTGGTTTCTTTTACGATTTTTTCATAATTATCTACAGCTATCAAGCGTGCCAAATAACTTTATTTTTGAGAAAGATCCCGTTATTATCATCTGTACATAATATATAGTTGTAAGTTACCAGACTTCTAATAAATTCACAGTGGCAAAGTTCCCGAAGAATTCTGAAGTACTTCGGTGGCTCGAATTACAGAAGTGCACACTAAACATCCTGTCAGACCCTATTCATACTTGCCCACTAAATCGCTTACCTACATGAAACCACAAAGGAATTATCTATTCGTGTCTACCCTTGGACGTGTCACGCGAGCTGACATGATGACAGGGCCACCGCTTTTGTAGTGATCAGTTTAAATTATTTTAATAAGGGTTAAGTAAACAAATAAAAATAAAATTACTGTCTAACAGCTTTAGCCAGGTCGTCTTTCGTTCTCTTATTTACTCTTGCCAGTGTATGGTCTCTATTCCAGATTTTTAACTAATGGTCCATAAGTTCTGCGGTCAGTATTATTCGTTTCCTTGATTTATTTTAAGGGTCACCTTATACGAGCCAGTAGGAAATTTCTGAAAAACCGCTTCCAATAAGTCATTGTGGAAATATTTTCATGAGGCATATATTCAGAAAATTTCGTGACTTACATTTCGAAAGGCACGAACTTTCTTCAGTAACCACTCTGATCTAAAACGAATTGATGCACTTTTCCTTTAAGAATTCTAGGGAAAATGTGTACGTACAGATAGTTTTTGTTAAGTTAAAGTCACCGATAATCATCTAAGTAGTCAATAATATTATATATGTACTTGTTACTTCGTTAAGTCAGAGGTGTGCTGAGGGCTCAAAACTGGGACACACGTATCGACAATTGTGTTAAAAGAAGACAAGAGCAATTCGTTATAATCTATAGTATAAAACAATAATCATAGCATTGACTTATATTCTACCGATAGACGAGACACGTCATAGAAATAAAGTGCCCCCGTATTTTAAAAACACACTGCAATATTACATCACTTACCTGGTATTTTATTAAAATATTGTAACTTCAGACGATTTGCTTTCGGTTTGACGGCGAAACATTCATTTATTACTTTTAAACGTATACGATAAGGCGTGCTGCACTGTCACTGTCACGAAGCAAACTGATTCAAGTGCGGTGCATGCACCGCAAATAGGTGGGACACATTTTGTGTACTGAATGTCTTATCTAGTGTAACATTGATATCGATGAATCATAGTATATTGTGATGCAAATTCATTAAAAGTTGAATATTGCGATTTGCGATAGTAATTAAACTCACAGTACATTAATAGATAAGTATATTAAATATTCGTAGTTGGAAATATTTAATATTACATTTTTGAAATATACAAGATCTCATAAAAGTTAATCATAAGCATTTATTTTGAGACCTAACCATGTTCTGTGGTTCATTATTAGGCAGTTTTGATTTGAATAGAAATTTTGATAAAGCCATATTAATTCATTTCTGTTTCTGCATAAACGTTGTTCGTCAAATAATCAAACACATTAGTAACCATTGAAAATCACATAATAAAAGACAGAACAATATTGCATAGTGGTTAATATAACCTAATGTTGATACCAACTTTAACTAGAAAATACAGTAAAAATGCGGAATATTGCGCGTGGTTGGATTAGTGCCGGCTGCAGTTATAGACTTCACCTCAATACAGAAATAAAAAATGGTTTTGCATTCATCGATACTTACTTTACTCACACACCGAGTATTTTCCAGGAGTATATTATGCATATTTTAAATATAGTTAATAGTTACAACAATTTTTCATTTTTTTTCTGGGTGTCCTCAGTCCTGGTGGCACCACTGTCTACCTCTTCAGGGAAAAGGCGTCAGTTTATGTATGTATGTATTTTTCATCGGTGGATACAAATATGCCAGCGTATTCTAAACTGGATATATAATACAGTTTGATTCTAGAATCGGTACTCTTACTTGATTCATTATGAAGGGTTTCCACCACCCTTTTCGGTAGTTACCATCTCACATTAATTTTGATGTAACATTATTGGTGACCGCACATCTAACATTCTATCTATCTATCTATTCAGCTACAGGAAGTCAACTGCTAGCTGTCAACAAGCTGAACATAGGCCAGCTAGCCTTTTCTGTTCCACATCTCACATTAATTCTCAAATAATTATGGGAATTTAAAGGGAAAATTAATGAAACCCCTCCTGGCATGAATTCTGTTGTATTCGTAGTTGTTATCACGAACAGAACTCCACAAACTGCTTAATTGTGAGTTCACTTCACTTCGCGACTTGTTTCAGCCGTGCATGTCATGTACGTCTTCATTTGTATCGCTTTATCATGTTAGGTAGAACTTTTCTGTTGTCAGTTTAGATATTGTGGTCTAAACGGATTAAGTTGTAAGGGCAGTCCCAATCTTAAAGAAAAGGGCACATACTTAAAGTTCACGCATCAATAGTTTCTCATCTATTCTTTCTTCGGGGCTGGTGGGCAGCAGTTATCATTAGGCGACCTGTCTACTCCATAAAAAACTGACATATGCACATTAAGAATAGTTGTTATAATATCGTTCGTATGACCATTTTGGAAATCAGTTTAATATTTCAAAAAATAATCCTTATGTATATCAGAAATCGGTACACTCAAATAAGTATTGCCTTCAATAACTCTTTAATTAAAAACATACATGTAAATTAGACCAGATACAAAACACTACACAATTGTCATCCTTCTTCAGCAAATTTAAGAGGTCAAGCGCCATTATTAAATAAACTCTCTTTCTATTCCTCCACTAGTTTCGAGTAACTTGCACAAATTCGTTCATCTGGTAACGAGTCTGCAACTTTACCGCCGCGCAGCGTTCGATTTGCCAACCCCGCGGACCTACCGATACTACTTTAACTTGCTGATTAAAACTAACTCGGTAATTCATAACCCAAAGTTCATAGGAGTTCACACCTGGCTATATAATAATGTGTTTTATCTTCATTTTTAGTTACATGAAGCCCATTGCTGGACTTAAGCATCTTCCAAGGATTTCTACAAAGACCTTTTTGGGGTAGACTGCATCCAACACATTCCTGAAATCTGTGTAAAGTCGTCTGTCCTTCTTGTGCGTGGACGTTCAAAACTATACTTGCCGGTACCTGATCTACAAACCAGAACTTTACAGTCCCATGAGCTATCAGTTCTCCACTTTACCTGCTATACATATTGCAACTTCAGCTCGCTAATCTTTAATCAATCTGTTTACTATACCAATAATATCGATCCACGTGACCTCGAAACGTGCGCACCCACTTTCAGCCCTTATTTTTACCGGATTCCCTTATTTCGCACCAATACCTCCACAATATCTCGACCGATATCACCAGTCTTTCAATTTTTGCCTGTCATGCGAATTTGATTGATGTGCCAGCCCCTTTCCATTGAAATGAGCTGATAAGAATTTCAACACTAATTTACCCGCCTTTATTAAGTCCATATACACCAGTAAATAAGACCTCGTTAACCGTAAAAGCACGATTATTGAGTATTGGGGTTTTATCAATCTGATTAATGGTTAGATATGATTTGGGATTGCGGACGTGTATTAATGAATTATTACCAAGTTGTGGCAAGATTTTAGTTCAATTTACTGATGGATGAAGTGAATTCGTATGGCCTGAGTTTTAGATAATTATTAGCACCAACACATTTATTGGGCACTAGCTACTATTGATTTTTTATTCACTCCAAAATGTAATATTTGATAGTGGTGAAGGTACATTGTATTCTCAAATGCAGCATACATACAAAGGCTAGTAATACTATGTAATGAAATATCGACATGAAAGCAGCTTGCTGACGCGTGTGTTCAAACAGTGAAATACATCGTTCGAGACCCATCAAATGCTAACGTTCCCCGCCGCAGTACCTACCCCACTGTCCTCTCCCACTATTCTTAACCATCGACAATGAAACTGCGATTCACCATGAGTTGGCGCTGTTCGCGGGCGTTAATTTAGCAGTGAGTAGCTTATTCGTTCACCAGGCTATAAAAAACTACGCCAAAAATCAACAAAAATATTGTATTTTTTCAATAAGTTTAGCAAACATCTCGTATCTTAAAATACTTTATGCCACGCAAACAATGTCGAAGGATGCCACTGATACGTCACGCAATATTAATATGTTTACGCCAATATTTTATAGCCAAAATATACTCGACCTAATTTACGTTGAAATTTTCATCGAATTTTATGTTAACCTGGGTTGACTGTTCCGTGAGCTATCGCTTTCACTTCGCTAGTATCCTTGTGTTTTATTCTATAGAAATTGAGTATCAATAAATATTATGAACATTGCACGTCCACTCATCCACCACTAAGTGACTAAAGACTTAGGGGTCCACTGGATGCATTTCTTTTTTCTTTTTCTTTCTTTTATACCCTAGGCAATGACTAATGGGATCCACTTCCCATTAAGTGATTCATTAATGGGGCCGTAACTTGAAGTCAATTTACAAGAAAATTGCAATATTTTTCAATTTGCGGTGTACCCTTACAGTGCTTAATTTATGATATTATCCCACCTTTGCGTTGTTTGGAATACAACCACTAATGACAACCTAATGACAACAGTTGCAAAAAACATCCTCAAATATAATCAAAAATATTTATGATAAATACTTCATACATACGTATCCATAAAACAAGAAGCACTCTCACTAGTAAAAGTGTTTTAGCCGTATATATAGCAGGTAACCGTCGAGTAAATTACTATAAGAAAACATCTAATAACGTTGTCAAACCCAAGAGGGTCATTTCCAGGATCATAAAACAAGAAAATGGCAACGATCATTCGCATCTACATAATTAAGCAGATGCTGGGCTTGAGGAAAGAAACTCGACGGAACGAGACTTCGTACAAGGACCGTACTTCAGTGTATTTACAGGGGACATTATAACAAGTTTTTTACTGTCCCTTTTAGTACGTAAAGATATTTTAGTTCCCATCTTATCGTCAAGATGGTAGGATTAGACTAGTTATTAACGTAATTCCAGGTAACTTGCATTTATGTTTGGTTGGTCTTGCGTTCGTCTGAGCTTATAATTCTTCAGGGTTTTGTAATAATACCTCCTTTTATAGTTTTTAGAATATCAGTAGTTATCTATTATAGAACTTCAATGTACAAACAACTGTTGAGAAATTTTATGTTTAATGATTATTATTATTCATGCACATAATAATTATTTTTTTCTTTTTTTTTATTAATTTTTATTGTATACTAATATAACATAACAATATAAAATCGCTCTGAGCGATCTCTACTAGACAACCTTTGGATGGATATGGAAGGAGAAAATGAGGGCACCGTCAATAAAGGGTCAAAAACCTTAAATTATAAAGTATGTTAATACACAAATCTTCATATGAATACATTTACCTACATACGTAACATAGTACACATACGTAATACAAATACAGGGTATATCAAGACTGCGACCGAAAACGAAGTCAGGTGGTAGTATAAGTGACTTCAGACACAATGCAAGTAAAAATTTAGCAAAAAAAAATCGACAACTTTTTTTTTTTGTTATTTTTTAGTTTTCGTCGTATTTGGGTGATAAATACATAGTTTTCCTAAAATAATGATGTAGACCTCTTTATTTTTAAACACTCAATGATACGTAAGGGTTCAAATTATTATTTTTGCAAAATCTAGGTATTTACCACAAAAACAAGATGATTTTTAAAAATTTAAAAAAAATATCTGTCGCTGTTTAGGTGAAATTTTTATTTGCATCGTGTCTGTAACCACTAAAACTACCACCTGGTTTAGTTTTCGGTCGCAGTCTTGATATACCCGGTATATATATTTTTTATTGCGATGAATGGAGATACGACCGCTCATGGACAGTAGCAAAACCAAACAACACTATGAATTACAAAGCATTGCTTGGCATTCCACAACGCTCGCCATCCTGAGACATAGACAAGTCTCATTATGTCCAGTAGTAACTGGCTACAATGTCCTTCAAACCGGAACACAACAGATAGATATAGCAAAAATGTATAAAATAATGTAGGCATCGGTCCATTTATGTATAACCTTATTCCACACCTGTGCAGCCAAGTTTCGGCTCGATGCCATGTGATATAAAATATGCACATCGTGAGATCTGAAAGACGCTTCACGATTTCAAGAGAAAGTTTTAAACTTGGAAACCTGTTGAAGAGTTCCAAACTCTATGGAATTTTCAAATTGGTACATCGCACTGTCGACAACTTTGTATTGTTTTCTTATATTTTATTCTGTGAAGTATTTATAGCTTTAATAGTAATTACTGCATGCATTGTACGGGATTTGGCTCATTAAAATTTAAGAATTAAGTTAATAAAGTATTTCAGAATAAATGAATGCTATGCTAAGTGAATAAGTGATCAAGCAGTAATTAGGTGATAGGTATATGTCTTTCCGCGCCGGGCCGATGTGTGACAAGTGACAACCCTGAAGCCAATTATGTACCAACAATAATCAACGCATGCTTTGTTTACAAATAACTGTATATTCCAATTGCAATTAATTATAAAATTAAATTATAAGGTCAGGTACTACATATTTTTATACTCGTAACAATATACTTAAATTATTATTTTTAAAAATTTTTTTTTTTTAAATCTTTTATGTAGGTGCTCGTAGGTACTCGGCAGAATTAAAACTGAAAATGTGAGCAATTTTCAGTTTTAATTCTGCCGATTAGGACATAAAAAAGTTGTGTAATTATATGTGCGCTTCTGGCTTTAGCTGATGAACGGTGGAAAGTTGGTGAAAGGAGAAGAAAAAGGAATCTTCGGATCCTTTCGGAATCTTACTGTGTGACCTTAAATCTATAGTTCGATCATAAGTAAAAATATTTGAAGCTTGTAACTGGCCATTACTAAGATCTACTAACATACCACTTGGAACGAAATAAGCTAAGTAAAGTGGACAACACGTTCAAATGTTCCGTAAACATTCATACGTTTGTATAAATATTAACATTGACAATCGTGAATTTTTCAAATCGCCCATTCGGCGGCACAAATATTTTCGAACAATGACGCAGGTCCGAGCGAAGTCATCTCCCTGGACAAATATAGCTAAGAAAGAATTAGATATTATACTACTGGATGAGATAACCTTTAGCTATTTATATTTACAAATTATAGCAGGTAATAAACCAGCAAAGAAAGCTGTATTTTCTGATTTGAAATAATCCCTACTAATATTATAAATGCGGAAGTGTGTATGTATGTTCCGTTTCCGCGCTAAAAAGGCTGAACTGATTTTGATGAAATTTAACATAGAGATATATTGGACCATGGAGTCGAACAAAGACTACTTTTTATCCCGAAAAAAGTAGTTCCTGTGGAATGAGTCAGAAATTCAATTCAAATTCACATATTTGCTACCTTTCAAATTCGAATGGATTGCACGGGACAGAAAAGGATAGGATTGCTTGTCGTGATGGGACTGAACGGGATATAACGGGACGGAAATGAACGGGACTAAAAAGGCAATATAATCGAAGGCGGTCACATTGAATTTAAACATATAACAGTTATTATGCGAAATAATATGTTGTTGATGTGGACTGGACACAAAAACTATCTACACCCGGGCGAAGCTGCGCCCGACCGCTCGTAATAATAAAATATTTATTTCATTTTCGTCAAATTAATAATAGCAATAGTACCTACTTCCTAAAGCATGTGTAAAATGATAAGATTATTACGTAAGATTGAATAAAAACCCAAATATATTAATAAAAATACATACTTGTTACCAAATAAAATATTACTTAAGTGATTAAATAATTGTGAGTAATATTTAAATTAAATAAAATACACATTACACAACGACTCAAATTACATTAAAAACCAGTATTCTAAATATTTAATAGCACTTCTAGACGTGTCGTATTTCTTAGAGAACTCTATTGGCTATCTGGACATCTGTTGGCGTTCTCCAGTGTTTGCTTTTCATTTCTCGGAGCAACAAACGGTAGTCAGAAAAGGGTGCGCGCGCAGCGATCTTAATCGCGATAGCTTTGAACAGTCGTTATCTCGATCTACACACGAAGCACTTTGCTATGAAAAAGTCCTTTGCAATGCACTGTCAGAATGACCTAGGAATTACACAAGTCATACAAGTAGAGAACTGGAAACTTGATCGCTGGTTTAGCCTCACCAACTACTGCAAATCTAAGGGTACATTTGTAAAGTAAAATTTAATGTATTTACTGTATTGATAAGTTCTTCGCCGATGCCTCTGCTAGCGTTTTCGACTAGGTTATTGGCGTAATCGCTGTCTTCCAGTTGTCGCTCGTTATCTGAGTGCATTGTCCCTTTTCTATCCATCTTGACCTCTTCTTTGCTAAGTCTCTTACTGAGGACGTTATTTCCTGTTGTTTCGCCGTAAGGCGGACATTTACACTTAGTTTTACCAGCTTTACTTTGATTTTTTTTACTTCTTTGTATGCAGTCTTGATAATTGCAGTCATGGTAATGTATATCAAGTTTTTCATTTGTAACTTTTTCTCTATAAGCGTTTTTTTGGAGGCGTTCAAATTCCCGCCGACGCTCATCTGCATCAACTGCCGAAGGTCTGTAAGTTGGACCATTGTTGACAAAATGTTCCGGAGCCGGCTTATTCCCTTTAAAATTCCTCAGATTGTTATCCACAGCAGACTTTTCATAAAAATGAACTGATCGATAGGTTTCAATGTTATTAACAGTTTTTTTTTGACCCAAAACTCGTGATGCTTCTGAATGGAGAAGTTTCCTATTTTTGTTGTGTCTTTGACCTGGTGCGCCATTTGCAGCAGCGGAGACAACTTTACTTTTGGGATAGTTTTGACTAATTTTATTGTTAATATTGACTAGTCTCACATATGGGGGTTTTAGTAATACTAAATAATTTAAGTGGTCATCAAATATATTATCGTTGATATTAGTTTTTACCTTATTTTCATTTTTGGGCTTCTCCGTTGCTTTCACTTCCGTACAGTCAGCACACTTGTTGTTTGTAAAACTGTGATTATTACCTTGTTCCTTGTTATATATCATTACATTTAAAGAAGGTTGAAAAAAGCCATAAGATATTGGCGGTGGCCGTTTTATATTTTCCATTTCCTTGCTTTCTACAGACGGGGTAAACAAAGTTTTCGTTGGTGAACTTTTTTCAATCTGATTTGAAAGTTGAAAGCCATGGCGACTAGGTGGTATGAACCGTTGATTTATAAATATAAAAGAACGCTCGTTTATGTTATTTTCTTTATCCTCAGAGTTTTCATACAACGCTTTCTCGTCTATTTCGCGGACTCGGTCAGAGTTTATTTTTTTATCATTCACTATCTCTGCACCGGTGGGAATTTCAACGAAACCGGGCTTCTTCGTACTCAACTTCATTTCATACTGTTTTGTCGCATCATTATCAGCTAACAAAGCTTCGTCTTGGTAAGCAACCTGTGAACAAGTTTTGAAAAGTTACTTCAAAAATACATATTACAGCACATATGGTGCTATGAATGAATATGAGAACATGTCGGTTATAATTCTTATGACAACTGTTCTAAATAACACTAAATTGGATAAAACATAGCATTAAACTTCACTTGTGAATTGTATGATTACTTACCTCGGAAACGCCGGAGGGAACAATAAACCCGCAAACTAGACCAATACACAAGGAAACTAACATAGCAAATATTTTTCTCATTTTGCACTTTTGTGATGTAGATGAATCAAATGTACGTACTGCTACTCCAATAGACTTTTCTTTTCTAGTCACGAGATGAGAATAAGAGCCTATTGTTGATATATTCATTCTGAATGGTATTAATAACAAACGAGAACTGAAATAAATAAACAATAACGCTCGATTGTCGCATTGTTTCAGATACAAAGCATGAAATAAACTAAGCCAAAGAAATACTTTTTCCATTGACTCTTGATGAAAAACGAAATGAAGAAAAGGGGCCACAACAATAGGGCACTTGATTGTGGTAAAATGTTGTGCAAAATGCGTGTAATTCGAAAAGTATTGGATCTTGTCGCAGACGCATAAAAATATTTTATAGCATTTAGTGCATACTGTTGAAAACTCTTTAAAATGTATAAGTCGGGATATGCTGACTATATATTTTATTGGAATAGAAAACAATATTTACAGTCAAAGTGTATAAAATCTTTATTTTTCAATTTATTGTAGCATATTATCTATTTGCACAATATTATTGCTACTTATTATTATTTTATATACAGGCACAGATGAATTAAGACTAAGCAATAAATTATTTAATAATTCATCTATCAATTTTGTCCGAAAATGGCGAGTACTTCTTCGTATACAATATCCATGTCAATTCCATTATCTTTGAACGTCCGAAGTTCAGCTTGAAAGACTTCGCTATCCCATAGAGCACCGAATACATCATCCCACTCACTGCTGCGAAGATTCTCAATAGCAACCCTGAAAACTTCGTCAGTAGCCATCTTCTCATCAAAGAGCGCCGCAAGTTTTTCCTTCGGGAACATAGCAGTGACTTTACTGATAAAGGAGTTCAGGCCAGGTCCACCGGTGAACTCGTTAGGTCTCGGGATATCCAATATAGATTCTGTTGAATGTTAAAAAAGTTTTATTCTACGAAACATTTAGATCTGTTAATAGCTATACAAATCGAACTAACACATAGAATTTCGTTTTCTTTTTTTGGTTTAGGTTCTTTTTGCTCAGCGCGGCAGTGCAGTTGACTGTATTTACAATTTACATACATAAACTCATAAACTCACGCCTTTATCCCAGATGGGGTAGGCAGAGGCGCCACCAGGACACCCATATTTCGCCTCGCATGTTCCGTCCCACGATGTGATAGGGGGCGAGCCTATCACCATATCGGGCACAAATTCCTGACTCCGGGGTGATAATGAATAGAAAAATCCAATATCACTTTGCCCGACCCGGGACTCGAACCCGAGACCTCAGCTTTGTAACCGTACCGTAATACAACTACGCCACCGAGGCAGTTACAATTTACCTATTAGATGGATAATGAAAATAACGTTTCAATACTCACCGAACATATCATGGATGCGGTCAATGAAGTAAGTGATATCAATGTTGTCGTTTTCAAGGAACTCGACTACCTGCAAAAAATAGATATTTATTTCTTAAATTCTAAATAATCAAATCTTTCCTCTTTATAATATTTGTTTAGATTTATGTAGTATATAAATCTAAACATTTTTACGAAATTGAGTTATTTAATATGTTTTCAGCCTTTTCTTAGTTCAGAGCATTAAAAGCAACATGGATTCTAAAATGCCTCAACAACCATTTCATTTTAAGATTGCTTTGAAATCTAATATAGATCTAATATAGATTAAGTTTTTGGTGTTGACACATTATTTTTAGAAACTACATCTATTATCTTGGTCATCAAAATCGGATTTATGATTACTTGCCGCTTATATTTCTATCACAGCTATTCTCCAAAGAGTTTTAGCTTCGATAGCTTTCGTAAATATAGATTCACTATAAACACTTACAGCATTGAACTCCGGCAAAGATTCCATTTCAGCAACCAAGTCACTGAAGCTGTTGGTCGTCATGTAGTCAACAGCCGCCCAGAAGTCGTCGTAATGCATGTACTCGTCAGTCACACTGGTTATATCATCTCCAACGTCTTCGAAGATCACGTCGAGGAAGTCTTCCACGTGCTCATGGAAGATTTTTCTCGGCTCAGGAATAGCGAAGCAGACGCTGACGAGAGCCAATACAAGAACAATAATCTTCATTATGATTTTTTAGAGTGTGGTGCTGAGATTAATTTACTTGCAGTTTTTATAGCATGGAGTAATCTTTACACAGTAGATTAGACAATGTCCAAAACTGTCATGATAGACAAAATTCTGTAGTGATTGATTTTATCTTGAGATTTGAAGAAATTTGTTATCATGCTAGGGTGAAGCATAAGTTACAAGATTTTAAGAAGCCTGATATAGCGTGCTATTAGTTTCATCGCCTTAAAGCTAGATAAGATCTTATAAAAATTAGTCATCCTCTGCATGGCGCCTTTAAGAAGAATCCTGATAACTCAAAATCTTTACAGAAATAATAAGCCTTTGCATAATTTAAAGTAATGCCTAATGAATGTTTGAAATAAGCAAAAAAAATTGACATTGTTTTTAGATGCAATAAATACGAAGTCATGATGGTAGTGAAATGTAATGCCAAATACCATATAATTCTTAAAAATGTTTGATTCTAAATGTGGGTATCCACAAATCAATAGATTTCAGTATCTTGTTGATATTTGTTCACTCAATCTTTTATCAATCCATTGATATATTCAATGTTTTATCACACGACACAAAAATAGCGCTATATTTTTTGTATGTAAAGCATATATTCGTGAAAATTGTGCTGAACATGACACTATTTTTGCGAGTTATTGCAAGTGAAATGGTTTAATATTTTTATCTTTAAAAATAGTTTTATTCGAAGATGTTTGTTTACTTTTAAACTTTTTTACACTATCCGAAATTATTATTTGGGAACAATAATTTAAATTATGGTAAACACATGGAATTTCAATAAAAACAGACACAAAATAGTTGGTAAGTCTTTATTTAAAAAATATTTTTCAATAATTTGATTTACACATACTAGAATCCTTCCGATTTCTCTGTAGCAAAGTAATTATGATAGTGCTTGGAAATGATTTACAATTCATATGTATGATTTTAATCGGAACAATCTAGTTTGCATTAATTATCTTAAATTAATTTTGTCCGAATACAGCGAGTACTTCTTCAAATAAAAGGTTCACATCAATCCCATTGTCCCTGAAGGTTTGGACTTCAGCTTGGAAAGCAGGGCTGTCCAACAGAGCACTGAATACTCGATCCCACTCGCTGCTACGAAGGTTGTCAATAGCAACCCTGAATTCTTCAATATTTGCCATCTTATCATCAAAAAGTGCTGAAAGTTTGGCTTTGGGGAACATAGCGGTGACTTCACTGATGAAGGAGTTGAAGTCGGGTCCACTGACCAGCTCACTAGTAGGTCTCGGGATACCGTTTATGATGTCTGTTAAAATGAAGAAATTTATATTATTTTATAAAATATAAATAAAAAAATAAATTACACCTAATAGTCACAAACATAGTCCTGACCCACACTAAAATCCAGTCTTGTGTCGTGGGTATCAGAAACTACTCAACTACAGATTGAAGAAGAAACTACAAGTAGATGGTAGATGGTTAGTGCCTGCCAATAAACATGAGCAACATCACACAGAACTTCAATTACTAAGCACTGCATGAAAATACATTACAGTTGTCAACTTTAAACATTTGTGGTGGAGTCTCTAGATGGCCAGCAATTTCTCTAGGACCTATCATTTCCGTATATGTATTCTATGTGTGTGTCAAAAACTACTTTCCTATACTTACCAATTACTTCGTGCGTGCGACCAACGAAGTACATTATGTCAATGTTGTCGTTTTCAAGAAATTCGACCACCTGGATAAGAAAAAAGCGATGTAATTAACGGCATGAACGATTTACTATTTTTGTGATTTCAGACCACCAAACCATATTTTACAATCCCAAATGAATATAGAATTTATCCAGAAATCATCAATCGTATACTTGGAAGATTAAAAATTAAATTTAAGAAAACTATTTTTTACGGATTTTATCGCGATTTGGTTTAATTTTTATTTTTTTTAACTTCCCGACGTTTCGTTTGCTTTCCAGCTTTCGTGGTCACGGGGCGGACCGCACAGCAATCTAAACGTTGGGAAGTTAAAAAATGTAAAAATTAAACTAAATCGCGATAAAATCCGTAAAAAATAGTTTTATATTTTCATTGTGTAACATTCGCGTAAATCTAAGAAACCATTATAAATTTAAGAATATACAGTTGAACAATATTTATTTATCTTAATAATAAAACTAAGTATTTGATTGGTTCTATCTGACTAAGTTGGTAATATAACAATACGACAAGTTTTTCCGAATTTGTGTGATTTAAATTAAATATTTTATCATTATAACACTAGAAAAACTTACAGCGTTGAATTCCGGCAATGATTCCATTTCAGCAACCAAGTCCCTAAAGCTGTTGGTCGACATGTAGTCGGTAGCTGCCCAGAACTCTTCATACTTGACATATTCAAGAGCCAAACGGTTGATATCATCTTCTATTTCCTCAAAGATCACATCCAGGAAATCTTCCACGTGCTCGTGGAAGATTTTCTTCGGCTGAGGAGCGGCGCAGCTTAGGCTGACAAGAGCCAATGCGATGATAATAACCTTCATTATTCCTTTCAAAACTGTGGTACCGAGTCACAATTGTCAGGAGTTTTTATATACGAAAATAATGGTTATTTGATAAGACAAATCTTCAAAGCTGTCAAGGAAGATCAACAGTCGTGATATTGAGCTGTTTTATCTTGAAAAGTTTTACACTGCGTGATTCTGAGTCATGACTAGCTCGAAATTTAAAGAATCATATGAACTTCAAACACTAATAATTTAATTAGTGTCAGTTGAGAGATCGGCGCGATAGTGAATAAATTCTGAATTTGGCCACTCTCTCCTCTCCTGACCCTCTACTGACGGCCTCCGGCGGACGGCGTAGTTGGTTAGACACCAGCTGTAAAACGACAGGCCGCGGCTTCGATCCCCGCACCGAAACAAATGTTTCTGTGATCCACAGGTATTTGTTTCGGGTCTAGGTGTTTGTGAGACCGAAAAGTCTCTCGTAGTTTCTGATAACCACGACACAAGACTCGTTCTTAGTGTGGGGTTAAATCTATGTATGTGACTGTTGGGTATATTTTTTTATATACAACCAACAGTCACATTGTTGGGTGTATTTATTTATTTCTACTAAATTCATCAGAATATATCAGAACAAACTAACAAAATAATAACAACCACTCAAACAAAATATACGCATCTAATAAAGAGTATGAAAAATGAAGGTACTGTTGACATGGTTATATATGCCTTTTGTAGTTGTGTGATAGTCTTAATAGCAATGAAATGTGTCCAATGCAAAATAACTAAAAAGTATTTAATTTTGAGACAACCGTGTGAAGTTGCTGCATTACTTAACAATATGTATTTTCTGTTGATTATGACGGTAAAGTATCTCGTTTTCCTTTCAGATTTATCAAGTATGCCCTTGTTATAATGATGCTGTTCATGTCACTAATTAAAAACGTAGGTCCTCGTTGTAATTGCATAAAATACAATTACATTTTTTATACCACGGAAAAGTTTAAACATTTGACGATCGTTCATTTTTTAATGTAAAATTGTATCACATAATGTTAAACTTTTTTAAGGAAAATGTAAATTATGCAAAATTACTTCAAATTTAAATAAAAACACAGAAAATAAATGTCAATTATTTACATAATGATAATTTTCATAATTTAATGAATACGATTATAAAACCTTAAAATGTTAAGGTAGCACGTAATACTACGCAATTTTTCAAAGGAATTAATAATAAATATTATTTTTAATGTTAAATGTACAGTTTGACTGCATGATTTTAAGCAAAATAACCAATCGATTTAGTAACTCAGCAATTTTGTAACTCATAAATTAATTTTGTCCGAATATAGCGAGCACTTCTACGAATACAAGGCCTATGTCTATTCCATTATCGTTGAAAGTTTGAAGTGCAGTTTGGAACAGTTCACTTTCCCAAAGAGCACTGAAAACATTGTCCCATTCGTTGCTACGAAGATTCTTAACAACGACCCTAAACTCTTTATCGTTTGCCATCTTCTCATCGAAGAGTGCAGAAAGCTTAACCTTCGCGAAAACAGCAGTCACGAATGAGCTCAGCAGGTTTCGGAATATCTATTATGGACTCTGTTGAAAATTAAAAAAAAAGACGCCTGGGCTTACGGTCTCTTAGCCAAATTCTGGGCGCATATAAGCTAGTATAAAATAATTCAAAATTGCAGCGAAAATGCTTTTCTTACTGATTAATACAGTAAATAGTCAACTAAAAACTAGAGTATTGTTTAATATGTTGTACATGATATATAATAACTTGTCCGAAACTGTCATACATAACATACATCCGATACAGATGGTAGTAATAATTATAATTAATCATGATTTAAAGTTGAACAATACTTATTAGGTATTAAAATAAACTTTATTTGAAAAAAAAAACAAAACACACATATTAATTATTTAAAATACGAAATAGTTTATTGAAATAAACAAAAGATAATGCAATAACCAAACGTACGTTTCTTAATTATAGTGACGGTAGCTAAAAATGATTAGTCTGACGGCAAAGATCATCGTGTAAGCGTGTTAAATAATTATTAAAACAAAGTAGTAACAAGTCGTGATTAAAGTTAACATCCAAGATGGCAGGAAATAACGATTCCCAAGCTACGAAGACAGAAGAGCAGAACCTCACAAACTGTTTTATCGATGATTATTCCCACCTCCGCTTATCTTACTATCAACACCGCCTGAACTCAAGTGAAGAAACCGAAGCAGACCAGGAATTATCTAGTTTTTCCATAAACGATACAGAAGACACACGCGCCACAGAAGAGACCAATGTCTCTCTCGAAGTAAATGAAACTATTGAGATTGACGAACGTCAGAAACTGCGCGAATATTATATTTCTCAGATTCCGGAGTTGCCGCATCCCGCATTCACTGTGGCGGCTATAATCTCATCGGCGTCTCGGAGGATGGGCGGGATCCAGTTAAAATATAACGATAGAATAGAACAAGGAAGTAAAGATGATCAAAACGTGGATATTGTATTTTCGCCGAGTCGCAGGTCGACACTGGTGCCTGGACATTTTTTAGAGAATAAGTGATCAGGTTTTTGCTCATACCTAATATTTGTGATAATTTTATTGATGGATAATTTTGGTAATAAATATGTGTTTCATTCAGGTGATTTTTATTTGTGTAGATAGTTCCAAATAAAGAATAATATGGCTGTGCTTTCGGGTTCCCAATTTCCAGTCCCGAGTTACTTATAAATGTGAAATATCAGTAAATTGTGTAAAATGCTCGTTCTGGGAATTGAACCCAGGTTTGCGAGGTTCAAAACCCATATACTCTGACAGTATTACTTATGACAAAAATATTATTGTGGTCTACCTTTTCATATTAAATTAAAATCAACAATATCGTAATAAATTATGTTCTTTTTTATCTTTATTTTTGAATGCCTTAGTTACTTTTTGACTATGCCTGCCATAGATAATACTGATGCCTGCCCAAATTGTATGTTCTTGTTTTGCATTCGAATTGTTCTACAACCGGAAATATATATAGAATATATAGAACATATAGAAACCTAAATACTACCTTGAAGATTCAAAGTTTTATCATAAAAATCATACAACAAAGATATATCGATCTATATACACAATAGTCTAGGCAGTAGGTAAACAAGTGGGTAGGTAGCGGTGTGAACTAGACGCGGTGCAGAAAAACATAAAACATATAATTACTGTCGCAAATGATTTCCCTGGCGTGTTACCGACGCGACGAGCGAAGTTCCTCCATAATGGACTTTTTGCTAAACTACTTTTTCTTTTTTTTTACCAATGTTGTAAGAAACTGTATTGTTGAAGATACGACTGTTCGTAATACCTCACTTTTTAAGTTAACAAGCCTCTATTGTTTCGTAATTTTTACTTTATTTTTTTAAGTACTTTCTTGATACTTACTCGGCTTTTTATCAATTTCTATTAGAGGTATTTATGTGCTATAGTGTAGTAAGACTAAATAGTAATTACGTTGTATGGTGTGTACCTAGTTCTTTGCTACAAGTATTTGAAATCAATTAGTTGTTATTTGTACTTCCTCCATATATTTGCTTTCTATAATGCTATTAAATATATTTTGCAGTATCTCTGGATGCCGGTTACTTTCGACAAATCGCTGGAAAACTTTAAAAGAGATCTGTATTCAACAAAATACCGAAGATATCCCATAGGCTTAGCTAATAATAATGGTATGATCCTATTTTTATATTTAATTATTTACGCCATAAATATTGTGTAGATTTGCATTGTAACTTCGAAATATAAGCCACCCAAGATTTAAGGAATTCATCCCAACGGACGTATTATAAAAAACTCAACGAAATAAAAGAATAGATATTTTCCGACCGCGCACCGAGGCACTACTTATAAGATTTTAACTTAAAACAAACTGTCAAACTGATAACCCCGAGGAGAAAAGTTTCAAACGTCGCCGAAGTTCCCTAACGCTTATATCTGGTCTCATCCTGCGACCATTGTAGAAAACTATGTATCTGCCGACAGATTAAAGCCACTGCATTTTTTCATTAATACACGCATTTTTATTTCCTGTTTTAATTATGGTCTTTACTTTATAAAGGATAAACAACAGTCTTAAGAAGTGTCAGCAGATGTCGTTGTAATGAGTCTAATTAGTATCAATAGGCTTCAGTAATTTAATCTTCAGTTTATATAAAATATAGCTGAATGCCGCCCCTTGTGACATAATTTCAATTCGTATACTCGTATTATTAAAGTTGTCATATACCTAATAAAGATATAAAATAATTATGAATAGTTTCTATATATCTGGACTCGGCATGAGGCCACTGTGGAGTGAACTATGTTCGAATCTAGTATATACCTACGTATAATAAATGCGTGAATAGCGGATGAAAGGCTGCACTTTTTCATTAATACACGCAGTATTATTTTCTGTTTTAATTACGCTCTTTAATTGATTTAAGATGTGTTAGCAATTATGTCAGAAAACTAAAAATATTAGCAAGATTATTAATTACCATCCATATAATATTATTGCATAATATTTTACTTTCTGATAATTAGTATTACGTGTAAAAACCCAACGGGTCTAATATAATTTATAGCACATTTTAGAATTGAACGCGACGGAAATAAAGAGTGAAAACCGCCGCACAGCTTTGTACAATCTCTTCAGGTTCCCCCAGGGGCAAAGAAAAACATCGCAACAAGCCATCCTAGCACAGATTAGGCAAATCAACCGTACACGTCTGCAAAACAAGAAATGCGGCCTTTAAACTGATTGTGGATTGTGGCGGGTTCTTATGGAAATATACTTAGGTAGAAGTATATAGAAGAATGTCAAGTTTATTATGCTAATCAGTTATTTACTAACATCGTTTACTAAAATAAATAGGTAATCTTGATGTTGCCTTACTGTACCGCAAGAACATCAACATTTATTAAGCATATTATATTTATTTGCAACTATTACTATCTAATAACATAACGCATATTGAAGTATTATACGAGTAGTAAGCTAGAATTGTAATACAATTGGATGACATTTTCACTTGTTCCGATTTAAAACTAAATCGAAAACACTGAAATGCGTCATATTTATTTAAACACTATTGGCTTTATTCATAGATAGTTTTAAAACCTATTTTGGTTATCGAATTTTTTGTCCCTTTCGAACGACTTTTTAATCCAGTATGAGCGAAGAAGACAAAACATTCGGTAATTTAAATGGGTTTTAAAACAGTCCATGTATAAGGCCGTAAAAGGATAGGCCAAAATAGCCCCATAAAGGCAATTAAACCAAGCCTAACACTAAGCTCAACTATTAGTGATTCAATGGAATATTTTCAGGCTTCGTCTTAGCGCACAATTTGCATATATATTGTATCCCGCGGCCACTGATGCAATCAATCAAATTGTGAAATTGAATGTCTCTCAAATGTTCAAATGCTAAATTGGTCGTACAGCCTTTGTTCTATAAAGTTAATTATCAACAGGAATTTATAATTGCGACCACCTTTAGGAATTATTCGAAATAATAGTCTTTGTTTCTAGAATAAGACTTAAAAATCATTTGAAAAACTATTAATAGCATTTTTTGTATATTTACCGGAATTTACACCTTTTTATCACATCATGGGACGGATCATACAAGGCGAAATATGGGTGGCCCACCTCTGCCTACCCCTTCTGGGAAAAAAGCGTGAGTTTATGTATCATATGTATGTATGTATGTTACACCTTTCTAAATATCTATTGTTGTAGGTAATGTACCTTTTATTCTCTGCTAACTAGGCTTGGTTTATGGATATTTAATCGACCTCTTCTCAATTCTTTGTTCGATGAGTGAAATAGCCACAGGCATCATAACCCTTTTCTCCTGACATTTTTCAATCCTTTTCCCCTCATATTTTGATAGGTTGGCAACGAACCTACGATACAAACATGGATGTACTTATAATACGTCCATGGATACAAGTTTTGTAGATGTTAATGGGCGGCGGTAATCACTTATATCGATACCAAGTCGATACAACAAAAGAAAAATCTTTTATTTCGTCTTTGAATAGGTACCTATGATGTTTAGCATAATATTGAATCAATACCCACAATCCACATGCTCATAAATATGTGCATTTATTTATATGATTATTTAATGCATTTACCTACCTAATTACACTTCGTGTGACGTCAAGTTAATTCTGTTTTATCAAATCAAATATTGTTTGATCATTTGGACGCCATGATTATTGCATTATTGTTATAAGTGACACACATTTTACATTTTCCAGGTACTTAGTTACAACATAGGTACATGCTGTAAGTAATTTAACAAATTTTGTTGCCGTTAATTCATTCAAAGCAATATACAGCGAAAAGCAGTTCAATTTAGCCAATAAATATATATATAATACAGTACCCATCTTACTCACATTTATAATAATATAAGTAAAATGCTAACAGAATTTCAGAGGCTTCTCTCATATAAACTGCCGTCTGACAAACATAATCGCTTCCTATTCTGGAGATCCCCTTACTACGTCACTCGGAATAACTGAGGCGAGAGAACTCCAAACAATAATGAGGCAACAACAAATAATTTCCAACCACAATATAATTATCCCGCTAACGCTGGCGTTTAGCAGCATTCTTGTGCAGAGAGACACAGAACTCGTCAATTAGTGTACCGAGCTGGTTCACGTGTGGGTTCGCCACGTGGAAATCGAGCTTTGGCGAAAATGGCATCGCACTGAGCGAACTCTGAACTAATTGGCGATGCAGCCGACGATGTTACCGCTCCGCTACCGGGAACGCATCGTCGAATCATTTCAATTACCTAATTAGATTTAGGTGGTGCCGTGGACTAGCTCGATTCCCTGAGAGCTGGTGGCCTAATTGTACGGACGGTGGGTTTTCACGCCCTCCTGATAATCTTATTGTCTGAATTGACAAAAGGAGACGTTGACCTACCGCACAAAGCGGCAATTGTGGGATCATTCATTCACACACTGCTATTCAATTGGAACAAGAGCGCTTTGAAATTTAAACTATGTATAAATAGCAGATAGTGCTTGATGAAGTGATAGTACCTCGTTAAAGTCAGTTTAGAGAACAGCATGAATGAGTTGGCTCGATTGAGGTGATACTGCTGCTCCATTAAAAACTGACGTGAAAATAACATGAATAAAAAATGTGGTGTTTCTTTTAGTTAGAATTATTCCTCGGATACCTAACAATACTCACCTCCGCCTTTTATTTTCTATACGCTTTGAAAGCTAGCAAATGCACCTACTGTCTGAGTGTGTGATTGCTTTAAGATCACACTATTAGATAAGCCCTTTATCAATTCTATGATATTTAGGTATATAACGTTTGATAACCGATTTAATAAACATCGTCGTTTTCATACACTTCACACAAAGTTGCGTAGGAAAATAAAAATCTTAACAGAATGATAACAAACAAAGGTTTATAAAGGTAGAGAGCTAACCAAACCACTCGACGTTTTTAAAGATCAAAAGCTACGTTTGAGAGGCACGTGGGTCGAGACGGGCTTGATATCAGATAGGTAGGTACTTGATATATTTTTGAGGCTTTGCTTCGCGTAATCTGTTTACGTGAGGGCCGCATTAGCTTCCTCATAATTTTGAATCTCAATGCATATGAAAGAACAGGGTAGTATCTACCTTTATTAAATTCCAAATACCGGACAACTGGCGTTGATGAAACTTTCATGCGTTTAATATGCTGTTGAAACGAGTGTGTAGTTTGATGAGTTTTCTTATTCATGTATAAAACTATGAATATATTGCCGACGGCTTGGGTTTATAGTTAAACCGTAAACTTATAGATAGTTTAAATATTTAAGTACCTGCTTTGTATTTATTTACCTACTTACTTAAAAGAAAGAAGAATTTTAAGGTACAAAAATATGGATCATTATAATTGTAAACTCTTTATTTATATGAATCTAATCACATGTAATCACATCCACATACATAGTAAATTAAGAACTTTTAAATTGATAATGGTGATGTAATTATTTATTTTGAATATTTCGTAAACAATACCAACGTGTTTAAAAGTTAATTTACAACGCGCAGTTAATACAACCAACAGGATCATATTGTATGATATCATATCAGTAAGCGACCCTGTAGCAATAAAGTTAAAAGGCACACAAACGGTAGTTAGTAACCAACAATCCATACAGAACGAGATTGCAACGATTGTTCAATTTCTACGTAACGAACCAAAAGCCTCAAATCACTGTGATCATTGGGTTTTGCGAGAATCGTTTTAATTCTAGGAAAAACAACGCTCGATTTCTCACGCGGCGCATTAATGTTATTAAACTTGGTGCCTTCCCCTACAATTTACGCTTGGTGATAATTCTCAACCGCTATCAGATACGTATTTGTTTGCAGATACGCACTCCAGATATCTCTGTATCTAAGGAGGTTTTGTATTTGTAATTTCCGTGCACTTTTAGATGCCCAAATATATTTCTCAATTATAGCTGTTGAAAGTGGGTACCTATTAAAATACTTTTTCAAATGACCATTTTAATTTCTTTGCCGGCGCGGCGTTTAGGTGGCCATTCATGCCAATTTTCTTATTCTTTACCCATAATAAATTATGGGTTTTTAAGATAAATCCATTACCTACACTATAACAGAGGTAAATGATAATTTTATATGACTTTATCACTATAAATCTATAAAAGAAACAAGATAAGTGATCAGCAACAAGTAAATAACGTAAACAGTAAAGAAAACAGTATAAATATAGAAACAGTTAAGCGTTTAAACCGCAAAAATAAAACAGCGGCACAAACCTTCAAGACAAAGCACAAAGCCAACTCGGTGCAAACACGGAACAAAGCTCCGCACAATAGCTAGTTCGGAAACATCATTTTGAAACTGGATACGTGCCTTTCTTCCCCTGACTTTTGAATGGACGATTAATGCACGGTGTACGTGTGTAATTAAAGTAGTGTAAGCAAGCAAGGTGTTAATTTAAGCAGTCGATGTACCCCGGCGAGAGGTGACGGATCGTTACGGCGAGGGAGACTCGACGTGTTGCTCATGTTTTCGGCGTTGCCGAATGTGCAAGCGGAGGTAAGCTACAAATTGCGAACAAATTGGTGAATTTCAACAGCTGTACGCGCGGCCCCTCGCGAGCTCCGCTCCATAAAAATTGTGCAGCAAACAACGGAATTTAGTGCTTCAATTTTTGATTTATTTTTTGTCAATTTTACAGTTGTACGCGCACATTTTTTCTATAAATTGTTATGTTTTATTCATTGTGGCGACATTTTGATCTTTTAACAATTGCTCTCGATTTGTCTTAATTTTTACAGACGCAAATAAACAAAATACTTTTTAAATATACAGGGTGGCCCAGAAGTCACTTAACATTTTGAAAATTAAATAACTTTTTTCTATTAATATATTTCTTTTTCTCTTTTCAGAATTAAAAAATATAATCCCTGGAAATTTTTGGCATGGATAAGTTTACAACAGAACAACGAGTGAAGATAATTGAATTTTACTTTGAAAATGAAGGGTCAATTGTTGCAACGCAAAGATCGTATATGCGCCATTTTAATGTTCGACAACACCCTAGTAGGCCTGCAATAATCAACCATGATCAACTTGTGAATAAACTCATTGTCATTTCTTGCAGTTCTCTGAAACCTAACAGCATAATTTACTCGTTTCTGAAAGTCTGCTGGTTTTAAAGATTGCACTAATTGAACCTTGTAAGGGTACATGTGCAAGTCTCTTTGAATGCGCTGCAGAGAACTCCGTGAGATGCCAAGTTCTTGACAACGCCTTCGAGTGGATGTGGTTGGGTTCTCTTCAATGCTACGGCTCACAGCTTCAGTACTTTCACGTGTACGTACTGAACGACCTCGTCCACTTCTAGTCCTATCACTTACAGAACCATGCTGTTGAAAACGTGTCACTAAGTTCCTTATTGCAGGCCTACTAGGGGGATGTCGAACATTAAAATGGCGCATATACGATCTTTGCGTTGCAACATTTGACCGTTCATTTTCAAAGTAAAATTCAATTATCTTCACTCGTTGTTCTGTTGTAAACTTATCCATGCCAAAAATTTCCAGGGATTATATTTTTTAATTCTGAAAAGAGAAAAAGAAATATATTAATAGAAAAAAAGTTATTTAATTTTCAAAATGTAAAGTGACTTCTGGGCCACCCTATATTATGCAGTACCTAAGTACCTAATAAAAGATCATCGTCCTCAAAAGAAAACTAAAGTCTTTCGTGATTAGGTTTCGGCATGGATACTCCCACTTACTACATAGTTACCCTTATACAACCATAGTACCTACACTTATAGTTTATACCATATACTCTATGGTTTATACAACCATAAATACAACAGATACGAGCCCACGCGACTGGTCGCGCATTTCGACTTCGCTAACAATAGGGCGCGCCGCCTACGTAGTGTACCGAGCACCCCATCAGGTTCAGGGAACTTAAAAATAACGATCATACAGTCAACAATTTTTTTTTACAAAATGATTACTTTCACAAGTCTATTCAATGTATAATACTAGGCCAGGAGCGAATTTGTATACAATGTAATAATCCGCTTACCATTCCAACTTATGTGACGGAAATACCTTCGTTGTTTACGGCAATACCTAGTCAGAGATGTGTATGGATGCGTGACATCATTGTCCGCTCCGTCGGAATCATAAACAGACTTCTTTTATGGAATCAATTACAACCTTAGTATTTTGTAACTAAACATTTATATAGTTATCCATTAAGTTATCCTATACACTGCTAGGTTTAAAAACCTTGGGCATTGTATAAAATATAATATTCAATTACCTTGAACTGAAACCTGTTATTACATTCGACACCTATTTAATTAAATAAGAACATTCGGTAAATATTTATCAATATCTTAAAATATATATATACAAAAATACCCTAGCTCAGAATTAAAACTGGAAAGAAAGAAAATTTTAATATAGCGGTCTACACATGAATTTACAACTCGAATTTTAAAATTAGGTAGTAACGTATGTTTATGCGTGTGAAACTTGTGTTTCATTCAAATTTCACTAACTGTGCAGTTTGCACACATAAAAGGCACTTATTGCAGTTACAAGTAGTACTATGCTTGGAGTAAAATTCATTTATGGCAACACACGTAAACGGTAACTAAATTACACCGATCTTATTCTGCACTTTTTCTATCTATCCAGCCACAGCCACCTATTCAGCCACAGGCCCACTGCTGAAAATAAACATCCCGCAAGGATTTCCACATCGACTTGTTGGAGGCAGCCTGCACCTAGCCACTTCTTGCAACCTTCACCAAGTCGTCCGACAACCTTGTAAGCATTGTTTATTGCGGCCAAATTCATCGATTCGACCGGAGTAAGAACATTGTCTCACTGAAAACGAAATACCTTAACTTAGTTACATTTCGTTCTGTAATTGTGGTTGTCGGAGAAACAAAAGCTGGTGGTAGATATTCGTATCCGACCACAAAGCGGCCATCATAAAGGATGGTAGAACATGGTTAGAACACAGAAAACTAAACACAATCGGCCGTATTCATAGAGTTAAAAAACTTATTTTAGAATGTTTATCCCTTTCGAACGACTTTCGAATTCAGTTTGAGCAACGAAGACAAAACATTCGATAGCTAAAATAGGTTTTAAAACGGTCTACGAATAAGGGTAAATGACACACAGGTGTGTCGCGTTTCAGGTTTAGTCAGTGTATACTGACAAAGCCGGCATATCTGACTCTAGCTGAAGAAGACAAAGAATTAATGTGCAACGGCTGGCTATCGGACAAAATTAATAAGCGATCCCAATCCCTATCGAAGGCTCGATCCGGAAAATAGACCAATCAAAACACATCAAATATGAGCGTGTCGACAATACCTTGAGCCCATTGGTCTATTTTCACGATCGATCTTTAGATAGACATCAAGATAGGGATTGGGACCGCTTATTAATTTTGTCCGTAGATAGACATGAAGATCGTTTATTAGCCTCGGCCTAAATCTAGATAATAGGTACAGTAACACCTTCTCATTTTGAGAGACTGGCATCGCACCTTCAGCTCAAGAATTCATGGACGGAGGTAAAACACTTTCGATAAGATGAGTCTGTCCATTTAAACCAACCAATAAAAAAAAGCACTGGATTTAAGGGCGTTTATTAAAGAGTATGAGACAATTGCCCACATCCTTAACATTAAATAACAACTAATTAAAACATAAATTATTCTTACTATAAAGTATTTTAAAACTATAAATCATATTGCAGATATTGAAATGAAGTTTTACAACAGTAACCAAACTTCATATAAATTATTTCAAAACGACATAAACAACAATTTATCCAACATCTCCAGAACCTTTGGTTACATCTTGTCTTTGAGCTTCAGTCAGCAAAGTTTGTAGTTCAGAATATATTTTCTCAAGCATCACCAACCGAGGTTTTGTGTACTGAAACAATTATTTATATTTAGTGAATTATAATTCAAGAAATGAATAAACATATAAATAATATTTTATATAAAACTAGTGGCCCGGCTAAGCTCTGCCTGGGTGCAGATAGTTTTTGACCCAGATATATAATATTAATTCGTATACATACTAACTGCTTTATATTAAAACTTAACTCCTTTATACTGCTTCTCCCATCCCGTCCTGTTACATACCCTTCTGTCCTGTCTTATTCATTACAAAAAGAACATTGTGAAAAAGGACCTTATGTGGCCGTAGGGCCATTAAGATCCGTGTGGAAATCTTGGAAATGGTGGATCTACACTGTTAGTGCAGTTGTAAGTGCGTGGTTTCAGATTTCATGGGCCGGCAACACATGCATGATCCAAGCATTATGGATGTTCATGGAATGCACTGATCACTTACTATCAGGTGTTTGCTCATTTACTGGACCTATGCAATAAGAAAAGTAGTATTATTATACTTACTTTAAAAAGTGGGATTAACTTAATAGATTCTGCATCGGGTGTACTTTGGTTTCCTGGCTTGACCAGTAATGTAAGATAATACAATACTCGATTCTGTAATGAGAAATTGAACATAATAAATACCTATTAAATATCATAAAATTATTTTAAATGTATTTGTTGAATACTTTATTGAAAGAATAGAGAGCCTTGGTGTTGTAATTGTACTATGGTACAACTACAAAGCTGAGGTCTCGGGTTCGAATCCCGGGTCGGGCAAAGTGATATTGGGTTTTTCTATTCAGTATCAGCCCGGAGTAAGGAATTTGTGCCCAATATTGCGATAGGCTCGCCCCCTATCACATCATGGGACGAAACACACAAGGCGAAATGTGGGTGTCCTGGTGGCGCCTCTGCCTACCCCTTTAGGGATAAAGGCGTGAGTTTATGTACGTATGTTTATTGAAAGAAAAAAATATATTTTGAGAGCAAAAACCTTTAAGTAGATAAAAAGAATTGGTACACCATGTCATGTACCTCAATTAACCCAAAACAATATGTAAATATAATACTAAGTAAAATACCTCAATTGATGCAAGTTTTGCAGTAGTTAATACACAATATAATTACTAACATAACTTTACTTTCCTGTGGGAATGTATGGCTATTAACAATATTATACTGACTATTATAAACAAACTAATCAAACATTCATGTTATGTATTTAAATATAATAATATTGTTTTTAGATTATGAACAGGAAAGCATCTCTCTCCCCCTAATTGTTTTTTTAATGCTGAGGATCGTCACCCCTGTCACGATGACTATCCCAGAAGCACTGCATACGGCGGAGGACCATCAAGCCTGGCGATCAGCTGTCCAAGACTCAACCAAGTGACAGGGGTCACAATCCTCAGTGTGAGCATAATAAATAATTAATTATAGTTTCCTAATATTATGAACATAAATTGATTCCATAGTTACCATTTTAATGACTTCATTGATTATAACATCATCAATACTCGACCATGGAACAAACTGGTCCTCTCTACCACACACATACTTCACCGAACTCTGAATACCAACCGAGGGGATTACGAGCAGGGTCTCTGAAAAAAAGCATATGAGTTCACTTTCATCATTCATGTATGATGAAATAAATTGTTTTATGTTGTACTTTTCATAGAAAAATGTGGGAGTAATTATTCAGAGACTATACAAAGACATAATTTTAAGCCCCTTAACCCATAATTTTCATGGCGTTCTTATATACTCCTAAAATAAGGGAACAGAATATAAATTAGGTTGATAGCTACTTAATAAAAACTGATACCATAAAAAATAAAACACCAAACTATTAGTTATTTTAATGCCTATTTACATATTACAGATACAAATTTTATTAAAATATATTTACCTGATTGAACACTGTGTGTGATCCAAAAGAAAACTAAAAATGATAACACTATTATAATAACTAATATTGCTGTCACACTTATCCGAATGTACGTGAGGGCTAAAATGTTAAATAAGATTGCGAAAAACAACGATTTCATGGGCCAGGAAGACTTTTTTCTCACATTTTTGTATGAAATCGTAAAAAGTCTGGAATTCTGAGAACCACTCCCTGTGTCAATTTTTAGAGCCAATTTCACCCCGTTTACATTTTCATAATCAAATGATGGGCTTTGATTTGGCATTGCTACTCTTATTCATTAATATTTATGTGATAAAACCTTTTGTTTATCAAAATTCAAAAATTAATAATCTATGAATTCTGACATTTATTGACAACACTCACACAATCACTGTGCTACAGAACGGACTTCCTTTTCTTTCATTATGGACATGAAAGAGATGACATTTATGTTAGTTTTTTTATGTAATAGGGTACGGAACGTAGAATTTTTTTTTTATCATGGCAAAAGGAATCAATTTCATTGCGCTTTCTGCACTCAGAGTCAACACCTTCCAATCTTTTTTAATGCAACTCATTAAAAAGCGGTAATTGTTATTAAATAGGTAAAGGGTGTCCCAAAATTAACGCAAGATTTGAATTTGCCGCCATTTATGCAGTACAGTCTTGCCAACCCTAAAAACAAAATAAATCGACAGTTGACAGTTTAGGGTTAGTAAAAATGGAGCGTTACGCAATAGAACAACGTGTCTTCATTGTTGAGCAATATTTCAAAAATAATGAATGCTTGGCGGCCGTAGTTCGAAAATTTCATACAAAATATGGTCGGAATAGTGTTTTAACTTCGTCAACTGTGAAGCGATTAATTGAAAAATTCCGAGAGACAGGATCCGTGGGAGACGCCAAACACACTGGTCGTCCAAAAACAAGCCGTTCAAATGTCAATATAGAGGCAGTGCGTGCGAGTGTCGGTGACAATCCAGGAACCTCAATTCGGCGTCGTGGACAAGAATTGCAAATTTCAAGAAGCTCTCTACAGCGTATACTCACTAAAGATCTGTGTCTCCATGCTTACAAAATTCAATTAACACAACTACTGAAGCCCAATGACCATGCACAGCGAAGAGAGTTTGTTGAATGGATTATTGAGCAACAACAAATGAATGCTGATTTTTCGAGCAAACTCATCCTAAGCGACGAAGCACATTTTCACCTTGATGGCTTTGTTAATCGCCAAAATTGCCGCTTTTGGGGTTCTGAAAATCCACATGTGATTGTCGAAAAACAAATGCATCCACAACGTGTCACAGTTTGGTGTGCATTTTGGGCTGGAGGCATAATTGGACCATACTTTTTTGAAAATGAGGCTGGTCAAGCAGTGACTGTTACTTCTGCTCGATATCGCGATATGATAACACGGTTCTTTTTGCCGAAATTGGATGATATTGATGTGGCTAATATGTGGTTTCAACAAGACGGTGCCACATGCCATACAGCCCGTGAAACACTTCAATTATTGCATGAGACATTTCCAGGTCGTGTACTCTCTCGTTTCGGTGATCAGAATTGGCCCCCTAGATCGTGTGATTTAACACCATTAGATTTCTTTTTATGGGGATATCTAAAATCACAGGTCTACGTCAACAAGCCCACAACTACGCGTGCATTAAAGGAGGAGATTCAACGTTGCATCAACGAAATTCAGCCACATTTATGCAGAACGGTCATGGAAAATTTCGACAAACGAGTGCGTATGTGTATGCAAAGCCGCGGAGGCCATTTGCCCGATGTGTTATTCCATAAATAACCCTATCCTATGTACTTTATGAATCAATAAAAAAATTACAATCAAAAGACTAAAAACTGTGTTTTCTATTTAATTCAAATCTTGCGTTAATTTTGGGACACCCTTTATATAGGTACCACGCGGCCAGCTCCGTTTTAAAAAGGGACACTTATGAGGACTGTGCACTTCTAGCAGATGTTATGATGGGTTTAATCTATAAAGCAAATTACAATGAAAATAAAATTATAACATATTAATTAAAAGTTATTTCATGTAATAATAAATCAACTAGATTACAGGTGATTGTAACTACATTAATTATGCATGTATCCTCCAGCCTCCTGTAGGATTAGCTGCAAATAACTATCATGCTTAAAAATATCTGGCTTATAAAATAACAATTCCAAATTCAGGACTATATGTCCTGTGTAGGTATCGAACATTCAAACGCCTAGGTATTACTAGTATAGTGATCTGTGCGCCTAGGTTAACAGTGGCACACACTCGGTTAGCCCAAGCTCCGAAGTCCAACGAGTCTCTATAATTTTGAATTGAACCAGATCTCTCAAAACATTATACATGACCCGTGCTACACCGTTCAAAAGTGGTAGAGCCACGCTGTTGAAAAATCATGACTCAGCATGAATGGGCAGGCTCGTGCGGGGCGGTACCACTGTCTCAAAGGAAATCGTCGAAATCGCTGTCGTGTTTCGTTCGGTGAATGAGAATGCCGGATGCCCAGTACCCACTTTCCTCTCCCTATCCTTTTTCCTTCTACTCCCCGCCCAATATGATGGGCCGGCAACATATTTGTGATCCAAGCGTTGTGGATGTTCATGGGCCGCAGTGATCACTTACCATCAGGTGACCTGTTTGCTCATTTGCTGGAACTATCAAACAAAATAAATAAGAAAAAAACCCCATTCTTTCTCAGTCTTTTAGAATAAATGGCCAAGCCCCAGTATCCTCGGTTACCAATAGAGTAAACATGGAAGAAAACAATATCATAGCGCAATTAAATAGTTACCATAACAACTTAGACGCAAACAAGTGTGAGACGTCACATATTTAAACGCTAATAATTGCTGAATAAAATTAAAAAGACGCAGTGGTCTGTTGACTGTAGGTGGTGAGTGGTTGCACTCACGAGACTACAAAGAAAATCGTAATGGATAACTTGGATGGTAATGCGTGGGTGTTTGATTCACTTGTGGGATTTCTCCATGGACCCGTTTGGAACGTCCCACTGCAAACATTCATAGAAGAAAAATCTTTGCGTGAGTTTTTACAGCTTTTACCTAGTATATTGGTTCTTTGTGAGTACTTTAAAGTCAGACAACAGAACTATTTTAAATCAAAACAAAGCAATAAAGGACAAACTTATATGTAATTTTTGCTTATGAGATTGGTAATTTTAATGATAATGTATCTTTTTATTTATAGCTTTTAAGCCGACGGACAATGGGGAAGTTCTAGATAGGCCTGAATATAAAAAGATTCACAATGAATACCGCAACTTGGTAAGTGGAATTTGAAAACAAATACTGCTACAACCAAATCTTAAACAATAGGTACCCTCTAACCAGTAGTAACGCAAACCTAAATTTGAAGTGGGTAGAACACATTTTATTAGGTCCTATTAGCTTTTTTTTATCGTACGTGGTAGTACCTAATGCTCGATCTTTACAAGGCGCTAAGATTTATAATTATTCATTCAGTAAATAAATTTAAATAGTCAGTCGGGATTGTCGATCTAATAATTTGAACGTTATTATATAAAAGTGTTTCACGATCCCATGAAAGCTTTTTAAACATTAATAGCGTGACCCGAGAACCCTTTGTTCTCAAGGTCAAGTAATAGAACAATATTGTATGGATAATTTTTGTTCAGGTGGACGTAATGCTTGGTTCATTTATGGATGACATTGGTATAACAGCGGAGCAGTTTGAAGGGGCATGCAAGCTCTCAGCTCGTGATTTAGCAGGTCTGCCGGCGCATTTCCATCGGCGCCTGTTCGAGCAGATATGGGCAGCTAATGACTACGATATGTTCGTTAAAATGATGACGCACAAGAACGTTGAACTGCAGCTACAGGTTCTTGACGAATTTTTTAACCTTGTCTCATATAATATCATCATCACCAGGATGTTCATGCTGATCATAGGCCTCAAATATTTCCACAACTACCTTTTACACCTTATTTCTGCTAAGTAAACAACATAAATTATTGTCAAGATTATGTAAGAATAGTACCTATGTACATCTACATGTGCACCATTGCGTGGGGGCCTGTTGGCCACGTTCACGGTGGTCGCGGGTTCAAATCTCAGGGCACGCTATGATAGATATTATCACTTTCCACCAGGTCAACCGTAAGCTTGTTTGCCCCCTATAATGTAAAAAAAACACATCTGACTTCGGTGTTATGTGTGTATTGATTATAGTCAATCACCACGCACTATGGCAGTGAACAAAAACATCGTGAGGAAACCTGCATACCGTAGCGCTTATAAAGAATTCCTACAGTATGTAAAGTCTGCCAACCCGCACTAGGTCAGCGTTGTGACTATGTTATGACTATGTGGCCTAACCCGCAGTGAGACTTATATGGGCTGATACAGACAGACGGACAGATACTGTAATATCTATTTAACAATAGCTGAATTGATATTACCTATGTATATGCACACACATAGTTTATGTATCTAAACATATTATCGGCTATAATTAAGTCGAAGTCAATGGCTGTAATACATTTACAAGCATATGTATTATCTGTGTGTATTACAATAATTTCATTTAAAAAAATTGCAATGATGAATGACCTCAGGCTTTGGAGTTAATAGAAAGACGATATGGCACAATGCCAAACCTGTTTTCGTCCGATTCAGAAGATTTGGATACTTCCCGCAGCGAAGAAAGTGACGACTGGCCAGATAATGATGACGTCATGACCGAGATTAAAAAGTAAGCCAATTATACATGATCTAATATGCAATGCACCATAACTCTAATATAATATATTTTATACAATATCCACTACACAGACATGTAGTTATTTTAATTTATAAATATACATATTACTACATTAACTTCTTCTTCTTCTTGGAGTGCCTCTTCAGTGCTGAAGGTTGGCCGTCAGCTTCTTGTATTTCTCCCTGTCCTTAGCCAGGTGGAATAGTTGTTCAACAGTGCTGATACCGGTCCACTCCCGGATGTTTCGTAGCCACGATTTTTTCCTTCGTCCAGCGCGTCTCTTGCCTTCCACCTTGCCCATAATAATTAATTGGAGCAGCTTATATCTATCGTGCCTAAGCACTACATTAACTACATACTTATATATTTTTTTATTTGATTCACAAAACTGGAGTCCACAAAAAGCAATATCATATGAAAAAATATTTCTATAAAATGTTCTATAAAGTGTTCACATCCTACTCGACCTGAACACGTAATACTTATAACTTTTAGATTACAACTAGACGAAAATGAAGACAAACCAGAAATAAGCGTTCCACGCGAAGAAGTAGTGGCAGAAAAACAAACTCTTTTGAACAAACTACAAAGTTTTGAAAAGAATGAAGAGAAGGCTGAGAACAAATCTTTTTCTTTTGCTGTTCCGGTGGCGAAGAAAGCAGTAATTTTGGAACCTCTGAAACCGCCACCACCACCTCCGCCAAAAAAAGTTGAGGTGGGATATTAAAATACTCGGCTATAGAAAATTTGAGATTAGGTATATTTACTAGACTGCCTCGGTGGTGTAGTTGTACTACGTTGCGCTTACGACGCTAAGGTCGAATGGTCGGTTGGGTCGAATCGGTCGGGCAAAGTGATATAAGATTTTTCAATTCATTATAATCAGCCCGGAGTCTGGAATTTGTGCCCGATATGGCGATAGGCTCGCCCCCTATCACATCGTGGGACGGAACTCAGTAGGCGAAACGTGGGTATCCTTGTCTCTGCCTACTAACGGTAACATCCTTTCTTTTTCTGTTGCCTTAGTACTTTTTGTGTCTATTTTTGGTGTCGCTTTTCGTTTCATTGAACGTTATTTACAACGGCTGTAAGAAGTTTCAATTCAAAAAATGTAAGACGCAAAATGTTTCTCAGATTTAGGACGTTTCAGTTTAAAAGTACTAGAGCAACATAAACGAAAGGAGATTACCGACATTACATTTATTTTTACTACTGCGAGGAGGGGGTACCCTGTGAATCTGTTTGACACTACGGGGTAGATATATCCTACTTCTGGTTTTAGTTTTCTAAAGATATTTTGAGGGCAAGTAATTTTAGAGGATAAGTTGAAGTAAAATAACAGACAAAACCAGATTCGAAAGTTAGTTATTAAATAATTTGATCAATTTCAGGTGACAGAGGAAGAAATGCGCGCTCGTCAGGAATACCTCAAACAGCAACGAGATAAACTGTTAGCTTTGAAGAAGCAAGTCCGTGAACGACGGCTTGGCGCTGTTGAAACTGAAGCAGAATCCGGAGGCGAGTTGCATGTTTTCCTACTCACATTTTTTTATGTATTTTAATGATCGACATCCAATATTTGTTGCCATTCTTTATTGATCGAATAAAACCTACTATTATCATGAAATCAATGTTTGACCATGAAATATATTGTACACATGCTGTGTAACAATGATGAAGCAGTTATTTGTGCTTGTACAGGTGGCGAAGGTTCCCAAGGCAACGCGAGTCGTCCGCGGTCGGCCCGCGTGGCGCACGCGGCGCTGGCCGGGCGGGCGCCGCCGCCCTCGCCCGACGCCATGCAGCTTCGCAGGGCACTCGCCTCCAAACTCAAGACTGAAGTTGTCGATACTCACTAAACCAACTCTTGCATACTCCTTCATTCCTTGTCTCAAATAATATATTTAATGTTTGAAAATTCAAAGTTTTTATTTAAGGGGTTCCGTTTGAAATAATACAACATCGATTTCGTATTACCTTATATTTATATTGCTTACTTAACTAGTGACATCATAATAATAGCATTATAGTAAGCTTATTTATTTAATTTACACAACTTGCCAATAGGTAAATCTATTTAATTTTAATCTGTGTATAAATTAGTTTATGATGGTCATCCACCTAGACAGATAAAAAATAGTCATCATTACAGTCTACTTTCACCTAGAACTTCGTATTTTATTAACGGGGGAAGTTATTTCAAGGAATATAAGTATCGTATAAATCTAATTGACAGCTCGATGCTATAGCCTATTAGACACGTGGACTTTGGCAGATTTCAAATAAAATTATTACATAAAACGTTATTTACAATATACTCTGACAAATTCACCCCACGTATGTAATAATTAAATTCGCCTCGCATTCACTGTGCGCTGTTCGTACCGGGTTAGTCAATTTTATAAAAATAAAAAATATAATTTCCACTTCGTGTCGATGCAGTGTGACCATCATATTCATAATAGAGGACGCGAGAAGAGTGCCGTTACTGGATTATTCCCTACGCTGTATTCGTAAAACAGAGACCAACACTTCCACTGTCAGATACATATTAAAAATTGATATGTATTTTCAAAGAATACAAAGGCAGTTAAAAGTATGTTATTATAAACGGTTAGGTGTTTTAAGCATCATATAACAGCTAGGAGCTCACGATCTCTCGCATTCACTTCTAATGTAAGGAAGGATTAAAAGTGCATACGAACATTTAAAATTTTTATACTTATGCCGCCAACATGTTTGTAATAATTTCATTATACGTTTTTCAATTTTAAGCACCGTTAAAGAATAATAACAGTGTTGGAAATTAGTAGGTACTGTTTTAGAAGCACTGCAGTTTTGGAATATTTTTAACACAAAACATTTGGACCACTTTGTGTCTAAGTAAACAACACATTTCTGGCGACATGTGATTGGACAAGCTAACAATATTATGGATATTTGAGTTTACCAGATAAAGTATATTTTACAAATCTAATATTATTTACAAAATACGAACGATAAATCTAGAGGTTTACGCAGTAATAAAATAAAATGAATCTTAATCAGATATTTTTATCACATACACATTACTTTTGCAGAGCAAAAAGCTAATAACGATCATAAGCAAGATAGTAATGTTTGTTGAAAGTACAGAATTTAAATACTGACAGAATAATTTCAGTATTGTTACGATGGAAATAAATATTTACGACCAAGCAAAAACGACTGCAATTCATTTCAAGTAAATTATCGTAATTGGAAACTTTTAATTGTAAAATAAAGTTCACAATATACATATTTTTTTAGTATAAACTTCCATTAGGCTATATTTTGAAAATGTGTTACTAAATCAGTCAATATAAACAAAAGACGAAACGAATAACTTGTCGATAAAACGAACTAAAAAGAATTCTGAAAGAATTATTTTACATATTATTATTGTGTTATAAGAAGATTCTTTTTCAGTGCTTATTTCAGCACATAACATGCATAAATCAAACTGCAACATGGATTTCCTGCAATGAATTGGAGTCGTTTTCACCAGTAACTAGTGACCATACAGATACATACATCATAATTGTAGATTTGCATTAGACCTAGAATATAGCTCAGTTTAAAGACAGCACATAAAAATCTGGATTTCAAGAACAATCAGGCTATATCATGCCATAGAATATTATTAACAATGGGATGAAATTAAATGTGGTATTAAGACAAACATATATTATTTAATAATCATGGCTGGATTTAGATTTACCTTTTAAGTATGGTAACAATTTATTTGACTAATTAACCTTTATACCTGTGCCTACTTCAGTCATGTTTTGGTCCAATTCTTATGGAAATCAGCAGACATATTTACTATCTATCATTATTGCAATTATTGACTTTACACCAATCATTTCTTATATAATATTATTATACCAAAACATCTTAATAGCTGCCAATTTCATAGTACGTTTTTTTACAAAGAAATAACATTCATATTATGGACCTTAAATAGTAACAACTTAAAAATTGATACCATTATTACGTCAACTATTAAAAAGAGCTACTATTATGTCACTCTATATTTTACATATATTTAGTCTAATGGTATCCAATTTTAAGTTAATATTAAAATGGCATCTTTATTTCTTAAGCTAATTTATCGAAATCCAGATAAATTATGCATAATATACAAATACAGAAGGTGGATATTATAAAATCACGATAACTCTCTACTCTCAACAAAACTTGAGCTTCTAAAAGATTTATAATCATGAGAATAAACTGAAAATCACGCTTACATTACCTACAATATATTGCAAATAGCAAGTAAATGTTTCCATCTTCGAGAAGCTCAACAAGAAAGGAATGCAAAATATTGTGCAAATAAATAATTAAAATAAGATAAACTGAAACCAAAAGAATTATTTTCATAATTGTCTTTGAAATAATACCCTTGAGATGTTCCAAACATAAACACTACTTTTTATTATACGAAAGACAAGTTGCGATGTTGAAAGACAACAGATTATATTCAGAGCAATCAGTTTGTGATACAATAACACACTAGTGAGTAGCAATTCCACAGCACAGTATATAAATTCAAACATCTCCATTAAAAGATTGGTCTCGCAATCGTCAATAAACTAAACAATTAGTTAGAAATACATACATTTTATACACATTCATATTGCGTTGACGGTGCTTTTTGATTTTTAATTATTATATTAGACATTCCCACTCATATTTTCTTTGTACTTTTTGTGATTACAATCCTTGACAAAGGTAACCTAACCGTTAAAAATAATTCACATTAAATACACCTCATAACCAATATTTTGTTCTACATTCTGATGTCGTCCGAAGTAATTACACTACGAAGTATGAATCACTTCATACGTTGTCTAACTAAGTCAAACACTCCAGTGTCGTCATTTCGTATTTACAAATGGACACATGCGACTCAAAGTAATTTTACTGTCTGGCGATTGTCTGACGCGAGTGTACCTGACTGCGAGTGTGTTACAAAACAGAACGACCAAGAGACGAGCCTCAACACTTCACTTATGGCAGTGACAAATGTTAATATCACAATATTGCCGTAGAAACGTATCAAACACATGCGCCATTCGACCCTGCCATGCGCTCGTCTGACACCGCCTATCTACTCGTGGGGCCGATCGAGACAAACACAAGAAACGGACGTACTTATACCGTGCCGAGTTTGAGAACATGCACTAGCGTCACGTGGTGTGGTGTGGAGTGGTGTGGAGTGGTCACTGGGCTGCACAGCGCCGCGAGGCCGAGTGGCTATATTCCTTGAAACAGGCTGCGGGAGGGGACAGGCGCGGCGCGGCGGACACTACGCGAGGCGCGGCCGCTTGGCGTCGCGCTCCTCGCCCGCGGTGCCGGCGCCACCCCCGCCGCCACCCCCACCCTCCTCCTCCTCGTCAGAGTCCCCGTCGTAGTCAACGAGGCCCTGATACAAACACACGGTTATAAAAATTGTATTGAACTATACATGTATAGCAATAGGCTTTAAAAACGTGATTGTGTTAATTAATCAACATTTGCATGAAAAATTTTACATCATAACAATTTAATTCAATCTGTGATGTTATTAGATAGGTGAGGTAATTTAAAAAAATGAAATTATGAATAATCAAGATATTAGAAATGTAAGCTAAGCGAAGCAATATTAAACTCCCTGTCATTTTTAATTATGTCGGAATACAACAAATCCCACCTTAAGCAATACGTAGTTATAAATATATGAACACTTGAGCTAATCAAATAAAAAAAAAGTAGTTTGCAACTCAAATATAAGCAACACACACGAAACTCAAGGAAACCTTTCCCTCTACATTATAATAGAATTTAAATAGTAATTATTAAAACTTTATATCTCAAAGTGACTAGGCACCACAACTAAACCACATAATTTGAACTTTATAGTATGCTTGTAAAATGGCAAACATGCCATAAATATATATATTTAAGCACCTAGAAACATGTACATTTTGTTTGATCATATGATTCGAGATGTATATTGATCGAATCCGCAGCAAAGCGACAAGTACAGATATGTGAGGGAACTAAAAGTTTACCTTATTGAGTAATCTGGGCGAGGATACCTGAACGTCAGTGTGCGTCGGCTTTGGGCTCGCCGCTGTACTGAGCAGTACTCTGCTTGGACCATTCACACTTTCAGTGTTCGTACAAACTTTCTTTTCCACTATTTTACCTGTAACACAATATTCACTGTAAGATTTATAAAAATTTAATCCAAATAATTTGTTTCATAACTACGATTAAACTTGCTAATTTGATTCCGAAATTTCATCTTTTAGCTATAATAATCTATGTTTTTTTATAAAATTTTAATCAAACAAAATCTCAATTGCACCCTGCTTCATTACATACCTATTCCTATTATTAAGTAAAATCTACCACAAACGTGTGAGGCAAACGAAAAGAATCTGCTGCCAGTAAATTGTCTTGTGATATTAGCCACACAATTGTTATTTCTGTGATACTATTATTTAATATTTGCTTGTTAATAGAAATGTAGATGATGCTAACCGATGGCGTCGAGCGCGTGGTGCGCGTGCGGGTGCGGGTGCGTGTGCGCGTGCGCGTGCGGCTGCGCGGCGTCGAGCGGCGCGTCGTCGTCCAGCTCGTCGTCGTCGTTGAACCACATCTCTTCCTCTTCATCGGGCGCGCGCGCCTCGCGCCGGTACCGCGTGCGCAGCAGCGACGGCACCACCGCCTCCGCCACGCCCACACTACCGCTTACTGGAACAATAAAATATTTATTGTCTAATCGCCCGTGTGAAACTTTTATAAATAAATAAGTACACCCAACAGTCGCATACATAGTCCTAATCCCACACTAAGATCGAGTCTTGTGTCGTGGGTATCAGGAACTACGATATTTTTTGGTCTCACAAACGCCCAGATCCGAAACTACTACTAGTGGTTCACACAAACATTTGTCTTGATGCGGGGATCGAACCCGTGGCCACTCGTTTCACAGGCGGCGTCTAACCAACTGCGCCACGGAGGCTGTTATCTTATAAGACTCACATATTAGGTATTTAGTGATTTTTACTGCATGAAAATGTTCTTATTAGCTCATAAGTGAGGCATATTGTTAGAAATAGTTTATTGTTAATTTTTGCCACCCATAAACGATAAGTTGCAGCCTTTCATAGACTACAGCAATAACAGGAATATCTAAATGGTGTTTACCACATAAGCTCTTTGTTCTATATCGCCATTTATCTGAATACAAGCATACAACTGACTACAAAAAAAAAACTAGAAATACAATGTTACCTCTTTCTCTTTCCTTTAGCTTGTCCTGGTGTTGATCATATCGCGTTTTTAAAGCCTTAAATGTCTGTACATATTCAACGTCTTCCAATATTTTTCCATAATTTTCCACAACATGTGAGCACAGAGATTTTATGTCTTCAAGTTTAATAAATTCAAACAATTCCAATATAGCAGAATCCAATAAGTTATACCTGAAAAATTATAAAGTTATATTTTAAAAAACTGTTAATTCATGAAGGTGTATGGACAGTGCATTCATATATTGTTTTATAATACTGTAAGTACTAGTATTCTGAATAAATAGGCAGGAAAATAAAGTAAACAAGTAACAGCTGTTTATTTACCTGCCATTATTTCTAAGGAAAGCATCAATAACTGGTGCAAACAGGTTTCCCTTTATGATGTATCTGTTATAGTACTCATCCTTGAGTGCGATTATCTTTCTCATGAATCTCAGGGCGCCCAGCACCAAGAATGTGTGTGTGGACCTCATCAGCACCAATATACGACGTAGGAGGTCCTGGAAATGACACAAAATCATTTATTTGTAGGGAAACTTAGAAATTATGATGAGCTAAAAAACAAACTAAAAAATGTTCAAAAATTAATATTGATTTTGAAGAACACTCATTTATTACTGAGACCTTAACTGTATCCAAAATAGTGTCATATTGTTTTTAACAATATTTACACAAAGAAAAAGTAACTTTTAATAATTAAAAAAAAGAGATAATTATTTGTTTTTCCTACCAATAATATTTCTCCTATACCTACCTACCTATGTACCTAGTTTAAATAAAACTCAGAACAAAACAACACCAGTAGGTTCTAGTAAATATCAATAAACACAATTAATTATGTATATGGCAGAAATATTATTTTTAGTAATTGTTTCATACTCGTACCTTATTTAATATGCAGGTCTTGATATGATATGTGTGATGTTCCACACAGAAGGACAGCAGTTCCAGCACTAGGCCCAGCAGCTGCACAGTGTGGTAGTCTTCCTTCAACGGCTTCTCACCAGTTGTGTTCTCTAGTAAGGGAGCTGTGAATTAATATGGCCATTTCATTTGCTAATTAACTATTTGAAAGGGGATTATGACAAAACCCAACCCACTTTTCTTTGATGGAAATCTTAGATTCACGTTAATTATGACTTCTGTCATCTGAGTTATGATATAGCTTGAATAAATATGAAAAAGATTTAGGCTAGGGTCTTTTCACGAAACAGTAAGAGCCACATAGGCAGGAAATGCTATAATGTTATTGCATCAGCTATAATATTTTTTTAAAATAATGTGTGCATTGATATAAATGGATGTCCTGGTTGTGTTGATATTCTATGTAATTCTAGACTTAGGAGTAAGAGCTTTCTTCAAACTGTCACATTGTACCTTTAATGCATTATGTAATTTGAAATTGTGTTAATTTATCAAGTAGTATAGTAACATTTATGCTGTAAACTTTATAATAATAAACTTTTTATTACTCCAGTTTTACATACATAATTAATTCAAACTATTCAACAACCTTCTCTTTTGAGCAATGTAATTAAGGCTATTTATAACATACACCAAATTTGCCACATTGCTTCTGGGGCATACATTTTTTTGAAGATGTATTCAAAAATTATGTTTATCAACTCATCAATACATTCTTTACTTCATGAAAATCCATTAATTGGCTTCTATTGAACAATTATGTATACTATAAGAGTAATAAAACCTAGTTATATAAACATGTTACAACAATGGAGAATTAGATGTTTCATTTTATTTTTCCAAAAATCTTATTAGAATCACTCACATCACACATATGTAACACTATAAATATCTTGGAGCAAGTCCATCGAATAAAATTTTTGTATTTTCTAGAATCACATAATATTGTTAATATGAATTATAAACTTTTATTAATCCAGTAAAAACTTTAAGAAAATGGCCGAATGTGTGAATAGTCAACATAGTTCTGATGGAACCTTTATAAAATCACCAAATCTCACTTGAAATCCTCATTACAGATACCCACAATTTCACATTTACATAACACACATACTCAAAAAAATGCCAGGAAACAATAGAAATATTTATTCTTTAGTCAATTATACTCCATTTTTTTCCATAAGAAAAATTTTGGATTGTAAATTCATTTAAAAAGAAAGAGTTAATATTCAGGTAACAGTAACACTGATTGAATGTGAAACTAAAATAAACATGCCTATTTTCTCAAAACTATTTTTTTATCAGTCTGTTAAAAAATCTGAATATATCACAGATTTGAATGATTATTTATTATATCTATTATACACCATGAACCTACAAATTGGTATGATGATAAAGTTAATAATATGCCTACCATACATACAGCACTTGCTCATATTTAACATACCTAAACAATCACTACAATAGTTTATTGAAATAAATAACCACATAACATGTAGCTAAAGCAAAATATGTTAATAGCATGAAACCATCCGATATATCTTAAGCGAGGATTATCTACAACATATGAGACCCAGTCCAAATATTTGCCACTCAAAGATTCTAACCTAATACAATTTCCCACAACAATGCAATTCTCCTCCTATATTACACTCGTTCACTTTAAAATGCTCACATGAGAAGGAACACATGGCGATAGTCATATGACATAGTGGGACAGAACACAGAAAGCGAATTATTGGAGTCCTGGTAGCACCAGTGCCTACCCTTTCTGGGAAAATGGCGTGAGTTTATGTATGTATAGTTCTAAATGTGGTTTATACTGAGAATAGTCTGCCACTACTTAAAATTATTTATTGTAATTTGTTACATATTATTTTCGTGTTTAAAAAAAATCTCTCATCATGGACTCACAGTTATTACTTATTATTTGCAAACCAAATTAAACAAAAGAAAAAATTGTACAAAAATTCATACCATATGCAAAACAAGACAATAATCACTTTCACAAATTGCCTCACATGTTAATGTACAACTAAAAAGTTCAACATAAAATTTTCCATCAATTTCTGTTTCAATTTCACCTCAACCTGTGGTTACATAACAGGTGGCAATAAACATTTCAGAACTAAAACATGTCTACAAGAACTGCACAAGGTCAGCAACAGATTGACAGAATATTAATCTATTGCAATAGAGTAGGTATTACAAAATACAAATCATATTAATATCTTGTCTTTTACAAGATAATCTTTGTCATTGACCCTCAATGTGTTGATTATAACTATGATATAATCATGATTATAATTATGATAATCATCATTATCTTTACCCGCAAGAAAATGTATTTGTCCGATGTGTATGTTGCACATCAGAACACATGTCATTAAAACAACATGTTTGTAAAGAAGCATGTACCTTGTAAATCTTGATTTATGTTGGTTTTGTAATTGGCAGTATTAATACACCATTTTATATGCTTCAAGTTTGGGTCAGAAGTACCTTAAATTGGTAAGAATGCATGAGAAAATTGAGGAAAGTCAATGAGGTAACAGTGAATGTCAGTATAAAGCAATGTGTATATCCATAATCTCTTTCAACTTAAATGAAGACAGTTGTTACAATAATGGACAAGTGTGGTTTTTAATCAATGTAATTCTACTATAATTAATATAGTACTGTATATCTAATCTTAACTTGTTGCTCTTATGTTTCACCAAAGTTCAACTTGAATCACAGACATGTAAATTAATAAGTATATAGCAGGAAATTAATATATTTACTTACCTATAAGGGTCTGTATACTGTGTTTGTAGAAAAAATTCAGGAAGTCCGCTTTCTCACTTTTGTTGACTGATGCAAGCATACTTTCAGGGTCGAGGAGTATACGAAGAACACCCATCAGTTGCACGGCACCACCAAGTTCAGGATCACGGTCTCTTAACATCTGCTCTATAACTATGTTCAGCAACATTTGTTCCTATAAAAAATAAGATTGTTTGTAAATACAATCATACACATTAAGACACTGAGATATATGAAGAATACTTTACCTCTTCTGTGTTATTGGCCTGTTGCAAAGTATAATCCCTCACCACCGAAGGCGAAAACTCCACAATGTACGTTAAAATGTCTATAGATGCAGTCTTTGTCTTCTGATCATCTATACTTAGTGTAATTTCTAAAGCTGGCAGGATCCCCAAAGAAACTAATGTCTTATAAAATGCATCCTTATCTTGCGGTTGCAAATTTTGTGAGAAATTACAAAACTCTTTTAAAAATAACACAGAATCACGTCTCTTTGTGTTAGGAGTCTTATCATCCATGAGTAGTTTGAATAAATCTGTAAGAAATTTCTCATCCTCTTCTATAAGTTTCACTATTTCTACTTTATTGAAAAATATAAAACTTGACAATGTGCTTAGCAGATTGTCTTCAAAAACTGTAGGTGTGGGTAAAACAATATCTTGTATGTACTGGACTCTGTAGGTTTGATGTATCTTAGCTAGCAAATCCTTATTTTTTATAGGAATGGCCTCACGGAATTTTGCCAATTCTCTCAAATACTCTCTGTGCTTCTTAGGTTGTGGCAAACTGGGGTCATATTCTAAACAACCCACTACATCAAATATTGTATCATCAGCAAACATTGTGTCGAAAAGTGTATTTTTGTTAAGAAGAAATATACTTTTGAAGATTTCATAGAGATGATGTAATCCCTCAATGTTTTCAATATCTTCACACATATGGAAGAGATTCAGGAGTTTTTTGATATAATGTTGAGTTTCTAATGCTGCTGCAAGTTTGTCTTTACGTGCTGGTGAGACTAAACAGCTGTTCACGAGTTCACTGATATCTTCAAGTCGGCCCATTTCACATGCAGGCAACTCCACAGGTTGGACACTATCTGACATCTCATCAAAACGCTCATCTTCAGATTCCTCCACTATGTCTTGTGTTATTTCGACTGATGGATCTTTCCCTTGGACCTAAAAGTTTTATTGATACTAAGTATATCCCAAGTTTCATATTTGAATTAAAATCAAAAATGAATGTTCACACCAGGTAAAAGGAAAACTGTGCTATCAAATGAAATGTGAAAATTATTTAAAAATTCATACTTGTAGACTTTTGTAATCATGTCATGTTTACAAACAAGTTACATAATATATCATCTGTTAATGACAAATATGGAATTATACTTTCTAATAACTGTATGGGATGACCCTTTCACACAATTCAATACAAGAAATAAATAAAAAACAACATTGGAGTATAACCTCTCATACCTACCAATCACATTTTTCCACTGTGTACATACAATTGTAGATATATAACTACATTTCCTATAATTCGTGTATACTCTACAATTACATAAAACAATATATATATATATATATATATAGTTAATGTATTTACCTGACAAATCTTTTCCCATATTTCATCGCAGCCAGCTTTTTCTTGAAAACTTAATGCTAAATCGAAGTTGTCACCTTCCGACCACACAATCAACGTGTCTTGTTGCTTCTGATACGCGGTGTCTGGTTGAATCTTGCTTTCGAGGAGAAGGGACCCGTCGGATTCTGCCCTCACCAGCAGGGAAGTTCCTTTTAATCTTTCTACGTAGCATGACGAAACATGTCCTGTTCCTCTGTCGTCCCACTGTCTGTCCGCGTTCAGAGCGTAAAGCTTTACTCTTCGTCTAGTGTCTGTCATTATACTCAGTGCTCTAAACACTATGTACTCAAATACTGATTTGATTATTGTGGCGCTAATCTAGTGCACCCCGATTTGTATTTATTTAACTCCCATTGGTATAAAAAAATATGCTCTTCTGAAACAAAAATAATAACTTTCGTGACGAAACGGCCACAAGAAATATTCCAATTATAATTACCGCAATTACATTCCGTCTTGTTCTTGATTTTCTATGAAACACACCTAACTATGAATAGCCGGCACGGTAATTCCCTTTAGGACCGCTGTAACGACGCTCAGTCCCAGTGTCCACATCCGAATACGATTTATAATTTCGTACAACAATGGAAATAATCATAAAATTATCGGAAATCACAAACAAAACAATACAAATTGTAAACCTTCCATCGGGCACGAATACTTATGTTATCAATCAATTAGATACAAGCGTCTTCTTTACGTGTTTAAGATTTCCAAACAATACAATATTTACCGGAATTAACATTACAGAATCGTCAAATTGACGTACCTTCAAAATAGTACAACATCAAATATCGCCATATTGGATTCACAACAACGCTTCAAGAACGGGGTTCTCAAATGAACTGCTAAAAGCGGCATATTCAAATTATCATGACAAAAATATCCTTTTCTACTAATATTACGAATATGGAGATCACAAGGGTACTTTATCAACTACAACTACTTTTAAATTGATTAATTACACTTATTTAAATTAAAACCTCTAACATAATTTTAAAAATAATTTGTAATTTAAAAACATGTGATGGAATAAAAAACATTGGTCATTTGCAGCGCCCTCTATGTGTGTATCTGAACTACAATTAAAAACAAAACAAATAAGTCAAGTTCTTAGTCTGTGGTCTAGTTCTTTTGGTCCTCCTTCAATAATGAGCAAAACTACCATAAAAAACTACAGCCAACAGAATTAACTTTGTCCCAACATGTGAAATAATTTAGCACGCTTCTAATTTCTATTTTATTACGTACCCAGCAAATAAATAAAAATAAGAATAATACTTACACTATTTAATTTAAATTTCATTTATGTTTTGTAAATATAATATGTGCAATGATGACTTTTGATCGAGCCAGCATTTATTCATTTTCAGGTCCACATAATTTCGTGGCACGTATAATTTTATATGTTGGATTGTAAATCATATGGTATTATTTACTTTCGTGGTCTACGCAAATTTGGTAATTTGTTTTATAATTGTATCTTTTGAATTCGCAACAAAAGAGGTAACTTTGGGCATCGTAGAATGCGTGTAATTTAAAATTAAAGGCAATAATTTGTTTTTAATTTTAATCAAAGCTTTTATGCAACGATATTTATTTCTGAAAAGACACACTATACAATTTTACTTTCAAAAGACAATTTACTTATTTCTTTAAATTAAAATGATGGATTAAGTTACCTCAATAAAATGCATTAATAGAAGTTCTTACAGTAATATCATAAATCATGCAGGGTTCACGATCCTGCAAGACTGACGGTGTAAGTATATCGATTGCTAATAATCTGTGGCATTTTGGCTGCCATTTGCTGCATTCTGTCAGTTGTTCTTGATGTTATTGAGTAAAATAGTTTTGTTTTAGAAGGTTTTATAAGCGTTATTGAATAAAATAAGTCACAGAAATAATATTTTTAATATTGTAACAATTTTTATCTTTAAAAAGACCAAAATGTGTTGGAAAGAGTGTGTGTTATCATGTGAGAATTGTTTTTTGTAATCTTTATCGATGTTTATTACCGATTAGTTATAGAAGACAATAAAAATATTTTGGTTCTTTGCACTGCTACAAAACATTTAACAGGAACCCAGTGAATCCTGAAGAGTATTTACAAAACTATTAATATGACATATGTCACTATGATGTCAGAAGAAGGATACTTGCACAAAAATGAAAATATTTTGTTTTGTAACAAATAACATTGTGATATAATGCGCATTTATGTATGTTCTATATATGTATTCGAACTTTCAGTATGAAGCAGTGGGACGAAACTAGTTTGAAATCATTTCCTAGCATCAATATTGTTTGTATGATTGTGTTGTAAAATGTACACAGCATGTCGTATTTGAGCGCTTCAGAAAATGTGGGGTGAGTATTTAACCAGCATAACACATTATAACGATAGTCAACAACATACAAAACACATCAATTATAAGGTTCACTTATACAATAATGATAGAATAACAACAACATATACACAACAATGTATGAAAACGGCAGTATTATTACTTAACATTAAACTACTGTGTCTATTTAACCCAAGTTCATATACTTCTACTTGAATAACTATTTGAATAATAATATATTTTGCATGCATTAAAATATTTAAACATGTAAATACAACAGGAGATGTTTCAGCAATTGGTTAAAAAAACAATTACCAAAGGTTTAAAATATATAGTTCCTTCACATAAATATTATAATTTTAGGGCCTTTTCATGTTATATTTTACTGATAACAAATTCTTATAGTTTTAGCGGTATTCCCCAAAATATATCAGATGCGAGCTGTGCAACACAGTATAAGATGGCAGTTGAAGGTGTGTCGGGCTGCAGTGATGTCAATATGTTCATACACGACAACTCGGGGGACGAACAAAACTACATCACCCAGTTTAATGACAACTTTTACACCAAATTCAAAATAGACCCTAATGAATTGTACACATTTCATGATTCTGATGTTGTGGCTGGTGAGATCACCGTCAGTCACACTGATGATAACTACATATTTGACAGTGAAATAAAAAATAAATATATTGATAGTCCAAACAAAGATTTGGATGTGTTAGCTGCATTTACTAATGGAGATATCAGAGAAGAGAAGAAAGAAGTGATCTCTAATGGGCATTATGCACCAATCCAAAAATCCGTTCAGCCCCCTGTTGTGAAAGAGACCAAGGCCACACATACCAAAGTTGCAAAGTCCAAAAGTGCTCCTAAAGAAACCGCAAGGAAAAATTCAACAAGTGCAGCACGTCGGGCCAGCGTCCACAGTCCCAATGCCCAAAACACCGCTCCATGTACCAAAACCAGTATTAATAGCATTACTTCGAATAATGCCAAGTATACGTCAACTGGAAAACAGTCTGGCAGTGAAACATTTTTGGATGTTTTCAAAAGAGAACAGGGTTTGGTTGAGAATGCAAGTTTGAATAATAAAACTGAACCATCAACCTCTTCTATTAAAGTTCCAACATCTCCTCCTAAGAAAGCTGCTTCAGGTAATTATTACTTCATTTTTTATATGCTTACCAAGAAATCAGTGACTTTAAGACAATAATTTGTAGATTATAAATATAATTAAATACATAGTTAATAATCCCGATTCTTCTTTCTGATCTGGTCCTGATCTTGGATTTTAATGATTCACACGCACATACAGACCTTTTTCCCAGAAGGAGTAGGTAGAGATGCTAGCAGGACACTCACGTTTCGCCTATCGCCTTATCACCCCATAACACATATTCTTGATACCAGGCTGATAATGAATAAAAAATTCAATATCATTTTGCCCCACCCGGGATTCGCATCCGAGATTTCGTCGTTGTAATCATACTGTTGTACAACTGCACTACTGAGGCAGTAATTTTAATGATTCAACTACAACAATTGAAAATGAAGTCTTATTGCCCATTAATTTTACTGGCTTCTATGTCCTTCAAACTGGAACGCAACACTGTTGCCAGGTGTCAGAAATAGACAAAATAATCGTATGTACCCACATTGACTCTCGGCTTCGCATGCGAAGGACCCACCACATTCCATTGCTAAACAAAGACCAAGGATTCCCATATCAACCTGTGGGATGTCCTGCAGCTGTATCAGCCCATTTACTTCCCACTGCAGGGCACGGGCCTCCTCTACAATCGAAAGTAAGATTTAGAGGCTTAGGCCATATAGTCCACCATGCTGGCCTAGTGCGGGTTGGCGGACTTTACATACCGTCGAAATTCTTTAAAATCTCCACGATATGCAGGTTTCCTCACGATATTTTCCTTCACCGTCCTGCATACATCTCATCATTTCTATTCTGCCCATATACGTGCCGCGGCAAGGCACGGGTCTCCTTTACAACCGAGAGTACGATTGAGAGGGGTTAGGCCATATAGTGCCTATAGCGGGTTGGCGGAATCACAATTAATCAATACTAACCATACACCCAGGTAAGACGCCATCCCAGTCGAAGGCTCGTCGCGGGCGCGGTCCGGCGGTCCACGAGGCGCTTCAGCGGATACCGGCGCAGAAGCGCGCCGTGCCGATGCCGTGCCGGTCCTGGCACGCTCCTGGTCACGAGCTGTTCGATATGGGCCCGCTGGACTCCCAGCGACCTACCTTCACGTATAGCAGCAGCAGCGATGATGAAATGCCCGATATTGGTGAGTGTCTTTAATATTGATGTTCTGTCTATATGGTGTTGTACTGAGCGTGCTCGGATACGCTGTCTTGTTTGATTTACCTCATTCTATCTTCAGTGTTCTTAGTTGTAAGATAATATAATAGTTTTTGGAGTACCTCTGACGCGTAGTGTTCGATGTCCACACTGAGAAAAGTCTCGTACCACCAAATAACCCGTTTCGCGACTGTATGTTTTGGAACCCTTGTAAAAAAACGTTAATATAGGGTCAAGAACTATGTAAGTATACGTCGAGCCTCGAGGTGTACTTATTTATATTATCGTGATCTCGCAATTAAACTTTGAAGTACTAATCCTCAAGATTATAAAGATAAAAGTGAATTGAAGGTGTGAGTGAAGTTTAAGCGGATTATCCCCTTTTTGTTTATATGATGAAAATTGATACACGCACCTAAAACCTACCTCACAATGACAAATTTTTAAGCTTTATACTTTCCATGATTCATAGATTAGATAATAGATAATGTCATTAAATGTCTCACAACGTAAAAATCATTGATTGTGTGACGACTGTAGATTAATCAGCGCTACGCCGTAGTACGTCGTTGTTATTCAGGGCTATCTCCGCATGTGTCATATCGTTGCATGTTGGATGCACGTCCGCACGATCATAGTTTTCCATTATTTCTGATGGTCGCTTAAAGAACGGATGAAAGTAAATTAAATCTGCTTATAACGGCTTTGGAAACTATCAGTTGTTTTATCTTGAGGATAAGATGAAGGTCGTCACCCACATATTAAATCTAGATAAATGTAATAAATTGAAAAATCGTAACATAACCACCCTAAATTAGTAAAAATATGGTCAGCGGAATGTTTTATAAAACCTCTTAAACAGATAAGTCAGGGCTATTTGTGTAAGTTTTCGGTGTATTTATCTTATAGTATCTTGACAGCCGTGGTACAGTTAGTTAAACGTCGGCCGTGAAACTAGAAGCCGCTGGGTCGATCCCCACACCGAGGCAAATATTTGTGGGCCTCACACATATTTGTCTCGGGTCTGGGTGCTTTGTGAGACCGAAAAGTCTGTCGTAGTTTCTGAAAACCACGACACAAGACTTAATTGATCTCAATGTGAGGTCAGGACTATACATGTGACTATTGGGTGTATTTATTATAGGAAGCAGAAAGTAAGGGTCAGTGTATACCAAAGCATACTTCAATAAGAAGAAACATTTCGAAACAAATGTTCCTTATTTTATTTTGATATAAAGAAGTTCTATATAAGTACTCTATATAACGAGTATCTTTATGTCCTAATTACTTGCATTCGTTTTATATGTTTCTGTAATTGGTTGCTCGTTATTTTAACATAGTAAAGTATCTATCTTTGCAATAAATTATTCAAACCATTTTGCGTGAAAGTGTCACGGACAATTTGCGATATCGGCCATAATTTTATGTCATTAAAAAAACTCGCCAACTGCGAATCGGTCTTGGGTATCGAAGGTTCCATATCACACAATGAAAAGACATTATTAAACATTTTCTCGCTATACTGTGAAATTAATATACGAAAAATGCTTTCTTAGTGCCAATAAAATTTTTAGTGGGGTACTAATAATCTTGAGTAATTTTAAATCAGTCGGTGTATGCTGTAAGTTGTGATATCAATAATTTGTTAGTGTTTATATACATAGACAGTAGAATTTTTATATGATATTTATAGACATTAAGTCCACTGCTGAACATGGATCTCCCCCAAGGATTTCCATTGTTATATTTTTAGTATAAATATATTTTTGCAAAGTCATTGCCACAGAAACATTGGTAACATTTACGGGATGTTTCCATTATCACATACGCTGTTATGAAAATGACTCGTTTACGTCACAAAATAATGTAGAAATGCGGTGTCGTTAAACCTGCGCGTGAATCAGCGCGGGTCATGACTCTCGTAAAATTATGCGTGACTAGAATGTTTACATTTTTATCTAAACTTCCTACCTATGTACATGCAGGCTATACATTAAGATTTTTATTTTTGCATTTTATCTTACATCTATAAGGATATTGTATTTTTTATTTCATGTATATTGTAAGTATTTTTTTAAAAGATCATAAATCTGTTTTTCTTGGAATCTAAAAGCGACAGTCATGTTTGTGGTTTGGATAAACTTACTCGGAATCGGATCTAGGGCTGTTCATGTGTGTTACCACTAACTAATAATATATTTTTTATCAAAGTAAAAAATTATGTGGACCCGTTTTGATTAACATATGGAATACAATAGCGGAAAAGAGTGTAATGTTTCGATCCATGACGTTCTGTATAAAAATAGAACTTCTCTATTTATTGCAGAGTAGGTCTCATATTTGGTTAAATTACGAAAATAAAAACAAATATAAGTCTAAACCAAAAGTATCCATCGCCGAGAGGTTTTCTCGGGATAAACATGTTAAAAATATTCACTAAAAAACCACCTATTCAAAGCTAGGCAGCTAGTAATTAGTACTTTACTGATTGAACAGGAAAATGTAACGTTGCAATGAGTGTACGGTTTGTCGCAAGCAAACATTACTGGTGTGGCAAATCAAACTGGCCGTTCGCCTTAATAGTAATAGCGTTTATAGCGTTTGTGTGATGTGAATTATGAGGTTTAAGGTTCTATTTGTCTGTTTTTAGTTCACCATTATCCACCATCACCATTTTGCTGGATATACATAGATTATATCCACGTTTTGCGTAAGTTTAATCCACGTTTTTGGCGGAAAATTAATGTCATATACATCTAGCAGTTGGTTGTCTACCTCTCCTTCCTCTTGGCTTGTCTAGGCCAACATATTGTTTCCAGTGTAGTCAATCTTCTATATTTGTGTGCCCAATTGTCTTGCCCACTACCACTTGCAACGCGTTGTCAGACGTCAAAGACTGTCTTTGTTGTCGGAGCGATACCATCTCTCGCCGGTTCATATATGGATTGTACTGTAATTGACGTCAGACTGTCGAACCAGTCTAAAAAATGACGTTTGACTTCGCTACAGATTTAGTCGATGCGAACAGTTTTTGATCACATAGTGCGATTTTAAATATAATTCGTCTTAGATAAATCACTTTTATTTTATAGTCAACCTTTTTTTTATTAGACAGAATGACGAGACGAACATGTCATTCGCCTGGTGGTAAGAGTCACACCTGTCTATAAACAGGAGCCACATCGTTCACAACATACCTACTGCGCTTGTCAGTCCGTTAAGAGTTATGACTCCCTATGCCCAATAAACCCAGTACTGTAAATCTATTTTATAACTCATAATTGCACGCACGGCGTTTTAGGGCACGGGTGGCTTTTAAGATTAAGAGGGATTACGCTATATACCTAGCACTACGCTGGTCTAGTGCCAGTTGTCTTCGTCAATATTTACTATATTTGTTCTACATATTTTGTTCTAGATGTAGGTACCGGCGAGTTGTGCGTCGAAGAGCTAGCCGCGGATTCACGGGAAGCCAGGCTTGCGTTGCGTCGGGCAGCTATGCGGCGACACGTGCGCAAAGCCAAGGCGTCGCTCAAGCACTGCAAGAACTTCAAGAAAACGAGGACCTTGGTCAATGTTATACAGGTAAGGAGCCTTTGTAAATGATGTAGGCTTTCCTCATGATTTTTAAATCAACTAATAGTAACCTGTTAGGGTGAGTATACTTATAACCTCTCCTTATTATAGAGGAGGCTCAGGTTGGTCCCATTGTCTCCAAAACTAAAGCAATGCTCATATTGCTGCTTTTTATTCTAATGGGAATGTTCTGTTGGAACATTAAAATTCTGGTGTACAATAAAGATTTTAAATAAATAAATAAATAAATGAATAAATAAAATTATATATTCGTATGTGCCATCTACGAACTTCGAATGAGCCGTCGTGGTCGATTGAGGCCTAACCCCTCAATTGTCAGAGAGCTAGATCCTTAACGAAACGGTTTAATATTATAGAATACAGAAATTCTAATTTTGTTTTATTCATGTTGATATGTCCATTTATTTTTAACTAGCTTCTGCCCGCAAACTTCGTCAGCGTGATTAACTTTGTTTGGTATTTCTCATCCCGTCCCGTCCCGTCCCTTTATATCCCGCCCGTCCCGTCTCATTCTCACTCAAGGCATGTAAACCAGTCCCATCCCATCCCTTTGAGTATAAAAAGTAACAAATATATCGGAATTCCTTCCTCATCCCACGGGAACACTTAATTTTTCGGGATAAAGTAGCCTAAATGTTAATCCAGGGTGTCAGCTACTTCCATTCCAAATTTCATCAAAATCCGTTTAGCGGTTTCCGAGTTCATCACGCACAACCGCACAGACAAACATACAAAAATTCTAAAATTCATTATTTTTATTACGTTAATGCAGACCCCCCATATTAGTTTTTCTCGTTTATCTTTCATAGTACAAAGAAACAACCTGTATGTAAATAAGACATATACCAGTTTTTAAGTTGGACTTGTACCTATATAACTGTAAAAACCGCATCTCATTTGGTGTCGTAGTTTTTGCGTGATGTGCAAGCAAACAAAAAGAAATAACCTGTATGTAAATGAAACATATACCACTTTTATAAGTTGGACCTGCACCAATATAACTGTGAAAACTGCATCTCATTTCGTGCGGCAGTTTTTGAGTAATGTGCAAGCAAACGAAAAGAAACACCCTGAATGTAATTTAAATATAGATCACTTTTTAAGTTGGACCTGCACCAATATAACTGTGGAAACTGGATCTCATTTCGTGCGGTAGTTTTAGAGTAATGTGCAAGCAAACAAAAAGAAACACCCTGTATGTAAATTAAATATATATCAGTTTTCAAGTTGGACCTGCACCAATATAACTGTGAAAACTGCATCTCATTTGGTGCGGTAGTTTTTGAGTAATGTGCAAGCAAACAAAAAGAAACACCCTGTATGTAAATACAACATATACCAGTTTTTAAGTTGAACCTATAGCAATACAACTGTGAAAACAGCATCTCATATGGTGCAGTAGTTTTTGTGTGATGCGCAAGCAAACATACAGACAGACAAAAATTCTAAAAAAAATTGTTTTGGCTTCTGTTGCTATTATGAAGACCCCTCGCGTTAAAATTTCTTATATATCTTCCATGTACAGACAGCGACCATATACATTTTTATTATATGTATAGATTATTTGATAATTTTGTTTCTATTAAATTCAGTAATATTTATTTGCTTAATTTACACTGCAAGATAAGGTTTCTTGTACACGGTTTTGTTTAATTTGTTACAGAGGCAACTGACGGGGCCAAGCGCTACGGGTTACGTGTCGACGCAAGTGCTAAACCACTGCCTGGCGTTGAGAGGGATGAACACTTTATTTACCTCGGAAGAGAGGCGAAAAATGCGGTAAGCATTTACAATACTATATTCTATATGTCTGTCCATATAGAGCAATTAAGTGGGGCTAACCCAAAGCGATGTTAATGTTGTTAAAATATTCAATTTGTGATTTTATAACCTCTTGTTACGCTTGACGTCAAAACCTTTCGGGAAATTATCCGATTTTGAATATATTGTTTTTTAAATAAAGAACTTCTACAATGTGAATTATTATCGATGGTGTCGTTGAATACAGGTCAAGTCAGCACAGAATAAGTCTTCATGAAATATAAATGTACATGACGCATTCTTAAATTCAGTTTAGTTATAAATGTTTATTGTCCGTTGCAGCGAGTGCGGCTGGTCGGGCGGCGAGAGCGCGTCTGCAGAGAGCGCTGGTGTCCCAGGCGGCGCGGCGGGGGCGGCGGGCGCGGGCGGCGTGTGCGCGGAGGAGCGGTGCGCGGCGCGCGCGCTGCCGTGCTCGCGCTACTGCCTGGCGCACGTGACGCTGTCGGCCGAGCAGCAGCTGTTCCTGTCGTGCGCCGCCGTGTTCGCGGGCGGCGCGCGCTGTCGCCAGCCGCTACTGCCGCTGCAGACGCACTCCGACACGCCGCTCTGCGCCGAGCACGCATGGAAGCGGGTCAGCCACTAACACTACTTACTCGCCGAACACACACCGCTCCGAGACGATCGCGGATTACATTTATTATGTCTCCGTCGTCCGGAGGTGCATTCGATGGATTACGATTATGTAGAAATATGTATAAATAAATATTAATTAAACGCTTAATGGGTTCTTCTTCATCTCGAGCCGCAAGGCTTTCCCCGCAGGCGTTCGTGAGTCGAGCTTCGGCGCCGCTGGCGAACGACTTCGCGACATTCACCCTCTTAAAATTTTAGATGATATGATTTGACTTTAAAAAATATAGCTAGCTATCGCAGAAATATAAGCGAGGTGCATGTCGCGCAGTCTGGATATGACACGTGTGTATGCTCGTGCCACCCACGACACAAGAGAGCTCTGCAGCGGGAGTGTGCGTGAGTGGCCACGTTATAGCAGGCAGCGCGCTGATCGCTCGAGATGCATTGTAGGACAACTACGACAAGCTGAGTCGTGACAGCCGGCCGAAGAAGGTGGTGCGCACGCGCGTGGTGGGCCCCCCGCGCCCCCCGCGCCCCCCGCGCGCGCCCCGCCCGCCGCGCCAGCCGCGCCGCCGCCGCCGCGTGTCGCACGCCGCCACCATCACCTCCGCCGACCAATCATTATCAGGTAAATATCCTTGAAGAAAACATTGCTTTTTATAACGATTCATTTGTATGCCGTTTTTAAATTAAGAATTTAGTGACTACGAGTCCGTGACAACAGTCGCGAAATACCTAAGGCCATTTTAAAATAAATCTTTTATTTGTCTATATTTCAAGCTATATTCAATTGACGGAGTTCGAGACTAAAGAAGGCGGCAGATTGTTTAATTAAAACATGACTGTTTTATCCACAGAAATCAACGTGTGTTCCAATTCATCCGCATACGACAGTTCAGAAGACGCGGGGATGGGCGCTCTCAGTGAAAGCGAGTACATCGCCGGCCCCAGTCACAATGATATAGGTATGACAAAATATACAATTCAAATAAGTTACATCGTCAATCTTCGTACGCACAGATATAAATGAACGATCGTTAAAGTCAACGAAACATAGGCTTTATTGCTTTGTGTTAAAATTCAAAACACATCAACCAAATATTCGATATTACGTGATAATTCTATGATGTTCTGTACACGTGTAATAATCATTCATAATCACTTAATTTCAGAAGTAGAAGTGGGACAGGTGCCGCCCGACGACATATTGGACCCGGCGGTGTTGAGTCAAATTCCAGACGAGGCTTTTACGGAGTTTTTCAATCAAGGTAATACGAGAAGATAAATTTAAGATTATTTTTTATTTGTGTATGTATTTTGTAGTAATTAGATTTATATTAAATATGTACCTATCACATTTTTTATTGTAACTATCCTATCGGATTAACAATATCATAAGCCACCTGCCTCGTGTCATGCCATTTTGGTACTATTAAAACTCACTACACACCAAAGCCGACGGCACGGCGACACAGCCCGTCGACACAACTCGGCCGCCTATAAGAAAAGAATCATGTCGGCAACAATCGCCCGCTCGTGTTGCCCGCCGACATGTTGGCGACGCAAGCGCTCTGCTTATTTGTCCAGCGACACTCAACAACTTCCTAAAAATGTTCCTTGTCATGTCGTCGACAAAGTTTTCCCACTAGCAATGGGTTGAGCCGCCAGCTAGCACGCAAACAAAAAGTTGCTGACATAGGCTGACGGGTCGGCGCCTTTGATGTGTAGTGCGCTTAAGTTTTAAAATTAAATATCCGCAAGAAATATAATGCGCGCTCTGGGAAACACGCCAAGAATTTTACAGTACCATGAGGCATTGACGTTATTGACATATAATTCGTCACACAAAATATAAGATCAGCATCCATTAGACCATTATCATAACAAAAACCCTGTTATTCCTGTTAGTGAAAGATTCCTTTAATTGTAATAATCGATCTCCAAAGTGATAATTAGCTGAGTGATGTCGAAGGTGAATGTTTGTACCGAGTGTTACTTCCTAATGTATGTCCTGTCTGAATTGATTGATCGGGTTAACTAAAGCTCGTGCCTTCCCTGTGTACGGATATCGATTCTAAAAATAAAGAAATAAAAAATTTATACAATGTGGAAATCAATATACCGAGTGATTTCATCACCCGAGATGACATTGACAAGATTTAAAAAAATCAACGATGATACTCGTATTTTGTTAAAAATAGTTTCTGTCCACCCTGTATAGATAATTTTTGCCGCTTAACTGAACGTCGGTTCGCTTCGAGAACGTACCTGAGCGGTAAAAAGTCTCGTACCTATGATCAAAAGCCTTGAAAACTAAAATCGCGATTTTTGACAAGATTGCCAGGCAGTTTTTTTTTTCAAATGTGGTGATGTACCAAGTTAGGTGGGTATTGGGTGGTTAGGAACATATGGTTTATATTAAAGACCATATGTATATCACCCGGTGTTATTTTACCCGTCTAATTACTGATGGAAACATAACGCAAAGTCGATTGCAAAGTCGATCAAAACAGGCACGGTGGCGTAATTTAAAGACCAAAAAATCTAGTTTTTGATACCTCTGACCCACAAGACTTGATATTTTACCCTCAGTAAGATCAGTGTCGTTATTTGATGTTATTATTTATTTACTGTGTCAATCAACAAATTACGGATTTTAAAATATAAAACAAAATAATTTATTCAAAGGTCAGATAGTGGTCACGTGTTTACTCTGCGCAGTTTGTATATGATATAAGGTATGTTAATGGCAATGTTTGCGGTTAGAAGGCGCGCAGTTCGCGCCGAGCTCGGAGCTGGCGGCGGCGCTGGAGGCGGTGCTGGACGAGCGCATGCACGACTCCATCGAGCACGTGTTCACGCCGCCGCGCCCGCACCAACACGCGCACGACAAGGTATACCTATGCCTACATTATAAGGAGCCGCACCGACACGCGCACCGACACGCGCACCAACACGCGCACGCGCACGACAAGTTACACCTATACATTATCGACTTACTCATAGTCAGATTAAAACCTATGTTAATTATCGAATGTTTTGTCCCTTTCGAACGACTTAAAAATATAGTTGAAGTGAACAAGACAAAACATTCGATAGCTAAAATAGGTTTTAAATCTATTCATAAGGCCGTATGATGTATAAATGTATGTGATACATAGACTACAATACGATGTCTACGTATCGCACGAAACACTTTCAAATTGGTGAAGTAGATGTTACTTCTAAATTTTTATTTTTTCTTGAATAGTATAATTTTAGTTTGTACTAGGGTGTATTTAAAGCGTTTTCGAAAACGAACCCAGACAGAGCTGGTGTGTTAGACTTGATGCCACTTAAAACTTTTATATGCAAAAATGCATTTTGGGGCATTTTTTTCGTTAGCAACCAACAGTATTTCCGTCCCAAGAGGCAACCCTATCGCCCTGCCAGATAAAAGGGAAACTCAAACACAGTGAAGTGCTCGACCTCAGACTTCAAACATGATTTATAGTCCATTCACCCTGCGAACTGCCATTAAGCCAATGTAAATGAGACTTTAAAATATACAATATTTCCCTTGAATAAAGAACATTTTTAAAATTACAGATACAAGTTGCGGAGTCGCTGCCGGCTGAGATGTCTTCGGACGCGCCCTCATAAGCTAAGATGATAAACAAACTAGGAACAAATTGGATATTCATAGTCTCAACAGTGAAACATACCTTTCTTCATGCTTTAATTTTTTGTATGTATTTAGTTGAGGTTTAGTAAGTGATGTGTGAACGGATTGGAATGGAAATGTCTTGTGTAGGATGTGTTGTTGCTTTTAAAGAATAGATTGCTTAAACGAACCGTCAGTGCAGTATATTTGTTGTAATCTGATTAATTCATTTTGTTGTGATGCACATAGTTTCTTTGCCGAGTCAGTACATAAAAAATGTTAATAATAGAGGGTTCAAATATATTGGTCTTCTGCCGTAATGACTACGTCAACATATTATATTGTTGCTGAAAAACTATGAAATAATAAGAAATTGGGAATCCTTTGACTATGTTAACAACCTGTTCAAACGCAATAATAATACATCTCAAGAAATAAAATTAGTAAAGGCAGGCCTGCAACCGCGCACGCGCACGCATAGTGCGATCTGCTAGGTAACGTGCGCGTACGCAGGGTTTGGACGCACTGTTATGACTTCGTTTTTTTTTTATATTCCTTAGTAATAAGTACTGTCCATATATATAACAGTACTTTTTATATGACACTGTTCTTAAAAAGCAGCGATACTCTTGGACAATTTTTATGTCTATATTTTAATTAGAAGTACACTCACAAAGTTCGAGTTGGTTAGTAAATTATAAAATTGATGGAACGAAGCCACCAGAAGCATTTGCGAGGCATATATCTGCCACTACTTAATATAGTGTAATTTAGATGAATTATTGCGATTGAAATTTGTCTTGTGGAAAGTACTATTGAGCGCATGTTGGGAAATAGGAAGCATGGTAGAACAAAATACCTAATGTTATCAGTAAAATATTTGTCGAAGCATGGAATGATTGCTGTGATAAAGAGGTGTTGCAGAAATTGGGTTACTTTGACCACATGAAAACATCAAGATTTCTAAGTCATGAGAAAATACAACGCTGTTTAAGATTTCTGAATTTCTAAATATCTCATATTTGACTAAAGTGGGATTTGTATGATCCATAATGCTACATCTTATATCTGTCTGGAGACTCAACGACCCTCTTTGTTTGTTTCCATCTTTTGCCTAAATATTATCGAAGGTAGTTAATGCCCCTAAGGTTCCTGGTTCTAAGTATCAATGAGTTAAAATGGTCAGTTGACATCAGACCAGCCGCTCGTTCGTTTATCGTACACTAAAAATCTATTATACAAAATGGACTATTATATAGTGTGTTGGAACTGATGTAGAACCCATGTCAATAGTAGATCTCGCTGGTGATAGAATATCCAACCCAGTGGCTACGATGGTGAAAAATATTTTATAGTGATCCACACAAGTGAGACGCATTTCGGATTCAGCCTATGTATATCCGTTTTCGAAGATGGTGGGCTTAATAATTGTGTCGTACGAGATCGTCCTCTTTAATGCATATTCTATATCTAGATTCTTCGTGGGGTACACTAAGTCGTGGCAGTATGATAAAAATGATATAGCTTATACAGGCTGATGCAAAATTAAATTATCATACAATATTATCTATTCATGTGGTTTTGAGTACCCCTCTCTGTACGCCTTGTAGTGAAATTAAAGGGAAGTCCCAGCGTGCGCTATTTAGTTGTATATGTGTCAATCGGAGTAGGAACACGCTTGGGAGATGTAATACGTGTTAGTGAAATGGTTAGCTTGTGTCGTTGTGAGTAGTCGAGCGAATGTGACTGAACGGAGGCAGGAAAATATTATTTTGAAATCGACGAATGATGTACATACTAAAATTCTGGAGGTTTGTTTATAATATACGAGGGATATTTTTACAGACAATATCGATATTCTCACCGATAAGTATGAAGTTCGGTATATGGGCGTGGTTGTGTAGTGAGATTGTATTACGCATACATGTATGTAGAAACCTCAAAAAGACTTTGCCCTCGTTCTTCATTCACTTTATAATTTAATTACGATATTTTTAAGTCGAGCAGTCATTAAAACTCATCGAAATATTTATTTTTCGTACCATCAAAATAAACATAGTGTTAGAAACAGAACCAAATATAAAAAAATATTTTTGTATGTTCCTAAATAAACATTATGTGATTGTTTGCGGCTGAAGCGTAATTGATTTGAATATTTTTATAATATTGAATTGGTATTTTAAGTTTCGTATTGGTTTAGAAAGTGGAAAAGTACATTTTACGATTAGAAACAATAGAATAATGTGTCGATAAATTTCAACTACAAGCTCAGGTTGAACAAGGCATCAGTATATTTTACTATTATCTGAAACATACATATTCCATGCAATAAAATAGAAAGTGTTCGTTAGATTGTATATTTTTAATTTTAGACCTAAAATCCATACGCTAGTATAGAAATTCGACGTTGAGCCGTCAACTGCCATGCTGTTTTTAATAAAATAAGATTTACCATTTGAAGAAACAAAGAAATGCTCAAATATTAAATTAAAAGTATACATTACAGGGCCGTCACTAATAAATTACTGACATATATGACTTATTATTTATATCAATTTACTTAGCGGAGTTTTAGTGCCGCAGTGCCAGCCCTGTTGAGATTTTATAATAGGCCTTAATTTGGTGTGATGTTATCGACCAATCATTAAATTGTACAGAAGATGTGTATGGTAAAAATATGAAAAATAATTGCATCGCTTCCAAAAAACAAATGCAATAATAATAGTCTACCTATTTATAGTTATATGCACTGGTTAAATATTTTATATAAGACTGCAGCAAAATTGTTCGATCGATATATCGATTATTTTTTTATTTTTATTCGATTATCGATAACCTAATATAAACTGTATATAATATTCTCACATAAAAAAGTGTTTCAAAAGGAACATGTATGGGACATTGTATTATAATAGAGATAATTTATGTCATAAAATTTATTTTATTTGTATTCGTGAAAGTGTGCACCAAATCTCCGATACATGGACAATAATGACGTCATGGCAGACGGCTCTATACATACGTAGTATATAATATCGGATACGCTTAATTCTCCATTATGCAGTACCTGCACTTTCGTTTTATAACAATTTATACAAATTACAATAGTGTTATGAACTTGTAATAAATGTATGTATTTTTTACTTGCTAGTTATTTATTGTTTTTAACATTTTGTAGATCAATTCGAATTGACTGCTCTTAGGGAGATTAACGTAATGTAAGTAACTTTGCACTTTTAGTTTAAGATTTGTATTGTAGATAGGGAGCATGTGGGGAGCGGAATGTTGAATCAAATGCGCGTGAAGATGTGTCGCCTACCATGTGATAATCTAAGTAGGCATTAGTGTTTCAATAAGTTCTGTTCGCGTCGTCTGTTATTCATTGGTCATACTCATTTGTGGTTTATAAAAATCGACTTTGCGATCGACCCTGTACTGTCGGATTCAATTCAATTATTTGAATTCTTATATGTCGACTACATTTTATTTTCGTTTTAAAATGTCAATTGTGCCACCGTAACATGTTATTTAAATTTTTAAATTAGTAATTTTATTGTGAACAATTCGACTGAGCCACACTATAGGTTTGGTATTGAAATTATAGGTTAGAATATTATTTCGGTTATATTATTAATATATTCATGTACTTGTGGTTAGCGAAGTGCGACTCGTAAGCCTCTTTTAGGTCCATAAGTGTGGCTTGGTCACAAATGACCATAAAATATTATAAGTTCAAATTTGATTAAAATGGAAAAAAAGGGCGTAGTTTTCATATAAATCATAATAATATGTATGTATGTTATTAGCCATGTCAGCCCATACATGTCCCACGGCAGGACACGGGCCTCCTCTGCAATCGAGAGTACGACTGAGAAAATAACATTCGTTCGAAAACGAGTCACCCTTTTTTATCAAGATTATTAGAAATAAATTTAACTTTGCTATGAAAAACTACCCTCAACTAAATTCACAATCGTAGTGCAGTTGATATTTTGTTAATTTATAAATTAAGTTATCGAATACTGGCACTACACCAAATTAAAACGGTCACAAATAAATATTGATGTATGGCTCGGCAGGATCAAAATGAAGGCACGTCGATTGTTCACAATACAATCGTCACCCATTATCTCATGTCGCGGTTTACTTATGTGACGACAATGTCTGAAATAAAATGTGTGTCAGAATTAATATAAGTCGATGTTGTAGCAGTTGCGAGATGTAATCGAAAAGTAAGGGCCGGCGCAAACCAAGCGGCAAAACGCTCGAGCAATTTCATTGTAGACTGACAATGAACTTAGTTTCAACGGATATAGAGTTGAATATAGATTGCAAGGTATATGTGTCACTGGAAAATAGAAATTATTTCTTGCATTGCTATTTTCAACTGTGTGGTAGGTAAGGTTAAGTTCAATTTGGAAACGAAAATTGCACGAGCATTTTGCCGCTTGTCTGTATTGCCCAAAGGAGTTCACAAGTTACGGTGCATGCGATTATAGATATTTCGGTGTGTAAAATTATTTAATGGCAATAAAATATTTTTGCTGAGCATTTAATAATCAATAATTTTAATGTAATCGTATTCGCCGTAGCTCGTGACGAGTAAAATATAGATACTCGCTACCTCTGAATTGTTCACTGTTAATTGTCCAATGCGTGTAACATGATGATGTTAAAAAAGTGAAATAAACATGAAGAAATTTTGACTTGGAAATAATTTATTTGTATATTGTCTATCATTTTTAAAATAAAAATAAGCCAGGTATTGATTCCCGTCCTGATTAAAATGTTTGTATTATCATCAAACATTTGGACGGATCTCAAGAACGAAGTCGTATAGAAAAAAATGATGTAGTTATTCATTCATTAGTAATTTGTATGCAAATTAACTTATGTTTTTTATGTATTTTTTCCTTCTTCTCATAACAATTTACGACATTTTGAAAAAAATATCTCCTTATCAGATACGATTTCGTTCTTGGGAAAGCAATTTATTTCTGTTGTAGGACCAAAAAATGCCTCGTGGTGTCTGATATTACACGCATATCTTATTGTGGGGTCGGAACTATGTGTCATTGCTACGAGTAGTTACTATTATAGGAGATCGTTTATCATTCCGTGACTAATTGTTTATTTCATTCAAGAATAATGTATGCAAAATCATTACCTCAGCTTACGCAATCTTTAACAATTGCGTATTAAGTAGCAATATCACCAGTAGTTGGTTAAAACAAGCCTCGGTATCGAAGCTCTAAAGTCTTACAATGTACATAGTAAACCTAGCTCTTGTTCTCCCAAATTCTGGAAATGTATTTTTGTGATCTTTTAGATGTAAGGTTTTACTTTGGTGGTTGTACGATATTCTTATCCCAAATAGGAACGTATACGATAGAAAATCTATCATAGTATCTCACGTTTCGGATTCAGCACGTTTCTCAAGTTTCTATAATTCTTTTGACTGGTGAGCAAAAAAATCATTAAAAAAACAATTGATCTTCTAGATTGCATTTACGTTCACCTGCATTATAGATTGCAGTGATTCTGCCGTGCCACTATACAAAAGGCAGATACGTATAAGATCAACCGTATAGACTAAACTATGAGATTTCTGCCTACTATCCCTACTATGGACCACGAGGTAGCTTCATATGTCGCTGGAATTGTGTTTTTCCTTTGTTCTATTTTAGGCTAAGAGCGCATGCGCGCAGTGGAAGTTATCGATTATATTATTATTTATATAGAAATGCGTCTCCAGGCATTTTAGGATAGGATTAGGATTCTTTGTTCAGTTTCCACAAATTTTCTAGAGGATTCATAGATAATCCTAGGTTATTTCCTGTTTTTATTGTAAGAAATCTTATACTGAATAGGGCACATGGGCTTGTTTGCCACATATTAAAAAATGATCCAAATCGATACAATGATTCTCACAAGAGTTTTTATAGTAGGCGCCAATTCGCCAGTAGATTTGTCGAAAGTGCTTTGAGTAAAAATGTGCATGTATAGCTAGTAGCTACAACTTATATACTCCAACGATAAGTAAATACATGCAAGTCGACAACAGTGAACAAAAATCACGGTCGAAGATTATTTTTCGTTGTATACATCCAGAGCATTCTATCACTTATTGCATCAAATTAATTAAAAATTCTACAAGATTACCCTGAACGGTAATTAAAAACGTATATTTTACTCATAATTTAAGTCTATTACAGTCCCTACTTCTATTTACCTAGCGGGGACCGTCCCAAACGGGGCGTGGTCGGAATTTTATTAACTAGCGCCCCATTGCAATCGATTTTACGGCAGTTCCACTTTAAATTATAAACGATTCGTGCTTTCTATTCAGTCCTGTATCTACAGCTCTTATTATTTACTTGAGAATATCATCTGTGCTTTTTTTTAATAACCATTTCAGAGTTATAAAAATTTTGTTTCTGCAAGTACTCAACAACACAGTGAAATTGGAATTTGGACGTGATACTGATACCTCACATTTTAAACGACGTTAGTATTGTACTATAGATATTGCTATTTTACAGCGTCACTGGCGTAGTGAAGAGCTTTGAGTAATAAGTGAGGTCTCGGAGGTACGACCCCCACTGTAACAAAACGCTTGTGTTTGGAGAGTTGGGCAACCGAAGACTCTCGTAGTCTCGTTATATTCACAATATATTCTATGACAGATCACCGAGTCGAAAATATCGACGTCGACTCATAAATTTTCTGGTGTATCCAATGAAACTCAAGTTTATGGTAGTTTTTTGTTTTTAGTTTCGTCTTACCATCCGATAGCTTTTGTTTTCTTACCTTTATATTTTATTAGACTAATTATATAGCAGTGCATGAGCAGGTAAGGAGAAAATAAAACAATATGTTTACTTCATAATATTTTTATTATAAAAAAGTAAAAGAAATAGTTTGTTTAATCGCAAGACGCAATAATAACACTTCACAAATTATACTTTATTTCTTTAAGACCAAATAATAAATGCAAAATTAATATATATATATATATACAACACACTCAAATATAAAATAGAAATAAGATAGAAATAATGATGGAATCGAAGCCGGAACTCGTTATGTCCCACCAAGTTCCGAGTCGCGTAGCCAAATACTGAAACATAAATACATTGACACGCTACAAAGTATGTATTATATCTCGTACACGTGTAGGAATGGGCATTTGGCGTGTCTCCCATAAACGCAGCTGATGATGCCGATGTCTTCCTGTTTCATTTGTTTGATTCATGTCCAGGAGAGTATAAATAAAAACAATTAAGTCAATATATCATAAACATTTTGTAGTGTTGAGTGATTAATTGCACGCTGAAATGTACTGTGATGTCTTGTTATTAAATGGGTATCAGTAGTTATTTTCGACCTAAATACGTCATCTACAGAGTGTTGAAGTTTGGAGACGTTACATTAAACTGCAACCCGTCGCCACGAATCAATCAAAATATATTTGCAAACCAAGTGGTACAAAAAACGATCTGGTAAAAAAAAAGTTTAGGGGCCGTGGAATATGATCATCGACTTGCCCCATCCATAATCAGGCAGCTCCTGGATCAAGTAGCAGCTCAGAAATTAGGAAATGGCTAAAAATATACCCACGAAGTTATTCAATATGAAGAAATCATTAAGGCACCACCCCACTCCCTTCTACTCCCTGTTCATTATTAATTTTGAAAGGTCGATAGTTAAGGCTTATGATCAATTACTTACTCTGGGTGTTTATGGAAAACGGTGAACGCTTACCATCGGGTTCCACTGTCAGGCCCATGCTCAAAAACTATTGTAATAACTACACTCTTCTATCCTCCTCGATATCCTAGAGAAAATACACAATAAAATCATACAATACCTACACACAACAAAAACAATACATATTTCAAAGTGACATATCTTCATAAATGATGATCTTGATCTTGAGTCGTCGTAGAAACGGGGTGAACGAAGGGGCAGTGCCGTTAGTGGCTGTTGTTATAATTTAAACAACCAGCTAACCACACTGCCACTGCGGCCACCCCAGGTTCTTCTGTTCTCTCGCTGTATCTCCGTCTCTTTCTTTCCATTCACCAGACGACCACCAGCAACGGAAGCCCATACTCAAGACTAAATGACCTTTACCATTCGTATTCCTTCGATCACTCACTCTCGAGTTAGGCTCCCATGAGTTTTATGATACCTGGAGGTCGTGGTGTTAAATTATTCTTAAGTTCGCGGTTGTAAATCGACTGATGTAGGTAATAATAATTCTCTCTCTCTAAATCGTTCCCTCACTGCTGAGGATCGTGACTCCCTTTGATTCCGTCAACCAGTTGTCTCCTTCGGTTCCGTTCTGTAGCTTGGTAGAGTGCGTCGCTGACAGGTATTTTTAGTTCCTCCGATATTTGGTCCGAACATCGTCTGGTAATAATTACTACTTTAATTTTTTTTAAACACACTAATTTGAATATATTATTGTTTTAAATTATATGTCGAAGCCAAATGTTTTAGATACGCTTTTTAACATTTCTGCGCGTCCATTGTAGACAGTGATTTGTAGTCGCTTCATTCCATTCGAGTACCTGTAAAGAGAAATTTCCGTTAAACATGTTCATGGTAAAAAGATTTTCATGTCTAAAGTGTTAAATGATTTCTAATAATGCTTTTTTTTACCATTTACTTCCAATTACTATTTTAAAAATGAAAATACCTATTCATATTCATATTTTCCGCATCGATATTATGTGAGATAATTTGAATCGCTATAAAGAGGACGTAGGTAACCTATTGCTAAAAGCAGCAAAAATAATATTTTCTGTAAAAACATTTCTACGGCAAATTGAATTAGTTTTTGCTCCAACAAATTGTAGGTAAGGTAACCAACCAATCAATCGGATGTTCATTATATCTCGTTTCTCAAGCGTGCACAGGATATCGTATGAGCGGATATACGTTTTTATAAATGTATTTACACATTTAGTTTTCTCGACGCGACGTATAATTATTCGATCGATAAGTTATGTACAAGTAATATCAGAGTTCCAAGTGGTCGCAGTATCGTCATTATCATCTGTAGTCGCAGGAAATCCACTACTGATCATAGGCCTCCGTCAAGTATTTCCAAAGCGATATGTTGGTAATAGCGTGCCACCACCGTTTTCCTGCGTGTGTCCACAGCATAGTGGTGTTAAAGATCATAGCAAATTGCTCTATTAGATATTTCGTTGATATGTTGTAATTTTGCTATAATGTTCGAATATCCAGAAGGTAAAATCGACAGACTGTTGTATGTTCTTTGATGCCGGCCTTCGTTATTAAGGGCACGTATATTATAAGTAAAGTTATTGAGATGGTTAGTGCATGTGCGAACATACAGATTAAAGAAAGGACATAGTACAATATTCAAGACAAGTCTAAGATAGATTCTGAGCATGAAATACATTATTTAATACAATATTAATAAATAAGTTTCCGAGTTTAAAACGAGATTTTCCATACCAGAGTAGTTCTTCGAGATATTTACGTCGTATTTATAAGCGTACGAGTGTTTTCCCCCTAATGTATTTGTAAGTGTATGTGTCATGTTTCTAGTGCACAATAGGACCGGAAGGTGGGCGGCGTGTCTACTCTAACATCCTTTTGCACCGCTAGAAAGACGAGTACTATCCATTTATAGCTACAATAGTTTAGTGCGTAAGAAATTACGTATCTTAGAAGGCAGATTTAGTGTTGTTAGAAAACAAAACGCTTTGAAAGCAGACTTTGAATATTTCCTTTCTTGTATGTAAAACAGAAGATTTATTTGCTCGTTGTTAAATAATCCCGAGGTCGTCAGTACAGGACTTGTAGTTGCTAGTGCTGATATTTTCCAATCATCTAGGAAACCCATCGAGAATACAATAATCCGTATTTATCTGCGGAAGCGTCTTATCGTTCCGCCATCAACCAGTATAAATTCTGGCCAGCAATATTGTATTCCATCGGCTAAGGATAGTAGATTTGCGCCAGTCCATAATGTTTGGAAACTGTACATTAAGTGTGACCTGAGGAAATGTTGAACAATTCGGCATCAACTAATATAGATTTAGTCGATTTAGTCCAATATAGTCTGCGAACTGTCAAAGATCCTCTTCTGCCAGTGGCTAAACATAGATTGCACTTAGCAGCAAATACTGCTCAGTCATTAGCCGTGTTAATATATAGAACGATAATCTCGTTTTGAATCTTAATATATAAAATAAATAAATTATTCGCTGCAAGTTGCGTGGACAGCGAGTGAGTAGTGAAAGCTATCATGCGATTGCAAGCATTTGTGTAGAATGGAGTTGTCATTTGGTACATGTTCGGCGACAGGCGAGCAAACACATGATGCAACAGCGATAAAATCCGACAATCTGAATGAAAGTACAGGTGTTTCAAGACATTTGCATTCGTTATTGTGAGAATTTTAAGTGTAGTTGCGTATGTTATTTTCAAGACTACTACTGGTGTTATTTCTGGTATAACATCTGTATGTACCTAATAAATTTATGATATTATAGCTTTAACTGTATTCTTAGGATATTCAACGAAATAAATTAAGACTACAATTATGTTAGCATCTTTCTATTGTATAACTATATAGTGTTTTTAGATTTTAGATAATGTTTTTATTCATCTGATCGATTACTTTTATTTTTGCAAATATTTCTTTCAATTATTTGGGAAACATAACTATTCAGCCTTTCTTGCCACGTTACTTCTACCCTGCTTCTGTTGGTTCACCGATCTCCTTTCAGTAAGTCTTTCCTTAAGTTCTATTTCCCTAATTTTTACTTCCTATGAAGGCAAAATGGAATAATTTTACAAGTATAAAGTGCAGCCTAAATACTCGAAAAGTTTGTAAGTACTAAGTGGCGTTGGTTGGCGATAAGCGTAATTCATAGTAACTTACATCCAAGAATGAAACACTTGAAAGTATTGATTTGGCGCCATTAGAAGCACTAATATTAGATACTGTGCCGCGACACATTTCCGTATCAAGTGGTTGAAAAATCAATAGATAGTAATATTTAATGACTCGGCTACTGTAACCAGTCTGCTATAATATTTATATCTTTAATTCTTGGTGCCACAGTGAAATTGAGCTCAATATTCACAATGTGTGTTTAAATTTGATCTATCAAGCTAAATATTTAAATTTTTTCCTATTTTTATCATTCAAGCTTTATTCTAAAAGTACACTTAAGAACGCCCTCTCTTTTTTTCCTTCTGTTATGTCCATTCCATGGTAGTCGGTAAGAGATTGCCTCGAGCGATACGACCGCCATTTGTACTATAATATTAGATATTCGTTTAGTTGTTAAGATTTACTTAGTGTACAAAAAAGAATAAAATAAATAATGTGACGACGTTGATGTGATTTGTTATGCATAGTGTGGAGGAGCAATGAAATAGGCTGTCCTAACTGACTCGAAATACGAAACACTTCATGTCTACTCTGTTATATGTGCGGTTCTGCCCTTACCATCAGGTGAAGCCACAGACTGCTAAGTCTTTGTCTGTGGGTGCAGTGTAGCCATTTTGGCATGCCACTATAAACAAATTCGATAGGAATTCATTTCATTCCTTATTAATATCTACCTCTAATTTGTATCTTTCCTGTCCTTACAGATAACATGTCTTTAATACGCATGCACAGAAATGTCGTGATAGTAACACCCGTATTCTAAGACGTGTCCTCCAATCTTCCTCAACCTTATTTCAGTCGAGGTGACTTTACAAATGAATTGGAGGGACCCTCGAAAATGGTATGCTTAGTTAAAAATATACCTTTACTAAAGGTTCCTCGAGTGAGGTTGAGTCAAGGAAAAACGTCATTAATTACGTCATTGATGTATAGATAAAGTAGAGATTTAACAAAAAACCTTTGAAAATAGTCTATGATCACTTGAAAAGTGACAGTCAAATGTCATGTCAGAGTGTTTACATAGAATAATTTATAATTATTGAACTCAAAATCTTCGGGATTGTGACTGGAAGACAAATATTTAGTGAGTCGGAGAAAAAAACGCATGCAGACAGGAGGAGGGTCATACCATCCAACCCGGAAATTTCGAAGGATATTCTTATGGATGAATCGTCGTTCGGGATATTCGTACGGAGTATCGTATAAGTATTACAGGAACTGTTGGAAATCTTTAATAACTTGTTTAAAATAATAAACACTGTTTCCAAACAACAAATCTTTTATTAAATGAAATAAAGAGTAATGTTTGTATCATTCACTAGGAAAACGTGTAAATCGTGTAGAGGCACCCACCTCAAAAAATTGTTGGCATATTTAGGTATTTAAGAATTTTAAAAGGTAAACTTTATTTCTCTCTTTTAATTACAATTTTAAAGTAGGATTATTTCTTTTATTTCTTCCTTAAGGTAGGTCGCGACGTACCTTGAGTTTGACAGTTGATTCCTTTCCTCGAGACAGGAAAATTTTTGAGTGACGTTGAGTGGAGGAGATTTTTTTCTACTAAGAATACGGATTTCCTCTAGTAACGTCAAGTGGAGTCGAGAAAACGTCTTAGAATATGGGTGTAAGACATGAAGAATCAAAATTGTACACCTATTGAATAAAATACTTTGCAGTTCACCCAACCGACAAGTTATTATTATTGTGACAATTCCAAGTATATTTAAAGGAAACGCCTGTATGACTACTCTTTTTATTAGTTTATATAAACGATACAAATATCTTTGTACATCGTTATTGGCCGGAAATGGTAGCTTTAATCGAAACAAAGATATCGGTTAAATCTACAACAGCACTTTAGTTAAATCTGTGTTGATCAAATATATTGTGTTATTTGCCAACTTGTTTTTATAAAGAAAACCCTGACCTTAACATTTTTCAATGTGTCATAAGTACCTATGTCCAACAAGTACAGTTTAATTAATATATATGTATATACCATAAATACATATATTAGATGCAGACCACTAAATGTTCAGACTATTTCACGAAATATGCCGACAATAAGTGGATGAGGCGTGATTGAGAGGGTCTTTGTCATTAAAAAATATTGTTTTTATCAACATTTTTAGCCATATATTATAAAGCATCAATCTTATAAAACAAGGATTTGTCTTAGGTGAACTTCTAAAGATACTTAGGATAACATGCCTGCACGAAAATGAATATGAAAAAATATCTATTACAAATTTCTGAAGATACTTCATTAATTTGGATTTTTTTGTTATATCATTCGTCAAGTAATTGTTATGTAAAAGTTAGCGATTGTGAAACAATAAATAAATAAATGCGGAAGGACCCTGCGAACTCGATTCAGGCTTAGTACCTGGCTCCGGTTGGGATAGCTCCGGATAGAAACAAAGCATTCAGCATGGTCAAATGTTGCAATATTGCAATCTCTGTAACAGCCAATCAAATGGACAGATGGAATAAATCAATAAACCTGCGCATAGGTAACTACCGTATTTCTGTAGATCAACTATTGAAAATAGGTGGCGGGCGACGGACGGGGGCGGACGGGGAGAAGCGACCATTCCCCCCCTTCGCGCTTCACGCCCCCTTGTAAACCCCTGAGCATTGGGTGTGGCTGTCCCCGGTATCCCCTGCGTTCACGCGCAATAGCCAGGTACGACATTTTTTTTGGGTCAGTTTGTGCCACGCCCCCTATAATAAATTTATCAGCCTCTATCTCTATTATCTATACGTGTTTCAAGAGGGACAGAAAATATATAGAGTGGCTCATGTATATTGGGCCATAATTGTTATGGAACAGTTAGAACAAAGGAATAATTATGTATGTCGATGACAGGCATTTTGTAATAATATAAAGGATAATTGTAAAATTTAAGTAATTAATTCCTCGGGCTGGTATTGTTGCCCTGCATGGCAATGAGCTTGTTTTATTAGAAGTGTGATGAGCCTTGACTTGGGATGGAATGACAATTGAAATGTGGTTTATTCTAGAAGCAACTCTACCTATTCTTTCAGGTATACAGGCGTGACCTTTATATATAAAATTAATTTCATCATTAATGACTACTTTCATAGAATCTGGGTCTGACATTTCTTATTTTCTGTTTTTAACTTTTCATTACATTCAACATCTATTATTGAGTTTTATGCCCCTGGTACATTTAGAATACTATGAAGACATATAAGTACATTTAGAGTAACTGCATATTTTATCAGAAAGAACAGGGTCGTTGGATAATAGGTTTGCTCCACTATTCGACTTTAAATAATAATTTATTCATCACACATTGATTTAGACTTCAGTGTGCCTTTATTGATTTCTGTAACTCTAAAAAATATATTTGTGTCTATATAAGTGGTTTTAAAATTGCGCTCAATTTATTTTTGTCCTGATTTCCGATTAGATATTTTAGATATTAATGGCTGCCGGCTGGAGAATTATGTTAGTCCATAGTAATATATAAATTATTTTAATACTTTCTAACCAGTCCTATTAAATTAGTCGTAATAAATATTTAATTAAACGGACTCTTAAGGCGGTGGTAGGTCTAAAATTTTTATGTCTCTAATATTTGTTGTTACCTTAAGCCTTCTGTTTCAGGCAGATTTTTATTTAAAGTACATAGAATACAATTTACTACATCTCTAACACATGGACAAGTATGTAAACGAACAACCAGCCTATCATGGGACTAATTTAAACCAACTTATTAACGAATGAAATATGAACGCGGCCGTTTAGTGATACATCCTTGTGTTGTCACTAATCATCTTGTAACGTTATATTATTGCTAGTACCTACTTCATTGAACTGGCATGTTTCAGAAATTTCTTTTTGCTATAAAAATCCTCTATCATTCATAATAATGTAGGGAACTACGTATTTACCCCTTAATTAAACTGATTGATGCTATGTATGTGTATTCGTTGCATCTATGCGAATTCCATTACAGGTGACGATTGCATGCCAAACATATGATGTAGAGACAGCTATTTATATGTTGGACATAAAACGCAATGTGTCATATTATAGTTATGACAAATAGGAAATACTCAAGATATTTGCTCTCTAGGAATCGAATCCGAATCTCATTCCGTAGGCTGTTATTTTATCTCTACTTCATGGCCGTAGCTATAAAACTATTTGCAGTCGAGAAAACAGCTTCAATCATATGTAATAACTATTGGTTTATCAAAGACTTGACCTTTTGAATCACGTTCTGCAAATCTAATACGTTCGAGATTCTAGTGGAACTATAATTCCTTTACTTACTCATGAATGAAATGTACTTATTACACAGTAGTATGGGGCACAATGTATTTAAGACAATAAAGTTTATATTCCTGGAAAAGACAGTCCCAGAATCGCACCTAATTTTTTTCACTATAATAAAGTTTGCTCCATTGAAAGTTCATACGTTTGATATGCATGACTAAAACAGCAAAAAATAAAATAAAACTACGAAAAACGAAAACACATTTATTGAAAACACATAAAAAATAAAGTGCAAAAGAAAAAAAGTATACAAAAATGGAACTCTACATTTTTCTTTTGCATACAATGTGATACATAAAAAGAAACATAAAAAAATTACAGCAAAAATTATAAAATGTAATCCATACAAAGATATAACAGTGCGGTGCTTAGTGCTAAAGGTGTGAATACACGAGTAAAATGAGATTACTCATAAGGCTACACGTACACACGTAGGGTTTCAGCGTCGTGGTCATCCGACAGTCAAACTTGACCTACTGGCATCGTTCTATTTCTGATTTAACTATATACCTGTCTATTCTTGTCGAACAACCACTAATGCACCTATTATGCACCCTGCTTTAATAGGCACATTAATGTATGGGCTTATAATAAGCGCTTATTTACGATCTACAAACGTTACGTTACTGCAAACAACTGTGTATGCCAGTTGTTCGTAGTAACATAGTTTGGAAATTTACTTTCAAAAATATACTATCGTATTTTAAACCAATGTCAATCGTATAATTCCTTATCAAATATTAACAAACAATTTAATTAATTGTATGTCTTGTTTGTCTTTTAGAAATCATGACAAAAGTAAAATTTAACAAAACCAACGTTGCCAATACAAAAATCTCACTTAAAATATAATACCATAAATATGTATAAACATAATTGATGTAGTCGTAACCATAAAATTACAATATAAAAGGAAAGAAGAAGGCGTCAGTAGAAAGTTGATGCTAAAAGTTAGTGTCGCGTCCATTGATTCCCACGTACCGGATCGGAGAGACACTCCTTGTTAGTCCCGGCGCACCTACAAACTGCACTTAGTAACTACATCCTTTCCTAGAAACTCACATCGGTGCACTGAGCACTCTAACTGGTCTGGTTGACCTATATTTATTCAGGCGTTGAGTGAGATACAACTTTGAATAGTTCTATTTCGTACAAGGGTACAACATATCGATATTTTATTGGACCGTAATAGTCGATAGAAAATTAGCCATATCGAGTTTAATGTAATACATATAAATAATGTAACATATTAAATTTTATTGCATATTAAATACCCATAGTAAAATATTTACTTTAAAAGTAAAATATATTGACTCTACATTTTTCTATAACCAGTACACCCTAGCTCTTATAGTTTTGCCTTGTCAGCTCATTTTATATGTGATTTATGCAATGTCTGTTATTCAAGTTATGATCAACTTTGCACATATTACAAAATGTCAGACCAGTTTATACAATTCTCAGTCTTAACTATTTTCAAATGTGGATCTAAAGTTTGTTTTATTAAAGCTCTATCTATTCCTAACACCTCAATACTGTATCTCTCTATTATTTCCACGATTCCAGTTTATGATACCGTGGTTACACTCGGCGAAGACTCGCGTTAAGTTCGCCGGCAGTGAGCAGTAACTCAGTAAGATCTCCAAGGCCGCACGAGAATAGTGCGCCGAATGAATGCGCGGTGTTGCTATTCCGACGTGCCTCTAATTATACCGTGCCCAATATTTTGTTGGGCTAACAGCTGACAGCTCTCGTGCATGCATCATAATTCGTGTGATTTATAAGTGGCTATACTGTGTTGTGTTGTACTGTGTACTCAACTCATGCCGTAGGATGTCCGCTTCGTTTATTGGTAATTTTCTTTGTATGACGTAATCTGTCAGTGTAATGCTATGTTGCAAATTGCTGTGTTATTTTTATATGCGGGGATTTGTATTGCTATAAATGTATTATACTATTAATAGTATGTTTTTTCTATGAATTTGAGACTTTTCTAGTGACAAATATTTGTGTGTAAACTAGTGAATATACGTTTAGAAATACTAGAATAACTATTTTTACCAACCGCAATAACGTTAGGAATTTATGTATAATTCCATCGCAATTACGTATGCTTTAACTATAATATGGCAAATATTAACTCATGTCAGTAATATTGTGAGCAAAAAATAAGTATACAGTAGTAAAAAATAGTAAAATCCTCGACACAAGCGGTGTGCCGGCTGCGAGAGAGCTCACAATAATTACACTCGAAGGCTAAACGAGGGAACTGCGGCCACAATGGCTTCCTATCATTATACCTTTGTTTGTGTTATAAATTGTGGGCCAGTTCGTCGTGCCTAACGGCTTATAATGGAAAAATATATCTCTAGCCAATCTAAACGTCTTTTGCTTAAATGAAAACCTATGCAGACTGTGTGATTGAAAATAAAACAAACAAAAATCACTAGGAGCAAGCTATATTAAAACCAAAAGATAAAATACATAAACCTGAAAAAAATACATACACATACAGAACATAAGAGAAAACTTTACAAATAAAAAGTAATATAAAATATAAAAGCGTATAAAAATACAAATAATCTAACGTATAATATAAAGATTATCCGAAATTACACGTTTAAAACAATTCACATACGAAAATATAAAAAATAAAAACAAAAATATTTTTAAAACACAATAATAAATAAAAAGCACGTGTCGTAGTGTTCAATATTTGCACTAGTGTTCGTAACAGCTCGAGTAACTGTCGACAGTTAGTATTCCGTGTGGCAGAACAGGAGCGTTGCTACACGCCCCGGGGTGTCGTACCAGATAGTGCATTTACAGTGTCAACATTGCCGTAACGCAAACGTGTCGCGTGTTTTGCAAACGCACTCCTGGCACGAACTCCGGGGCGTAATCATGTCGATATCGATATTTCACGGACGAGCGGCGCATCACTATTGTCTATGCACAGTACGGAACGTCTTTGCCGTTTCACTTAGAGTCCCCAATATTACAAGTAGCTTGTTAGTGCCAAAGCGTGAGTGGGATGCATAAATGTCAGTCAAAGATTATTTATTGTGCATTGGTCGCTTGTCGCTTCTGTTACGGAAACTGATTAATATTCTATGCAGCGGTGACGTTTCGTCATCCGATTGACAGCGATGAGTAGGATGCAATGACAAGGCCTCAAGGTCGCATGAGAGTAGATAACACGCGTGGAAAGCTAGCATTAATAAAAATGATTTATGCAGTAATGCATTGCCACCGGTTACCATGTATTCTGGGATTTAATTGCTCTAATATATTTGAGAGATATGTTAATGTCAACGTCCGAGAATTTAATGCTGTGTTATTTATTAACAAATACTGTTACATAAAATGTAAAATACACATAAGCGTGAAGTAATCAAGTAATAGATTAATTATAAGTTAATTAATGAGTAGAAAGTCAAACGCACTATGTACACGATCTCACATCTGCGCGATTCCGGATTGTGTGAGATCACAGAAGAAATGTCGAAAGCTTTGTGTGTTTTTAAAATATTCAAAAACGAAAGTGAGGTGAAAGCGTGACATTTATATAATGAATCGTGATAAAAACAGTGGCCGTCCGTGCGTCCGCGTATGAGAAATATAGAAAGTAATTTGAATGGACCATCACACCATAGGAGGAAAGTATGAACAGGCTTAAACCAACTGAAAGTACACTCATGGTAATATAATTTAATAAATAAGTTACGTGTATTAATAGTGTTTACACGTTACACACATAAGTGGTTTTATTACGCAAATCAGACATCACTAAGAATTGATTTTAATGCAGTACATTAGATTATATTAGAATCACAAAAGATCATTAAGTAGCGCGTAAACGTAAAAATATCTCAATGAATTAGTATGAAATACGAATGAACTTTAGTTCCATCTATGTACAATAGCATGAAACATTTTTATTATTCGCGTCATAATTAAGATAAGGAAATTAACGAATAAAACACGTTGCATCATATCATTTGAATGGTCATAAACCTAGTGTTCATTCATAAAGATTTCACTATACCGGATTTTATTTTACTACTGGTATAAAACCGTCGTAGAGATAAATCTAAATCTATGCAGTTTACGCAAGTTGAGAAATTCTTATATGTTTTGCATCTTGCATTTTATATTATATTTTGGTTATAAATCGTAACTATGTAAATTAAAGCGCTAAAGCAGAGGTCCCCAAATTTTTGGTTTTGAAATTTTTCAAAAAATGTATTTTTGTTACTGTTAATTGGTTGAAACGATAAGTTAATTTAAAAAGCAATAATAAAAGGCATGGCCTGCAAAAATTTGATCTACAATCGTGACATTCCAATTATATTTTTGTTGCCCCTTGTAGGTTGGCGTAAAGGTAAAATATTACATGTTAGTGCTTGTGTCTGTGTTTGTAGTAAATGTTTGTGTGCGCGTAGATCAAGGTAATAATTTACTCTGCCTACGTAATGATAAATTATGTTGACACGTTTCCATTGTGTTGCACGGTACCTACGTGAATATCATACATAAAGTATTTTAACTCTATTGTATTGGATATAGCTTGTCGTTCAATGATGGATAAAATTATGTATTTACCTATGTATAATCTTTATTATACACAAAAGAACATAACAACACAGAGAAATAAAATAATACAAAAGGCGGTATAAAATGTATGATTATCTGGCTTAAATTAACACCTCATGCGCATGACCGCAACCAAAAAATATTACCTGAGTCATGCAATATTCACGGTATAATAAAAATACTTATATTGTGAACAAATCGGTTCAGGTTAGAAGTTGATCTCCAGCCTATGGAAACCGTAGGACTATGAAATTATAACTTATATTCTCAAATTAAGTATATAAAACATTTTCAAAGTAAAAAAACATATGCAGCGAAAGATCTGTCTTATGACCTCGGGGTCATACTCAATATTTGTTTGCAACACCTCATCTTTCGAACACATTTGTGAATGATGAAATTTTAAAATAAATTCTTCATACAGATGTATGCAAGTTAACGACCGATGAGTGTGTCTGGTTGCACATCTGCGCATGCGCATGACGTGTCTTACCTACAATGGAAACGCGCCTTGTAACACGTGTAATGTTGCATACTAATTGTACTACAATATGGTCATCTAAATAATAAATAATGCAGCGCGCATGATGGTGTATCATAAGCATAAAATGTGTTAGATTTTTTAACTTAGTAATTTAACATGTACTTTTAAAAATTTACCATTTTGTCTAGATTATTTTATACTTATGTTGCGTGTAATATGTTAAATGTTGTATACGACTGTAAAGGCTTAGGAACAATGGATAAATTGTATGATGTATAAGTATTTCGGTAGCGAACTAATGGTACAATGAACATTTAAACGTTTTATTTACTCTTTTAAAAGCCAACAACAATATTTAAAATGGTGTATGTTAAACGTAATCAGGTGATCAGTAATATAATCAATAAAATAAATATGTTTACGTTTTACGTGTTAGGTACTCTTAAAACTGGAATTTGGTACTTAATAAAATGTAAATTAATATTAAGTTTTAAAATATGATGTGCTTTTTAAATTTGATGTTTTGTTGAAGAGATAAATGTGGACTTATTTTAGTAATTTAAGCTTAAAGGTCCTAAACTATGTCAGTTTTGATAAGAATATCAAGTGTTGTATGAAATAATATAGTGTTTCGTTTATTGTATAATGTACGAATAGTGTAGTTTGGTAACGAGTTTTTACATAATTCTTGTTTTATGTTTTCTCAAAGTTGGAGTTTTACTCGACTTTGTGATATGTTAATCCTATTATATGTGTATTTTTTTATATTTCCCCAGTAATAACTTATCCATTGATTTGTTATCACTATTATTCTTTTTTAAAGGACATACATAGTTTGGATATAGTAAATTCTTTTTTTCATTAATAATGTTTCTGTCAGAGCATGTTTTAAATAATAATTTTAGTTGACGACATAAAAGGATTGTTGAACACTACGTATACGTATATAGTAGGTATAATATGCAAATGCTATTAAATTTGTCATGACACGAATTTATTAGGTTATTGGCCACTGAATTTTATACATATTCATATGTTTAAATTTATTCAGATTTATACATTAGAATGTTATGAGCTTCATTTATTCATTTGTATATTGTATACTTTCTACTTTGGTAGGTAATTTTAATGTTCTTTTAAAATACTAAATCGGTTTAGTTTATCGCTCGATTTGAGATAATTTTAATGTATTGGTCTGTAGATGGAAATGGATGGTGAATATGAGTTTTATGGGCCGTTGCATCAACGTGACAGGTCTTTCTATTATGCCAAAAATAAACTATAAAGTCAGTTATAATTACTTTATATTGTCTGCTCCTTAAATAGCCTCTAGCGAAAACTAAACACAATATTTAGACAAAAAAATATGACATTATGTAATTGTGATTTTAATGTTAATGTCTCCGGTGAGATGGTTACGGACCATTTTCTTACTTTTACCGTATAAAATGGTTGTGACGTAACGTTAATAAGTAAAATTAAAATTCTTTTCATTGGGTATGTAAAATCATTGTAAGTATATTATTCAAATATCTTGTTAAATCAGTGTAAATTATACAGTTTCTTACACCTAATATGGAATATTAAAGCACTAAATAATCATTTGACACATTATTACAATAATGTATCAGAAACAAAGTCTTTATCATGTCATAAATCATAGGAAATCCTTTTTAGTTATTCAAATTAAGTAAGTTTATATAAGTTTTATGGAAATATGCACATAAGTTTTTAACAGCTAGAAAGCCATAGGAATTTTCATTAAGTACACTTTTGTTCTGTATGTAGTCGGTTAGTAAGAACTAAGTAAAATCTATCTGACGTCACAAATTAACACAAAATGAAGCCTTTTTGCGAAAATATTAAAACTTTACGTCACTTCTTAATAAAACGATTATAAAGGCTTTAAGGTTGGTTTTAGCTCGGCACGGCCGGGAAACAAAGGTGAGCCCTCGCAAGTGGGTCATACCGGCGGCCTTGCGCCGGCTTCGGAGAGCGACGTAGTTCGCCATCCATACCAGTTAAATAATGCCCGATGAGCCTACTGTCACATGATCACATAATACCTTTCAAAGCTAGCCTATTTCAGCGTGCTAAATAATACACTTTTCAACTGTTTCTAAAATGTTTTCACCGGAATTAATTTTAAAATTTACAATGTAACATTCGATATTTAAACCACGAAACAAATGAATACGATTTTCATGTGCGCGGTACACACAGTTTTGAATATTGTAATTAGGGCAGTGCTAGACAGTTGATTAGCTAAAGAAATAAATCCCGATGGATGGGTGATTTATTATTCGTGTAGAGCATTAGGCACGGACGCCTACCCACGCGCATTCTCCCGCGCACCTCGATGCATTGCGCACTGATGTAATAACTGCAACCGTCCCTGCACAACGCTCGGCTCGTGCGCTCGTGCACTCATTGCTTTATTTGTATGCAATGAATTTTCGCTTCCAACTGGTAAACAGCTGGCGAAAGTAAAATTAAACTCTACATCCCATACGTCGGTTTGAAAGTGCATGCGGTTGTCAGAACCGCTCATGGACAAGAAAGTAGGACAAATAATTGTTGGCTCTCATGCGCTAGATAAGCTGCATTGTGCAATTGTGCCGAGTATGGGAGCACGCGAACACGATAAACGTGTCCGCTTGTCGCTATTAATTCGTCCTTGAATACATGGGCTGCGCTGTAAGGAGCCGGCGAGGGGCGCGGGGTGCGGGGGGCGGGCGCGGCGCAGGGAATGCGAATGAACGCTAGCGCTGAATAGCAAACGAGCCTGAGGACGTGTGAGAATGCGTTACACTCACTTTTACTGGGCATCAGTGGGTGCGCTCGAGTTATGCGCAAGCGGCGCGGCCCGAGGAAGCCACCACGCTCCACCGAACACTTTCCCTCTCGAAACATCGCATCCGACGGTAATTACAATTACAAACATTTTATAATTGATACTGGTACCGAGGCGGTTTTCGCAACGCGAGGCCAGTAGCGCGCCGTGACGTGGCGGAGCCCGGACGCGGTTTCTAAAATGAAAGCACCTGTCACGAAGATACGTCGCCAGTGGAAAAATTCTTTCATTTTAACGTGTATTGTCACTCGCGTCATTAGAGTTAATTTCACTGGTAATGACACACAAACAACTCTATTTATACTCATGCTTAACCTTACGCATATGTGATGATAGAATGGCTTACATTACCGCGGGTCTCGGGATACCGAACGCTATAAGAAAATCGCGACTTGAAGGGTATATGCAGCGGGAGACTGAACTATACAAGAGCGGACCAAGAATTTTGCACAAATACTTAGAAATAAATTGCAGAGTAAGCTGAGGGTTAGCATGCAGAGCGATATGAGTTATTAGATTATGTACGTGGTCCAACGCACACGTGATACGCATCGTGGTGTTGCACGTGCAGGCTATGTGCGTGTGTATGTACAGAGCACAAGGGGTTAGATTCCGGCCGCGAAGCCCCGAGCTCTCGGCCCGCGCGCGACTAGTATAAAATAATCCCAATTAGGCATAGGACTTGCGCAACACAATTCCAACATTGTAGAAGCGACACTGACACGACACTTGGAGGCACTTCACTGGAGGGCGCACGGAGCGCGGCGTGCAGAGACGGAGCGCGCGCCCGCACCACTGAGTCGCGTTCCACTTTTCCTTCCGGCGGCGGTGCGCGAGCAGCCGCGAGTTGGCAGCGGCACGCCTTGCATAACCGACAGTTTCGCAAAGCGGTCGGTGCAGCGCGCGAGCCGGCTTGAAATACGCGCCCGCTCTGCCAACGGGGCCGGGCGCGGGCCGTTGACGCAACATCGCAACACCGCTGCCGCGCCGACACTCCGCCGCTGCCGACGCCGCCGACACCACCAGACAGCCTGCGGCCCACCTGTCCGCCACCGCATTTCTCCGCCAGTTTTCACGCATGATCACTTTCGCTTCGGCAGCTCTCTTTCGTCCTCTGAGCGTGATGCTCCTCTTGGGCCAGCGCGTGGGACTGGCGCGGCGCCGGCACTAGTCCCGCGGCGCTGCGGCGTGGCGGTGGCGGCACGCGGCGAGCGGCGACGCGCTCCGAGCACGCGAGCGGAGCCGATAAGAGCGCGCGCCAGATGCACTGCTAACTAGGCCACAACGCACTCTGCCATCTGTTTGCACGACTGCATTCTATTTAGATTATCAATATCCAATTAGCGATATTGAGAACTTATTTTCTCGGGGTATAAATAAACTAAGTTTAAAATAAAACCATAGGCCTAAGAGTGAAGCCGTTAGTGGCGCGTAAGGCTCGTATGTCGTGTGCGATATTGTCGCGGCGGGCCTCGAGCACCACAAATAGACGCTCCATTTCGACGGCCAACTCACGGCGACACGCAAAAACATTGCGGACACGTTCGGATTATATCCAGGTTAAAGCGAAAACACTCCGTATTTACTGATTAAATCGCGCAATAATTTCCACTTGCATTTAACATTTACGTTCGTGTACGATTCCCCACAAACGAGACTCGGTGTAATTAATTTCGAATAAAAACAAGAATGAACGTTAATCGCCACCGCTGTAGTCATCTGATCCGAATAGTTTCGTGTTAAAATAAGCCAGTAACCTTTATCGACGTGAAAAAAGCTAATAGAGTGTCATCAGTATTGGCGCTGCGGCGGCCTCGCACCGCTGTCACTTTTCGTTCGTACCGGTGGGATAATAAATAATATTTTAGTGTTTAGCGGTTTTACGTGTGTACTGTGTAGTATGCGAGCTCAAGGCCGGGTGACTCACGCGCGCAGAGCTACGAAACTACTCGCTCACTAGGGAAGCTGCGCAAACGCGCGCTGTACTGCCATGCGCACTGTTCATCTAGCCACCACGGACGAACACATCGCGAACAGCTGATCACATTCACGCACACACGATCATCCAACATTCCATCTTAGATCTTACCCTGAACTAACTTTTCCATTCTAATCACAGGGAACAACATTTTCCTAAACGTAAATCTATCTCGTATTGTATCGCAGTTCTCTACATCTGTCTCTACCACAAACATCTGAAACCATTATGCAGAGCGCATGCATATTATGCACGACATTTAATGGGCGTGTTTACATTTTTTTTCTAGGAACTGGCGAGCTATTATAAACGTAGTAATTGATTACGTCATCGTTAGGCAAGGCAATAGGTATTCCCCGATGGCATTCTATGTAACGTGCAAGTTGCGCGCAGTGCATACAACACTAGTTATTAAACGCCTGCCGTATAATAATTTTCTTGCCTCGACAACGCCGGCATATTTATGTTATCTGCTACTAATGCGAGGTTTCTGAATTATGAATTTTATAATAATATTTAATTTAAACAGTCGGACAGTTGCTATGATTCTGTCGTTTAGTTAAAATGTTTTCGCATACAAAGTGCTTCAGTAAATCCATTTAATGAAGCCGATTCAAGGAACTTGGCAATAAAATAGATTTTCAATTAGGATCATAATTCATTGGAAACGGCTCGTTATATTTCGATGCCCGCATTCCATGAATAAATTCTTAAATTATTTGAAAGGAATGTTTACTGCAACTATAGAATTATCCATAAACAATCATATAGTTATGATTACGTTTTAGTTTTGTGGTATTCTAGTTCAGACTATTACTCTACTTTTAGACTATCTAGAGATATGTAACAGTCATCAAGTCTTATTGTTATTCTGTGAATTTCTTATAATTAATTGTCCCCCAAATTTAGCTGCGAGGTAATGATCCGTGTGAAATGGTATTACTATATTGAGAACAGACTAAAATAGAATTGTATATAAATAACATTATTGTGCAACTCTCGTAAGTCTCAGTTAAACACAAACTCGGCAAAAGGCATAAGGAAATTAATATAAGTACATTTTTTTATTACAAATATTTAAAAGTGAAACCATTTCAATGCTCACACAAAAAGTCGTGAGCATTATACAAATTGTTTTTATGAGTGAAAGCTATCACCGCTAATATATCTTCTGCTGTCACGATGAAACAGCGCAAGAAGTTGATTGTAATTCATCACGATATCAAATTAAAATTACCTACAATGACACAATAATTGTTTAGAATTTTAGACATTGTTTGATTTCCGATAAAATTTTGCTTAATTGTAAAACATATTTAAATAGATATTATAAGAGTAATTATTTAAATAAATCTATTTCAAAGTACCGTTTCAAAATCCGTCTCTATTTGTCTATAATCACTGGTCACTTTTTATAAGATTAGTAATCTATAAGCAATTCCGACAAAAACTGAAATTCACGCATCCGGCGCAACAAATTATAACAGGAAGCGGCACTAGGCAACTATCCGTTCAAAAGTAAGAGGCGAATTGACTGTAACTAGCGCATTACTCGATTAATTATCGAACGGCCATTGGCAATATAGGCGGCTTCCTGTGCATGCGCGTCCCGGTGCCGTCCGGGGGATGGGGAGGGGGAGAGCTGGCAGCCCGCCCAAGGACGCCAGCTAGGTTCCCTAGGACGCGGCGCGGTCAGGGCTAGGTCGCCCGGTCCATGGTCACACCTTCACCACATCATATTGCGCGCGGAATATAGGTCACCGCCGATCCGACAGATTCCTTTGTTGCGAAACAAAAACTTCAACATGGCGATGCAAATTGAAATCTCAATAATGGATGCCGCAATTCGGGCCAAACGGAATAATATAATGTTAAAAAACTGCAGCGTGATAAAACATATTGTGCAATCTTGTATAACAAATGCGCTATGACCTCACTTCAGTTATGTGCACTAGACGTAACGAGAAAAAAATTTATGATGATTACTGTAATTATGGGGTCATTAGTGACATTTTAGTGTAACGAATAAGATGTTTTCAACGCCCTTGTTTTACGCGATTGGCAGGACGCCCGGGACCTACAAGATTCGCCTACGCCACGCCGTAGCATTTGTAGTCAAACTGTCGACCTACTTAAAGTACAATGATCAAGGGCGCGCGACCAAGGGTGTGCGTTTCGAATTAGAATAGCTATTAGCCGATTCAATACTCTATATCGTAATAATACAAAGTACATGAAGTACAAACGGATTTAGCGTCCACATTAACTTTCTACGGATTTGCGAAAACTCCACAAAAAAGACAGTAATGACATCGCGTGTAGCGTCGAGGCGTATCGTGAATTACAATGGGCCAGCTCGGGGCGATCACCGACGTTACGACATGGTTTAGAAAGTCGAGCCACGGTCAACGGTCCCGCGGGCGAAAGTTTCCAGCGCGAGTGTGTGCCGGCCTTAACATGCGTGCTGCGTTCGTGGCGCAACACGCGACCGCGCCGTTCGCAGATATGTGCACCGCCTTACGAGATGAAAGTGACAGTGACGTATGCTTTTTTGTAAGCACGTCATCGGAATAATTTCTAATGTCTGCGTAACCAGTCTGGCGGCTGTTGTCTGTTGACGATCACGTGGTGAAATGAACTTGGGCTTGTTTTCCTAGCTTTGAGTCAACGAAATCTAGACATCAATTGTGAAAATATAAAGACATAATAATTCTAAATACATAAAGTGAAATTCGAACTACGAATAAAGAAGCAAATCAAATCTGACGTCTAATGAAGCAGAATTAAAAGAAGCAATTATACCATGACATTAATTATGTACTCAAAGAGTTACTTAAGTAGTTCAACAATGATTTAATTACACGCTCCCTGTGAATCAATAACATTGATATCGGCTAGTGTTTGCCGTTCTATATGAAATAGTTTATCATGGAGCACGCGTCGCGCAAACTGTGCTACAATAAACGTTTGAATACTAAAACGATTTCAATAAACAAGAACATTTAACACTCGTGTGGCACTGATCAATCGCGGATCTCTTTGGTCCCATAAAGGCACACACTTTTCCTTATTTTGAGTGGAGAGACCATGTATTGCCGGCATGAAATAACTTGGGTGACACAATAAAGTGAATTAAGCAGACTGATACAAAATTGCACAATACTAGATAAATAAAAAAATAATTTCTAATAGATCGTGACGAAACTTGAAGGCTCGCTATAAATGCAAATAAAATTGAAACTAAAGCAAACAAAATCGGATCAATACGACAGCATATCTCTAGGTACCAAGTACCTGGCAAGTACCTGAAGGTCCCGGATGCACCTGCGCTGTTCGCTCGTTATTTATTACATTATTCCCGCGTCCCCCTCCCCCCTCCCGATGTGACCTCGCACCCCCCCTCCCCCCGTCCACGCGGCTACCCCCCTCCCTCGGCACCAGCTCGCGGCGCGACCTTCGGAACTGCATCCCTGGCCAAGCGCCAGATGGTGCATATCTCGCTATGAGAGCGTCATTCGTGACATGTTACCTTCGAATGCTTTCAACTGGATGTGAGCGTCCTGTATTATGTGACATTTCCTTATTAAACTACTAGTAATAATAGTCCTTTCTAGAAACATTCAGATTTATCACTCATTCTACTTGATATAAGAATATAGGAGTAGGACTAATCACACTATACTCAAGATGATTGATTGTTAAGGGCGTTTTAGGTCTTTTAAGATCTACGAACCTTTTTCCAATGTTAATTGCAAGTGGAAAAGTCGATTATACGAGAGCATCGCAGCAAACTCCATGGATATAACAATGTTATCATTGAATTGATATAGCTGGCACATAAGTCAAAGCTAATTGAGATACGTAACAAACATGAAGAGTAATTGCGTTGAGTGGTGGTGGAGGTGGTGGAGCGCAGCAGCGGAATGTGAGCGGTGAAAGTTACGCGTTTGCTACCGAGAAAAAGAGTTTCCACGCGGTTTCACCACGCGAGAGTGCAATCTTGTGCAACAGGTACGATGGCAGAGGAGCACTGGCTTTAATATATAAGGCACAATTTCGTAATGAAATGTTGTTGGAAAACGTCGCACGGGGGCGTTTTCCGATGCAATCAGTACCGAGGCGCGCGCGCTATCGGAGGCACGGCGAGCGACTGTGGCCGACCAGCTGCACCGAAATAACTGCTCGATGCAGCCCGGCCGCTCGATGCAGGCCCACTACCCCCCCTCCGCCCCCTCACCGCGCCGGCCGGCCCCGCGTGCGCCCTGCCAGCCCACCCCCTCCCCCAGGCCCTCGCTCCGCCTTCCAGGTCACGGCTGCAGGTCGCCATGACAATGCGAAAGCCTTGCTGCACCCCTCTATCGATCCAACTGTTGCTCCCGGGCTCTACTGCCGTGAACTTGAGATCTCCTTGGGCGACACGAGCACACGAGGAAAACATACACACTTAGGCATTTTCACTTCAACAAGAAAATACAGCTTGAGGAACTGTTTTTTTATATCACTCAGTAAAACTTCATTCCTATGAAGATATCAGATTCTTGTGCCTATAATATTTCGAAGGCAAGAGTTTATAAATTAATATCCGTAGTTTTCAATTTGCGTAACTGCTACGGCTACGCGGAGGTCTGTCGAACGGAAATGAGAATATTACCAACACGAAACGTAATTTTAATTTTCAATCCGCAGATCTTAAAACCATACAATTCTGAGTATTAACGTTTTGTTATTGCATTGTATAGATATTATAATATTGCACACGGAAAATAGCACTAAAAAAATATTGCTTAGCGGCCAAGAACTAAGAGCATAATTTATATTATATTGTATAATAGAAAGAATTAAAACTAAATTTTAATGAGGATATAAATAATAATGCATATTGCGTAGTCGAATACCTGGACGTAAAGGTCAGATGGCAATTACATAACACCAAAACACAAACTGATCAAACTAACCCTCCCACACCCACTCCTATTTCCGCAGACTTTGGCAAATTAGTAGCACACCTAACATTTAAGGCCCCACATTTTGATAGAGATGTCACTTTAATCCGAGATAATAATTGTAGATCAATGCGAATACCGTTACGACAGCGGTTGCCCTTGATCGTTATACATTGGTGTTTGTGCAATTCAGGTATGTGCCAGATGCAGTTGGCATGGGAGTGTTGGCGACGGGCCGCCACTGTCCCGCCAAAGATATTTAGACTTGAAGGCGCCAAGACATTAGCATCAACTGATGTTCGCCTTTGATTTGTATAAAACGAGAGACACGAGGTATGTAACATTGTGGCACTTGAAGCAAGTGATACTATGACGATACAGGAACAGACGATGACCCAATAAACGTAGGATCACTAAAAATATTTATAATGAAAAAGGAATTCACTCCTGTGGCTACCTTAAGAAAGAGTGATGCAAATAAAAAATATGGGAAATAGGAACGATCAAATAAAATTTGATACAAAATTACTGAAAAACCCTAAATACTTGTCAATAAGCAATTCAGACCGTCTAAATGTGGAAGATGAAAATGCTTTTGAAAGAGAAAATGGCATAACAAGAGTTTCACAGAATATAGTTTTTATGAGAGTAATAGTAACATTTGTATTCGAATAATTTAGTATTCTCAAGCCACTATAACCGACCACAGTATTGAAAGCAGTGACGGCGCTTTCACATATTTAAATGCTAATTTTACAATCAACAGGTAATCAAAGCGCTCCGTAAACATCTCTAATGCAAGACAAAGTAGGTTTGATGTGGGCATATACCCTTTTCGAATTCATCGCATGTTCTTCGATATACGAAAAGAGAGGAAAACTTGTATCATTAATCAATACTCTAAGCCCATAATAAATGTTTTAATTAAGAATTATGTTGTATTTAGAGATTTTAATGCGATTATAAGGGTACCCCTTGTGCTTAATACTTATATTTAGCACAGGGGGTACCTAGGTTAACAGGATAATCTAGGTGCGATAATGGTCTCCAAGAACTGAGTCAGATATTTTTAATGGCAATTAAGTTGTATCCCAAAGATCTACTGGTAATGTTATATGACTCATAATGTTATGAGAATGATTCTAGGAATAACATATACCGGGTATATCAAGACTGCGACCGAAAACGAAGCCGGGTGGTAGTTTTAGTGGTTACAAACACAATGCAACTAAAAATTTCGCAAAATAAGCGACAGATTTTTATTTGCAATTTTTAAAAAATCCTTGTGTTTGAGTAGTAAATACCTAGTTATTGCGAAAATAGTAATTTAAACCTTACCGTCCCATTGCGTGTTTAAAAATAAAAAGGTGTACATCATTATTTTAGGAAAATTATGTATCTATCACCCAAATACGAAGATAAGTAAAAAATTATCAAAAAAAAGTTGATGATTTTTTTTTGTGAAATTTTTCGGTACATTCTGTCTGAAGTCACTAATACTACCACCTGGCTTCGTTTTCGGTCGCGGTCTTGATATACCCTGTATAATTTCTGAAATTCTTGTACGTTTTTTTAATACGACGGTATTTTTTAACTTGGACACAACACGAGTATGTTACAAGCAGAACGACAATCGTGACCTGATTTAAAACAATCAGAATATTTTATTGAAGTTTACAGTTTTAAATATAGTGTACTGAAGAAACAACGACCACAATTATTCAATACAATATTTCTGTAAAGCTGTTCAAATGGCGAGGAATATCATTGTAAGCGCAGTCTTTTTATTTTCAATGCGGGCTTCTACTATCTACAAAGGCCGGACCATCTGTCTTGACGACATTTTATAATAGTTCCAAGGACTGGCTTGACCTAGTTGAAACTGAGACCGCACAGCCTCGACATATCTAGGACCTAGCCTCTCTGAGCTCAGGCAAGGATATATTAGCAACTATGCACGGAAAAGCTAACAAATTTCAAAACAGGAATAACAAAATACATAAATAAAAATATACAGTGATGTGTAGGTACAACATATTGGCGTATAATTAGTACGTTACTGTGATATTGCATACATTCAATATGGCACTGGTGTAGCAATACTGGTCACAAATATTCAATATTTTCCAATAGCAACGCCCTCTCACTTAGTAGTCGGTCTAAAGGTTCGCGAGATATGCACAATAAACCGCACACTTTATACGTATAAATGCTGTCAGTCATAACAGAACCGGTTTTCTAATAAGTTCTTTACTGGCAATGTAAACTTGTACTGAGTCGAGACGTATGGTAATACCTAAAGGCTAGCCAAGTACTTTGTTGCACCCACAGTTGCACCTGTCTTTGGCAACAGGAAATACGCGACTTCTTCTTTTAAAATGTTTAATATATCATTTAGAAAGCGGACATAATTATTTTGGTACAATTTTTCAATTATTTTTTGGAATATAATATAATTTATCTCAAACAAAGTAAATATATCAGGCCTTCATCAGAAGCGGCGTAAGACATGGGTAAAGTGAGCGGTCGCCCACGGTCTCGCGGACCTAAAAGCCTCGCCCTTTGAAGATTAAAAGAGCTTTTACTAGCAATTATTTTTTGTTTGGCTTATTAAAATCTATAACTACGAACTTGCAAGTACCACCCTTAAACCCACCATAAACCAAAAATAGGTGTCATAAAAATGTATTTCCAAACTCAAAAAGTCTTGCGCCACCATTGTCCTTCACAGTTTAGCTATCACACCCGATGCTGAAAAACATGTGTAAGTAACATTCGTAATGGGAATAAAATCAAATAATTTTCCAAGGCTTCAGCGAGGCCTCTCTGACCTAATTCAATCCAGGTGCGAGGCCAAATCGTGAATATTCGCTGGAAAATCAGGACAGCAGCGCGTTCCCGGAACTCGAGTGGCCAGGGCTGCGGCGTGTCAGGGACGGGAATGTGGGACAAGTCAGGACGCGTAGAGGTGAGCCGCTAGGTCAGCAGGCTATTTAGGTGCCCTAAATAAATGCCCAGGCACGGGCCTGTATTGGTTTTATAGGCGTTGGCGAGTGAGGCTTTAGTTGGGAATGTTTCGAATATTCGAGTTTAATGGAAACAGAAAATTTTGCTAAATGGCAGCGAAAACAATGAGAAGATAAGTTATTGTAGCTGAAATAGTTTCTTACGCAGTTTCTTCTGCACAACTTAACTATTCAAAAGAGTATTAGCAAGATTATTTTTTTGATTATGTTATATAAAATATGTTGATGAAGATGGTGCTCAAATGTAAAACTACAGAAAGAAACATTGAAATTGAGTAACATGAAAAAATCACATAATAATTCCAGAATAGCAAAAAAATACACACAATAATATAAGAAGCTCGTTATATATTTACTAAAAATAAGATATTATGTAGATCGGATTTTCGTAACATATATTTTTCTGACTCGTCAATTTAACTATTCCCAATTTGGTTATGATAAGCCCGACAAACATCATAACTTCACCCAAGTATATAATTTCCCACTGCCACACGAAATATAATATAACATTTTAGATAGATAGCTGCCACTACGGCATTTTAGCGCAACTTTACAAATCGTGAAATGTTACGTGCTCGTGTTAGTTAGTGATAATGACGTGGAAGAATTATAAAGAATTACAGTTGAACACAGTGTAAATATTATAAATCACACGACTTTCCCTCGGTCAAGTAAAAAGTGCGCCGAGTAATTTGCGCGTGCGAACAGCTGCGCACGCATCGAACGGCGAAAATGTGGAAGTCATTTACATTCATGAAAAAATATGCGTAGACACGGATTTAGAAACTTTTTCATCCAGATTTACAGCGATTGTTTTTCTTACAATCTTACTTTGAGCGAGGCGTGAAGACATAATTGTGTGGATATTCGATGTATAATTATTAGGCGATTGGCTTCCTTCTGGCGGTATTAAACTCCTTTACTAGAGACAGGTTCTAAGAAAAAGGGGGTACTAGGAATTTTTAGGAAAAAGGTTGGGCTCTACACTCTAAAATGCCGAAGAGAGCAGTTGTGGGGTATTTGTTAATTTCTTTTTGTAATATTTAGGGAGAGTCAACACTCTACCAGGTCTTGTCTCAGTGGTTACCCGGAAGATAGTATCTTTTCGATCATCTTAATGGTGACTTTAAGGCTGGAAAAAACAACATAGCCGCTTCTTCTTTCGCGAGTGTTAGCGGCTTTAATTTTTCCCAGGATTCTAAATAAAAATTACTATCAAACCTGATTATTTTATTACTTCCAGCTAGAATATATAATTTTACTTGAAGTAAACTTGTCTGATTTTCTTATGAGATCGTCTAAGTGGAACAAAAACAGTAGATTAGTTCGGATTGAGACACATAAAAGAAGGGGGAGGGAAGTAAATAGCAACTCATATTACCGCTGGTGAGTTGATATTAATTAACACAAAGAGGGGCGACTTTCTGACTATATAAGGTAATAAATAATATTCCTTTTAATAAAACCCAACACATTCATAGCCCCACTACACATTAATGATGCAGTATTGGAATATTGACGTCACTAAACAAATGAATCGAAAGGTAAAAGGTTATTTGCGGATAGGTATTCATATTTATCCCAGTTTTAATTTCATTCTTCGGAACATAACTTTTATGAGCGTTCAATATAAAACTGAGTAGTCGAGTAGCATTGCGAGACATCAATGATTTTAGAAAATTATTGAAATTACATTTTAATTGACTCTACCATGTTTTGTCAATATTATTGATTTTCTATTGAAATTGAAATACTGATGTAGGAATGGAACCCAGGATCCAAGAGTTACCAACATATCAATGCTAAAATACAAAACTACATTTTGTCTAGGTATAACGAGATCCGAGTCCAACAAAACTATGCACCATCGGGTAAAATATTTAACTATGATTTATACTTGGGGTTGTTTAAAAGGGTCATCCACCCCATGTTTTACCCAGATGAACACGCCTCACTATTTTATATTATTATTAGAAGGGTTAATCCCCTAACACTGGGCCCCTTTGCAGTTTTCAAAATCCGTGTCTGACGCCAATCAATAGCACAAACCTAAATGACATTACAAGAACTATAAATGTTAAAATGTCCATTATGCGACATCTAGGTACATAATTACATGTTTATATACAATAAATTCTTAGAACTGTGCCTAATCTTTTACGTCATAACATGTTTATATGTAAAGATCATTATTTTACACAACACGGCTAACATATGCATCTATCCTTATGTATTACTCGTATCTCTGATTTAATTCGTATTAACTAAAGACATGCATAAAGTACATTGTTATTATATTATACTAGCCTTAAAGTTTCGCCCATGTTTTTTCATATATGTCTATTGAGAGCAACTTTCGTCCAGTCCCAAAAAGTAAAGCTCTATAATTATGTTTTTTAAATACCTACGTTGACGCTTATACCTATATACCCGGGAGGGTAGCTAGAGAAACTAGTGCTTTTTAAATTTAATTTATAAATCAACTTAACTATACATATAAATTACTATAGGCTAAAGTCTTCGCTATTTCATTTCTTCTAGACAAATATTCTTTCTGAATTTTCTGTCTTCTTATAGAGGAAGAGAACTAGGGAACAACTGAGATACCACCAGCTGTGTTCACTCTGCATTAATCCCGAGAGAGCACAGCGTGGCACCCGGTCGTTCAATAGTCTGAAGTCAATCTTCAATTTTCTTTTTACATTTTCATTCTTGATTTCTCTTCAGTTTCGGTGAGCAGCGCCATCTACACGGGACCACCGACACTAAGCTACACAATCATAAGCTTAATACCATTGTAGTTTCACTCCTCAATAAGAGATGGCACTGCACGTTTTATACCTTCTAAGATTATTTTAGAGGTAGTCTTGTAAACTAAAAAAAAATGTTTTAAATAATAATAGTGTTATTATTAATTTTTAATATTGTTAATTTAATACAAAGAAGTATTTTATAATAATAAAATCACAAATAACGTAATGCTATACAACATTTTTAAATACGTTTCTTTGCACGCAAATGAAAATATGCACGAGAATAAAACGTTTAAACCGGGTGCAGTTGTAATACTAAAAGGGTTAGTCGGCCGGTCCCTAACGGTCCTTACTCCGTGCCCCACGATCGTATTTCTTCCCCCACGTGTAGTCCTTGACCTTGGAGCACACACATACACACACACACACACAGACACACACACACAAGACAAGTGGACTTGCACACAGCTACTCTGCTTGTACATACATAATTGCTTTTACAATAGAGCGCGAATATTGTGAACTTGAGGCACTTATTGTTAGCGCAAGAATTTTAGTTACATTGTTGGATAGTATACCAACTTTTATTATGATTTAATTTTAGACGCTATCAAAATATTCTTTTTTTATGGTGATGAATGGCGAGATAAGCATGTCATTCGTCTGATGGTAAGCGATACGACCGCTCTTTGATGGTAACAAAACCAAACAACACCATGAATTACAATTACATTACCATGAATATGTCCAGTAGTTAGTCTGGCTACAATGTCCTTCAAACCGGAACACAACAGTGCATTTGCACTGCTATTTTGATATTGCGGTGGTAACTACCCACGCGGCCTCTCACACATGAAAGAGCTCCCAACAGTCTTCTATATGGAATTGCTCTGTTGAATTAGCTGACAAATCATGTTTTAAAATATTGGTTAACGTTTTGTGGTATAATATGACTCTATACAATTTATAAAAATAAAATTTACGCACGTTGTTATTCTCGTGTATGTGTTTTATGTTTTCCTTATTTGATATTACAGAATTAGAAAAATATTTAAAACTAGCTTTACACATAATAATAATTAAATACAATATTGGATCTAATGATAGAAAGCCATTCTCTGGATAAAGTCCATCCATCTTTTTACATTGTATAAAACAAAAATAAATATTTAATAGAAATAATGCCAAGAGTCCGTAGTATTGGCAGTGGCGTGTACATATTTATATGACAGTGTCTTTGCGCATGCGCAGCGGGGCGCTATGATAAACATGCACAACATACACGTGTGATATCGTTATCAGCGCGATAACGCGATACTTTAAACCTTCAATGGAGCGAACATAATATTGCTTTTCCGAACGTAACAGCTTATCACAGCACATTCCAGTGAGTCACCGAATTTCTTCGCAAACACTATCAGATGGTGAATACATATATATCTTTTACGGTGTATATTTGGACGGGCGGTGAATGTAGCGGCAAGATTTTGGCGCGCTAGAAGATTGTAGGGCTGTTATGAATGGAATAGTACTGGTAAGGCCTGTAGTTTTATTCTAGGGTTGTACTATATATTTAAGACATACCGGGCATATCAAGACTGCGACCGAAAACGAAGCCAGGTGGTAGTATTAGTGACTTCAGAAACAAACCAAGTAAAAATATCGCAAAAAAAATCGACGACTTTTTTTGTAATTTTTTACTTATCGTCGTATTTGGGTGACAAATACACAGTTTTCCTAAAATAATGATGTAGACCTCTTTATTTTTAAATACTCAATAGTAGGTAAGGGTTGAAATGATTATTTTCGCAAAAACTAGGTATTTACCACCGAAACAGGATGATGTATAAAAAATTGTAAAAATTTAACTGTTGCTTTTTTTGCGTAATTTTTAGTTGCATTGTGTCTGAAGTCACTAATACCACTTGGCTTCGTTTTCGGTCGCAGTCTTGATATACCCTGTATAATATATATTCAAAGTCAATAATATACAAACATATTGATCATTGGACATGGGAAAACCAGCACTCGGCGCGTCCTTGCGCGGTGGCGTGAATTACACACCGTCGCAGTCGACAACGTTCATGGCACAATGATTTAATTGCCGTTTGTGATGACGTGAGGAATTCAATTCACACCAAGAGATTTTTTTTTACTAGTTTTATATGTGGATTTTGGTGTGGAATTCAGAAATTAGAGTATAAAGATCGATAGGTAGCGGCTGTGGCCAAATTCCGCATGGATATTAGTCCTAGCCTATTTTTCGTGTATTTTATATTCGTATTTGTAAAATTAGCACTATTGCTAAAATAAGTAATCCTATCGAGGAAGGTCTTTGCCTATATAGACTATTAAAAATATGATGCAATTTATAGAGATGATAAAAATGCTCATTTTATTACTTGACTTTTGTACTAAAACTGGCTAGAGCGTAGGTACTACAATGAAAAATATATGCCACCAGTTCATAAATAGTCCCCTAGAAATAACAGGGAACAACCGGTTCTTATTCCATATTTTAAAGAGCTACATTACGGACTATGGCAGTTTTACCCCTTGTAATTTTTCTCTGTTACATGTTCATTTCTAGGATGAATAACCAACATAAATTTTACCTATAAAAGCACGCACCGCCGTATATTTATAATTTATAAGTCCAAGGTATGAAGTGCTGCTATCAAAGCAAATTATACCTACAAGTCGTACTATCAAACATCAGTGGGGTTTAAAAGATAATACGCAGACACAGATAAAAAAGTGCGTTATCATTGTTTTGGCGGATGTATAGTACTGGATCAACACCCAAGTATTGGCAAAACTACACCTTTGAACTTATCCTTATGACATAGGAGTAATATCAAGGTATAATTTAAGAGGAAATTGCAATTGTAGATGATACGTTTCAATCAGAATGTCAATTGTATGCAATTTCACAAACAAAAATGGTTTATCAAAAAGAAACATATCTTATTACAAAATAATATTTTCCATAAAGAGCTCGATGGTGTAATAAAATTTGAGAAACAAGATCATTAATTAACAAATATAACTAAATTGTAAATCGGACTTGATATACTACCACTTGCAATGATGTTTATAGAAGAAATATCCTGTCTTGACTCATACCCTGAGTTCAAACATCCGGATATATGTAGATCCTAGTATATTTATAGCACTGAACATTATTAAGCCCGAAAAGGCAAACTATACATTATTTATTGTAATTAATACATAAATATATGTACTGATTAAAAATAATCCCGTCTTTAAATTTTAAATTGGTTAATAAAAAGTACGTCGTATATAAAATTAGTATCATCCGTAAATATGTTCCTTAATAAAAAAATATGATATAAATAAAATTATTTTATGATTCTTCAGTTTAGTAATTGAACTAAGCACTGTGAACCAATAACCCTAGTTATCAATTTATCTCACATCTACGTATCAAATAAACATTATCTTTTGTCATATCTGAAGAAAAATATTTTTTTAAGTAAAATCTAAGATTTCAAATCGACCTATAGGTACCTGATAAAATAAACCTGCAATTTTGTTATCTATAAAATATTCTAAACTTACCTTTAAGGAGTCATCTTCTTTCAGCAACATATTTTTTCAAAAGTACCTGCAAAGAAGAAAAATACGGTTTTAACGCATATGTTATTGTACATTATGTGTATGTTGGATATTTAATCGGCTAGGGAAACTTTCCAAATTATAATAATTGAAATTAAAAAAAAAGACAAATTTTAGTAAAATTTTTTGCTTTGTCTAACGTTGTTTTCTCTACAGGACTCTACGTCTATTTATTAACTCTATGAGAAGAAACTATACGTTTTATTTTTTATTTATTTTAAAATACTGGCTTTGTCTTAGTTTAAAGAAATATTTATTAATAATCGAGAATTTTATTACGTGTATTATATCGTGATCGAACATTTATAAAATTCCGCACATGCAACGCCTCTAGCGAGCACGCGGAGAACTTCCACATCGTGAAAAAAGAAAACATTGCAACGACAACACAACAACAGCGATTGTCAATAATTTTATTTGAACAAATACACCACAAAATAAAAGAAGTCACTAACACAAAAAACAAAATATTTAATCTGGAGAGATTAAAATAACAAAAATGGAAAACATCGTCAAAAGTATTTTTATGTGACAAAGACCTAAGAGATATCTAAGCAATGACTCACTTGAAGTGGAATATTATGCCACTAATAATTGTTTATCAGGAAAAGTTTTTGCACAGTGCAAAGTATTAATTCAGACTGGCAGAGTTGAGAGACAAATGGGGAATACCCAATGATAATAAGCCTCACGCAAATTTATTGCGTACATATTGCTATAACCAATTCCGCCACGGAGCCTGTGATATTGCGGTGAAGCCAGTCCGAAATCTAAAGATAGGAATTGAGAGGTTCTATAATCTATATGATATCATTCGATTTTGTAGAAATTTATTTAATGCAAACGTGCATGAAGTCAGGCCAGAAGTTGTAAACAGAGTCACCTGGTGGCACCTACATAATATCACGGAGTTTATTTCCCCCTCAATATGTAATAAAGGCAGAGCATAACACCATTAATAAATATCGCATAAAATCTAGTCCCAAACAGTATGAAACTTTAAAATATAATAACTAAAGAGGAAATACTAGTCAAATAATACAATGGTTATTTATTCCTAAATGGTGACGAAAAGTTATACAGCAAAAACGTATTGAAATACCTAAAAAAATCCAGTTGTGAAATAATTAAATCGCACCATTTACCGCATGTATTGTGACTAACGCTCGATGAGCAAGAAGCAACTTCCATACGTATGACTTGGACCCGACTGTTAAGGAAAATTTAAACAATTGCGGTTTCTTATAATATTTGCTATTAAATGAGGCGTTACATGCGCAACAGGAACGAATTGAATTAAAGGCCCATTGTGAATTATAAGTAAGTATAGGTTTATAAGTATACTTTGTTGTATGGATGGTCTATATGACAACTAAAAGATACCACATATGTTTAACCTAAATAACTTCAAAATTACAATCATAGGCTATAGTTTTATCGAGCTGTAACAGGACTTTGGGGGAGCCCTATGTTCTTGCTATGGACTTTCTGTGGCTAAAGGCAGAGAAGGAGAGTTGCAATATTCTACTACTATTTCTAATGAATGAACGCGATAAACATTTTACAGAATAGTTCTAAGACAAGTATAGAGTATATTTACCATTCAAAGTTAATAACCATTACGTGAAACATAAATATTAAAAGGAACAAACATTCCCCGACACATGAGCGTCCTTGGGCGATCTCCGGTGGAAAACATGTTACTCATCGACTCATGCTACACGACGAGGTAGAACAAGTGCCGCGCGAAAACACTTTATCTACAGTCACTGATAAATGACTGCTAAGTGCGAGGTTTTTATGTTACTTGATTGTGTTATTAGTTACACCTGACGTGAATATAAGACTTGCATCCAGACTTCCAGCCCCGAGGGGATTTGATACTAATTGCGAGTTTAAGGCTTAAGTGCTTTAGACGCATTTGTGCTGTTATTTGCATGTATAGGTGTAAAGTAATAAATAAATAAATACACCCAACAGTCACATACATAGTCCTGACTCCACATTAAGATCAATTAAGTCTTGTGTTGTGGGTATCAAAAGCTACGAGAGACTTTTCGGTCTCACAATAAACCAGACCCGAGACAAATACTTGTGGGCCTCACAAATATTTGTCTCAGTGCGGGGATCGAACCCGCGGCCTTCCGTTTCACAGCCGGCGTCTAACCAACTGCGCCACGGAGGCTGCCTCTTTGTCAATAAGTGAAATGACTTTAATCTCTCTATTATCTTAGGTTCTGTCTTATCTTAGGAATGTCTGACGATGTGTCAAACTATAAATGTGAATGTATTTATAAATAATAAGATTAAGGGGTTGTAGTAGAATTCACGTCTGTATCCAAGCTGGGGTAGGCAGAGATGGCACCCATCGAGTTTATTTCTGTTTCAAGATTCTATAGGAGCCGAGTTTGTTACCAAACTGGGAATAAAACTTTGGTGCGAGAAACTTATTACTTCAGACGTGGTTTATATATGTAGGTTACGACTTACAAGGCACGAGGTTTTGTGTTCAAATCGCATGCTGGAAAATCAGTAATCAGTAAATGTAGAAATTAAGTTTTGAATTAACAAATTAAGCCTGCAACGAGAATTTTTGTATAAGTAAGGGCTCTACCTCAACGAAAAATATTGTAAATATAGCAAAAATATGTATTTAATTGCGTAAAATATACAATATCGGATACAATTGACATTATATGCAAATGCCTATATCCCGGTTTTTAGTTATGACCATTCCCACGTTAATTCTACTAAGCACCTGATATCGTTTTTTATCTATTATTACTGTATATTTTTCTATAATATAGTTTACTCTACGTTCAGTATTTTTTTAAGAATTAAGTATAATTTCATAATTTATTTAAAAATCATGAATAATTTATTTTTCACCTGCTTTATACCGGGCTTATCAAGACTGCGACCGAAAACGAAGCCAAGTTGTAGTATTAGTGGTTAAAAACATAATGCAATTAAAATTTTCGCAAAAAAAGCGACAGCTTCTTTTTGCAATTTTTTGAAAATCGTCATGTTCGTGTGCTAAATACCTAGTTTTTGAGAAAAAAGGAATTTAAACCCTTACATTCCATTGCGGCTTTAAAACTAAAAAGGTGTACATCATTATTTTAGAAAAACTATGTGTTTATCACCCAAATATGAGGATTAGTAAAAAAATAAAAAAAAAATAACGATTTATTTTGCGAAGTTTTTAGTTGCATTGTGTCTAAAGTCACTAATACTACCCACCTGGCTTCGTTTTCGGTCGCAGTCTTGAGATACCCTGGATAATGAAGTGCTAATGGGCATTATAATTATGGAATTAAACTCACTTGAAGAGTAAAGTATAATAATACACGTGTTAATTCAAACCAAAACTGATACCAAGACTGTCACTGATAACAATCAAGGTCAAAGAAAATATGACCTTGTAAAACACTTCCTAAAAAGATACGAGTGATCAACTAACCATGATAATTTATTGCATACATAAACTCGCGCCTTTTTAGAAGGGGTCGGTAGAGGTGCTACCAGGATACCCACATTAACTAAAAACAAAAGGATAAGTGAGTCTACGCAATAACAATAAAAAATACCAACAACCGTTAGTGTCCAATCTCCAAAATCCAATTATATTACATATTATAATAATTATTAAATGGAATTAAATTATAAAATATTGAAGCTTATTTTTAGTTTTATATAAATAAGTATGCTTGGCTTCCTTGCCCAATGCTGACGACATCACTGCTGTACTTAAATCAACGTGCGAATAATACTATCGATATAACAGTAGAAATGTAGATATAAACAAACTATTCACGTTTTTTATCTGCCCGCGCTGATAAAGCCGTCACGGACTCTTTAGAACAATTTTGTTTACAATTTTTCAATTATTTTCGTTAAATTTTCCAGATTTCGTGGAATTGTTGTATTGCCTTACATAAAATTGTTAATAATAAATAGTTAATAATAATTGATTGACTTACTTAAATATTGGCTTCCAATTGCATTACAATCACATTTATAATCCACATATTATACCAATATATTCACGCTTATCTTGTAGAAACACAAAATTAAAATCAACAAAAACTAATTTTATAATTAAAAAACAAGTCTTTCGCGAACTATTGTAAACACTAATAAAAAAATTGGCGGGCGTATGTGGAGCGACGCGTTTCGATAGGTGTTTGACGGAAACTGAATAAAATGGGCTGAGGTGGAACACGTACAGTGGCGCTATCTATAGCAGGACCGTATAGGCGTAACCTATAACTGATAGGCTGAAAGCCTAGTCGTGTTACATGGGTAATTTTCTGCCGAAAAAGGGTTATTACCTCCGTCGCTTTAATTACTCGTATATACATATATTTTCGTATGATTGGAATAGGTAAATTGTGTGTTTAAATTATTCCCGCCATATTGCGTCAGTAATTAACAAATCAATATTTAAGCTGTTAGGTGGAGAAAGGTGACCTTGAATGTCTGATGTACAATTTAGTTACTTTTAGCACAATATTTTTAATACAAAATATACTCAATTAACAAATTACGAACTGGTAAAATACCCCTAAATTACCATTATATCTCCCGTACGGGGAGAAACAAATATTTGCTTCATGTGTGGGTGTTTTGGATTAAAACGCCCCTAAGGTTTCCAACACCTACGGTGCAAAAAAATCTTATTAATTAGTTTATAGTTTACACCCACCACGCTGCCAACTTACAAAGTAAGCATCGCAGCAGGTATTGTAGATTCAAAATATCTAACAAAACTATTTTAATAATTTGATGTTGATTTTATTTTAACAAAAAGATTCAAATCAAAATGATCTTGTGAAAGATTATTATTTGAATGAAGAACAAATTAATTTGATTTTTTCAAAGAGATCCAAATAAAAAAGTATGCATTGCGTTTAATTAGTCGCCTACCATTCACGACAGATGAATACTGATTAAAACTCAATGAGAAACCACCTATTGAAGATGCAGTGATGAAAATAAAATAATTACGCAACGTTACAGCGGCCGGTAAATCTCAAGAACTCCTAATATTTTTGTTTTCCATAATGTTTATGAATGGGATATTTGCGTTTCTGTTCATTCACTGCGTTCCATTCTAAAAATAAAGCCACAGTTATTCATAATTTAGTGAATTACTCCCGCACGAAAACAAAAGTTTCTCCGAGTTGCAAGATTACATCGGCCGGGCCTCCCGGTCGCGAAGCCTTAATAAGGTAACTTGAGTAAACATTGTTACTAATGATTTTGTTTTCTTTTAATAATATTATTTAAATTAAGAGTCAGTCAATTTGTCCTCATTATATTGCGTGATTATCCACAAAAAAATAAAACAATGAAAAAAGCATAGCACCTGATAAAAGATACTTAACATCCAATACAGGAAATGTCGGAACGAATAAACATTGGACATAATTTCGCAGATATAAGCAAAATCCATATCTAAAAATAGCTATTACCGGGTCCTAGGTTTCTGCGTCATCTGCCCACGCGGTCGAGGGCGGGGTGTGCGGAGGCGCGGGGGTAGATACGCGAGGGGTTCGGAGGAAGGAGTCACGCATGCGCAGATACAGCCTCTGCTGAATAATGTCAAAGGGCATCCCGGGAGTGCCTGGATGCCTAGGGCCCGAACGCGAGCTAAATTGATTTACAGGAGATGAAATTAGGTCATGCTTCCAGACTGAGCCTCCGCTACTGTACCGAGCGTGAAGTACGTTCTGCAATATTAAATACTGTACACCTAGGCTATAAATTGGTCTAGAAAAATCTATAAACACTAAGCGTGATTTTAGTGTTTAGGTTTGATTATAGGGTGTCTAAATATAAACGCAGGAAACCCAACTTAGAGGTGAAAATTTTAAATGTCAAAGGTAGCGATATCTTTCGCCGGGGTGTAAATTATGCATAACATTTGAAGCAATTTATGGCATGCTTGCCTTTTTTATTACTGTACGTATATTATAAGCTGTACTTTTTAAAAATCACTTAGATTCAACTCTTTTTACTTGAGGGCAACATAATGTTGGTGTTATAGAAAAAATGTATGCTTTTTTTCTATAACTTTGATCATATTTCTCAGGCGGCTAAAGTTTTTTGGTCAATGTTTTGATAAGCATAACTCTTTACGAGGTGGTTTGCTATACACACTGTTTTTTTTAAACACCTACAGATCTTATTATACTTCTAGAAAAAATAAAAATATTATTTTATCAATAATTGTTCTACGAGGGCGTAGAACAATTGTCCATAGAGACACCACATTTTTCAATGTCGACGAATTTATTAACTTTGTATATTAGGCAATAAGCAACTTACTTTGGACGACGAGAAAAGCCTCAAAGATAATAAAAGCCCTAATAGTTGAATACACCTACATTTTATATGAGTCGGTCTCCAATACCTGCTGCGCATTACACTCCCCGACGCTCCACCCTAAAGTCAAAAGGTCGAATGTGCAATACTGTTGTGTGCTCCACGCGCCCTTTCAACTATTGCGCGCAATACAGATGATGTACGGTAACCAAATAGGTGGGCGAGAGCTTACCACGCCCAGACAAATCGATGAAGCTTAATACTCGCGCGAAATGCAATCAGCCCGAGTTATATTGGATAGAATAATAAATTGCCTGATGGTACTACAGGTAGCGATATTAGCTGTGAATTTCTGATATCGATTTTTAAATTAATTTGCTTTGCATAATGTACGAAAGAGGATTTTGTAAGTGCTCTTCCTTAGCAAATGGTTGAAATATCTTTTACAATTCTGAAGACTAGCTTTCTATCTGCCAAGGATATCTAATATGATGAGGGGTTTTGTTAAAACACGTCACGCTTGCTAGGTGAGTTGGCATTTATAGAGAGTTATTTTATTTTATGTTATTCGGACATCTTACGGTCGAAAAAAACTAGTGTGAGCCAGCAAGCTTTACCAAGAGTCGATGAAGTGGGCTTGAGTCTAAGAAGTTGTTGGTTGGAGTTGGAACAAATATAAGCCAACACCCGACGCTTAATTATATCTAGGTATATGATAGATTAATTTCGGTATCTAGTAAAAAACATGTTTGCAGGGCAATCATAACCTTACCGCGTCCAATATGATTGAGCCACCTCAGCTGGACGATCGTTTCGCGAAGACAATAGATTATATAAAGTATTACAACGACATAGTACACCGGTAATTGTGTATTGTCAACGCTGAAGAACCGAGTCAGCGAATGTAATTGATTTAGATTACGCTCAACAAGGTCTTTGTGAAACATTTGCGAATCATGTATTGCTTATGTTTGCCATAATAAAGTCGGTTTTGAAATAAACTCTCTGGACATCCTAAGTTTGTAAGAAATTAGGCTTTTTTATCTGGTGTTATACCGGTCAGTACCAGGCTTTACCTTATTATTTAATTGTCTATGTTAAACTCTATCCTGCTTAGAATATTATGCGTTCCTTATTTGAAATTAAATTTAAGCTTACTTTTTCTCGTATTTAATTCGTAAATAATGAGATATTTGTAATAAATAGTTAATATATACAATGAAAAAAGAGTTTATTAGTTTGGACTTTGGAGGCCAAACGCCATAACATACGCATAAATATCTTAAAACGCGATTATTATGACTCTACGCATTTTTAGCATATTGTTATCATTGTTTCCGAGCAAGGTAAATGTCAGCCAAACGACTAGTGGTAACATTGTAAATACTACCATAACGTTATTTCGACATTAAAACAATATTTAACAGAATCCTTGGTATTTATGAAATAGTCGTATATATGTTGGACGCTTACAAAATATCCGTGCTTATAGCCGCTACAACATAACTACTAGTAAGAAGTGTATCACAAGAGAAATCTCGCAAGTACGTCTCAGAGAAATAAACATATTAAAATTAGCATACAAATATAGTTTAAAAGATTGTTGACCTTACGATTGTATCAGGTATACCTTTTGTTTTGTTATTCAATATGCGTAGACCCTTAATAGTAAAATAACATGCACCGACCGTGGTCATCTGATATCCTTTGGAATTGTGGTAATTAATCTAACGACAATGAACTTGCTCTTATGTTTTACACACGTTTGTTGTGCAAAAATGTATGGTTTTTTGTTTGTAAAAAGAACTTTGAAATTATTTTGGTCTAATATAAATTGATATGTTATGGTGAATAATATGTGGTCATCTCCCATTTGTTTTAATTAATTTCATCAATATTTAAATTCAATTTCAATTTAAAGACTTTTTCAATGGCTATTTAAATATTTAAAACGTTTGATAAATGCTGTATAAAAATGTTGATCTACATGTCTAGCTACTAACAGAGAAAATCTATTATATATTTCGTTTTTAGTTATGGTCAAATCCCTTAACCAAAATAGTAAAATCTCTTAAGTCTATCATACAGGGTATATCAAGACTGCGACCGAAAACGAAGCCAGGTGGTAGTTTTAGTGGTTATAAACACGCTGCAAATAAAAAATTCACCTAAACAGCGACAGATTTTTTTAAAGAATTTTTTAAAAATCATATTTTTTGGGAGGTAAATACCTAGTTTTTGCGAAAATAATAATTTAAACCCTTACGTACCATTGAGTGTTTAAAAATAAAGAGGTTTACATATTTTTTTTAGGAAAACTTTGTATTTATCACCCAAATAGGACGATAATTAAAAAGTTCCAAAAAAAAGATGTCGCTCTCTTTTGCGAAATTTTTACTTGCATTATGTCTGAACTCTGTATACCCTGTATATTTATGTCATTTAGCCAATACAAATCAAGGTGATTAATATAAAAAGCCCGATAAGGTCCATATATTAGAAAGTGGAATGAATGGGACAGCCCGTTCGTATGGGGACGGCTATGGATTATTCACAGCCTTTATTAACTCAGGGACCCCGCAATAAGATCTAGATTGCAGACTATTCAAAATCAATCAAGTGTTACTGATTTAGTGCTAGATAATGGGCCTGCACTGTAATCCTACTTTATAAAATATCCGAGAGATATAGGAAATTTAGATTGTAATCGATGTATCGACGTGTACATGACGCGAGCGGCTATTATCCGCAGAATATTACTGTGTAATATTGTTAATGAACTATTAATTGATAAAACTATAGAACAAGTTACGTTTAAAATAGGTTTCATAATTAGCCCTGTGTTTCAGAGCGATCCCTGTAGAAGAGATTTAGAAATTCGAGGAGCGATACTAAATGACAGCATTACCGGTGATATTTAAATTCAAATCAATGAGTAAGTTACATTGAATCATTACCGTAAACAAAATATTTAAGGACATTTTCAATAATTACGTAACTTTAGTATGCTTTAAACCACAAAATATAATTGCGTATTTTCCACAATGCAAACAGCTTGACGAATGCAACCGGAGAATGTGAATTTTAATAAATTGATTTCAATATCTACAGTACTTACCCAATATTGAAGAATTCGGTGAAAACCTGAATGAAAAAATCCAGAGTATCCTAAACTGAAGAAAATATAGAGAATGAGATTCCTAAACTTGACGTTATATATTATGTATGTATTAATTTTGTCGCGAGTGTCCAATGTAATGTTGTTATAAAATTGGTTCTAATTTATTTATTTTTTTACATTAAAAAGATACAAAATATTATCAAATTGTATCATAAGTAACAAAATGTACATGTTTACTGAAATAACTTTAAGTACATAGCTGCAATATAAAATAACATAACAAAAGAACTCAAAGATGTGCAAATTCTTTTCAATAACTTATAGTACTTTTTGTTATTACATGTATTCTGTATATGTTTTTTGTTTATATGTATTTGTGTACAATAAGGAAATAAATCATAATAATTTATTTTCAAACATCGAAAATCGATGGGCGGTGCTGATTAACCACAGTCAGTCAATAAATGACGAATAAACGAAAGAAATTGGTCATAGGGAAAGATGCATCTTGCAACAGGAAACACTCCTGAGAGGATTCATTCTGTGGAAAACAATGAGTACGAAATAATAATATAATGTAGTTTGAAAATGCGGTCTTCAATTTATATTGAGAATTGAGGAAACATGATTTATTAATACATAAAATATAAAAACAGTAAGAACTGAGCAGCAAGATACTTGAGCTGTCGATTGAGAATAAGAAAATTGTTTTGATTTAAAATTTTCCTTTAAGTAATAGCAAACGTCGTAAAAAGCAGTAAGCGCTGTGAATGCAAGAACTTTAGTACTTGCACTAGGCACTAGGAAGTATGAAACGATTTAAAGGTGACATAAAGTCTACTTAGTTTTATTGCACTACTGGATTTACTGCTTGTGCATTAAGTACTTGCTTCACTGGTACTTGAGTTGCTATTTTATATTCTTCAAGTTATTTTGACTTAATCATATCAACCACTGAATCTTTTTTAGTATGTGTGCAAGTATTTTTTTATGATCTTAAGTCTTAACGCTGAGTAAATGTATTAAATTTAATCACTAAACCTATAAAAGTATAAAGTTATGTTTTAAGTAACCATGGTTATCTTTTACATAATAATGGAGAAAAGGATCCTCTGATACTAATTTACAGTAACAAAGAAAGCATTTTTTCAAAAACTACACTAACTTATGAATGGAACAGATATAAATATATTATTTAACCTTGGGAACCTAAAGTAAATTGCCGATCAAATTGATTAACAAAAATTTAAAGACTTAAAACCATGCTTGATTTTATCATTCAATCATAAACAATAATGTGCCATCTAATTATACTATTAATAGCAATCATAAAAAATATGCTAAAGCAAGAGCTAACCGACAGTATGGTCAACAAAAAAGGATAAGACATAACATTATCTACATCATTAACATTACAAAATACCACGATACTAACGCGAAAGTTCCTGCCAAGCGAACTGACGCAGGCGTGGACGATTGTGATCTTACTCGTGATGGAATTGTTTTAAAAATGAATTAACATTTCTGCAGAGTCTAAATTGCCTTCAACGAAACCATTATGATAATATTACTAAAGTGTACATCGTTTGTAAACATGGTTTATAATCTGTGAAAAACGTTACTGGGGTAAATTAACAGGTCAGTTTGTTGGTGTTTCTATTCAAAGTAGGTGGTAGAAGAAGGGTTAATCGAGACGATTGAGATGAAATAAGGCATAAAAGTACAATGAAATATTATTTAGGTACAATTTAGTATAGCAGTACGTAAATAACATTGTAGTCTTTGGTGGATCTTTTTTAAGAATTATCTTAAAAGACAGTCATGTTAAATAATCTCTTTATTGGAGCCTTTTACAACTTCGAAGGTAAGCTAACACATCATCAATTGAAGAGGAAGTCGTCAAGAGGTACATGTATAGACCGATTTAATGTTTGAATATAGTTTATTAGAATATAATAGTCGGCCATTCCACACGAGTGATTTATCTGCGTAATTGCGGTAGCTCCGCCGCCTACAAACGTTAAGCGATGAGATGAAGTGCTTCTCAATTGATAATATTAATGACGATAAATCATTAATAGTTGCTTTATGACTGCTGATTCAAAGAATTTATATGAAGAAATAATATAATTTGTAGACGATTTAAAATAAATGATGTCATAACCACCTGACATATCATTGTTGAGGAAACACAACGGAGCAACGCATGGTCTTGTTCATATTAAAAACCCTAGAGTAGATGTTATCATCCTTATAAATTGTTTCAGAAGAATCAGAACTATTTATAGAAGAGCAAGAAAAGAAAACAATTACTAAGAAATAGCAGTGATAGAGAAAATCAAGGTAGCGTAACAAAGTAAAGATGCCGCAATTAAGAAACGATTTAAAATATCTTCAAATGAACGTCGACTACTTGTTGTATATTATAATATGTAAAACAGCAGATAATGTAGACGGAGTGCACTTCTCAGCCTTAATGATATCGCGCAATGCATATAGACGTAAATCTCCCGTCTCGACTCGTAAAGATAAACAAGTATGATAAGACAATTTAACATTCTCATCGCATCCTGCGCCTGCGCCTAGGGGAACATCTGACAAATGCACACAAAGGTCACATTCCCGTCGGCTGCCATTACGACTCCATAAAACGTTCTGTTTTAAATTGCAAGCAAACGTGCAGACGAGTAAAACAGAAATAAATAAAGTGTGCGCTGGCAGCGCTGTTGCTAGGCGCGCTCAAGGTCTCCGCGACCCTGGCCGTGCCCCCCACACCACCACGCCACCGCCCCGGCCGCGCATGTGCATCGAGCAAGCTGCATTCGCCAAGCTCGCCTGCCGCACACCGCACACACACACACACACACAGCTACTTCTATACTCAACTCATACACGTGCACACGGACTCGATCTGCGTCGGTACACGTCAGTGTGCCACCCATACACGTGTACGCTTAGAAAGGGCTCGCGCATGTGAGCCGAGCGTCACACACACCATTTCTGATTAATGATGGCGAATATTTTTGGTTTCATACGCTACACCTATAAAATTCGGCGCGCTTTTTTCTACACCTCGTGCATGGTTCATTTTTAAACGTCAATACTGCTACCTTACGTGACCTATGTTCAGTAAAAATAGTATTCCTCGTGAAGGCGATTAGTTTCGCAGATAATCTGAACGGCTTTTATTTTTATGTTTAGGTGTTTTACCGGACAGTTGTGGTTATAGTTACTTCAAATGAAGGCGAAAAGATTCGTTGATATAAGAATGATTATCTATACCGTAACATTTTCGCATATGTTTCGCAATGAATTGATATGAGGAAAACTTAACAGCGTGGGATGCAACGTACAATATGATGTGGGTGTGAGCTAAGGCCCCGGCACAATACAAATCGGAACAGCGCATGCGTCAATACCTGAGGCTCTGATTACCGGACGATTTATTGATGTATCGCCACGGACTATCGACTATATAAAACTACAGCCGCCTTGATGGCAAGATAATAATGGAAATACACGCAGATAGAAACAATAATACTGATAAAAATGACATCAGATTCGTAAGTGCATAAACAGTCTGATAAATTATAAATATTTACATATCTTAGCAAACTAATAAAGTTTTCCAAATGTTGTCATCTTGTGTTTGTCTTATTATATGAACCGTATTATGTGTTTGTTTTATTTGATTTAAAACATTGGCTGAGTACACGATTCCATTTTAATATGTTTGAGGAAAATAAAGTGCTTATATTTCCTATTCCATCACACAAATCTCCATCAAAGTGGGTCATCACCATGATTGTGCTGAAACATTGATTCTGCCATTTTCCTTTAACAATTTTATTGACAAAATTCAACTGAACTATGTAAATATGCTTCTTTCTGTTGCATTTACGTATCTGAGCAAGCAATAAGAACGTGTAAACGCTAATATTATTACGCTCTACCAACGAAAAAAGGTAAAATAAAGTTGAACTGAATCTATAAAAAGCAAGAATAAAGGTAAAAATTAATTTTAAAATATCTCAGTTGAAACAGGTAAATATTGTTGCAAACATATCTGAGGATAAGACACACGTGAATACAATGTCCTCATAACGTCGTAGGTAGAGATACCTACATGGAAAACAACCAAAAAGGCGTACGAAGATATGGAATTCAAGTGCAATTAAGAAGCGTTCTAAGAACAGTGGAAGGCAACTCGTGTATACTACAAATTAAGTCGGTCGCTATGTCGCAAAGTTGGAACACAGCGGGCACGTGCAATAGTTCGTACACGCTTTGGCAAACCTCATTGTTTATTTATTTGTGATGTTGATGTCACACGGGCCCCACGTGCTGCTGCCGACTGCGCCCACCCAACTAAATACAATCAACCGCATTTATAAACACACGTCTCATTTACATTCTTTACAAATTATTTTCTGCCTGCACATGGCGCTTTATGCGTTCACGTAGCGCGTTATCCATGTCACAATACTTTATCTGATTAGTCATTTTCTTAATTCGTAAGAGACGAGATTTTTGCAGTAAAGATAAACCTGTCTTGTGTAGTGTGTGACTGTGAATATAATAGCTTCGTAAGTGTTGTAAATAAACAAACGGTCGGCCATCTTGTCGGCCATGTTGTCGACTATACGTCAATGTGACGTGACCGCTCGTCAGCTGATACGCGCACGAAACGTTTGTGCAAATAAATACGTTTTATTATATCCTGCCAAGCGCTCCGAAGTGAGATATATGGACGAGTCGCGAGTCGCGGCTCTTCGAATATCTAACTTGATTATAAACACCAATAAATGTTCACTCGATTTGCATATGATCGATGCCCGCACCGCGGGCACTAGTTTATCCGGTTTTGAATTCATAACACTGAATATAATAGCCAACGTACACAGCACGTTTGTTTTGGAATCGAAATACCGATCTGGACGTTTTCTTGTATAATACTACGAAAACGTTGATTAGTCACTTGTTATAGACGCACACGATTCGACGAAACATCGAAAGAAACGAACCGTTTGAATGCAACTTGCTTCAGTTTTACGTGTTAGGGTAGGGAATAAAGGAGCTAAGCGTCGTTTTCGACTAGTTTAAGTATTGTAAAAACGTTGGAGAGCGGTATAACATTATTATTTATTCGGTTATTATTATTCAGGCTTAGCGGGCGCGGGTTCAAGGCGAGACTGGCATGTGGGAGGCCCCCATAGCAATTTTAATGTAACTCGATTAGTCCGCGGTTATGTGCTTCATGTGAAATTAATTTATTTAAAACACATAGTTGCAGGCGTAGTATAGTTAGTTTTGACCATGGATAACGACCGTGAACGATCAATTATTTAAACTACTGAGTACGAGTGTAACACGGAAATATTTCCAAAAATGACATGTTTTATTTTGTACGATTCTTTTGCGCGCGGGTTTGTGTTGTTATTGTATTGTAATTATACTTCCTTATGTAAGACAGACATTGAATGAGCACATAATTATAGCATGGTGTTATCATAAAGTGTTTTTTTTTTGGTATTGTTATAATATCGGCTAAGGTAAGTTGGTTTTATGGTAACACCATCCTAATATTTCAGTTAAAGCTAAAATTCAATAAGCCTTCGTTTGGACTCCTTTAGGCCTAAAGTAATGTACTAGGAATGCCTACTAGTCTAGGATCGAAACTTATGTAAGAGAATGGAAGTAGACAGGGCAAATTAGCCTCAGTGATAAAATATGTTGTATATTTACTTCTCTGTAAATTGTAAGGAAAACCATTGAAGATATAATCACAAAAGAGGTTTCGCGGAATTGTAATCGGATATAATTTTGTTTAACAATTTTAAAATGACGAAAAAGCCTTGACAGAAAACCTACTCTTTGGGCCCATATTAGATACCCTCGGACGTTTGGCATTTATTTTAATCATAGTTCCAGATGAGTTAGGTAATTAGAGCAAGCGGCTACTTGCAATTTATCACAAATTCTATACGTATTAATACGCTTGAGGTAAAAATTTATGACTATAATTGTTATGACTAAATATATCTTTGGTGGGCGTGTACCCCTGTTTATTCTCCAGCCACAGGAAGTCTACTGTTGAACATAAGCGTATGGCAACGATTTTTAGAGCGGAGGAAGTGCTCCCTGCCAGCTTATGTATATCATTTGTCCCTACTGACATATTTTCAAACATTTGAGCTTTAGTTCCAAATATTGCCTAGTGTTGAATTTTAACTGCCAGTCAGGAATCAAATTTTTCAATACCCTAATAAAATTATCATGACCTGCTTTCTCTCTCTCTTCAGTCGCAGGAAGTCCAGAGCTGAAATAGGCCTCCCCAAGGATCTTCAAATTGACCTGTTTTAAACTTGTTAAATTATTTGTTATTTTTACCAATTTACTGTACCTACATTAAAATTGAATAAACATAGACCATTGTTGTAACTTGTAACCAAGGATTTTATGGCAAACAAGGTCGGACGTTTCATAATACGGATCATATGACCTTTAATGTGTTATGTGCGAGCATGTATCCGATCAATCTTCCGCCTGGTCCAGAGAAGATCATAGATAAGTATCCATAGCAATTTTGTTGAAGGTCACCATTTGTACTGATTTGAATTATTCAAATTGATATTGTTGTAGATTTATTCACGTAATTGTAATGCACTATATAATTTAATTAATATGTTTTGATTTACATTCGTTTTGAACCAGTATTGGTACTTGCCTAATATTTAGTTCTATTCAAATTTCACTGCGGCGCTAAAATTCAATTCGATTTTTAGTATTTAATAGCAGTCTTTTCTGTTTAAACACGTGATAATTATCCACAACTGAATAAACTAAGCTGAATAATATAATATGAATGAAGTTTCAAATCATTTAGTTTACACAATCTGTTTTATTTGAACATATACAAGCCAAAGCGGACAATGAAAGGAAATCAGTTTTCCTGAAGTCATACACGTATGAAATCGAATAGGATTCCGAATGGAAAAACTATAACAAATATGGGCAGATTAGATAGAATCCTTGAATTTCGCACACCTCTTCTAACGGGTATTATAAGATCTTTCTTTCAGTATAATAACTATAAATTATCGCGTATTATGATCGATTAGATAATGCGGCGCTGTGGTACGTGCGCGCTAACGTACCGATGAGTTTTTATATGAAATGCTTTACCTAAGCCGTCGTCTGCTTACTCTGGGAACACCCGATTGCCTTGAACTCACGTGCTCGACATTTTTTGCGAGCTGCTCTACAACAGGATACAACTTTGCGGCCCTTGTTGGTTTCACAGACGCCCTTGATGTCTCAAATGTTCGGAGCCATTTTGAAACTTAGCCGACTCTAGTTTCAACCAGTTTTATGGGTAAAAAAATGCAAAATCTCTGTACCGGTTAAGTAGCGGATACCTAATAGTTTTATCTGTACACGTGAATAATTAAAAATGTACAAAAAGCCATGAAAATCGATTGATTGACGGAAAACAGTATTGTAATGGCTACTTATGACGTAACCGGTACATTTTTGTTGTGAAACTCGGCTTAGAACAGACATTGGCAGAATTATATCTAAGCGAGGATTTTCTTTGCGGAAATTTGTGCATTAATTAGATCGTAAATAATAACGTGACGTTCGTGATGTGCTGATAAGACTGGTGCCTCGTGTCAAATCGAGTCACATAGAGGATATGGTTAAACACACATAGGTAGGTGATGTCTAATGTCTAGAACAAACATGGCCGCAAGTACACGTAACACGACGCCCAGCCCGCATCGGCTCCAGATATTCTCGAATTAAATCACCACATCACATACCTAAATACGAAACAACCTCCACATAATATTCAATAAGTAATGTTTTCGAAGGACAGGTACGTAGATAAAACCTAACAACCGCCAACGTCAGCAACGCCGACCGGCGTCAAGTGCAATTGAGGAAAAGTGATAAGCTAATAAAACATGCATAAGGGTACTTACTGCAGCACATGTGTCAGATGTATGTTGCATAATGTGGTGCGGCGTGGAGCGAGCCACCGCGCCGCCAGCGCCGCCGAGCCGCCAGCTTCGCAGCAAACCGGCGTTCAACAGATTCCGTCACGTCGCGTATAACACCACCGCCGTATAACCACCGCACCGCCGATATGCACTGCGATTCACAACGGTTCACCTGAAAAAACCAAGAGGTAAATAAGAACGGCCGGTTTCGTCTATTCCACGCGAGAAATCAGCTTCCACGTTACGGAACTGTAATTATTATTTGTCAGGTGAGCCACTGGAACGCATCGTGTGTGGAAAATTGCGATGCGGTGTTTGGCGCGATCGCCGGTGAGGCACTGACGGCGAGGTGGCCGCCTGCCGCCGGCCGCTCCTGCATTGCGGCGCGCAGCCGCACTCGCGCGCGCATGACCTTGGCATTGAACTTGGCAATGGGCCGGCGCGGAGCGGGGACCCGCGGGGCCGCACGCCCGGGGCGGGGGGCACGGGACGAGGGACACGGGAGAGTGCGGGCGGCGGAGTGGTGGGGAGGCGCGGTGGGGAGATGGACGCGGGGTGCGTTGCGGGGGATGGAGATGCACCAGCTGCACCGCCCCTCTCCCGCGTCTTCCGCCATCATGACTGCCAGGGCCGTGTCTACGTCTCAGCATGTACCGCGAATATGCTGCCATGTTCCACCAATCAATGGTGAGACTTAATTTTGGCTTGCATCGACACCATGATGTTACGTAGGGAGGTGCAAACATTGCAGCTATTGTATAAACAATTCTAAAGAATACGCACATCATCTATGTACTAAATAATATTTTTTATTAATTTCGAGTCTGAGTAATACACCGATTCTTTAGATTTTTTACATTATTATTTATTAATCTATTGCTTAATAACAATGATCAAAGTATAAATACAAGAACACCATTTTTAGAGAATTATACGTTTCTAAGCGATGTGTATAAGCGACACTAGTGTATGGAAGGTGGGTAATTAATATTTTGTATCCGACCTCATGGGTATAGTTGTTCTAATTGTGTTTGGCGTCGATTATGAGGCAGCGAGCGAGGCTTGCCTGGGGCACATAAGCACCTGATGTAATAGCTATGACAAAAACTAGTCGTTCTTGAGATTCAGTTGCTAACCAACTCGTACTTGAGTCTTCTAATATTATATTTGTACCTTTCCTTGCATTATTGATTTGTGTGGTATTTTTTAAATAAGAATGTTATTTTCGAATTAACGAAAGATTTCCTTATTTATTTTATTTTTTACTGAAACATTATGGATAATCTGTTAAAAATGAGTGTTAACAAAAAGCGACGCGAAACACTTTTAAGCACATATTATCATTATAACTTATAGTTTTCGTTTTTGTAAATGTTGTATTTGAAAATCAAAACAATGCTGAATTAAAAATAAGAAAAGAGTTTGTACTGCTAGATGGGAGTTTTATTATTGAACTAGCCGCAATAAAGAGGCAAGCTGAATTGCTATGAAATTGTGTCATTCTGAAGCGGCAATGCAGGTGACCGCGAAAATAACTCGTCACCTTTGCCATTCCGTATCTAAATATAAAAGGTCAAAGGTCGGGTCCAGTAAACCCCTTATTGAATCAACTGCGGTCGCCTGCCGTATCGGATCTATTAATATAATCATCTACATACCCGCACACATTTAACTAAAGTTATAGATGTTGGACAATTTATCTGCTAAAAACAAATTATTTTATATGTATGAGTTGATAATGTACAAGTCAAAAGCCCTGAAAAGTAAATTCTTTTCCTAAATTTGTTTTACGAGTCCGCAGACCCTGTCGTGTTACGGAAATAAGATTAATTATTGTTATAATAATTCATTTGCGATAAGGCTAAGCGTAATGTAAATGAAATATTATAATGTTTAATAAAATATTTGAAAGTACATACTTAATCTAAATTTAACAAAATAATTTAATTCAAACATATGAAGTAATAGAATTGTAATATTACTTAACACTCCCGCACGAACAACGTAATTATTACAAAACGGATCAAAATGACGAGCGCTGTATCTCCCTACACGTGTCGGCTGCCTGGAGGTGGGAGGGGGTGGGGAGTAGCGGGGCGGAGAGAGGAGTAATCAGGGAGTGAAGTTTGGAGATCGATCTACGTGCGCGCGCAGTCGTCCCCGTACAACCTGCCTCGTCCTAGCCGCGCTAGGTACCCCAGTTCCGGGCATGAGCACTAACTTTACTGGTAGGATATGCGCATATCCTAACCATACTATACCATGCCCAATACCCCTTTCCTTTCCCTTCCTTTTTCCCTCACCTCCTTATTTCAAGGTCTGGAAACACATCTATGATCCAAGCGTTGTGGATGGTCATGGGCGGCAGTGATCATTTGCCATCAGGAGACCTGTTTGCTCGTTTGCCGGACCTATGCAATAAAAAATATCCTTCACCAAGGAACTCGGGATGGTGACCCATGGTGTGTCACATTTGGTCCCATCCATAGAAAATCATATTCAGCTGTTCTGTGATCACATCACACAATCAGGCTTGATGTCGACCACCGATATAACCATTTGACTTGGGTGGATATTTCTATATGCGCTGCACTTGCCGTCAGCTGCATTGTCTCTTTGTCGTGCCAGTATAAAAAATCCCGCCTAATGCGAGTTGGATTCACGCACTTAGGGTTCCGTAATATGGCATACAATTTCAAGAAGTAATCCCAAGAACATATTTTTCGATGTAACCAACATTTTTCGAATTTAATCCGGTACTTATTCTATGAAACGTTCTTGATAGTATACGATTTCGGTTTTTCCGCTTCTGGCCAGGACTCTAAAAACTAGCCACCTAGGACTGTAAATCATAGGCAATGTGTCGCCACAGGATTTAGAACGGATGTATCTGTGGGATTCAATGGTGTATTAGTCGCAACCTTTATGAGATGTCTGCAACCAGACCTGTCTTGTCTCCAGTATGACATGAACACTGAGATTATGACTCGATAGAAAATATTATAACATGAAATGGATTAAATAATTTATTAAGCTATTATGTAAAGTAAGATGATAGAGCAGATTATAAGTTCCAGAACAATGTGTTAAAAACTAAAATATTACGTGGTTTTCCTCTTTAAAATGGTTTTGAATTCGAAGTATTAGGACAAATTGAAACATAATAATGATAACTAAAATACCTAGTAATGGGAGATAAAATTAACTAGTACTTTATTATCGGCTAAATTCTGCCAAGTATCCAGTATTATTTAAGAGTATCCAAAACAAAAAAACAAAGCTTTTAGAAACTTAAATGTTGAAATAACAGCTATTACAAGAGATCAAAATAAATCCAATAATATTATATATTTTTAGTCCATCTTTTTGAAATGTTCTTAATGCCCCTTTGTTATTTGTGTGAATAAAATAAACAATACCATAAGTAATTATTTTGGCGAGCCCTTACATAGCAGATAGATGTCGCGTCATTCAAAAGGTTTTCTTTTTACATTCTGCCTCAGTAGACCGTGGCCGAGTTACCTGCCAAACCAGTTCCCTATCAGAACACCGAATAGACATCTCGTTTGCTCAATCAAGCTATCTGATTAATCATTAAACAATCGATTTAAAAGACCGCTTTGTAAAGAAAGCTTTTTATCTTTTTAATCGAGATATCGTGCATAGTTTTGGTAACAATATGTTGATTAATTTATAGTTGTAGTGTGTATCGAAAAATTGCCTCGTGTCAGTTATTTTTACCATGTGTTTATTTTTTCCGGTTTCGATTGAAAAAAGTGTGTCGGACATTGACAGTTGCATCCTATGTTATGAATTTGTTTTATTTTCAAGAATGACATGTAATTTTCTATAGCTTTTAATTTTTTTACTTCTTGGAATGACGTTGGATTTCATGTATCAGCAGGATTTGTTGGCAATAGATACTTACAGCATGGTATTTGCATATCTATGAAGCTGTCACGTAAAAGCTTACTCAGAATTGTCAGGGAGAGGAAGCGAATATACGGCTAAAGACCGGTGTGTAGTTTGCCCAGCAATATTAATAGCAAATTCGTCGTCTCTTCTGAAGTAAATAGATCCGAAGCAGATCAAGACAAACTACAGATCAGGCAATAGTTACCTAATATTTTTTAGATTAATAAATACTGAATTTGCTTTGGTTGATATTGCACAGACATTTGAAAAAAGCCATTTTTTGTAAAACATTTACGCTACACGAATTAATATTATGTTGATATCACTTAGAACATTCAGCCTTTCCATAGTGATTGAATGAGTATAACTAGAAATAACGTCTATATTAAAATTTCTGATTAATATAAAACAAATGCAAAGATCACAGACGAATTCCTTGAATTTAATGGCAAATATTTCAAAGAATAAAATTGCTTCACTCTACGTACTTAAATTTTCTTAACCTTTCAGTAAAATGTCAAAGGTCGAAAAACTTTTCCTTGAAAATGGAAATTAGATAATATTTTCTCTTTGAATAGTATGTTCTTTGATTAAACTTTCTTCTTATGAATGTTATGTTAGTAATGGGGGAGCTATTACAACGAACTCAAAAGAAAGTGAATTCTGTGTTCAGTAATTTGATTTTGTTCTTAATTCCACTCTCTATAAACTCGCTCAGTGTTATTATAAATATAAAATAGGGTATTGGAAAATGCTTGAATTTTGGTTTTTCAACCTTTAGCTTGTATATCAACGCTTTCGGGATATTGTAACAATAACACAAAACTCTACAAAATTAATATATTCAAATACTTTAAATATGGTAGTCCAAATAATTTTTATTTGCTCATTTATATTAGTTAAATTACTTCAAGTGATAAATAATCAAAAACTTAGTAAAAGTGGATTGAGTTGACAAAGTATTCATAAATTCATGGTACTTATAAAATTTGAATATTCAAATTTCTCTGTCTATTCAAAAGTAATTTGAGTGGCAGGTGTCGGTTCGAAATAAGTACTACATTTTATATTTCTAGGCATTTAATTTAATAAATATTTTATCTATGAACCCAAACTGCCTAGGGGATTTTTTTTACCTTATTACCCCTATATGATATGGTTCACCTGTCCTCTGAAGGTGTATTTTTTTAACAATAAATATATGTAGGTATTAGATTAGATTTTAAAGTTCTAATTCTTTACTTTTCTTCAGGCATGAATAAAAATTCTTGCAACTCATACTATATGTATTACATATCATTACCGAACGACACTAAAACATGGTCTAAAAACATTTTAATTTCATTCCGAAAACAATAATGTGAATTGCATTAATATTTCTCGACATAAGTATTTAAACAGACAGAATTGTGCCTTATCACATGTTATAATTTACCTCATGATATATTCAATTTAAAATGACATAGAAAATCCATTTAATAACAAATACAAGGAAAAATAATTGTCTCAATTAATTATTAAAACCTCTTTGCTTAATGGTTATTGACGTCATCTTGATAAACAACATTTTTATTATATTAACTATACCGTTGTACGTGTCATTGCTGAGCACGTGTCTTTTTTTCTACTGGGCCTTCGGGTCTAAGTCCAACATAGTAACCTCATATAATCTATTTTATATCACGGCACAGTATGTGTAGTTTTATAATCTCCAGACCGGCAGTGAAGTTTTTTTTTTATGAATCTTCAGACCAGCGGTGAAGTTATAAATATTTTTTTTTATTTTGGTTATTGATTTACTAAACGATTTCCCATCGGTAAAATCTTAGAAGCTAACCATATTTTTATTATCAAGAAATTATATTTAAGCTCTTTTAAAATTTTACAAAATCCCTTTACTTTTTAAACAAGAAGTGCTCAAAATCATTATATTACTCTGCAAATTAAAATTATTTGTAAATGGGCTTTTCTGTTTAACAAATAATTATAAAAATATTGTTCTATAAACTGCACTCAGTAATAGTACTTTAATATGATTATAAAAATATTTGCACATCTAATTCATAACTGTACTTACAAAACGAAGATATTTACAAATACGGACATGGTATATTTAAACATACAACTGCCTTTGACCTCATAAAACTTTATCGTCGCTACTTTGTGTATCTACGCAGATAGTAGTATTTTGTTACTGTTTTCACGATGTTATGCATATTTCTTAAATAAATCACCAATAGATTCCTGACCCCACACGAACATAGGTGTTTTATGTAAAAAGTATAAAACACTACGAAAGACATTTTAATGGTACAAAATTTAAACTCGAAATATACATCTATGGGTATGCAAATATACCCGCATGCACTATGCAACGTTCGAGTCGCATAGACAGTATAATACCTTAAGCATACTTCTTCAGGTAAATTGTATGTTTTACGAGGCGCATGAATTACACTAACATACTCCGAAAGTATGATAATTACGTTGGATAAATTGTGAATGCTTATCAAAGTACATAAATAAACAACCAGACCTGAAACATATTTATGGATCACACAAACAATAATCCCTAAGCTACGTTTTCTAAAACCCTTACTCATCACGCTGATATAACAATTACCCAACCAGTATTATAATCTAGACTTAGCACGCCTAGGTACAAGTCTAGGCATCCTTGTGTAACCAGCACCCACGTATTACGTTACAGCCGCGCGTCACCACCGCCCGGCTAGGGTTGCTAGGATACTGAATGGAGGGAGGCGCGATTTTCCGGCGCCATAATAACTTCTCGGAATTGGCTCTGCCAAGGGATAGCTGGAATATAATATTAAACAGACAATATTTTCCCTTACATTTCTCGGTAGCGTCTATTGACGGGTAAAGCCTTAATAGGTAGGTAGGTATATGTGAGAGGCCACCTGGGTAGTTACCACCACAACGTCCATTTCTCTCCCCAAACAGCAGTGTAACTGCACTGCTGTATTCCGGTGTGCAGGATATTATAGCCAGAGTAACTATTGGACATAATGACACTTAACATCTTATGTGTCAGGATGGCGAGCGCGGTGGAATGCCAAGCATTGCGTTGTAATTCATGGTGTTGTTTGATTTTGCTACTGTCCATGAGCGTCCGCGTTATTATTTCTTAAAGTTACGTCGTCATCATACCACTCTCTGGCACAATTAAATAACACCTATTTTCGAATTTCACACTGGCCACAAAAAAAAAAACAGAAAATATTGTTTTAAGCTACAACGCAGCCGGTGGGAGGCAGCCCTGGCGGGAGGCGCCCTTGTCCTTGCAGGGTAGCTCAATCGATAGGCGCGCGCCCAACCTCAGCTGAGACGAGCGGGACGCCCTACCCTTTGTAAGTAAACATTGCTTCAATATTACGTATTCTCTCCACGAGCTCTTGATGAGTTTGTTAAACGTTCTTATATCATCTTACAGCTTTTGTTTTTGTTGGCATGTTTTTGCTTTTTGTTTTTTTTTAGGGATTGCTTGGTAAAATGTGTTGATATAAAGTTATACTTTATTATGTTTAGGACTGTAAAATATACAGAAATAAAGAAGAGTAGTTTTGTAAATGATATTAAGTACTAGAAAGGCATTAATATAAATTATAATTATTGTTTAAAATTTATTACAATTGTTATTGTTATTCCCTTCCCTGCATTTTGGTTTTCCAAAATGCTATTTAATATTGAGTAAAACATTTTAAACCTAAATGCAATGTTGGTATCACACACTGATATTAAATATATTATAGTGAATGATTATCTCTCCAAAGCAAGTGATTATTCTATAATCTCGATGAAAAAGAAAAAAATACTTGGACTAGGCTCTAGAGTAAGCGATAAGAAAATCGAATTAAAACATTTAATAATCAAGTATTATTCAATTTTGTACATTATAAGTCTATTATTTTACTTTTTGGTAATCCAGTATTTTTTTTATAACTCAACTAGTCACCAAGTTCATAAGCAAGAAATTATTCAGAAAACAACGGACATTAGTCAAAAACACTGATATGCGTTTCCTCTTAAGCAGTACTCAATATTACATAAATGATGTATACAACTAGATAACCCGGATGTAAAGCACCACTGATCTTTTTATAAGAATATCCAACGAGGGATCGTGTATCGTGCAAGCTGCAGAGTTTATTTCTAGTACATAATGGGTACGAAAATATCATCTGAATGTGTATATCACCACTGGATACGTCTTTGTTACGTTCTTATTCCATGTGGTTCCGTATTTCAATGCAGATTATACCTATATACGACCCACTGTAGAGCCACTGTTGGTTTATATATAAGTCCCATTGTCCCATAGTCCACCACGCGGGCCTAGTGTGGTCGATTAATATTTTTGCTAATAAATTAGTGCTAATTAACACAATTGTAAAACCTTTTATAAGAATATTTGTGGTAGAACTACTTAATATAGCAACGATATTTTTCATAAAGCTTATATTTCTAAGTAGATATTATCTCTTTATATTATGTTTAGAAAAATCTATTGTGCAAAACTAACGCCCATAGTTACAAAGCAAGAAACTTCACAAGCAAAAATAATTAATGATAATCTCGTTTAAATATTTACGTTTGTTCAATAAACAGTCGGTAAGCAGCACGAAGGTACCTGATTACGTCATTACACATACATAAGGAGGATGTGCCTTCCGTCCAGCACGAAATAATGATGCACATCCGTTGACATTAATTTTATAAAGACAAATTCATAACGCCTGGATCGGGACACAGGATACCTAGTGTATCTAAGGCAGTACTTTATTTCTCAGTTTGTACAATTTTCGCTGGCGAGAAATGCCTTTTTTAAAAAAAAGATAGATATGGCTGTATGTCCTATGATTTTGCCTATTTTTATGATTGAAGTAAATATAATATTTCCAGAATTGACACTCAGTTTTAATTTTTGTTAATTTTGTTCAGGAGCTGTTTTTCAATCTACGTGATGGAAAACTGTCATAATCAGTATGCGCATTTTCAAAAGCCATTCGTCTCTTGCCATATTTATTGAAATATTCTATTCAGACAAAGTACTAACGGCAAGAGCACTAAAGTTCATTTTCGTCTTCGTAAAAAATCTATCAAATTTAAATATATTGAGATTAGTATTTGGCTATATTCATACATTCGAGGGCGCTTAGCATAAATTCTAGCTTTTCACTTTTGGTTATTCTGATTTGACATCTTCCGTATTAAAATCCTGGTGACTTATTACAGGAAGCAGTTCCATAAGTTGCTAAAACTCCAATCCTGTGGATTTTAGTCCCCAAGCTATTGTTCTTGGATATACTGCTAGATTTAATTTAATAATTAATATCAAAAGTAACAAAAGCTCTAATTTTTTGATTGCATACATGGATAACACCGTCCTGCTTCAGAAATTACAGTTTTCAAGCAAAAGGGCATCAAAAGTTTATGGGTAAAATGAGTTGTTACTTCCTAACGAAAATGTTCAAAATAAACTTTTAGCACTCTATTAATGTTTAAATCTAATTTAAAAACAATTGTGAAAGTGACTCTTTACTCTGTCATCTCTAATGGCGTAAGCCAATAGATTTAAATCTAGATAAATTAACTAATTAATTTTATTAAACGGAGGGTCTCCCATGTATAGGCAAACGAATGTACATAGTCTATCTATATCAGCCCATATAGTCCCACTGCAGGGCACGGGCCTACTCTACAATCGAGGGAATCGATTGAGAGTGGTTAGGCCATATAGTCCACCACGCTGGCCTAGTGCGGGTTGGCATGTACATAGTACATACAGCGAAACAAAGAGAATCTGCAACGGTGAAAGCACTTCCGGGCGAAAGGCAAGGACGAAAACGTTTACGTAAACAGTACGGGCTATATTTTATAAATGCACATTAACACTTTGTCTGCGGCGATAAATGTTAAGTTTATGATGTGTCAGGTCGTTTCGACCCTATTCAAACTTTTGACGGGTTGATGTGAACTAGCCAACATTGTTTAAATTATAGGTGTATTATTCGAAGTAAATCTTTATGCTTAGTTGTGATTCATACTTTTAATTATTATTGATAGTCTTCAATAAAAATCATACTGGAATCCAAGGACGTCACATCGAAAACTATGTTTATCAATAGATCATAAAAAAACCAAAATGATGCAGGCGGCAACGTTACGAGTACATCTCAGAAAATATCAGACGCATTCTAGAGTTGCACAATGCACATAAGGCCTGACCAAATAACAGGAAATATTTTATATTCTATGACAAATTTACCAGTATTCATAAAACAAGTGCTAATGAAGCCTTTGGGGATTACGGGAAATATTGCTTTAATCTGTCCCTATGTATATTTGTGTTGAGTCAATAATCATTTTTTTTCTATCCGTGGGCGGCAGCGGTACAGCGGTCGATAGAGGGGAGATGGGCCGCGATGGGCCGCCCACATGCTCCCCCTCCCTCCCCGTGCCACCCCGCAGCTTCCCCTGACCTAAATACGGGGGATGGGGATGGGGTGACGCGCACAGGCGTGCATCACTCACACAGTCGGAGATAGTGATGTGTTGCCCATCGCTGTTTATCTGTGTGAATTTGCCGAGAGTTATTTATAACATCTGTATCGATCAAAGTTTATGTAATTTTTATGGGCTTAAAAATTTGCTGTAGATTGTCTTTGGATTTTAAGATGCGGACATTTTTTTCTAAATGTCGGATAATTCTATGATTAATTATTATTAATGGCACAAAATATTTGTTTTTTCTTTGAGATAATACAATATGTCTGATAACTTATTAATGTTGGGAAAATGCACGCTACTATCTAAACTGCAATTTTCGCAGATAAATCGGGCAAATACTTCTACTTACGCAATAAAATTTCTTTATTTACTGTAAGTTATACATAATTTTGAAATGTATAAAATTCCAGTAATAAATCACCGCTCTTCGTGAACAGGACGGCCATATTCGAAATGTAAACACGCAGTCGCAATGCCGGACTCGCCGCTTAGTCACTACTGCGTACTACCACCCACTGCACCGGCGCGGCGCAGTGCCGTACTGCGCTTCTCTTCTACCACGCTGAGCGCATGGCTGCAGCACAAATAGACTTCCCAACTCTCATAGAGGTGCCAACCTTATCATTTATTCAAAAAAGGAAAAGTTTTTATGTTAGGCTGTATGCTATTTTTAGTACTTCTATAATGGATACAGTAATATCAATTGTTGATGTATTTTTGCCTTTTTTTCCTTTTATGTTTGCCTTGTCTATTTTTTGAGTATAGTCATACTTTTAAATTCGTTTTTTATATGTCAAAGGTCATAAAAAGTCAATGATAACCTCAGTGATTTAGGACGTATATGCAAAATCAGCTTCACAACCTATTTCAATATTTTATTATTATTATATTTGGAATTAAGTTTTTGATTTAAATATTTTAATGCAGTATTCTAGTCTACACTAGAAGATAATTAGTACCTAAGTACTAGTTTTCAAGAGACCATACAGTAAGCTGATAATGCTGGTACCTATGCCTACCTAGCATAACTAATTATAATATGCTTACGTCAACACATCGGTATATAAAAGAACTACGATGCTTGTTGAGGAAATCCATATAGGTAATAATATTCTACTTTTGATACAAAACTCAAATATGGCTTCGTTAACCGTTGTTGTCATATTGTGAATGACTTCAAGGTTTTTTGCAGAACCGTTTTTACTCGAATATGTCGGTACCTGGTTTAATCGTGTATTTATCTACATCTGGTTTAATTACTTTAAACGAACAATCTTCATTTAATATGGAGGTGCTTCGAAGACTAAAACGACGGAACATGTAAAAAATCTTAACAAAAAAACAGCATCTGGTTGCTAAAAAATCGCGTCCTTGTTTCGTAGGATACCGATTCCGATGTGATTTTGCTTTTTTCGCATGAAAGACACATATTACTTGGTGTTTGTTCATAACATTAACATTTGAAGCGATGACGTGAGAACTCTGCAAGGTTAGTTCACTAATTTCGCACAAGTAAGAAATCGGCGATAATTTTGTTGTTAGATTATGCGAAATCAATGTAAAACAAGGAAAAAAGACGCGGATTTATGTCCAAAACAAGTCCCAGTACCACATAGGTATATCTATAGGTGTGATTACAAACATTACACAACACATCGATTAGTTGCCGAGAGCCAGCCAGTTCCGTCGTATAGTTAAAAAAACATACCTTTGACAGGAGTTACAGGCGCAGTGTAGACAAGGAAGGCAGGGCAGGTCGTCAGGCAATGCTGGTCACTCGCGTTAACTGCGCATATGTCCATCAGTAGTGTTTTCGAGAAAGAGGACGCGCAAGAGGAACCAACCGACGCGGCGGTGCGCGGCAGAATCGCGCGGCCTCGACCTTGGCCGTCAAACTCGCGCATGCGTCCCGCGCCGTGCCCCTCGCGCGCGCCGCACACCCCGCCCCCCCGCCAATTATGTCATTATGTGCCGCCGGGTTTGCTGCTGTTGTGTTGCCAAACACAGTCGTGCTCTTACAGTATTATCTATGCGCGCTCTGGTGGAGCTGGACCCAGATTTTTAAAATGCTTCAAATCAAAACCAGTTTGCGGTTCAAATTCAAACAAAATAACCACCTGGCACTCGCATTCCTGTTGTCCGCAGACTTTAGGCTTTGGTGAAATTTTCGAACACTTGGTACTAAAAGTAAATCTTGACCTTGACCTTGGTTGGTATCAGTTGATATATTTTGACGTCATTACTCAATACCCACGTAGACTGAAACATAGTTGACGTCATTTCAGCTTAAGAAATATCTGATCTAATGTAATTAACGTTACAACTGTTACATTGTAAATATATCCTATTTGCTGCATTTGTTTTAGTTCACCTCTACGTTAAGTAAAATCCTTATTCAGTATTATTTTAGAGAATATAAGCAGTATGCTGAATTTGGACAAAGGCTAGTTGTTTTTGATAAGTACATAAATATTGTTTAAATTTTATTAGGTGTGAATTGATCAATTTGATATACAGTATGCGAATTAATCTCTAAATTATGCTCATAAATTTCCGCTGAGCTATGTTTTAGGTATTCATCATGAAGACTAGAAAAACACAATTTACGTTCCAGTTTTTCTTTATATCTAGCATAAGCGTGGGTTCGCTTCTTTACTGTTCGACGTCCAATTTTACCCACTTTATTTCATTTAGGTATTTCTTTATAGCAGTAATTATTCTCAGTCGGTCCCTGTCTATTATAATTAGCTTCCTATTACTTCGTGATAAAGGTCAGGCCAATATAGTTCAAAGGGCGCCTATCTATAAACATTTTTTTAAAGATATGGTGTGATAAGATGAACATGACCTTCATTCCACCTTTCGTAAAATAGGTATACAGTTGACCATTATTCTGGTGGTGGTAGGATATTTCCTATTCATATCCGTCGCATATTGACCAACGTAGCCGATGGTGCAAAGTTCAGTCTGATATCGACCAAGCCGGCAAAAATATGTCGGCTACTGGCTAGGGATATGTCTCTCGGCGGCGGATACACTATTTGCTCTTCAGCCACTGGAAGTCCATTGCTAAACATAGGTCGCCCCCAAGGATCTCAACATCAACCTGTTGGAAGCGGCCTGCATTCAAATCTCAAGGACTATTTTACCCAAATTGGTTTCCTTATCTCAGGGTGCTAATTAAAATTGCGCAATATTGCTGCAGTGCCTGACACATACTTCACAACCATTGCCTTTATAAGAAGCCATGGCTCTATGAACGTAAACGACAGTGTAAAACGGTACATGTATACTGCTGAGCAGACTAAATATTCTATTGAATTCTGGCGGCAGATGTTTCGTACAAGGAAGAGAGGGGAGCCCAACATAAAGGCGACCCACTTCCTGATACAGGTTGTGTCAGAAATCGATGATAAACCGGTAAAGAGAGATAGACCAAACAATGAGGGCCCAGCAACAAAAAATACATGGTCCTATCCCTGATAGTTTTCAAGAAGCAGCCATTCTAGTATACATAAAAATAAAAAAATACTCTGACCAATACTTTGTATCAGTGTGACTGATGATTTCTGTAATTTATTATTTCAATTGACGTTGTGCAATTTTTAATAATTATGCTTAAGAACTACATACCTATCAAATTAAGTCAAAACAAGTCTATTTGTCAAGAAATTTGATCAAATTCCTCAATGAAATAATTTTTAATTATTTATTGATCAACTTTAATACTTTACACTGAAAAAAAAATTAATATAGCATCCGTGGCAAGTTTTATCAAAAATTATCGCATTTTATCAAGATTCTAAAATGCTACAACAGTTGGTATTCCACTAATTTTGTTTTTATGAAGTTTTTAGTGGCCAATAAATACATTTTAATTTTTCGACGCAATTCTTTCAATATGGCGATGCGAGCGGTAAAAATACGAGGTCGCAAAATAGAAATGCGAAAAGAGCACCTCTAACACCCATATTCTAAGACGTTTTCTCGACTCCACTTGACGTTACTAGAGGAAATCCGTATTCTTAGTAGAAAAAAATCTCCTCCACTCAACGTCACTCAAAACATTTCCTGTCTCAAGGAAAGGAATCAACTGTCAAACTCAAGGTACGTCGCGACCTACCTTAAGGAAGAAATAAAAGAAATAATCCTACTTTAAAATTGTAATTTAAAAGTGAGAAATAAAGTTTACCTTTTAAAATTCATAAATACCTAAATATGCCAACAATTTTTTGAGGTGGGTGCCTCTACAAGATTTACACGTTTTCCTAGTGAATGATACAAACATTACTCTTTATTTCATTTAATAAAAGATTTTTGGTTTGGAAACAGTGTTTATTATTTTAAACAAGTTATTAAAGATTTCCAGCAGTTCCTGTAATACTTGTACGATACTCCGTACGAATATCCCGAACGACGATTCATCCATAAGAATATCCTTCGAAATTTCCGGGTTGGATGGAATGACCCTCCTCCTGTCTGCATGCGTTTTTTTCTCCGACTCACTAAATATTTGTCTTCCAGTCACAATCCCGCAGATTTTGAGTTCAATAATTAGATACTATTCTATGTAAACACTGTGACATGACATTTGACTGTCACTTTTCAAGTGATCATAGACTATTTTCAAATTTTTTTTGTTAAATCTCTACTTTATCTATACATCAATGACGTAATTGATGACGTTTTTCCTTGACTCAACCTCACTCGAGGAACCTTTAGTAAAGGTATATTTTTAACTAAGCATACCATTTTCGAGGATCCCTCCAATTCATTTGTAAAGTCACCTCGACTAAGATAAGGTAGAGGAAGATTGGAGGAAACGTCTTAGAATACGGGTGTAAGTCTATAGAATCACTTGTTTTCAGAACTCCCGGAAACCTTTCCAGGTAACCCCCTTTTGTTGATCGAAATGACTGGACTAATAGTAAATATTACAAAATGTTTGACTTAATAATTAAAAAGTATCTACATATTTTTGTACCTTGAACGGAAAAGAAAACCATGCTTCATAATGTTAATTTATATTATAAATATTGCCAATTTGGATTAACTGCTTTCTTTTTAGAAGACCCCTAGTAAATATAGCTATGAATTTATCTCAAGTGCTATTAATTTCAATTCAGCATCTTCTGAGAATCGCAAAGCATTTGATATTGTTTAAGATAATAAAACTGAACGCCCAGGTAATACTATAGGTCATGAAATCTAATAATAATGCTTACATTATATGGGAAGGTGATGCAATATATCAGTTATTGATCGTGACTTTGTCCGTTTATTTATATGCTGGAAAATGTATATAGTGTATTAAATATTATAATTGTCAAATATCTATTCTCCTTCCCATGCCATTGTTATTTTATTCATTATTTAATAAATTAAGTGCAGTTCTTTTTCGACTGGGGAAAGAAAACTACTAGACATACTGAGACTTGTAGACAGCTTCCGCCTGGCGCAGTTGGTTAGACGCCAGCTGTGAAACGTGAGGTCGTGGGTTTGACCCCCGGACCGAAACAAATATTTGGGTGATCCACAGGTATTTCTTCCGGGTCTATGAGCGATCGTATCCCTTACTATCAGGCGAATGACATGCTCTTCTCTACATTCATCGCAATAAAAAAAAAGACGTAGAGCCACGTAGTAGACTTTGTAGTAATATAGGAATAGGTCGGCTCGATCAAAGTGATACTATTATTCTCCAAAACACATAAAGCGATGGCTTTACTCCATTATACCGCAGTACACTATAGTGTATACTTGAGCTTCCACCCCAAACTCGACTAATACTGCTACTGTGCCAAAAGGTCATAGGGTAGTAATGCAGCTGGCTCCGACCCCTAGTTTTTGTCATTAAATATTTTTTCAACATACAGATTTGATATATGTATGTTTTATATTTATATTTACTTGTTAATCTATATCTACTATAATCATTTACATAACACTCGACTAGAGTGTTGCATACTGATAGAGACAACTATGTACCTAAAAATAATTTGTTTGTAACCGTTGCAATATATTAATCTTTATTATTATTTATTGAAAAACATGGGAATTACCATTTAAATACACATCAGTATAGTTTGAAAACCATTTATACCAGTCCATGAAAGAACGTTACCGTCAACGTCGTCAATTAAATTGGAGGCTTACTGTAGTCATTTAATGGCATTTCTTTCAGTTTTTGCATTGATTTAATATTGAAATTATTAGCTGTATTCAACATACTCATTTATATGGTTTTCGAACATGAAATTACGTACATAACCTGCGGTTAGTGCGCCATCTGTGGGACAAATAGCAAATTAATTTGGCTTGAAGGGTGCGTTGATAAGCTACGGATATTTTAATATCCACGTCTGCCTCTAGATGGCACTAAAAGTAACTTTATAATTAGTGCAAGTCTTGATGTAGGTCGTTAAAGCTGAAGTATAAATGGATGGGCTCTTCTGTGGTGATACTGCAATCTAAGATCGAACTGATGTTAAGGAACAGCTTTACTATTGCGTTTTTTTCGGAGAGTGAGGTCGGGTCTCGACAGTGATGGAAAGCTGATAGTAGAATATTCTTATCCACCCGGTTGGCGACTACGGTACCCAATGGGGGTAAACTGGACATAGTGAGCCAAACATACATAAACATAGTGTTGCGTTTTGGATTCAGGCTGTGTATACCTTGTTGCATAATTGTATAACGCAGTGCATTTTTTCATGAACTGTTTATTTTTAATATTTTTATTGAATAATTTATTGATTACAAAATAACACAACCAATTTCTTAAATATTTAACACTAGGTTTAAATCACAATTATCACGATAAAAAATATTAAATCTTCGAAGATAAGTATTCCACTGTATTCGGTAGATTGTTTTGCAAATGTCCAGAACTTGTAGTAGGAATTGTGCTTACGGTAACCTGGGGTATTGTCGTCGTTTTGGGCTCTTCATCAGCTGTAATTTTCCGAAACCTGAAAGGAAAGTAAAATATATTACTTACTTGAAAAATTACATACCTATGTGGCTTTTCTGAGATTATATGAAATTATTTAATTTTATATGAAATTATCTTGAAATTATTAGACTGCCTCGGTGGCGTAGTTGTATTAAGGTACGGTTACAAAGCTGAGGTCTCGGGTTCGAGTCCCGGGTCGGGCAAAGTGATATTGGATTTTTCTATTCATTATCAGCCAGGAATCAGGAATTTGTGCCCGATATGGTTATAGGCTCGCCCCCCATCACATCGCGGGACGGAACATACAAGGCGATGTGGGTGTCCTGGTGGCGCCTCTGCCTACCCCTTTGGGGATAAAGGTGTGAGTTTGTGTATGTATGTATGTATTTTATTTGGTGAATATGGGTTCACTGGACCTTTGACTTAGCAATGAATTACAAACAAACTTCACCGTAGTGTGGAATAATGACTGATATATGAAAAGTAAAGACTCTACATTGATAGAGTCGGTACAGCTCCTTCTATTGAGATGAAGCATAGTAGTATGTAGAACCGGGTGGTAGTTCAAAAAATGACTGAATCTAAATAATGTTGAACATTTTAATGGATTCAATAAAATATTTTTATTTTCATTTTCAGTGAAATTGAATTTTTATAGTAGTCGTATTATTGATAGGTGCTTTTGAGAGTTTAATTGTGTTTCTTTTACAAAAACAAAACTTTAAGTAGGTAAAGCTTTCTGGCTCCCATAATTATGTCCGTTTTGTCCGTATGTGTATTTTGAGGGTACCAAATTATATTAGACTTGTTTTATTTAATGATAGACTTGCTATCAAGGAAAAACAAGGACCAATATATTGTCTTACTTCGACATGAGCATCAGAGAGAGTAAGTTGTTGGCAGGCGCTTCTGCTAGAAGCCACAGGAGTAAAGCGGCGAGACATCCAAACAACGTTACACCTGCCGTTAATGTCAACTGAAACACATAATATGTAATTAAAACACATTTATGAGTAAAAGCTACTGACAATCAATTATTGCCACTGTACTGTATCAGCTCATATACGTCCCCCAATTAATAATATTTACAAGCAAACAGGATCAAATACTCTAAAATATCTAATTTAACATTCACTGAAATACAAATGAAAATATACTTATGTAACTATGTTATATTATAAAACTATTACGGCATTCAACATCTATTCAAAAAAAAATTCTATATAGTTCTCTGGCTACTATAGCGCATGATGTCCACTGTCCACCATGGCTGTGTTATGAACATATCAAGCAAAAAAGTATTGTGATATGGATTGATCACAACATGTTACGGTGTGGTCTAGTGGGCAGCGCTACTTACAATTTCGAAGTAATCATTATGTTGTGGATTTCTGGTGACAAACACGTTGTGGGTGATGATGATGTAGTGGACCAAGTACAGGCCATAGGCGAGTCGGCTGAGAGGAACCCATGGGTACCAGCTCAGGAATTTCTTTACTAGAGCTGAAACATAATGTTTATGAATATTTACTTGTGTTCAATAAAGAAAGAGTTTATGTTAGACAGGTCATTGCATGTTGTTCATTAAATTATGAGCTAAATTATTGTGCAACATGCCTGAGAGGCCTCCTTCGGAAGGATTAATTCTAGGCAAGCAGCTGCTCGTTAAATTATAAGCCAATTCGTTTTGCATCACAGCTGAAAAATAAGACACTTTGATTTGAAAGTGTAGCAAAAAAAGGCAAGAAGAGGAAGAGTGCTCAATAAACTACGTAAATGGTCTTGATTGTGTATAGACACAATTGTGTAAAAAAATCGCTGAATAAAATAATAAAAAGCTGAGTATAGACTCAGCTTTTTATTATTTTATTCAGCGATTTTTTTTCTTTTGATTCACTCCTAACTAACTACGCCACGAATACAGTCGAAATGATCGAATAGCTGAATGAAAATATTCCTGTAGATCACTTACGCACGTCTCCAAGAGAACAACACAATACAACCATAGCCACTCCGGTTGCCCATGCGGGTCGATTGAGGGCTGCATACACCGCGCCTTCGATAGGATGGTAGGGCCTCCATAAAAATGTACTGCCGCATATCATCACCACCAACATCAGGGTTAACGCTGAAATTGTGCCTAGTACCGACCATTTCTAAAAAGACGAGAATAATGTAATTTTAGAACCTATATTCAGCAGTGCACTTCCCGTGGCTGAAGAGAGAGAGAGAGAACCTAATTAGTTATATATGGTTTCTAATGTGGTTAATCAATAAGCCTCCAGCAATATGCAATTAAATAAATAAATACACCCAACAGTCACATACATAGTTTTGACCCCACACTAAGATCGAGTCTTGTGTCGTGAGTATCAGAAACTACGAGAGACTTTTCGGTCTCACAAACACCTAGACCCGGAACAAATACCTGTGGATCACACAAACATTTGTTTCGGTGCGGGGATCGAACCCGCGGCCTCTCGTTTCACAGCCGGCGTCTAACCAACTGCGCCACGGATGCTGTCAAATAAAACTATTGTTCCACCATGACTTGGTATAAGGGGGTTAGAAGTTAAAGGTTTTAACATAAATGACAAAAGAAAGTCCTCAAGAGGTAATAAAGGTGTCAATAAAATAATAAAGGTTAACAACGGAACTGAGAATTTAGCAAGGGAAATTACTAATGCTAAATTGACTCTTTAAAGTCATGTTTTCAAATAAAAGGTTAAATTTAATCGCTACAGAAGGTTTCTACATCAGCTTCACCTACTCTTTGATCTCGTAATTTACTGAAGTTAGATCTCGTCATTAAAAGTTAAAGAAAGTTGTATTTTACCTTCGATATTCTTTTGAGATTGGATTTCCTGCTATATTTGACGAAAATGTAGCCGCTTACGAATCCAACCAAGTAGGCAGCATACCGAGTGTGACTCTTAATATAACTGTAGTGGAAGTCTTCATTACCGCGGGGGTCTGTGACGAAGCTGAAAAAAGATTTACGAATATACTACCATTAGCTATAGGATCTTCAACAAGCTCACTCGACTAAAGATACGCATTAGCTAAACTGTTATTTTACCTCAGTTTTCTATGTTGAGGCGAATTTATTTATCCTCTCAGTAATTTAATAAATGCTTCGGGTTTACTAAAATTCCCATCAGTTGCAAAAAATACACGTGTTACATTATCATAAAACAGTAAGTGGTTTGCTTTCCAATAAAAAGCATCAAAACAAAACCCACGCTTTATCTCTGTTTTGATAGCAAATATGCAGATTAAACTTCGCAAAAAAGTGTGAGAAACAGAACAATTACTCTTAGTAAACAGTTAATGGTCAATGAATTGATTACCTTAACCAAGTCATTAAATAAGTACAGTAATACAAGCTCAATGCAACAATGGAACGGAGGAAGTCATGCAAACTTGTGCAACGTAGATCTACGCAGATTGTGCGGAGTCTACTTGAAATTTTTCCATGTCACACATAATTATTGTTATTTCTTCGTCATTATTTTATCCATTATCCATTGTTTATTTATTCAGTGAAGTCGGCTCCATTTAATTATTTCATGGAATATTAGTTTTATTTTCCATGGAATCTATCGTATTATTAGGCTCGTCAAATATTGGCGTCCCTTGTCATTGTTTCTTTGCATATCTTATAATCTTAACACTCGTACATACATTTATATATCGGCGCTGGGCACGAGTCTTTTTTTATGATATATAAGGATTTGATTTAATTATATTTTAATTGTTAGTTTGAAGTTTCAGTGTTAGCGCTATCGGAGCCCTAACCTACCATTACAAAGCTATGCCAAAAACAGGATAATTTGCTCTTTTTCTCCTTCGTTGCCACTTTATTACTAGTGGTTAATCGCACCCTTCTTGTAGAAATCGTGATAATATGGTAGTATTGTTAAAATCGATAGCCCTATACTTATCCAACTGTTTGCATTAGTAGCATTGGCTGTAGGAATAGTCTATATTTAAGGACAATGTTGTAATTTTCTCAAAATATCTGCTCGTTGTAGGCTAACTTTTTGTTTATTGTCTATGACTATGTAATTCTCTCTTATGTTAAAAAAATATATTTGTTACTTCCGTTTTCGCAACTCCGACACTTAGCACATTTTATTTCATTCTCCTATATTCTTTTATAATATTTATTGTATTAAACGACTATTTTAAGCTTCGATCAAATATGACTTCAAGGATTTGTTTTCAATAAGAAGGTAGGCATAAATAATTATAAAATTAAAAAACTTACTCAATGGTAAACAGCTGGACTGCAGAAAGTTCGTACATGTAGTTAATGATCCCGGGCAGGATGATCGAAGCGATGCTTATTGCACCACCCAACATTAAACCTAGGGTGGGTAGCTGCTTGTAAATCCAGTACAAGATTATCGTCACTATGAAGAAATGGAAGTCACACGGAATGTACCAGGAAACCACTATACACTGGAAGAATATACTAATATTAAATATGGAATACCTTTGCCATTTTAGATTACACGTGTAAAATTATCCTAAGAGATTATCAACCAAGGCCTTCATAACAAAAATAAATAATAAATGTTTGACTAATTCGTAATTATACCCGGTAAAGGCAAATCCAGAGTAATATAGTGAAATATAAGTAATTGACTAACGATCATATTTCTCAATGAGCGATTTAACTACGGCGTCCGCTCTATTATTTGTTTAAGCTTAGCTTAAAGGACTCTATGTTTATGGATTAATATATTAATAGTGACTTGTACTATGTCTGTAGTTTACCACTTCGTTCTAGCCCAGCTGGGCTGGTTAAAATTCCTTTCTATCCTACAGGATGTATGCGTGCAGCATTCGAACTTGTATAAATATACCAAACAACGCAACATAGTCCTGAACCCACATTAAGACATTTTATGATATGATTTTATACTTAATATAACAAGAAAAAAAATTCTCGGCGTGAGGATTGAACCCGCGACCTCTTGTTTCATAGTCAGCGTCTTATCATCTACCTGAAGGAGATTGTATAATTTAAAATTTAAATACTAAAATGACTTACTATATTCTCAGTGTCAACGTAGTTATTGACCATTAGAAGATTCAGCCACCAATTTTTCCGGCATTGGTCTGTGTCGTGGGCTACAGCCCTGTTCCATAATGGTCCTGAGCCGGTGTAGGGGTAGATCGCAGTTATGAAAAATATTACTATTGCATATGCAACTACAAGTCTAAAAGAATAACGTAGTATTAGGAAACGTTATAGCAAAATATATTTTGTAAAAGCTGGTTCAAATAAATCATTATTTTAATTATTAGCATTCATCAGTCCACTGATAGAGATATTTTTTTTATTGCGATGAATGGCGACACAATCATGCCATTCCGATCATGGACAGTAGCTAAACTAAACAACACCATGAATTACAAAGTATTGCTGGGCATACCACTGCGCTCGCCATTTTGAGGCATAAGATGTTAAGTCTCAATATGTCCAGTAGTTACTCTGCCTACAATGTCTTTCAAACCGGAACACAACAATGCATTTAATAATCATATTGCAATACATTGGCATTCTCCAGATCACCTGGTATTGCGAAATCTTTTTAAGGTTATTTTGTCTCCATACCGTTCATATATTTTATAATATTGTTTATCAATTTTATTCAAGTAATATACATGCTGAATATAGGCTTATTCTGGCAAGTTACTTTGAAAATCTTTAGGGGAGATGTGTGACGAATGACGATCAAGGTAATGTTCTGTAATGAGGATTATGATGAAAGTAACGTACTACGCATGGGTATATTATATTGCCGTAAGAAGAATGTACTAGTTTTTGTACTCCAATTATCATAAAAACCACTTCATAAATCATTACAGCGTTGTGAATCGATTTCTGACATTAGAATGGCTTGTATCTGACATTATTAATTTATATTAAATATTTATTATTGTTGGCCTGCAAAGAATTGTAACACGTGTATTGAATATCTATTCAAAGTACATTTAACTCAGAATTTTTATGGCATTTCACAAGCCCCTTCAAATGCTCAAGCAATACCATTATTTCGCAGCTCCTATTGAGCTTAATTCGACATAAAAAAACATCCTAATTAACATATTAAATATTAAAAATATCCAGCAGATGACTAGCAGATAAACAGCAGTGAAAAAGAAAAGATTATAATATTAAGTTATGATCATGCCATTGTAGCCAAAGTAACTACTGGACATAATGAGACTTAACATTAGTTTATTTTAAGCATTGCTTTGTAATTAATGGTATTATTTGGTTTTGCTACTGCCCATGAGCGGTCTTATCGCTTACCGTCAGGCGAATGACATGGTCTTCTCGCCATTCATTGCAATAAAAAATATTACAATATGATTTTGGTTGTTCCTTTTTATGCTAAACTTAGCAGGGCCTTCCACTCACCTCACATATCTTTTCAATATAAGTATCAGGGGGTTTGGCAGTCTCTTGAATCTGACTACAGTGACACACGTGAGGAATCCTGACAGCAGAAAGAATGTGTCCACGAAGAGATCGTCGTGTAACACCAGCATCCCGAATGCTGATTGGGCGTCCTTTAACATAAATTATACAATTATTTTGAGAAATAATTGATACTTTACCTTGAGAAATAATTGATACTACCAACCCTCATGAGACTTATAACAATTTTGTTATTTTTTAGCAAAAGAAAACACAAGTCAAGTCATCAAATTTTTTGTACTTATTTACTTTATATGTATATTTTAATATGTGTACATTACATTTTTATTTAATACTGCTTGTTAATCATATTATTACCTTTAAATAGAAAATCGAGATTTGCAAATTATGTCTGACATACAATATTGAAAAAAAATTAAAAGTTGAAAGTGTTACAAACTCACTTTATCCAATTTTAATCCGTCACTGGTTGGGCCCGAATTGTATATTCCTATTTGATGATCCAGTACAATGAAGCACATTGTTAAAAATCTTATGCCGTAGAACACTTCTATTCCATCTTTCTTCATCTTCAATAGATCCCGAGCATTATCCCGTATACAAAATGCTTTAATAATACCAGATTCTGTAAATATGTTTTTATTTAATTACATATATCAGTCTTTAATTAAATAAAACTTTCATTGTAAATTCACGGTCGAATAGTATATGTAACTACTGGACATACAGAGCCTTAACATCTTATGTCTCAGGATAGCAAGCGCAGTGGAATGCCAAGCGTTGCTTTGTAATTCATGGTGTTGTTTGGTTTTGCGACTGTCCATAAGCGACCGCTCATGGATATGGTCTTATCGCTTACCATCAGGCGAATGGCATGCTCGTCTCGCCATTCATCGCAATAAAAATATATATATGTATATTCTTACGTCTTTCGTTGTTATCCTTTCTTTGACAGTTTATGAATGTGCAGATCGAAGTAATAACGATAAGAATGCCAACTAGGGACCTGCGAACAATAAACGTTATTGGTATAAGCTAATTCATTTTAAAAAGCCTATGAGACGCGTAGTAGAGTATATATTTGAATGAAGTGCCAGGTTTCTACAACGGCATGTTCACGTCTAAATCCCCGACGGAAAGTGCAAGGAGGTTCTATTACTACCCAAAATTCGCCGAGTTTGTTTTTTCTAAAAGTAGTTAATAGAGGACGAACCTGAAGCCACTTAACCAACCAACGACCTAAAACTATAGAAAACCCAAAGCCAAAATTATACTCAAACTCAAACGTACTTTATTAAAAATTTGGTTAGTGGTTATTTTGGATCCCTTATAAAACAAATGCAATAATTAAGATATTTACACAAATCCATAGAAAAGGCCGTCATATTCCTTGTTCTGATTTTTTACTTGGCACGCTTCCGTGACTGCGATGTTGGGTTTGATTCCCGCGGCGCCGAGGTGGCTCCGGTTCAGCATGATCTCCGTGAGTCGTTCTATTGTCCTGGGCTGGCAGGAGACCGGGGCACAGACACCCCATGTTATCTCGTTAAGTGCGTGTGTGTGCGGTGGCCGATACTGGGAAAATTGCAGATTTTAGTTTGGGCAATGTTGGAACAGGACAAAACAAATAGCGATTTAGGCAATGTAGGACTCTTAAATTTAAAAATAATAGATCTTTTGTTAATTCTCTCGTTATTTACAACGTTTGAAAAGATAGAGAATTTTATGTTAAGACATACAGATTGACTTCGACATATTGCGAAGGTTTAACAATGGCGACTAAGGTTTACAAAGGTTCATCATCTCACATCTACCATAATTTCAGTAATACTACCTCTCATTAGCTTCTCTCTCCAGCTCATTATATATTTTGTCCACTTGGCTACGAATTCATTTCCAAGTCCTCCAACGCATTTTACTATTTGATTAATATTATTGCGGTTTAAATAAGACTGTTCATAGAGTTTTAGTGCTCGATGTCAATAACATGAGTGCCATTGTCGATTTTGTCTAAAGGGTACAGTACAAATCGTAGCAATTCTGTCTTACACAAGTTGCCATGGCGGGTGTGAGGTAGAGACAGGCTCATAAATTCCAAATAATGAAAAGATCGTAGAACTTGAAACCATACCCGCTCCTTAATTATTACTTGTTTCGAATATAGGTATGTATAGTTGGTTTGGTACATAGCATAAGTCTGCTGGCTACGTCTATTAAATACTTGATATTTTTTATTAATATTACGCCAGCACATCGCATGTCAGAGTTGATAGTTGCTGATTTATTCATAATAATTAACTGTGTAATTACATTAGCTAACTATCATACTATTACGTAGTTTCATATTGTTTTTATTTATATACCTACCTTTTAATTTCCCTCTATTTCAAAAGATTTTTTGTTTCGTTGATAAAATCTGTTACCTTTATGTTTAATTACATTACTTTTGGTAGGTATCTTGCATATCCTTTTTGGTACGACCGTTTAAAAAAGAAGTGCAAAATTTTCAGGCTTCTGGTATTTAAGTGTGAGTTTTTCCATTTTATCACCAATTTTTGTTTTGCCTGACATACTTTGCATATGGGTCGTTACTCACCGCCCAGTAAAACGCCATGTAGAATTAATGAAGTATTGATAAATAAAATAAATACCCAACAGTCCCACACACCAAACCCACACGAAGATAAAAGTCTTTCACGATTATCAGGAACTAAGAGATACTTTTCAGTCTTACAAACATCCAGACTTAAAACAAATTCTTGTGGATCAAATAAATATTTGATAAAAAGAAGTAAGTATAGGTATACTTTATTGTACACCAACATTAAAAAAAAAAACAATTTAAATACATTAACAATATGGTTACAATGTCGGCCTTATTACTACCTGCGATGTCTTCCAGGCAACCTGTGGATGGACTACAAATATCAACTCACCTCTATAAAGTCCAAGGCTGATTGATAAGGAGAAATAAGTTTGTCAACAGGTTTCCTTTCTTCTTTATCAGTTCGTTCTAGAATGATGTCAGCTAGGCAGTATTTGAACCTTAGGTCTTTCTGCTTGTCAAACCATGGGGAGTTCATGCACTGATCGAAGTTCCCGAGTTGGTAGCGGTTCCCGAATAACAAGCCTTGTGGTTCCGATGATTGAGTGTCCCATGCTGCGACCATATTATAATTTATACATGTATAGTATTTTTTCGTAAAATATACCGAACTCATTATTATTTACATATTAAATTGATAGCTAAATATTTTTGTTTTTCCTTAATTACTATATATTTGATAAGAAGAGGAAAAAAACTGGATTTTATTGAAAATAGAGTATTTTCCAGACAGGATTAGAATATCAAAGGCTACAAAATGGAAGCAACAGTACTCATGATATACTTTAAATATGAAAACGAAATTACTATTTTTTTACAATTAAAAAAACGACTATGAAAATGATGTTCTATGTATGTTGCCTTCTACAATCAAAATACATAATTTAAAAAATTCTATAAAATTCTGTGTATTTGAAATTCCTATTTTATAAATTAAATATTTCGAAGAAAATTATATTCAGAGTAATAAACATACCCCACACTGCCCATAAGGTAAAATTTTGCAGATCCTGAAGCATCAAGTAAATAGTGTCCAAGCAGGGCTTTTCCTCCGCAGTCCAATTCTGTCTTTTTATCGCATACACGACATCATCAAGATACAGCCTACTCTCTCCATTTTGCACTAATTTCGACACTTCTATAACAGAAGCTTCAATATGCGCTGGGACTTCATTATTACTTTGATTAAAAACAAGACTTTGCACACTACTTAACAAACTTAATATAAAAGAGATAGCAAGGAAGCCCTTCATAGTTAATTCTGGTATAAAACTGAGGTCCGAGTAAAAATGTATTCAGTTATAAGATATTGTTGTTGCATAATCAGGCAATCATGGAGTGGCAATTAGTATGTTCTATTGTTCAACCTGCGGAATGGGGTGAGCGCGATGTGCCTGATTACTCACTATAAACATGAAACAATTAATTATTATAAAAAATAAATATTTCTTAACGTATAAGTACCCTGTTGTTTATGATGTGAGTAGCTCATTACTTTAAGAACTAACAGCCACAAGACCTCCATTATTTAATCAACGCTGTTTGATATTAAGCAGGTAGTCAAATGGCGAATCATGAAGGTATCGTTACTATTCACGTACACTCAGCTGCGCACGGAATTCATCTATAATCGAAAGATCGATTTTTGTGCCACACGCTAGAATATGTTGGGTAAGCAGATTTCACATATCGCAGTAATATTTAAAATATATAAGTAGATGTGCCTATTTACAATTTTTTAACTGGAGCCTGGGGGTTTTCTGGTAGAAATTTCATGTCCGATGGATGTACGATTTTTTAGACTAAGCTGTTTGCTCATAGATCATCGTGAAATAGTACTCTAATCTTCGTACATATTTAGTTTTGATTGTTGATTATGTTATTACCTACAGCAATGTACCTTTTTTATGGATAATTGCTAAAATACTGAGGCATTTTGCAAGTTTACCTAAAAAGTTGGTAGTCATTTACGTGGAATTATAAATTACAGCAACACCATATTTCAAATCCTTATTGCACATTTATCCTGATTATGTATACCTGATTTGAGTATATCACCTACTATTAGCTCTTGATAATAGCGCCATCTCGTGCATAATCATCGTAACTCGACAACCCTTACAGAGTAAACTAGGGTGAATATTTCGTAACAAACTTGTTTAACTATGTGACTAAGGGTGATAATAGTTTTGAACAAAACATGAAGATGGCGTGCTATTCTTTTAGTTTAATATAGTAAGGAAAAATAATATTACCCCTACTTTGACATGACAGGTAGAGTCGATCAAATGCATCCACGATTTTAAGACCTCCTACACATGACAACAAAAATATTTAATGATAATTTTTTTCCAATAATATGCTTATAATAATGCTTATCCTGCGCCCTAACGCGTTTATTAAAACTCTGATAGAGACATTACAAATCATCTAGATTCTATTTGCGTCTGGCGAAATTTGGAACTACAAATAAAATTTAATGTTTTCTATTTAACTCATAGTTTGAGATATGTTTTTATAATAAAAACAATAGACTTTTATACTCGTAATCTAATAATCATGTCCAATGTGAAGAGAGATAAAGTATTCTTATTTTTTGACAACAAAGCATTCGGACGCCAGAAGATCGTAGACGATTTATACGCGGATGTGACTAATATTGTTATTATTATTTATTGTCTTTTCAAGTTACATCGACTCATTAAAATATTTTATTTGATGCGTAAAGTAAAGCTTTTATGTTACTTTCTAATCAGCGTGGATTCATGAGCGATAGCATTAGATCAACCAGGCGTTTGAAATTGAAAGGACATTATTAGGTACAGGTACCTTTCAATATTTTTTCATTTGAAAATTAAAGTATAAGGGGATACTACGGCGGAATTCTAGCCCCCCTTTAGCCACGGGATGGACATGATAAACCTGCGAAACTTTTTTCTGCATTCTCAAACTTACACGGTTTTCAATTGTCCGCCAATCCGCAGTCGCCAAAAGCCTCTCAATCAGACTCTCGATTGTAGAGAAGTGTCCTACCCAGCTGTGGGCTGTTATGGGCTATACAGTACAGTACTTTCACACGGGGTAGACGCAGCATGAGTTTTTATCAATGTTGCCAAATGGCTAATTTGAATTATGTTCAAGCCTGATGGTTTCGGGAATAACCCTTTATGTTTACCACGCTGGCTACATGTGCTTGGGAATCTTCACATACCTTCGAACTTATTGTTGAGCTTTCTTAGGTTTGTATATACACTAGACTAATTAACGTTTAATTTGTTTATTTTTCTCTTCGTATCGCATTTAAAGTCAAATATGTATTTCTTTTAAGAATAAAGTTTTTTAAGCCTATGTAAGGTACATAGGTCTTACGATATTTCTCTTAACTGTTAAGCAAGCGGTAACTAATAACACCAACATAAAGTATGGTATGCTTGGAGTTCGGACCTGTCAAATCCGGTTTTGCATTTCCATCCTTAACCAACTACGAGAGCTGAGCTTTTATACCAATTGTATTTAACCATAATTTATAAGGTATTTCAATAATTTAATAACGACTCCACCAAGAGAAAGTCTCTAAATTTCTATGTATTTTTAAAGAACTTATACATCGGTAAATACATCGACACATTATTATAATTAGATTTTTGCTACCTGTCGGTGATTAGTAAATACTGCCATCCATGACCATTACCAATACAAAGATCTTATATGAATTGCCTTGCCTATCTTTCAAAATTGGAGCAGAAAGGAAGTAAAAAACGGCAGGAGGAGGAAAATAAAAACACATTTTTATTGTTTAATAATTTATACATTTATAAATGTCTACTACGTATCTACATTGATAAGTACACAATATCTATAATCAATTGAATTATCTAATATGCTACAAACAGTGCGAATAATTCTCAAATGTGCAATTTTCAAAATGTTAAACATATCCTATCTATACAAACAGACAATATTACTTACAAACTAATTACATCTTAATAATAAATTGTTGACAATACATTATTTCTCTTCTAGAATTAATAATATTTATCTGTGGTATTATAATTACCTGTTTGTTCGCGAAAAACGTTCTATTAAACGTAGATACTAACCGGTGTTACTGGGCGTATTGAAACATTTTACAAAGCGAGCATTCGTGCAGACAGTTCTTGGAAACGAGCAAGAACATTTTATAATTACTAACGATTTAAGCACACGGCGTAATATTAATGCTTGCTGCGAATGTTTCATTACACCGCGAAACACTGGTCATTTCCAACCTTTAAAAGAATTATTGACACAAATTAACCTTTATGTACCTTAAGCCCGTTTACACGGGGAGATTTTATCGCCTCAAAGATACGATTCTATCTATATCAGCCCATATACGTCCCACTGCAGGGCACGGGCCTACTCTAAAATCGAGAGAATCGATTGAGAGTGGTTAGGCCATATTATAGTCCACCACGCTGGCCTAGTGCGGGTTGGCGGACTTACATAAGATACGATTAGCGTAAGGATATAAAGAAGTTGCATCGTGTAAACATTTGAAAGAACACGATAATCTATGACGCTTATGTCATGTAGAAATCGCATACGATTCTCGCCGCGAGAAACTCCCCGTGTAAATGGCGTTTTATTTCATTCTATTCCTCAGACCACTCTCTATGTTTTAGCTCTTTTTACATGTAAATGACAATATTTAAACAATGAATCACTGAGGAATAAAGATGTAAGTAAATTATATAACTAAAAATCGGTAGCAAATAAGAGCACCTATAGTAAACCACATTAATAAATAATTATACATCATACTTACTTAAAAACTATAGGTTACATAATTGTAAAAATTACCTTGACAAACTATAACCTCTATTTATTTCTCTTGCTTATAATAGAAATCCATTAAATAATTATTTTACGGAAAGTATAAGTGACGTAAGAAAATTCTAAATTGAATTGAGTTTGACTCCGCCACAAAGTTATTTATCTATCAAACTTTAGTTTCAAAATGCATGTATCATTGTTAAAATAAAAAAGCTAATAATTTAAGAAACGTTTACGTTTTTATTGACTCTAAGCAAAATATTGTAATTAACTACATTCACATGTAAAAAAAAATTGAATTATATCAAAATATAATTTATTAAATAAAAAGAGACCTAAATCACTTTGGTAACCGCCCAATGTAGAATAGGGAATCTGCCAAATTAGGTTTTGTCAATCATATTGTGTTATCATAAAAATAAATATTTGATTTTGTTGATATATTCGAAAATTCGTTCAAACTCTACTAGATTAATAAAAATAAGTTATTAGGTGTATTACATCATTGCGATGTATTATTGTGGGTTGCTAGTTGTCATGTCAAACATTACGTACACGATTTTAGTTTTTGTAATATAAAAAAATGTCCCATACAAACTTGCCAATTCCCTTTTATATGAAATAAAAGAACTTAATAAAGACACACACTGAAATAAATAAATAATAAATGACACACAGCAAATAGCGTTTTTTTTATTTACAAAATCTTTGGAACGCGTTGCAAACAACACTGACTAGATTTCACTCCATAGAATTATATCTATGCATTATTTAAATACTATTTTATTATTTAAAACTTACAATCTACATAATAAATATTTATACATTCTGCTTGTAAATATAATTTCGTTTTAAAATAAAATGACTCATATACGAAATGTTCATAAAACTTTTGTGAATAAATATTTGAATTAATTAAGGATTATCTTAAATAATGCAGTGGAAGTTAAAATATCAGTGCATTTTGGTTTGATGAATGACATTTAGCGTTATGATTAAACTATTTTATTATATTATTATTGACAGCCTCCGTTGCGCAGTTGGTTAGACGCCGCCTGTGAAACGACAGGCCGCGGGTTCGATTCCCGCACTGAGACAAATATTTGTGTGAAGCACAGGTATTTGTTTCGGGTCTGGGTGTTTGTGAGACCGAAAAGTCTCTCGTAGTTTCTGATACCCACGACACAAGACTCGATCTTAGTGTGGGGTCAGTACTATGTATGTGACTGTTGGGTGTATTTATTTATTTATTTTATTTTGTATTCGGGGGTCTATAGTCAAATAGGAGTCTAGGTCGTAGGATTTCGATTGGCATCCACATGTGTCCATAAATAACACTATACGGTAAAGTATATATAAGATGGTCTCATCTAAAAAGCATTCCTTACACTCACTTTGACTTAATTTTCTACATTTGAGATCATACATTTTGTGGTTATACCTAATATACTTTTGACTAGATTATTTAATACTGACTAGTAAGCTATTACTTGGTATGTGTAAATACGTGTTAGAGGGAAAAACACAAAATACCCATTGCAAGTAAAATATAAATATAACCTATTCGTCTATAATTATAATTTAAAAAAATATGTAAGTAGCTCAAACTAAAGACTAGAGACTTCATTGTTATGACTGGGATAAAAAAAGTTAATTTAGATTTTGTTTTTAATTTAAAAATGACTAGAAAATGTATAGATAATTTTGGTAAATAATTGAATTCATTGAGATCAAAATAAATGAAAAATTATTTTTTTATATAAAATATTATATGTATAGATGACTAGAACATTAATGACTATTTTGACTAGAAAAAGTCTGAAATAAAAAATGACTAGAATAAAATTTTAATTAATTAATACTCATAAAAGTGACTAGAAAATGACTATACTTCATAAAATTTTCGCCATGACTAGCAAAGTTTAGACTAAGTTCATTATAAACTAATAAAGAATGCACTGGAATGTTTTATAATTCCGCAATAAATTTAAAAGTCTGACCAAATAATCGAGTAATAAAACATCTTGACCTGAACCAATATATGTGAATATGATTTTATTCTTATTTATAAAATTAAAAGTGACTAGAATACGTCAAAAACGACTAGATGTTGCAATTACTGTACTCTAACTTTTAAAATAAAAATGACTAGAACCTGTCAAACGACTAGACATCATATTATTAATAAATTGTTTTTATTCTAAAATTAAACAAGGTTAATAAATTGTAAATAAAACGGCCCAGTTACAGCCGACCTGATTCCATTCCAATATACGGTGAAGTATGAAATAATTATGAGACAGCACCGTACAATACGCGGTGCATCTAAAAATATGCTCTTCGGATCGATGCAGTGACCACTCGCGATTGACGTCTTGCAAGCCGATCGAAATCCTTACGCTGACTTTAAAATGTTATTTTTGTTTATTTATTTTAATTTCACCAGATTAGGATTTATTTAAAGTTTAAGAAATGCACTGATACATCTTTATTGATTACTGTAGTTTATTTTCCCAGAATACGGTCTATTATTTATTAAATTACGAAATTCTTCGATCAATATAAATTGAACAAAGAAATAAAATAACATATGCATCTTTTCTAAAATTGCTTAATAATTTAATTTTAATTTAATAATTTAGGCATATATTAACATTATTTTCTAATAAATACATGAATAATTTTAATACTTTGTAACTAATACTAAGATTATTAATTAAAATGGCGTGAATGTCTAACACTACACCATGCACAATATATTTGGAATGTCGCTGTAGGAGATCAGTATAATATACACAGAACTCTAAACTAAAGTAATCGAACCATTTATCTAAGTATTTACATTATTCGCTGATTTAATCATCAATTAATTAAAATGCACTTAGTATTTACAATTATTTGTTAGAAACCTAAACTTCTAGAGCGCGATATGTGTAATATTGTTAAATATGTATTTATAAATATTAAATAATGATAGAATAGTATTATTTATAAGTAAAGTCTATACTAGATTTTACTTTTACTAAACGTGATTAATGTTATTATAATTCAACGAATACAGTTACTCACAATATGTATTTAAAAACAACTGAGCACAAAGATTTTAAATTACTTTTTAAATGTTATACAAATAACTACAGATAATTTTTAACATTGCTAGAGTTGGATACGATTACGAGGATTTACTGTAAAGAGTATTCTGTGTTTTGGCTTACAATTGATGTGATTTAATTCGATTAAAAGTCAATGAGGAGTAAAATACATGATTATAGTAAAATAGCGCGCTACTGCAGCGTTCAGTATAACCAAAGAAAACTTTTCGATCAAGAGTAGGCCGACAAATCTGACAAACGAACAACGTGTTGTCCAAAGATACCACCAAAACTCAATTGGCATAGTAGATATCTTCCAGACCTTTGAAAATGATGTGGTGAAAAAATTTATCAGTATATAAGACATAACTTACTTTACGAGAAATACATATGCGTGGTCTCAGGCGCATAGGCTGTGTAGTACAGCGAGCTCGAGACGGGAGCGTATGGGGGGAAGCGCGGCACCGGCCGCAGAACTCGCCGTCAGCCGTCGCCCCCACCTCCCCCTTCGTCCTCCGACCCCGTGACGTCGAGGCTCCTTGAGTCTTCCGATGAGCAGGACGAGGCGCATCGAGGCCGCGAGTAGTCCCAGTTCAGCTCCTGTTGGGGCGGCGGGATCTTGCTCCAGAAGTTTAGGTTGTTGTCGCGGAGTTGCTCCTGATAGGAATAAAAGTGGTTGAAATTGAGTATGACTTAGTATACGGGGTATATCAAGACTGCGACCGAAAACGAAGCCAGGTGGTAGTATTCGTGTCTTCAGACACCATGCAACTAAAAGCTTAGCAAAAAAATCGTTAAATATTCCAAGCAATTTCAGTTAAATTGTAATTGCTGTTGTATTTACAAAATTATACAAAATGTCAGTCTATTTGAACAAATAAATAAAAATCAAGCATCCAAATACTAACCGTTTGATAAACAGGATACTCAGTATGGACCTGTCTGAATGCTGAAGGCTCCTTCTCTGGCTCGTCAGGCTGGTCATGAGCCAGGAGGTGCTTTCTCAGGTAGGCCTGCCTTCGGAACAGCTTGCCGCAGCGCTGGCACGGAAAGCGGCCGGCTTCCGACGCTGGCGGGTCGCGCCGCTTCGTAGCGCCGGGCACGCGCGGCTTGTGCCAGCGACGGTGGGACGCTAGGTTCGCGGGACAGTTGAATACCTAAGAAAAAGGTGAGATGGTATAGATTTCTTAAAAAGGGCAATATTAATGTATAAATTACCTATAGCTTTGTGTACTTTGGTAACGAATTTAGGGTGCGGAAGAGCAAATAGTTTGAATCAAGTCTTGTCATAATGGAATATGTATATCTATACAATTAAAATATTAAGTTATATGTAAACCGTGAGTTTCTGTGTTGATTTTCGAAGTGTAGCTTTGTAATGTGAGTTATAGTCCGACAAAAAATATCCACTCTTTCAAAAGACTTCAAAATATCCTAATATCCAACACTATAAAAGTATCTCAACGACACAAAGAAAAGTTATCACAGAAAATAATAATATATGATGCATAAACCAACAAAAATACAAATAGCACGTTTAATCGCTCGGAGCACCTACACGTCCCCTAATGATAGTGCTAATTGTCCCGTCATGCACCACGGGACCCATCAATTACAGATGAGTACAAATATTTCGCCCATCGCAAACCGAGTTCCCATGGAACCCGACCAAATGTTACCCCATACACATTCCCACAGAAAAAATATTAAACTATATTTTGTTATCTCTTCAAAGTTATCTATCGGTAATTGAAACTAATAGAATTTGTTTCCTATTTGGTCAAACAGAAAGGGTGTGATGACTCTTTAAATGATGTTGATTAATTGGTTGAGCGTGAGAATAAAACGCTAGGCCATAAACACAATTATTTAAAAAGAAAAATACCCTAATATGTAATTTTGTGAACAATCTAAAAATGTACGTGATAAGGATTTCTAAAAGATTTCTAACTAAAAATTAATTAGAATACCTATAAATATAGGATTTTTCGTACCTTATCACATTCCGGACATCGGTATTCAATGTGGACTATCCGTGAACACCGATGCTGTGCCAGAGCAAACGCATCTCCATACAGCCTCCGACACAGCCGGCAGATGTACCGACCGAGCCGATTCTCAATATTAGCAATCAACGCCTTGGCCTCCTCCGTCACTTCGACCACATTAAACGCCGGATCTATATCCCCCTACAAAAACACAAACCTTTAAAACATTTCCTTATCACAATTACCGCTATTAAATAATTATATACCATTAGCTTCAGTTTTATTACTGCTAAATTAAACGTTACAGTTCACTATCTGAATGCAAAAGAAACATGTCGCATTGGCCACAATGGAGCTGCGATTTATTTAGTATTTAATGTGGTCGCGACACACCCTCACGGCGAGCGTGGCGAGCGTGGCGGTGCGCCCTTACCACTGTTATTAACACAAACAGCGCAAATACTCGATTTCGTACCTGCTTAATTGTTAGGGCGATAAGGAACCACGACAACCCTTTGTAATGGCACGGCTAGAACGTCTTATTAAAAGTTCCTGTGCAACTTCGCCATTACCATAATGTGATTGTTATTTTGTATGCAACTATGCGTTTGTATTTGTAAATACCGTAGCATGTGAAGAAAATATGTTTCATGCTTTTTCAGCAATTTGTAGCATGCGTTTTACTTGAGTACTGAAAGCCGAGTGAATAGATAAAATATTTTGCGTTATAAACCTGATGATAACTGTTTAATGTCTTAATGTCCATTTTAAAACCGAGAATGTCAACCTTTTTGCCTTTAAGTGCAGCCGTTTAAGAGAGTACTAATAATAACTTGCCTAACCGCTTTCTCACTTAATACGTATCATCAAAGCTAATGTCGCATGCAATGAAGATTATAACGAAATTAAGGGGTACCTTACGAACTACCAGGGTTTCATCCTCGGCCAGATCACGTATAATTGTTCCGGAAACAGGCGATGTTTTATCTTCATCAAACATCAGTCTTCTAACAGCTTTGCTTTTCTTCAACGGTATTTGTGTAACTTTCGGCGATTTTTTCGGTCGCTCCTCAATGTCTTTTATTTCGACTATATCGGGCGAGCTTGTTTCACTTTTCGAAGGCGTTTCGGGTTCTTTCGGCAAACAGGATTTTAGTTCTTCAAAGAATTGTTTTGTAAACTTCAACTTTTTCGCTTCAGGGCTCTCGCTATCGTTTGAATTTTCATCTTCAATTTTCTTTTTCTTTTCGGGTTTGCTCTCTGCGTCTTTGGAATCATTGTCTTCGAAGTGTCGAAATATTTTTGGTGATTTATCGTTTCTTGTTTCATCAGCTTTTCTCTTTTGTGGTGGTGGAGGGGTACAGGGTGGGGTTATTGGGGTCGTGGATTTCAATGACAAGTCGAGAGGAACAACGGGATCATTGTAGTAAGCCAAATATTGTTGTAGGAGGGTCGGATGCTGCTGAGGTATGAGCTCGTGCAGGTAATTGCTGGATATTCGAACTGGAGGCAGGGCATACTGCTGGTAAAACCGTGATGACGAAACCCGATGAAAGTGTGGTAAAGCCGCTTCCATATTTACTTCTCCAAGATATTGTAGATGATAAAATTCATTTTTCCGTAGTATTTCTTTTCGTTTAATAAATCTGTAAAGAAAATGATTTTGTACATTTCGATGTCCGTAATAAAATAAAGTGCTAAAGGGAATTTAATTTAATGTGGCGCAGAAAGAATAGTGTTCACACGGGAGGTGGGAAGGGACGTTCAGCGGTGGTCGAGTGGTCCATTACTTTGATTGTGACGATGTGATTTCGTCGAGATTTGTCTTTTTCTTTTAACATTGTGAATGTGATAAAATCAGCAACTACCTAAATTATTCGGTATTTTCTTATAATGTTAGCTGTCTGGCTCAAATTAAATGCAGCGCATGCATAGAAGTCATTAAATAAAATGTCGACTTTTCTAATTAATCTATTCTGTGAACTTTATACAAAAAGTTACAATGCTATATGTCTTAACATGTCTCAATGAGGAATTTATCAACATTTTTCCTTGCGCATATTGTTTTAAAGGTTGAAAAAGACGATAGTCAATATTAAGATTCAACACTTATTTGTTCAAATTTAAATAAGTCATAAGGAATAGATTATAAAACGTATCTTATAACTTCTATTCTACGCTGAAGCTATACTGAATATTTCACAGTTCACCAATCAACACAGTAAGTCAATTGTGTCTATTTGCCGCGGTAACGAAATTACCCGAAAGCCCGGTGTTGACAATGTAATCCAGGATTGGGCAATCGGGGTGGTAAATGGTTCGCCCATGTAAGGTAATTGCCGTCGCGGAGATCGCTCCCACGGTCGCCCTCGCGCGTCCCTCCGTCTACAGAGGGACTGCCCGCAAATTTATGTAGTTTAATGGATGTCAGTAGTACAATCAGAAGTAATAAATTGATACACGTATGAGAGCACATACCTATTTTGTTTAGATAAATAAATGAGAGAGAAGAAAATTGTAGAGAATTTGTTTTTAAGGTTAACGTAATTTTCGGTGCTTGATTTTAAACTAGCTTCATATAAACAAGAGTGCTCTCTCACATTTTAAATCTAAAATACCACTATACTTGTAATGTACGGATGAATTCGCTTCAATTACTTTTTTTGAAAATATTCGAATAATATCCCCCGTTGCTTCACTGCACTCTAATTTACTGTGGTAACGCGTGAAACCCTCCCTTATTTTAATGCATTGCATTGTTTGCCTTGAATAAATAGTATAAATAAATTTGTTTTGCTATACCACACTTAGTGGGGAATGGCTAGTTAAAGACTCGGTTTTAACTGGAACTAATCTTAACGAATATATTAAAATGTCGTATGATTAAATATATAAAAATCCAGGTCCTATGATTTTAACTTAGGTCTTCAATCATGTACTCCGTTTAAACAATATGTAATGTATATATATATATATATATATATATATATATATATTAGTGTAAACTGTAAAGTTTGTCCAAGCATTAGTTATATAGGTATATTAAAAGGAAATATATGTTGGTACATATATTTTCTTTTTTAATTTAAACATAATTTATTTGAAATATTTAAATAACCTGCCGCTATATACTAGAAATGTTCATAATCAAATAGTATTTTTTTTAATTTTTTATTTATTAATAACAAAAGAATAAACTTATAATCTACTCAAGTGTCCTGCAAAACTATACAAACAGTTTGACTGCAGGATCAATTTATACATTTAGTATATTACATAATATCTAAATTAAACCATTGGCTGCACTGGAATTAATTTGAAGTAGAGGTATTTAAGAAATACAAAATCATATATTAAGATAAATTAGTTAAAAATTAAATTATGATCAATATAAACTAAATGTATGGGGTGTAGCCAAATATTATCTGTACTACAACGTACTCTATAAGACAGCTCCCTCACCGACCGATGTCATTCTGTGATAGGTCATTCATATAAGAATACTTATCTTCCAAATACGTTCATAACACTGTCATGGCTCGCTTCGTTGTAGTAACTGCAACCACAATTCCTCTAATACGTGTAGATCTCACAAACGTTTATTTCAAGTATTCAAACCCGAACTCAGGGAGCCAAACTTGAGATTTTTATACAAATCAATGGGCATCCGATGTGTCGTGACCATTCAAATCTAAATTGATTAATTGAATAAACATCTTATTGTTCATAAAGAACATAAAACACTATAGTTACAAAATATTAAAAATAATTGATTCTTCCAGGCGATGTTTAGAATCTAAATTGAATCATTATTACGAGTATCTTCAATATCAGAGTTTAAACCCATCAAATATTTAAAAACCTAAAGTATTACTAACAATTGAACAATAAGTAAGGCGTGAAATCATACCCTAACGTAAGTATTATCTGACCATTAATTACTGCTACCATCGAGAATATATGAACGGTCACATAAGTGGTGGGTCACACCTGTAATTACCTCGGCGCCTGTTCATATATCATTCTGTGTTAAATCGGTTTAATATTCAACTTACAACCTTTTAGTAGGTGTTGCTTTCATACTTTAATTACACTCTGGGAGTAACATTAATTAATTATTTTTTCTCTTATAGAAAAATGTCAATTAAGTTTTACAAGTTTTTAACATTAAGGCAATGGTTTGCTATAATTTTTAATGAAGGGATAAATAATAATATTTTTAAATTAAATGTAACTGAGACGCATATAATATTGCCTTCATAGGCATAGGAAATAAAATATAAACGCAAACAAAAGGAATTCGTTTATCCAATACACAATTAATCTGTTACTCTAAAAAAGTGGTACGCAAAAAATGACTAAGCAATGGCCCCGTAGTATTTACTGATCAGATTAGACTTAGGGCCTCGTTCACCATCTTTAAGTAAACCGTTGATTACTTACTTTTTGATTGACGTTATTTGACAAGCAAATGTGCAGAGTATCTTTCGTCGATTTCACAAGTGAAAATAAAGTAAAGTGCTGGTTAAGTGAATGACATAAGAAATTGAACGAATCATTCGTTCAATATTGCGTCAAATGTTCCTCGCCCTGCCTCCCGCTAAAGTGTCAAAGTGTTTTTTTCTTAAAAAATAAAAAAGGAGGTTGAGATTTTAACCTTATTATAACCATTAAGTAAATACGCTAATCGGCAGACGATGCAGCCAGTAAGTTACTTATTAATGTAATCATAGGATTAGTATTACTGGAGCATGGTGAAATCGACACATAATGTTACGGATGACTTTTACTGATGATTAGCCTAATCAACGATTTACTTGAAGATGGTGAACGAGGCCCTTAGTCCAAGAAGCTGAATTATAACAATTCAGCAAACTAAGATCGGAAGATTCTGTTTATACTTGCAACACAACGTGACTGCGATACGTATCAAAAATAGACTGTAATTTAAATAGAGAATTCATCGACGGGAGATGGCAAGATACCCAAATTCAACCACCGCTTTAAAGGTTTTCTGAAATCACACGCCGAAGAAAACGCAAAGCTTTTATTTCCCTCGATTTTATTTGAGTATACTACGCCGTGCGACTCATTGCTATTGTAATTCTAAAAAAACACATATTTTCTTAGAGTAGTAACTAATATGATGATTTTTAATATTCATACAAGGGTTCTTACACAGCTGAACCATTGCTGTTGTTGTCACTTGTCAACATGATCCGACGGATCACCTAAATTACTAAACGCAACATCTCGAGATTTTTTTTAACCTAATGCGGTCTTTACTCTTTGATTTCTTCTTGTTTTGCTAATTATTTCAACAACTAAATTAATAAAGGAAAGATTTATTTATGCTAAAGCTTTCTTGACCTGAACTTGACTCTTTATACCCGCCCCTATAGATCATCCGACGACATGAGACACCATTTATAATTTTTTGGCAATGAGACGATAGCATTTTTTTCGTTTTACACGCTAAAAGCTCTTATAGCGTTGACAACCTGATTTTGCAATCGAAATCAAAATGTCAGTTTTCAAACCTTATAAAAGCAAAACAATGGCAAAATAATTCTATATTTGCTGTATTTTCTTATATCTATCTTTTTTTAAATAATTGCTACGAGTATAATCCTTAAGACATATAATTACGTAAAGTTTTAGAAAAGTTTGTAGCAAACGATTTAAACGCGTTACTTTTAAGTTTTCCTATAAAGACATTATTATACCTGCAAAATATTAAACCAAACTAATTCGTGGTCATTATCAAACAACTACAAGTTTATCAGAAACTATTGAATAGTTAAAATTTATGAATATAAAGGGCGGTACTATAAGAATACACCCAATTGCCATCTTTTATCACGTAGTTAATAAAGCGAAGTTTATATGGTCCGCCGATACACGAGCCGTTTCTTAGATCCGGCTTCAGGAAACTTTGACCATACGCCGAGATGAACAGTTTGTAACCTTATCCTTTAACTAAACTAAACGTAGATTTGCAAGTAAAACTTATCAGATGTAATAAACTTTTTATCGACCATTTTAAATGTAAAACGCTGTGTAGACTTTCCTAAATAAGTTATTGTGAAAAACTTCTGAAAATTGCATCTTACAAGTGTCGTTGAAGTCGATTCCAATTGGAATGCTTTCGTGCGATTCGAAATTGAGTATTATTTTTATATTTCAATATTGTGAATTGGGCTATTTTCTGGCTTTACGTGTAAAAAAATATGATAACAAATAGTTAGATAAGTTATTTGTTTCAATCATTAAAAATATCTCACTATTAATCATTTTGCAGTCATGAATTTCAATTGATCCACTTTGTAGTAGAGAGTAAGCAAATTAGTGATACGTTGTATGCAAAAATTAGTTACAAAATCAGGTATTTTTATTCTAAACTGAAACTTTAATTACATGATTTATAAGGTACTGTAATGTATCACCCCATATACGTCCCACTGCAGGGCACAAGCCTTATTAGAGTGCAAAAATCCCTTCAACAATACTATGACTTTATTCTAATAAGCAATTCAAAGCATTAAAAAATAAAATAAAATGCACACCGATAAGACCAGGGTACTGATTACCCCCGACAATTACGAAAAATCGTTTCGCGAATGCAGGTGCGTATGGTGTTGGGGTGTTACTATGGCGAGAGAACTCATGTGACTCACCTTGGTCTGCTCCTCTGACTCAGCCGGACACCCCTCAGGACACACCAATACTAAAACTTTATTTTAAACTATTGCAGAAAAAATAAAAACTTTTTTGGAAAATGCAAACTTTTTTTTGGAATAAATTCTCTTTTTTTTTTGTTTTTAAGATAGTTGAGGTAAAGTTTGTGAGTTCGATAGTTTGTGGGGTTGATGGGGTGCGCGGTGTCCGCTCGGCGGGGCGGTCGGGAGTAGACTGGCGGGTCGTGCAGGGCGCGCGCCCTGGCTCGTGGCGCTGGCACGAGCTACCCCTCACCACACGTCCGATATTATTATTCCTTGATAATACTTTTTGTTAGTGCGTATCGCCAGACAATTATGTACTTTATTGTTGAATGATGATTTAAAATTTTGGTTGCCCTTCAAGTGTTTACGTTATGAGTCGTGTTAAAATTAGGTATATTCAGTCAACATAGTAGGGACACCAAAATGTTTTCAATTTATATTCAAGTAAATTTACAACGATTGGTTTTAGAACTTGTTTTGTTATATAGCTTCGGAATATAGGCAATACGGACACATGACAAAGGGTGATCGTCGCCGACTATAAACCTTTATAGCCTTGTTAGGACAAGATGACGAAAGAAGGTAGGTAGAGCTTTAGCCATTGTGAGCCCTTTTGTAATGTCTTTGACCAAATGGCAGCAGCAACGCTACTTCCTCAAGTTTGTTTTCTATGACAAACATATCATTCCGGTTGATTAATTCATGTTACAGTTGAAAATCACCTAGAGCACATTGGTAGCACCTTAAATTTAAATAAATCATATTTTTTTAATTAAGTTTTACATACATCATACTCGTAGACTATTGAAAATTAAAAATGCCTACTAATTCAGCTTGACAAACATTCCGACGCTAAACTTAGGCTCGCCCTCATACACGTGTTGCGACAAGTTTTTTCACCGCGCTGTGACAGAGTGGTGGGTGACAGATACGTGATAACACCCGCATCACATCACACATGCACTACCTTGTCACACTCGAACTGTTCTCACCGTGTAGGTATAATACGACCTGTCATCGAGATGTGAATTTGGGCAGTGTAGGTGGTTTTGGCGTAATAAGGTGGCATGAAGTTATTGGATGCAAATCGCTTCCGACAGATCCCTGTGGATATCCTTTGGGGCCTATAAAGGCCTGAAAATGCGTTGATTACGGTGACCATTTTTTATCGCAAAAAAAAAATGGTAAAATCCTCTGTCGAAATTAAAAGTAGACCTATATAAATTATATTTTTATTCATTTCCTACGTTTAATGTTCAATCTAATAACGTGAAAATTACTTTATAGGGAAAAGCAATTTTAAATATACCATTTCCTTACGAGAAATACGAAACCTTGCTAAAATATACATTACAGCCACTATGGCAAAATGATTTAAAAAATCAGGATTCTTATTACATTTAAGTCTAAAGAAGTATGTATAAAAATATTAAAATAACAAATAAATAGTATTTGCTCACTATTTACCTCAGTTGAAAACAATGGTAACACTTTTGAACTCGTATTGAACTTGACAATTCTCAAGGTGATGTGTTTAACACTTTGTTACATAGATTAAGTTTCAATTCGATTATAAAATATTTTATTGTTTATCTTTACAAATATTAGGAATGTGTTTGTCTTTTCGCTTATATATTTTATTTACTCAATTGATGATTATAAAATTTGTAGTTTTTAAATTATATTTTAGAACAATATTTTAAAAATATACAAACCAATATACATAAAAGTGATATTAAAGGTGTCTAAAGGTATTCTTAATTTATTATAGTATATATTTTTAATTGATCAATATAATGTCAAGTTCATATGGCAATCTCGTTGATCTTTGCGTATAAAAATATCTAAATGTTACGGATGTTCACCACCTAGGTATTCAATTTTTATAATTGACGGTATTCTTTATTTTATAATGTATTTATTATTAATCATATTTTACAAATGTTAGTGAGTTCATAATTAAAAAATGTAGTCACTTTTGAGCAATTTTACTGACGCTGACCAACTTGCACAAAATTTTTAACCAACTTAACAATTCTTCCATCAGGAATATTTTTTATACAGAATAATTCGTCAGTAAATTGAATAATAGGAAAACAAAGGCGAGAGGAGCGAGGAGATAGTATGGGCGGTCCCGCCCAGCCCCGCCCAGCGGAGCCGCCCTCCGCCAGCCTCCGCGCAACCTCCGCTGAAACATCTCCACTGCACACGCTTAAGCTTTATTCAGTAGGATTTTATAAAAAAAAATGCGAAACGGATTTTGCGATGGGTTGGTGTATACGCTGTCTTGTTAAGCTGATGTGTATTAATGTGGGAATAGTTCCGTGTCGAGTAAAAATCAAACAATGATCGTTGAGATATTCTTCAATTTAATTATTTGCGTCTTTACGTCGTACGTTCACGTCTTCCATCTTCCAGACTGTTCTCTCCTATTCCGTCCTTTTGTACTTCAACATCTTAATCATTCATCCTCTAACTCTTTTATTCTTTAGTACTTCCATTCGTTATCTCTTTCACATAAACTACGTTCCATAACAGTCATTCGTCTAACGTTTCATTCTACTCATCTTTCATCATAACATTCAAATCCTATATTAACACTTCAGGTGTCCATGTATAGACAATAGACTTTTGACAGATGGACACAATGGAGAAAAATTGGAGAACAATGGAGAACGTCACATAAATCTTGACAGGGAGCCCGATATGGGCGTCATGGACACCGGAAGTGTTAAAAGTTTTGAGTGAGATTGCTGGACAGACTAATTATAGCTATTAGCTGCTGGTAACTGGTGGTAGGTCCCTCATATGTGAACGGCCGCCTGGGTAGGTGCCACCGCAATGTCTATTTCTCCCGCCAAACGGCAGTGTAAATGCACTGTTGTGTTCCGGTTTGAAGGACATTGTAGCCAGAGTAACAGTGTCTTATGTCTCAGGATGGCGAGCTCAGTGGAATGCCAAGCATTGCTTTGTAAATTATGGTGTTGTTTGGTTTTGCTCCTGTCCATGAGCGGTCGTATTGCTTACCATCAGATTACTATCGCAATAAAAAAAATTGCTATACTTGACACTTGATTTCTATTGAAAATTGTAGATTAAGATTGTAACCCTATTTTGTTTTGATACGATTGAACGCTAAAGTAGTGTACATATTTTACTTAAAACTCGTGGCACTTATTAAGAAATACCTTCCTTTTTCATATCAATTTTCGTTTTTCCATCCAGCATTACTCCGATCATCCCGTTAATTTTAAAATTCTAATTTCAATAATGGTTTCTTAGATTTACGCGAATGTTACACATTGAAATAAAACTATTTTATACGGATTTTATCGCGATTTGGTTTAATTTTTACATTTTTAACTTCCCGACGTTTCGATTACTTTACAGCTTTCGTGGTCACGGGGCGGTCCGCCCCGTGACAATTTAACCAAAAATTAAACCAAATCGCGATAAAATCCGTATAAAATAGTTTTATTTCAATTCTAATTTCAAAATATTTTTTTAATCATGTGAATTTGTAAGTGTTTTTAAAATAGGTTGATAACGAAAGGCCCAGAATAGTGAAACATTTCCCCCCTCCGGCGGGAGTGGAAGCTACAGTATAATTGTGAGTAATTAAATCACGAGTTGAGTATTAAATTAGCGCGGGCTGCCGAGCGCCGGCTAATCATCGCGATTGTTTTCGACGCAGCTCATTGGGGATGTTTGTTTGCCTGTCTGAAAGCAAGATTTCAGACTGTCTGCATGTTCTGCAAGATACAAAGAATAAAATCTAGGCACATTTAAATTATTTCTTTTTATTTGGTGTAATTGACTGATCAGAATAAAAGGTTATGTGAAAAGAACATATTCTTTATTTACATCTTACTTTTGTATCTTTGACTAAGAATTATGAAAAATATTACCAATATTACGGTATGGAGATTTTAAATAAATAAATAATATATTATAGACGAAGATTTTGGTTTATAGATCGCTCTAATGTCGTGGATATATACTTTAATATCGCTAATAGACAGCGATCACGGGTTCGAATCCCAGGTCGCACCTCTGATTTTTCGGAGTCATTCGTGTATCGATAATAAATAACTACGCACTTTAATGGTAAAGGATAACATCTTGCGAAAAGCTACATAACGTGAGTTTTGTTATTGCTAAAATAGATGATGTTCACCCACCTGCAGTAGGTGGTATATTAAGGCTTAACCCTTCTCCATCGTAGACGGCAGTGCTTAGAACTTACCATTAAGTGAACAGTAATCACATTAACAAAAAAATCTTATTATTTTCATACACTCTGATCGTTATTACACACACTTAGTTACTTGAATATCTTTTACATTTTCCTTACTTTCTAAAATTATGACTAACTGACAAGTACTTGTATCTTAAATCCCCTTTAGCGTCCGGCTTAGGCGCCTGAGTTTCGTGGACCTAATTAAACAAACAGCATCACAGGATTATAGCCCCTATTCCAGCCCAATAACTACTACATTACATTGCTGGTTATTCCAGATACAACTACCAAAGAATACAAATGATGGTGAAGGAATATGTACGTTATTTTAATAGTGGTAAAGTTTAAATTTGTTTGTTTCTTTTTGGAGTGAGGAAAGGTGTGCCCGGCCGGAACTTGGAAGCCGTACTCACGCACGCGCCGGAAACTGCGCTCGCGCATCCTACACCGCGCCGGTGTCACTTACGATGACGGACGGTGTAATTGAATAAGTACTTGATGTATCGATTACTTGTACTTAGCTTCTACTCACATTTATAATTATGTGTGGGTTGCTTCAAGAAAAAAGCCCTTTACAAAATATATATTGTGACATGCGCTTAGAGGTGTGGAATTTAGTGCTGTTTTTGCATATTTAAATAATTATATACAGCCACAAAAAATCTATTGCAGAACATAGGTGTATTCACAAGATTTACATCCAGTCATTACCTGCAAACTTTACTTTATAAACTGACAAATAGGAAACCAAAAGTTATAGACACTCCTCCAGAACGTATGAATATGCCTAAAAATATATGTCCCGTGTCTGGATGTTTGCGCAGTTAAAAGTACACCAACCGCAACCACAAACAGAAGAAACATCGTCTTATTCGGCAACATTTATTGTGTACATTTTTATAAAATCCACTGACTAAAATAAATACACCCAACAGTCACATACATAGTCCTGACCCCACACTAAGATCGAGTCTTGTGTCGTGATTATCAAGAACTACGAAAGACTTTTCGGTCAATATATAAGGTTTTATTATTTGCATGCATACACACAATTCTATCATATATTAAAAATAACAGTATGCATTCAAACTCATAAGGGGAGGTGTAGGGGAAAGTGTAGAGGCATCCGCCACGGTAATTGCCCCGTGCTCTCAACTGCCGAGTGTTTATGAGTTTCCCAGGACACTTGTAAACACCCGTGTGTTCTCACCCTTGTTACGTATTGTTTATTAATTGTGTGAGAGGAGATATAGAGGAAATGGTACACCTGTGCTGGTCACTGCAGTCGACGTATGCTAACAGATTCTTAAATATAAAACCATCAAAATTCCCACGTGTTTTTGCCGTACTCAACGAATATAGAAGATTTTAAAAATTTTGATACCGATTGTGTGATGGTGAACGATCTTTTTATTGTATCCGAAATAAGACTCATCACTGGAATTATTGCTCACTTAAATTTACTAAATACCTTTCTACATACCTTCAACAATAAGAGAAAACCACATGTATAATCAGTTGTTCTCGAGATCTTTAAAAACTGAAGTAATTTTTTAAGACGGTTAAAATACTTATTCAATCATCACCCTCGTCCTAAGCCACAAGAAGTTTACTGCTGAATAACTCCAGATTTGAATGAATACATCCGACACCCACATACATAGTCCTGACCCCACACTAAGATCGAGTGTTGTGACGTGGGTATCAGAAACTACGAGACACTTTTCCGTCTCACAAACACCCAGACCCAAAACAAATACCTGTAGTTCACACAAACATTTGTTTCGGTGCGAGAATCGAACTCGCGGCTTCTCGTTTCACAGCCGGCGTCTAACCAACTGCGCCACGGAGGCTGTCAATTCCACACATACACCAACAATCATTTCCACACCAGCCTGCTAGAAGCGTCCTGCTCCATAAAATGTATTCCCAGCACAAAATTAACAAATTGTTCATATTGTTTTAATTATACGGAACTATGCGACCGCCACAATGGCTATTATGGCTAACAAAGTATAAAACAAGGGATCGCACGTGGGAACAGTTCACCTATCGGAAGGATGTGTGTTGTTGAAGCTCGAGTGTCGCAGTGCACACCTTTTGTCATGTTTCCTCTCGGTTTAATGGGGATGTAATGAGGTTTGTTTAGCCAGGGAACGTTGTGTGTTGCGTGCATCGAGGCAGGGTGTTGATGGGGTGAAATATTGTAAATATAAGATACCACAACTTAATGAGTATAATATTATGCCTCTGGAATTTATTACACAAGGATTTCAGAAAGCTGGAGAAGAGTTTATACATTTCTAAGTATTAAACATTCGCATTTAAACCCCATATACTTGACGTAAAACAGACTCTGAAAATCTTTTCTTACTGCTCACTTACGTTATTTACATGGTACAATTTTGCAATATTCATAATTTCCAATTAATTGTATTTTATGTTGTCTAACTTTAAGCTGTATTTTATGATAGGATTTTATTAAGTTGACATAAATCTAATTAGGTTTATGTGCAAAACACATTCAATAAACGTAAATTATTTAAAAAGTAGTTAGTAGGTAAGTGAAGGCGAGGATACTGTACTAATGAAGACTAAGAGAGCTGGAAATATGGGATCATTACAATCTCATTCAATATAATTGCTCTGTAACAGTTTTTGCCCTGTATCATTGACATAATAACCTAGTGAATATTCTTATGGACAAATTTCGTCTTGCAGACGTTAGGCATACAAGATACGAATTAATCTATCCGGGGTTCGAGCCGTTTGTCCAAAACTCCAGCGTTTCAGCCACAATGAAAACGAACCGTTTCATTCAAATTACAACTATCACAAACATCACCAACATTTCAAACAACAAACCGTTATCGAGCTATCGATTCTACCACGGTGGAAATCAGTGTGGGGTGCGCGCACGCACGACGCCGCCCAATCACGAGGCGCGCCGGGACAGATGCGCTATTGTTGCCGGGACAATGCCGCCTGGGGTGGACTGTGAGAGCAAACATGTGACATTACTCCACTGTCATTAAAAACGGCTAAATTTTTTGGGCTGAGTTCGATGTTTTTGGGCACTAAATACATTCGGTTTAGTGAATTTCAAATTAGTGTTGTCTAGGCCAGTGCCAAGATCCATTTTAGTACCAAATCTTCCGCTTTTCCTTCAATCTTTATTATCCTCAATTGTCGATCATTCTAATATCGTTCTTGACGTCATCGAGCCAGCGCTTCTTTTTCAACCTACTTGTATGTAATGATCCGCGGACCTATGAGACAATCAAGATTCTTGTTCCAAATTGTATTTCCACCACCAGAATACTAGGATGTGCCGTTTTGAATATAGAGTTCCCCAAAAATATTTCCACGGGTTTTTCAACATACATCCAATGTAAATCAGAACAATAACTAGCGTAGCCCCAGTTACTAGCCTTGAGACTCTATATACCTTTGATTCTTAATTTGTAACATTAAATCAGAGAAAAACAGAAGACTTACTTGGTTATAATTGATTTATATAAAAAAGCAATACTAGCGTCTGTCTGGAAGTCAGCTGGAACGTTGCGTCGTCAATTTGAAGAATCCGCAAATAATGCCGCCGTGTAAAGAAGTAATAATTATTAGATCGGTGGTTTTTCCTCTAGACATTATTATTACTATCACTTAGTCAATAAAGCAATCATTCGTTAAAATGTAATGAGTTGGCTTAAATTATATTCTTGTTCAGATTTTTTTTATATAACCTTTCCAAATTCCTTAAGCTATTACCATCATCTTTCATTAAGGTACACATTTTATTAAAAATCAAGCAACAAATTAAAAACTAGGGTACTTGACATTAACCCTCGCGAGTTCGTTAAATTCGAAAAGGTTGTTGGTTGGAGGTGGTCGCCCGGGCAACGCACCCTAGCTTGTGCCCTGCCATCCTGCCCTCCTGCGTCCTGCGTCCTGCCCAGCGCCCGTCATCCTGCGACCTGCAGGTGTGCTATCGGATTTAATCAACTGATTGTGACTGACAGGCAGATGTACACGTACACAGAATGATTACACGCGGGGGTTAAAAAGTGAATGCAATGTAACCCTCATTGTTGATGTCCGGTACTGGGATTAAAACTTCAATTGAGTAAATAATAATGGATACACAGCAGCCATTCACCTGGGCTTGACCTCAGACTAAAGGGGAAATTTTATATCATTGGTAACAGAAACTGTAACTTTTCGATTTGGATTACACATCTAAACGAAATAATAATTGTGGACGAGACATGCATGCATTTGTTTTGGTGCGAGGAATGAACTCGCTCGGTCTTGTTTCACAACTGGAGACTGCAAATTAGTGACATACATTTTAGAAATTCCTATTAATTTCAACACTTCATTGAAATCCAATGCATTATAAAAATTCTCACAATTCTCTAATAAATTCAATTAAGCTGCAAAACATATTAGCGCACTAAAGACCCGAATTCCCGCGAGATGTAGTCATAAAAATATTTTATGTTTACACGAATGAGTTTGTATGGGGCCCCCCTGGGAGGATCGCACAAAAGTGATGCAATTTACTGCGCAGTGGATGTAAAAGCTGTGAATCGAATAGCCGTGATAGTGTAGTCCGCCATGACAGTGCAGTGAAGGGAGCGTTGCAGGGCACGTGGCCGCCACGCGCCGTACCGCGCCGCGCGACACGCTGTGCACCTTGGTACCGTCAGCATGACAATTAACATTCTATTATTTTTTATAGAATTTGTACCGATAACAATAAATTCGCCCCGTATCACGGATTTTTTTTGGATTTTTCGCCTGGCTTGGCCTATTACATCTTGTGACTGCAATAAGTTTGGTTAACTGTGGGTTGTTCTAGTGACACCTTTGCCTACGCCCTCGGGAACATACAGGCGTGAGCACATGTAGGTATTGTTTATTCTACGAGATAGATACAGGGCCTAGGGAGTGAAATGAGCAGATCGCGGGTAATGAAGCTTGGAATTGGAGTTCCAATCTTTGTCAAGCAGTAACCACTATGTGAACCAAAAAATAATTTGACTATTTTTCATACTTAGGTCTCAAATTTGTATGATTTTGTTTGGTAAGTAATGAGGAACTCCAGGTTTAACTGAACTCGACATATCTTTAACACTTTGGTAGAGACTGTGTGAAACTAAATCCATTTTTATATTTATTCAGTATGAAAATAGTACAAATATTAGGTATGTTTGTATTGGAAAAAAATCTTCCAAAATAATTAATATGTTGACGGTACCTAGCGTTTTGTTGAAAGAAACGGATTATTTTATTGTATTTTTGGTGAAAGGTCGCTCGTGTTACTGGGGTCGCACATACGCATTCACACACATCCATACAGACACACACACAGCATCAGTAAATACCGGTGAGCCCCTATTATGGCACACGAGGATTTTTTTCAAAGATTATCGCTACGTGATGTCTGCTATTTTTTTATTTGATGAGACTACCTTTCATCCCAATACAATAGACATGGAAGATATCAAAACAATCTTCAACTTTATATCGAAGGCAGATGAGCTAACGGTCCACCTGATGGTAAGTATTAACCGTCGACCATAGATGACAATGGTATCCCGGGTAACGAGTATGTCCAAGTGACTATGCTCTATGGACTTCTTTTTAGGGCTCCTTATAAGACTGTGTGTAAAAAAGAATGTCCAAAGTAGGTAATTCATACAAAGCATGTACATGCTTGGCAAAAATACTTTCTGAAACTGTGCGGTATGCTTATTCCAGGTAGAATAGATTAACTCTGTTCTACTAGTAAATTGGTAAACAGGTATATATTGAATAATTTTTAATAACCGCAATGAATTCAGAACACTCTCAACAGAACTAATACTTAGTTATAATTGAGATTTAACAACTTCTACGGCGTAGACATTTGCTACGTATGATCATTATGACAACCTACCTAAGATTTAAAAAATTCTAAATTACCATGGTATTACAAACTTTATTATGCTAGGTATTCACGTTGTTCTAATTTGATGATGTAAATGTATCACAGCATTTTACAAATAAGTAAGCTATTTATACGCAGTAGATACACATTATGTATTTGATGCATTTTTTTAAAAACACATTACCGTTTTACTATTACCGTGCACTATAGTCTTTTTTTTTTGTACTTACTCATAAACCGAAAATTCCACATGAAAACGTACCCTGTTTTCGACAATTTTTTATTTGGAACAAGTCAGGTGGATTAAAAATCTGCAAGCCAATGTCCGCGCACAATAGTCAACAATAAGCCGCGTAATTACCCGGCTTTCATAATACCCACATTACCCATATGGAGAAGATAAATAATACTACATTCTACAAGCCGGTCGGTTGAAAGGTCGCGGGCACATTTGTGCAGCTGCGGCGGCGCGGGCGCACCCCGCGATACGGGCAGGTGTACACGTACCTCAATCACTGACGGACGGTGTATGCTCTGCTTTAGTTTTTTTTTTGAGTGACAAAGGAAACTTGTTTTTATTGTAACTAGGTTGGTAGCCTTATTGTCAGCTACTTGAATCAGGATTATTTTAATATTGTTACGTAAAAAATTGGCGGGGTTTTCGTATTGCTTGCAATGGCGTATCTGATCTTATGTTTAGGAGTATTATGTTGGCATGTGAAAATAACGTCATGATAAAAACATTGATTTGATATTTTGGTATGTTAAGTTAGGAATAAAACCCATACCAGGGAAGGAATAAAGAGATAATGGGCCTCCGAGAATCTCACTCACCATACGAAATACAAGAAATCCGTTGCTTCATTTCGAATTGCTTCCAGATTGTGTTACCAACTGGACTACCACCCTTGTCGAGTAGGCCTATACCTACAATAATTAAACATAATAACTGAAAGAATCAAACAAATCATTTCATTGACCCCAAGCTGAGCATATTCCTAAGCGTAACATTTGCAAAAACCAATAGGGTTGCGTGTAGTGTCACGCGCCATGCTTATCTGTGTGGGCAGCGGAGCGCGCCAAATGCGGGCCCTCACAGCTCTTTTAACGCTCATTGTCGTCAAGGTAGTCTCAAGTGCCATTCCGAAACTATTCAATGTTATGCATTACCCTTATATCGATGTGTTTTTCATATGAATATCTGAGCCGTTATTATTTTTATTAAGAAATCACAATACAAACAGGATGTGCTTCTATGCTAAAACAGTTATGAGTGTATGGAATTTGTTTGTGTTCCATACTAACTATTTTTCTTTTCCATAATTTCTGTTGTTAACTTGACTATATTCTTAAAACATTTCTTAGCGAAATTGTGATAAAGAAATAACCTGAAGAATTGTTGAAATAAAACTATTTTTACGGATTTTATCGCGCGATTTGGTTTAATTTTTACATTTTTTAACTTCCCGACGTTTCGATTGCTTTTCAGCTTTCAGCTGAAGAATTGTATTATTTTTATTAAGAGGTTTAAAATATCCACATAATCAGACAACAACATATTACAAAAGACAAAATGCATTTTTCTCAGACACCCAACACATAATATAATCATACACACCCGTACAATCCCGTAAAAATTCGCACAGTGGTCTATTCTTTTCTCTTAATTCCCAATAACTACAAAATCACAACACTTTTCTTTTCCCATACGTCTTAGAACACGTATCTAATCAAACCCTTACAATCAATCACCTGTAAAGCCCAGTGTGCCGTTGACTTATTCCCCTAATTTCCTTGCTCACGTGCGCGGCAACAGGTGGCGCCGCCTTGACCTGTTTCTTGAGGGGTAAAGCACCAAGTGCGTGCGTGCTTACTGCTTTAAGGTGTTACTGGAAGGGGCCTTTGATGGGTTTTTTATGAGTGAGAAGTTTTGGGTCATTATTTGGGGTTAGTTTTTGGGTGATTTTTCTATGTATAGTTTCTAAGGCACTTAATGTATGAAGAGCTGTTATTTTGAAAAAAAAAACGTATAATTATGTAGGTGTGTCATGTTTGTATATCATGAGGTTAGTAGTAGAACGTATTAGTAAAATAATTATTATTTTGATAATATAAATACAATTTATTTATCTCTTTGTTAATCATAATTTACCACAAGCTTCAGACTTTCATTGATATAAATTGGTCGATTTTTTTTCATTTCTTTACGCATATGTACTTACTATACCGAGTTTCAAAAAAAATATCGTACTGATTAATATTCCATGTATTCTCTATAAAGCTTCGTTATAAAACGGTTAAAATGTCGCTGTACAGCTAAAATTATTTACCAAGACGTTGCGCATTCACTTCCAGTAAAACTAACCCCACGTTTTCATTCATTGAAGAACTTTTAACACCCCACCTGTTATATCCTTTCTTTTTAAACCCGACAAACTGTTGTATGAATCAATTGCTGTTTATTTTTTTATTATATAATTTTCACACCTTTATAATGACTCTATTCATTTAAATTGTAGTATCAATTGTATAGTAATTATTTCGAAACGGATGTACGTTATAAATGGTTGTCAAAGGTTGTTTTTTACTTCGTCTTGTTAGATTGAGTACATCCCACTGATATGAGATCATGTAACAAAGAAATCTCAAATAAATAATTAATAAATCTTAGTAAAAATGAAAATGATGGTGATGATGGTGACGACGCTAAAATCTTAAAATGATTATTTTTAAGCCTGTGGAATCTGATTATCTGACAAGATAGGAAACTGGGTAAAAAAGATCCTTGGCACCGACTCAGATGAGCGGACCCTAGAATAACTTTTCCACATTATCACGTAAAATCATGTACGCACAGATCAAAATATCAAATATTAGGTACATAAAATAATTATGCGTATCCTTTTTAAAACAGCTGCCGTTTGCGGTCAATGACACGTTGACATGAACTTTTATACGCAATGTTTATACGTATATGGAGTAGATAAAAATAAAACAGATAAATTGTGTTTTGGTATACATTAGAGGAGTGTAATATTTTTGACTGATATTGATACAGCTCGATTGGTATATTTTGCCTACTTTCATAGTCTGATGAGTTATGGAATTTTACTGTGGGGTGGTGCTGCTGACATTAATACCATCTTTGTTCTCCAAAAGCGAGCTATAAGATCAATTTATTCGCTAGGGTCCCGATATTCTCTTAGAGAAAAATTTAAAGAAATAAATATAATGACAGTGGCATCACAATATATTTTTGAAAATTTAATGTATGTCCATAAAAATAAAGAAAACTTCCGAAAGATTAGCGATATTCACAATAAAAATACTAGAAATAAGAACAATCTAGCTACTCATAAGACCAGACTCCACAGGATCAGCAAGTCTTTTAAGGGTTACTGTATACACTTTTATAACAAAGTTCCCACTCATATTAAAGCCTTAAGTATTGAAAAATTCAAAGTTACTATCAAGCAAAAATTATGCAATAAAGCTTATTATAAAATTTCAGAATATCTTGATGATAATAAGGCTTGGGAATAGTATAGTATAAAATTAATTAAATATATAGTATCTTGGAGCGGAGGTATTAGTGTGCTCTGTATAATTTAATTTATATTAAGTAACTTAAACTATTTTGCTTTGCTTTGTGAGCGATTTGGATAAGTCATGCTCGCTTAAAAGTCTGTGCTTGCGGTGGCGTCGTGTGCCGGGTCGGTCACTTCCCTGTAGCATGGTTGAGGAGGCCGATGGCTGGCACATGCGTCATACTCGTGAACGAGTGCTGCTTGTGTGGACTGGTCTGTCCGATTTGCTTACTTTGTAATTGATAAGTGGATTACTTAACGCTTTTATAATTATTTATTGCGTTGGCTAAACAGAGTATACTGATTCTTCGTTATGGGTTACTTCGTTTCGTTTCTCTCAGCCATATTAAATATAAAGTAAACTTATTCGTATTAAAATATATCCTACTTGCAAATCATAACAAGTTATTAATGAACTGCTCTGATTTAAACCAACTTGTAATTTTTGTAATTTTTGTAATAATCACTACATTGTAAACTGGTTTTGAAAAGAGCAACACTAGAGTTTCTTGCCCGTTCTTCTCTAGTGAAAACCGCTTTCCGAACCGGGTGGTAGTTCAAAAAATGACTGAATCTAAACAATGTTGAACATTTTAATGGATTCAATAAATTATTTTCATTTTCATTTTCATTTTCATTTTCAATGACAGCCTAGTTTGTCGAAAATTTGAGTTTACGAGGGTTTACTTACCAGTCTTAATGAATTGTTTATACGATATTAATATATTTTATAAGGATTTCAGGGTGTTGAGACGAGTGATTGGTATATTACTGATTATTGCTAAGTTTGAAATCTTTCGGCTGAATTTTTTTTTTCTTACATTTAAGAAGATTCATTTGAGCACCACTTTTACTTCCGCATTTGTCTCATACCAATGTATTATTAAAGTAATGATCAATGCTTGGGAGACGCCTATGTTCGGCTATGGATTTTCTGTTCCTGGAATTTATAATTATGATGGTATGTTACGCGCAAAGCACGTTTTATACACATTGCCTAAAAATTAGATTTTTTTATATGTAGGCACTGGCGGGCCGCTAAACCAGTCAGGCGATAAATGCATTCAATAATGATTAAGTTAATTATCACAGTTGCTTCTAACAATAATACATAACACCAAGTAGATTAACAGATGTGGTCAAACATTCGCCAAATGTGTAAAGAAATTTACATTTTGTGTACTAATTGGTAATTACAGGGAAAGTTAATTTGGAAATCGCCGTAGTACGAGGCATGTTGAGTAATAATGTGCAGGAAGCCCCGTTAAATGAGTGTATTATCATAATTAGACACACAGCTGGCCCTCGGTGGGCCGCGGTATGGCACACTTTGCTACCCACTAACCTTTAAATATCTACCTTTTTATGAGTAAGTTATACTGCCTTGTAAAATATATCTACCTTTATAAAATGGATAAGTTATGGTGCCTTCATAGCGTGACTGATATAAAGTGCAATGTAACTGAGTTAATAAAAGCTTTAAAGGTGCAAAAGCAGTTTCAGAATAGTATACTAACAACAAACATTGTTAAGCCAAACAGTTAAAAAAAGCAAATTCATATAAAAATATAATAAGGTGGTATAAGGAGGTGGCATTTTAGCACCTCTGCTAACACTCCGATTTTGAAAAATCATACTAAGATACATGACAGAGAAGCATAACTAAAATAATTATACTTCTTTAGATCACTATCATTAAATTCAATTTGATAAGAAGACCTTAATATTGAACAAAATATTAAAGAGTAGCTTAAAGATTCTTATAAATTAACACCTGACAATGTCTAACCTTAATTAATTAAAATAATCAACTCTAAGTAAATGTGGCTAATTTTCACCGAAGTCTGAAGTTAGCCGACGTCTATGATATGAAAATAACTTTTAATATAAAGCCAAAGATGTAGTCTCGGATATCGAATTAACCGCTAACTAAGTTTGGAGGACTTCCCTTTTGAACCAGGCTACCTCTTACATTGTTCGACTTCCGTAGAAGTTTGGTCATAAGACCAACATTCTGTAATGTAATATTATGAGTTTGTAATTAATTATAGACCTGTAATAAATAAAACTATTTATAAAAGTATTGGTAATTTACATGGAATTATAAAGGATATTGATATTTAATTCAACCCACATGATTCTCGTCACCCCAGGTGACATTGTACAAGATTTAAAAAAAAATCGAGATGAATTTATGTCAATAATCATGATTTTAGTTTTCATGATTTTTGGGCAGCCCGTATAGATACGAGTATTTTTACCGCTTAGCTAAACTTCAGTTCGCTTCAGTAATATACCTGAGGTATAAAAAGAATCGTACTTATACGGGTTAATCAGAAAACTAAAATCGCAAATTTTGGCAAAACAACAAGGCTGTTTTTTTTTTTCAAACTCTGTACAATGTTACCTGGAGTGGTTATATGTCTAATGTCTATATCACCCTGTAATAATTTGATATTTTTATTTATCGATGAGCATTGTCTGTTTGTCATCAATAAAAGTTAAATTTGTGATTTTACCCAACATAATATCAAAAATATTTATTTGATAAATTTAAAGCGCGTCCCAATACACTTAAATTTATTCAACACACATAATTATTTACTGTATTAAAGCTGGCTGAATGTATTCTTTGACAATGCAAGGATTTTATAAAGCCAGGTGCACACAGGTAATCTTTTAATCCAATAACGCGTGTTGATAAATAGCAATAATAAAACGGCAAGCGGAACAGCAACCGTTACGGCACTAAATCAAATTAAGTAAAAAATCAAACTTTCTCTGGCAAAAGCCGGGTGTTGTAGTCCGCCCCATTGAACACGCGACGAGGTGAATGAAGCCCTAGTTGGGGTGCTGGGTGCAGGCCAATGATATAAAATGTACTGTGCAGTATAGTTACGAGCAAACAATTACATTCCGCCACACATCTGTCGGCGTTTAGACAATCACGATACGTCACGCGATTTGACTGCTGTGTTGTGGGGTGAGGTGTTTTGATACTTGAATTAGTATACAATTTTGAACTTCGAAAAGCATTGCTTAAAAGTATTTAAATATATCTTTACTTATATACGCTATTTTAAGAAGCTGTTATAAGTTTAATTTGTTACACAGTAATGTACATGTAACTGCCATCGCTATTTAACTGTAATTACAATAAGAACTCCAATGGTTTTTTATTGTTCCTGGTTTACACAATTATTTTTTACTTTTCCCATGTTTTATAAAAACGTTTTTTATTTCTTTTATTTTCTATAGCGTGACAATTTTCTTGTATATCTCTCAATTATTGGCATATAACTCTGCGACCAACCATCAACTTGACATCAACCCAGTCATTCCTCAATAGTAAATTTATATCAAAACTGTAACCAACAATTTTATCCTTTTAATACCCAATGGATCAACCAACATCGGTCGCAGTACACACCCGTGACAGCTGCGCGGCGCGGCACGCACCCGCCGGCCGCCACGCATTCATACGGTAATGCGCCGCCTTTTAATTACCACCGCTGATAAATCTGCGCGCGCGTGCCCCACGCCGCGCCGGTGTGGACGCGGCCTTATGCCGCACCAACAAGATATACGTCATGTGTGACCTAATACTGCAGCCCTTTCATTTGTTTTAGTGAAATGACAATTATTAGGGTTTTGATGAAATTACTGTCAAAAGCCATATGTACTCGTAATATACAGTGTAATATATATACGCCATAGTAGATTATCAAAAAATGACAATCATGCATACATGGATATGATTTTGTTAAAGTTTGTGTCAAATAGCATAAAAAAAAGACGGAAAATGTATGAATAATTTGTTAAAAATTCAATAATATGAGCTGGTCGTTTGACTGATGATGATGTCTGTCCATTAACAGGAACAACACAACACTTAGATGTAATTTCTCGTAATATCCTGTCACCACTCGATACAATATCCTTCACATCGGAACAACACAGTGCTTACACACTGTTGCTAGAAGTAACAATAGTTTTAACTACCACCTAGCATTTCTCACATATTTTCCAAATTATATTCAATTTCCGCAGAAACTGCCCTTAATATTTTCTTCTGTGAAACACGAGCTCAATGGGCCAAACTGTCCCTGTGAGAAATAGTTGGACATAATTGTTCAGAGGGCTAATCAAGGTTGGTATTCGTATTCGGCAGCGCCGGCCGCACGTGCAGTAATAACCAATCGCATTCCTCTCATTATTACCGTACATTGTTACTTTCATGTCCGCTATTATGCCGCAATTGGGATAATTATTTGTCGCTAACTTAATTTGTGGGTTTTTTGTTTGTTTTAATGATAGGGTGCTTTTTGCTGTTGTTTTCCAGCGGATATTATAATGAATGCTGTCTGCCACAGGTGACAATATTGTATCACCCCATACTGTACTGCAGGGCACGAGCCTCCTCTACAATCCAGAGTACGATTGAAAAGGGTTAGGCCAAATAGTCCACCATGCCGGCCTAGTGCGGGTTGACAGACTTTGCATACGATAGAAATCGCTACGGTATGTGGTTTCCTCACAATGTTTTCCTTCACCGTTATAGCGCGTGGCGATTGACTATCAATACATAACTCCGAAAAGTCAGATGTGTGCCTTCGGATTTGAACCTACGACCACCGTGAATAAGCAGTGTTGTGTGTTGGCAGTCGCATCTGGTTCGTTTGCCAACAAGCCACCACGCACTGTGGACAAAAGTGAAATAATTGTTACATGCGGATACATACTACTGTATATACATATACTTACTTACGATCAGGTGAGTTCTTGCTGGTTTTCAGACTCACTTAATGAAATAACGCATCCCATTTACCCTTCTTTATAGGAAAAAACATTCAAACGGAGAGTCATCATAACATACGGACAAATGTATTAATCGATTACAATAAAAATCGATAAAACACCGATTAAACGCAACCATATTGGTAGATACCATATGTTTTAATAAAACAATTAAGTTTATTTGATAGGAATCGACAGGGGATCGATTCGATCATATACCACAAGTCATAACATATTTTGTTACCGTTAATGAAATAAAATAGGAGTAATTTACGTACCTATTCGATTCTGTGTCATATAAAAATACAGCTTCTGTATTCTTTGATAGGCTTCTGCATTCTTTCATTTTTTTTGCTTTTACATTCTATGCGCATAAAGTAAAGATGTCATTAATCTTTTTGTAAAACTACCGGTGTGATATTTAAACGTGCCACTGTGATACTGATTTGTATGTTTTACAATGATGCGTTGGTAGAGCGAAAGCCTTTAAAAACAATTATGGTCACTAACATCAGCCTTTTCCCGATATTTTAAATGTTATTTATACTTATGAGTATCCACATACATTAAAATCAACAAAGTCCCTTATCAAAACGCGCTAGAAATATTACTCAAACAAAACACAGATTACATCCAATAGTTATAAGGCACGTCATAGTGCTTGATCAAAGAGCTACTAAATAAATATTCTCAATAGGAAGATGAAACATGTCAAAAGCAACAAATGGACTTCAAGGGCTTGAGTGGGTGCAACCGAGGGAGATTTTATTACTTCGATATAGAGTTGACATCAATTGAAAAACTGCGCTATAGAATCTGGCGGATTGACCGCCGCCCGTGGAAGCTATTAGCCGCGCTCCCTTGTGTCTTGTAATCGGCTGGCCATGATGTTAAATCTGGAGAGGATAAATATATTCATGTGTGAAGCTGAATAGATTTAAATAATCAACTTAACGTAAATTTTTTGTGAGGCAATGATGCCTTTCCGGTTGTATCGGCTTATTCCTATTGAAGTCCAAGGCAAAAACCGTGTAGATGGTAAAATTAATTATAATTAATGCATCAAATACATAAAATATTAACATATCTAATGTGCATTTATTCACACAATTAAACAAGCAACGTTAATGGCAACAAACTGACAACATCGCACCAGTTTATTAGAAAATATGAATACTATAACTTATAAGATTTGTTTTCTTACTTTATGGTCACCGTTTTCCTATACAATGGTTTAAGACTGTGTGTACACTAGCTTCGGAAGTAGGGTCTGACGTCCGATCTCCACTCGATAAAATCACAGTGTGTACCTTACCTTGCCTTAAGACTGCATCCACTGTACGGATAACAGGGTTTCGATGCGGGAAGTTCTAGTTTAAAATATCTTTATAAATACTTGAAATATCTCAAAATGCGTAAACAGTGCAGATATTTATTTTCTAAAATGTATTTCATTTTTATTTCTCTATCATAAAAAAATACTCGGCCTATCTTTCTTTGCAAACATTTTTGCAACATCACTCTATTTGTACGTCAATCATAGGCTACAGATCAATCACTTGTCCAAACCATTATAAAAAAAACAATGCAGATGTGCCTACGTCAAATCGAGCGTAACCACGTAACCGAACGGTGGTGTGACAGCGATCACAGTTCACACACTCCCGGAAGCACTAGCAAGCTGCAAAGTAGCGCACCTCCAAACAAATGTACTCCCAACATTTTTTCCACCTGTGATATCAATTGCCATTCAATTATCACCTTTATTACAATGTAGTTCAGTGCTATATGGGGCTTAGAAATGGCTGAGTGAGGGGAGCAGTGACGTCAGCATTTTAAGTAAAGTTCCGTTGGGTTTGGTTACAGTGAGCACGCATCACTGCTTCCTGAAGGATAGCGATGCCTTAATGTGTTTGATAAAGATCCACTTTGAATAAAAATATACAAATATGCATATTTGACTAACATTGCTGCATTTGATTGTTCATAAATTATTAAGATGAGGTTTTGATGCTATTTTCTTTAATCATTTCACACACATACACAAGGGAAGTTTATAGAGTAAAGGCCTTGTAAGACGCTGGACCTAATAAATATATATATATTGTACATGTTTTGGACGGTCACCTAACATTTGTTTTCCCTCTAACAGCTAACAGGAGTGAGACGGAAAAAAACTAGTTTCAGATACCCGCTATCAACTTTTATCAAAGAAAAGTTTTTTACTATGCGATAAGAACTTACATAATATGTGAAATGGCCTTAAGATCACTATGTATATTTCATTCCAAATAATAATAAAACACTTAGAAGGTAAACTAATATTCCGATTATAAGCCCTATAAAATGAAATACGGACTAGGTACAATTAGTGTGTATGGTGAAACTGCAGTGGCTCGGGGCGGCCATTATAGTGTCCTCTTACATTTATGAACCAGCTAACTGTTGCGCCCTCTGGCGAGGATTATACACTATAATAGTGCTTGGGTTACATCCAATATGGAATGACAAATACTATTGTGAAGGGAACAAAAAATATTTGGATGCGAAATGCGAATTGGCTTCTGCGCTTTTATATTTGTAATGCGTAAGACTGATTGATTATTTGCGATATATCATAAGCTGAATATTAAATGAATCAGAATTTTGCTATTATTATATCTTTGTTGTTTTTATGCCTAAAAAATCAAATACTTAAATCATCTTAGGTCATTTAGATAGGTAGGTAGGTTGGTAGATGTTTGCATAAACGATTGAAATTCTATTTTCAAAACGTTCTTCGTCTTACCAGGAAATCAACGATTATTTTTAAGTCTATCTCTTATACCGAATCATATGAAGTATAAACCAATTTTTGGAAACAATCTACATGTCACCCAAATTATTTTCTATGATTTAAATGGATTCTACCGATAGAAATCTGACAACTGGCATACCTTATTTAAATAGCATGTCTTGTCCAGATTCTTTAATATGGATAAGAATCAAAAAGGAACACTTTCAAAAAAGGCTCTGTCTAAAACAAATTGCAATAGATAAAACCACGGGGAAATATTAGTAAAGTAAAGTTTCCAAATAAACGCCACAGGAGCGTTGTTCGCGAGTTAATTGTTATTTAGCCGTCGAGATCCAGTTTATTAAAGGCGTAGATAATTAAATTAAGCGAGTTTCTTTGACGCTCATGCCCGGCTAATATTTTTATTAAGGATGCCGTGCTTTCAACGCCATTGGCCTGCTAGGGACTTCACTCGGAACTATATCGATTATCTTGGTGTGTTTTTTTTTTGCTCTGTAAATAATTATAAGATTAATATATAAATAGAGCTACTTTTATTTGTTGTTACTTAATAAAATTATAAATCAACAAGTAAGTTTGTTACGCTAACTACAAATACCTGCGGTTCACATAAACATTCGTCTCGGTTCGGGAATCGAACCCACGGCCTCTCGTTTCACAGCCGGCGTCTAACCAACTGCGCCTCGGAGGCTGTCAAACAATATAGAGTACTATGTATCGCTGAATCGCTAATTATATATTTCGATACTAGCACCTTACACTTTAATAGTCAAAAAATTCACATAGACGATACAATTCAAACTAAATTCTCAGCTATCGATATCACACTCACAAAAACATCGACAGCACAACATGCCTACTCGTTTTTTCAGTACCCAGTCGGAAGGTGATAATACCGAAGTTTGAAGTGGAGGTAATTACAACGCGGGCCGAGCGCCGTAATAGAGCCAATTATGTGGAACCAATAAACAAGGCACAATTAACTACTGTACACTTTTGACATTACACCAAAATTTATTTGGAAAAGCTTGAATTAAAGTTTGACGAAATGTTTGCTTGTTGTTTTTTTTTTGTCGATTATTGTTAGTATGTGTTTTTGTCATTGAACGATGTGAAGAGCAAGTCGTTTATCTGAGGATAAGCCTCACGCCTCAATAGATGTTAGTTCCGAGCGTTATGCTCTTTCTTGCGTGTCACACAAAAGGTAAGTATTCAAAGCTTTAAAGTCATGGATTAAAGTTTATTTACCTTAAGATAGTACACATTACCTACCTACTAAAAATGCGGTAGCTTGCTTACGTTTTGTTTTGTTTTATGACTTATAAGTATTGAATCAATTGATGAGCATTTCCAAATTCTTCGATGAGCAATGTGTACGAGTATAATCGTCAAGCGAGACTCACTCGTTGGTTATAGCAAAGAAAATATCAGGTACAATATCGGTTACCTATATATGTGTCTGGTTTAATGGGGTAAGCGAGGTGCATTTTCCATCTTTATGCACTCACGTAACAAACGGAAGAAGGCGGTTGATGCATGTATTATATTAGTGTTGTGTTTATGAAAAACCCTTACTGCTGGATCATTCAATAGTGTTATGAAATACATATAAAGAAGATTAAATGATTGATGAATTAGAACGGATAGATAATTAAGTTCTGTTACTACTCGAATTAAATATATTTCCATGCTCACGTGATATAAGCAGTCTTTCAACAATCGGCATTAACTTGAACCCTTGATTTCCAAAGTTATTTCTATGTAAGTACTTGCCAACGTATATGTAACATCTTTGCGGAATTCCATGCTTTTGCACCAATCTCTCTTTTATACAGTATTATTATTAGAACCGCCTTTTCCTACTTTGTAACTTATCGTTTTTGATTTGTTGTTTTTTCTTTTGTTCATATAGAATTAGTCAAGTGTTTTAATTTTTTGATAATTTATTAAATTTTAGTTTAATAGGTACTAGCTGTTAGCCCACATATTATTATGTATTGTATCTGTTATACGAGTATTTTATTATTGCATGTTGTGATAGCTTTAAGAGGTGTTTTATTTTAATATTTTTTTGTATTCTTATAGTGTAAGTAAATTTGTAACTAAATTGTTTGGTTGTCCAAATAAATAAATGAATCCAAAACTCAATTATCGTTACCAGCACTTCAATAGTTAGGTAATAAGTAGTTAAGAGTTATATCCGTCAAGGTGTTTATTTAAAAACCGCAATAAAGTGACGGCAATTTGAATAATACTCCGCTGCGGGTTTCCACACGAATGACTTCACTACACTTTGAATTTTAATTATACGCTGTATTACTATACTGCGATTACTTAGAATCAGCCTTGGCTTCCAGTAATAGAGTTCTATAAACATATTATTGGTACTAAATAACTAACATTATCACAAGTTCACAACTATATCCTTGAATGAGTGCACTCTAGAGAGACCGCAGAGATGTCACTAGTGCGAAATGCCTTCCATATTTCGCCATATTTATCTCCGTTCATAAGGTGGTATGCTACTTCAATTAAATGATAGGTAAGGTGGAAGAGAAGAGACGTGCTAGAAAAATCAAAATATTGTACATACATAAACTCACGCCTTTATCCCCGAAGCGCAGCCCTATAGGCAGAAGCGCCACCAGCACACCCACATTTCGCCTTGTATGTTCCGTCCCACGATGTGATAGGGAGCGAGCCTATCGCCAAAAATCCAACATCACTTTGCCCCACCCGAGACTCTAACCCGACACCTCAGCTTTGTAACCGTACCGTAATAAAACTACGCCACCAAGGCAGTCGAAAAGTATTGTGGCTCCGAAATATCCGGGTGTGGACCGTTATCAGCATCATTGAATAACTGTTCCATCTGGTTAATGACATATGAAAAAAGAAGCTGACGATCAACCCTCAATACTGCAGAGGCACTCAAAGAAAAAGAAGAGTATGTGATATATAGGCGCTATACCAATAATGCCGCTAATTTCAGTTCAAATTAGGTAATTCATTATGTGAACAAAACTACTATAACATAATAGTATTGTATGATCAATCTAACGCAGAACAACCCACGCACGGTGGTTATTTTTTACCTCAACAATCGTTAATTTAATTGGTTTGCTTTAACTGTTAAGAAAAACCTTCCACAGAAGCCAGCATATCTGAGAGATATGTACTAGAATTTAAAATAAACATATTATACACATATTACAAGCAATAAGCTCGAATGGAAAAACACATAAAATGCCGGAACAGTCATACCTACGAACTCACAACTATAAATTTACGCGGTGACTCGTCAACTAATCCCATAATTACTACGCCCTTAAATACAATACTGAAAAGAACACAAATTACATACATAATGCTTCCTATAGAGCGTAATATGTAGCGCGTGGCTGAAGGGCGGGCCGGCGCGACGATTCCTTCCTATTGCAAAACACGCGTCGCAAAATTGAAAGCTAAATGGTGAATAAAGTTATTTGCCATGAATGCCTCCGGGCACAAATTTCAATTATTCCCGTTTCCGAATAGTTTCGAAGGGTCCCACCTAGCATATGCTACAATCGGGTGCAAAAGTTACTTTTTATTCTTGAATGAAAAAACAAAGATATCTCTAGTTTATTTGAGCTGATCTCTAGCACTTTTGCCTAAATAATTGCGTCTTACTAAATTCGCTGGTGGGGTCAGTGAAACTTATTTTTATTGCCTTCGCAGGTGGACGAATATACGACCCGCCTGACAGTAAGCGGTCACCGTCGCTCATGAACCTTGCCAGGGGTCTAGTGAGGAGAGTATTTTTTTAAGCCTTGCTTAAAGGACAGGTCGTAGCAGTTAGTAACTAAAGACCTACAGAAAAATCTGGAAAATTCTATCACGACTGTACATCAAAGTGGGCGTATTCATCTCATAAAGGGGTCAAAATATTTTATTAGCCTTGCGATTTTAACTACATAGCGGGGCGACAACTAGATTACCCACCCCGGCCGCCCGAGGCGATGCGACAAATCGAGGATACTGCACCCGGGCTTTCACACTCCCAAGCATATTCATATTTGCATTTATAGGATTTGTATCTATAGACCTTTCTATATCTTTGAACGCTTTGGCATTAGTTTTTGTACTGGCTAAACAAAGTGACTATAATTAGTGATGTGTCGATATGAAAACTTGTGGAGTGAAAGAGGATGTAGTGACAAGAATTGACAAAGGCATGTTACGATGGTTTGGTCATGTAGAGAGGATGGATGAAAGGAGAATAACTAAGCAAATATACAAGGCGAGTGTGGATGGAAGAGTCGGTAGGGGTCGACCTCATCGAACTTACACCATCCAAATCGGTGATATCCTCAAGAAGGGTCAGGTCAAAAGTACCCTGAACCGACGAGAATGCATGAAGAGAATGATGAAAGTGGATGAAGCGAAAGTTGTATGTCAGGATCGAGCAAAGTGGCGATCCATAATCTCTGCCTACCCGTATGGGATACAGGCGTGATGATTATGTATGTATGTATGTATGTGTCGATATACGAGTAATTACGTCGGGTTGGTCAAAAGCGAAAACTCGGTAGCTGAAATCAGAAAGTTACATACTTCAGTGGGTCACCATGACAGGTTTTCCACCTGCGTTTTTGTTGCAATAGATCAAAATATTACGATTTTGTCGTTTCTGAAGTCATATTTTATTCGTCTTACAATAATATTATCAAAACCAAAAAGAGTCTCAGCACCTCTCTACTTCCATCCCATCCTAATCACTCTCATATTTGAATCATAGATGTATTATAGTTCTTTTTTTTATTCATGGTATAATTTTTCCAAAATTATCCAAGTTCCAACTCTGATGTTCAAATATCTTCAGCACAGCTCCCTGCTAAACGACCGATTTGTAACTCTTCTAATAATAATTGTTGAATAACTAATTACAGTCTCCATCAAATTTCTAACAGCTGGAAAAACTTTCAAATTAAACCATTAAAATGAGACCCGCGAAATAATTAAGTAATTATAAAGCCACAGTTCATTAAGATCGCTACGGTGGCACGTTACAATTACACGAAATATTTCAGCTCGAACATTATACATTATTGTATGAAACACACAATTTTCCCGGCTAAGAGGTAAATCGCGTGGGAGTTGTTATTTGTTATGTTTTATAGTGTTTAATTGTAGGGAATTATAGTCTGATGTATTTGGTTATGCTAACACTGTTTTTGAGTCTATGTGTAAAAGATGACGTTTATTATCTTAAAATTTGTACATTCTATTTTTATTATAATAATATAACTTGTGCAATAAAGTTAATTTTACTATTTGTATTTTTATTACAGGGAAACCGAAAAACTACGTTTGTAAAACTTGTTTTAATTGACTAATAAAGCTCCAAGACGATCTATTTCATAGCCGATAATAATGTCAAAGCAATGTCACTCGATTTTTGTTTTCTTGAGATTTGTATACACCAGTAAATTATAATTTATAATACTTAAAAGTATCAAGGTAATCGAAAACATTACATATTAAGGAAGTGTTCATTGATGTTCCCAAAATATACAACGCCTGAGACTGTTATGACATGCAAAATATCACCAAATATGTACGATCAACATCTGATAACCAGTTTAAATCAACATCATTATTAGTGTCAAACACAAGCGAATAATTATGGAGTTGGTTTGACGGGCGGCGGTGCACAATGGCGCTGGAGCTCCGCCCGTCATGCGCAGACAGCGTCGCGGTTCTAATGAGCTGAAACTTATTGTTATTCTTTAAAATATTTAAATATTCGAAATATTAGGATTTGTGAAGAGTGAGAGCATTGTGGTACGAAATAAAAAGGGAAAATTGTGCGTTATGGTTATCATTTTTCGCTGTTGCAAACCTGATGATTAAACGGAAAGCTAGCGATTAAGGTTGATCCAAATTAAATGATATTATATCAATATGCTCCTTAGGAAACAAAAATGTAATGAAATTTATGAATTTTCCAAATAATTATTCGCTAGGGCCGACGGTGCTCTAGGACTGGGTGTTTAAAGGCTAGTAACAGTACACTGTCCCATTATAAATATGAAGTTAAAATTCACATATAAAACCATTACATTTCACAAACGAATTGCATTTCATTTCATTTAAAAATTAACACACACATAACATTCTAAATTAAAGTCACACCTCGTACAAAAGCTTTCAATAAAAATCAGCCTTTATTTTGTTACGTTAAAATGTTGGAAATGTTGGAAGCCTGCGAAAGATACTCGAAGACTCGCCAATACCTCACGATCTTAACGATGTCGCTCTCGTCTGAAATGATTCAATACAAATGTGCTTACTCCTACACCGGAGCGTGTAAAATCTACTGCGAAAGGCACCTTATTCTGCCAGTATTCCTACAGTACGTTATTTACGAATTGTTTATATAATGTAACGCCACGCAGTGTGCTCTTTTAGCATACCAATTGTCTCCTTCGCGGTCTGCCCAATACCGTCTTAAGTTGTTACCAAGTCTTCTAATTCGGCGTGCTTATCTTCTATTAACGCCCACTTGGTAGTAAAGTAACTTGGTTTGCTCCATCTATTTTTATTGCATCTTGGCTTATAACTGGTCCAATCCCATTTTGCTGCTTATTTAATCAACTACGTCGGTAATTTTCGTGTCCAGTGCTGAAGATAAGTCAATTAAAAAGAAATCACAGCGTTTTGTTAACATATTACAAGTAATGCTATAAGCCGATCCTTATAAAAATAGTATTAACTGTTAAAGACAGTCAAGTTCTAGAATACACCTCCGCCTCGAGTATAAACTCGACGCGTATTCAATCAGTGCGACCGTAACGCGCTCTCACGGGCGTCAATCTCCATACTTAGGTTTTTAATCTATGTAACATATCATGTATGACAGCTTCCTCCCCCCCTCCTTTCATACTTCTTACTTTTGTCGTCTGAGCAGCTTCCATAGACAAATTACTAATTATAAATGTCTATTGGTGCTTGGGATGTCATATTTGTAAACAGTGGTAAACAGCAAGTTTAATGTTTAACCGCCATTACTGTTTCAAAGTTAGTTGACATAAGTTTTGCGTTGATTTATTTCCGCAACTTATCCTCCCAATTTTAAAACTTGCAATAGCATCTTACAGCATGATTAATCATTGCTGTGTTGACAACTGTGCTAGTAAACGAAAGGACGATAATTTTCATAGATTTCCTAAGAGTGAAATTATGTGCGAGAACTGGTTAGATTGTATTAATTCAGATAAATTGCGTCAGTTGAGAACTCCGGAACTTCGCAAGCAGTTTGTGTGTGAAAAACATTTTGAGAAAAGGTTTTTTACGCAAACACGCCTGAGATCTCGCTTGTGCAATGATGCTCATCCAACAATCTTCCATCACAGGACTTTAGTAATTGTTCCTGAAGAAAGCAGTAAGTGAAAATTGTATTGATCTTAATATATAAATGAATTATATACAAACATTATTCAATATGTAACATTCATTATTTAAAGTAACAACTGCAAGTTGCTAAGTATTGCATTATAGACAAGACTCTAACTCTAGAGATATAAAATTATCCAACTTTATTTTCTGTAACATTATTGTAATAGGACTGATATTCAAATTGTAATAATTCTATACATTTTCAGATAATATTATTGGAGAACACAATTATTGTCTCAAGAGGCGGCACATGGATCATACTTACTGTAATCTGGTATTATAAGACAAGCGCAGAAGAATTATTACAGGTAGGCTCATACAAAATACATCATGTGAACACAAATGTCAAAAATAATTCAGTCACACTAGTAGGCACTAAATAGCTGCGAGTTGTGAAGTTCTGGGCTCAAATCCCATGTAATGCTGCTATTATTGGTTTTCTGCTTTTATTTTAGTAATCACTTAATACTAAAGCTAAAGTTTTGAATCCCCAACCTTATTTTAGTGTCAAGAATGTCCTTTACTTTCAGGAATCAGGGACAGATCTTAAGAAAACAAATACAAAAAAAAGAGATTTGCTAGCTTTATTTGATTCGGATCTAGATGTTGTGAGACCAAAAAGTCTCTCATAGTTTCTCATATCTACAACAATAGATTCGATCTTACTGTTAGCACAGGATTATGTATGTGACTTCCGGAAGTATTTTTTTATTTCAATAGCAAAATGTAGCAACTCATCAAACTAAATTAAAGTCGCAATATTAGATTTATGTTTATGTTGTATTTATTAAGAATTTTAACAATGTTTGTCAAATATCTGTGAGTTGTATTAAGCTGGGATTGTAATTTAACATATTGTGTTATTTTAGTTTTAATGTCTTGTAAAGTATTGTTTTACATTTTCTAATAGTTCCGAGTATGCTGTGGGGTAACAAAACTATAAGGTTTTATTGCTCGACGGCAATGACAAAGAGTGTAAATAGCAAAATTTAAAAACAATTGTGAGCGGCAATCCTTTGTCAGAACGACGTACCAACTAATCTTTATTGCACTAATAGCACAGATGTTTGGGTAGACACTTATTGTTTTGTCTAAAAATATTCCATTACCTCGGATTCTTGTCCAGAGCCCCTTTAAAAAGACGTTATATTTTATTATGTAAATTACTGTTCACAGGTCAGCACTTGGGACACAAAAAAGAAATTTTGCTCAATCCTGTTTGATGAAGTATCTCTAGAACCAGCACTAACATATGATAAGCATCGGTATGAAATAAATGGATTTGTTGACCTTGGTGACAAATCCAATGATTTTGCTGACCATGCCTTAGTATTCATGCTACGAGGAGCAGTCTGTAAGTGGCAGCAGCCTCTAGCTTTTTATTTTTGTCAGGGTGCAACCCCAGCAAACTTTTTAAAAAAGCTAATAAAGGATGTAGTGACTGCTGTTGGAAATACTGGCCTCCAACCAATTGCCCTTGTATGTGATCAAGGCACAGCGTTTCAGTCTGCAATTAAAAGCCTGTGCCAAGACACATTCAGAGAAGAAATGAGGAACAGCAAAAAATCAACCTTAAAAACATGTATACTTAAAGAAATAAAAAAAAATATTTTATCCAAGTATTCATTTGACTTCCTTGATTGCAATTTACTCAGGAATGTCATTCTGGGATATTTTCTAGATATATCTGAGATTAATAATGAATAATTGGTGCAATGTAATAAATAAGATATTAAAGGGTACAGATATTATTAGATTAAGAAATAAAAGTTTGTCACCAATGCAAAAAAAGCCGTCAATAGGTATTATAAGAAAAATAAAGTAAAGAAGTAATTAACAAATGTATTTTCATTTTACTACCCAATTTTCCTAAATAAAAATTAAATTATTAATAACAACCGAGGTACAGAGCGGCGAGATGACTTAAAAGACAAATATCCCGAGCCAGAAATTAAGCACTGTAGGCAAAAATAGGAGGAGCCAATGCAGAAGCAATATGAGAAAATTAAAAAAAAAAAACCTGTCATGTTCTATATGTTACGTTCCTGAGCCTAGAATCATACTCTATGGGAGTGCTCTGTCTGAGTGGGTTAGTCTGTGCGCGCTCTGTGCTGTGAGTTGAGAGGCTTACACCCCTCCCCGTCCCGCGCCCCGCGCACCCCGCCGTCCCTCAGCATCCACCAAGACGCTCCGACGCATCCTCTGGGATTCCACATCGTTTTCTCTCGTCTTATTTGAAAAATTCAATGCGAACGATGTCGAATTTTGTAAGGAAAATGTGAAAGACTTCGTTTGAAGGGACGTGATGATACTATAGCTAATTAATGTTGATGTTTTGATAGCAATTAGAGATTATGTTTTCTGATTTCTTCAATGTCTAAAGTTAGAAAAGAAATCTGTTAGACGTAGTAAAAATGATCACGAAAAATAAAGTTGGTAAAACAATAGTGCATCAATTTCCAGGAAGTATTAATCTACCCTATCTCTCTTCAGTCTCAAGAACTCTTATGCTATGATTAAATTACAGCAATTACAATGCGCGTTATTGTTATGACACCTAGTACGTATGATAGCACTTAAAAGAAAACCATAGAAATAGAAACACATTATTCAAAATATCGCATTTTTCATTGACATTTTTGTCATAAAATCAAATAAAACATTAAAAGAAAGCCTAAAAATTCCAAATCTGGCACAAAAAGCGTGCCATTAAAACGTCATAAATAAAAAATCTGTTCCCAAAAACCGTCTCAACCCTAAACGAAATGTTTTGATGTAAAACGGGGAAAGAATGCGCGATCTCCCCTGATAGTTATTTGATATGATTTATTCATACGAACAACGTTCGACGTACGTACGTTAAATGGAAGTTTATTTAATAGAAAATACTTTCCAAAATCTATTTATAAAGCCATTACGGGCGGTTTTTTATTTTAAATCTGTTCCTGACGCGCGCTTATTATGCAAATGTGGAGAGGGTTCGAGTTTATGCATAACCGTCTTTATTGCGCTTAGAATATCTGTTATCAGATGTTTTGTCATTAGTTTATATTTAGTTAAGTGAGGCAACCAATAGTGCTGATGAATATATGAGGTAAGTAACAGTTTTGATTACTTTTGACAACTACATCAAAACAGTAACTTTCCAACGATATCGGCGACAGAGCGGAATATTAATTAAACAGAATTACTACAAATTCTCTAAATTAGTTGGGGTTACTATAAATTAAAAAGTAGAGAACACTATTATCCCGAATATTATGATCGTTTTATACAGATAACGCATTAAAAGCCGCGGTCGAAGACTTGAGTCCAATTGTTAGATGGATAAGTAAGCTTTAGTTTTAAGCCCAACGTTTACAAAGACACAACTAAGCTCTGCTTTTTGAAATTTTCCGTTACCCCCTATAAATCCTAACTTATATTCCCATTCTCTTTAATATTCAGTAAAGGGACAATTTCGGCGGTGAAAAGGACAAAGGACAGCGGCGGGCTCATGAAGTATGCACAAAACGCCCACGTAATCTCTGAGTGGAGGATTGTGCCGCCGCCCCGCCCATCACCGCAAGCCGCTTAACCACTCTGCATGCCTATGTACTGTGGAGCCGAAATTAAGAACATTAACAAGTCAGATCTTACTTGTAGGAAAATTCTCGAAAATATACGTAATCGGTTCTCTGTTTAAGAAAATTATTCATAAATAGATGACTTCTGCGACACATTACATTTTTTCAAGAGGAAATGGATATTAACAGCACTCTTTTTGCACATAAATATTATATAAATGTATTCAATTTCTTAAACACGAAGAATAAATAAACAAATAAGGCGTCGAAGGTCCGTTTTCTATGTAGGTCTATATTGAGTGATACTTTCTACCTGGTAATTAAAATATATGGAGAAATCTAACAACTTAACAGCCTGACTGAAAACACACAACCAAAAGTAATTATAATAAAATACGGATGGTTACGAACATTCGCATCAATTCATTCATTCAACTCTCTTGTTCAATAAACATTATTATATGGAAATGATGTATAAAATACCTATAAATATAGTATCTTTAGTTCGATAATAAATACCCCAAAATTCCCCATTATAGCTCTAAATAATAAATATGAGAAAAGTAATTTTCATAAACCGCATAAATAATAGGCGAGGCATTGTCGATATTAATTCAGTAACATGTAATGGTTCATTGGGATGAGTGGAGGTGGGCTGTGCTCGTATGTGGCCGGGCCTGAGTGCCGCATGCATATTTAATACTTGCTTTAATACTCAGGATCAAAGATCAGCCATTACTCAGAATAGACAATTGATTGGTCTCGCACTACGATTCTACATCGTGTGCAGGTTGAATAATAAAATGCGTGGACATACTTACATGAACTACTAGTCTCTAACGAACGAGGGATTTTGTAGAGAGACAGTCTTAAGTACTGACCCTAGAGCTCCCTATGACGCTAGGCCACTCGCCTACTACACACAACTCAGCAAACTGTAGTCACCTCAACGTCCCCTTTAGTGAATGTAGCCATGAAGTCGCTCCGTTTATGTCAAGAATATATAAAAATATCCGTTCTAAAAAACCTACTACTAACCGTCATCTTAGAGGTATTAATCTACGTCTTACCTATTTGTGATCTATAAGTGTCGCGTCTTTCTAACTTAGTCTATGTTGTGGGACTCAGCGCGCGCCGCACCGCGGTAAGCGGATTGTCGGCGCCGCTAAATGGTGCCACTCCCTTTGTTGCTTGTTTACTAATGCGCGGCCGCGGCTCTGTCATCCCTCCACAACGCCATCCCGACGATTACATAACCATGTACTTTGTAATGCTGGAAAATTAGGTAGTTGAGACTCTTTATTTCCAACAAGAAAATACATCATTCAGAAGTCGGGTAATAGAAGATAATAACGCGCATATCATACCTGTAAAGTTAATTAAATAGTTTATCAGTGTCGTTAAATATGAATAACAAATTTACATGAATTTAGAAATAATTATGTTTCCTATTTTAAACGATTTGCAACTACACGTGCAGCAATCTTAATTTTAAATAACATATTATTGTAATGAATCAAATTAAATTCATGTTGAGCTTTTGTTTTTAGAATCGAGTAAGTATGGCAATTCACTATAAAAGCTTTAGGGCTTCTCTGGAAGTATTCCCACAATTAAATTTGATAGCGAACAAATCCAAAAATAGGGAGCGTCAATTGGAACTCAATCCTATTTTTCCGTTACATTTACTTAGCAAAATAAATAAATAATAACCAATTCTAATTGAATTTTATTCTCCATAATAACTCGTAAACATAAATGTGCTTTGAGGCAAAATTAGTCGGAACGACGCGCGACTAGCTCGCTCTTCCAAGAATGTTCCACTTTATTAGATTCCGTAAGCCCTATTCATCGTTTTTTCGCCCTCCACGAAGGGAAGCTTTGGAGCGACATCAGTATTAGCGAATAATGCGATCGAATCATTCGATCCTGCGTATTAGACGCGGTCGGGATCTCCTATAATGTGCCCAATCATAATAGGCTCCAGTATTACGCGATTACACTGATATGAGACGCTCAAACTTTGTTCCAGTATGAAATATATTTAATTTTGGAGTTTATTCTATGCAAGTCTTTATCGTAGTTTATATAAATTAAAGTAGCAATGAAACTAATTTGAAATCTACAGGGAAATCGTGTCTCTTATTGGAAATAAGAGAAAATGGCTAAACGAGAAATTTAATTTACTGAATACATGACAGAAATAAATAAATAAACATTTAATAAAATGAAAGTCACAACCAAATTTGACCTGCTTTTAGCGCCTTTCAGTTAAAATAGCAATAACATTTAATGCCAGCCGAGCCGCCGCAATGGCTTATCCGCTTACGTAGATATAAATATATCAGATTCGCGAATATATCAAAAGTTTGGGATACATAGTGCGTACCTATCCAAAATATCAAAAATGTTTGTTCGGTCACCTGTGTGATTCCATTAAGAATTACCCGGGATTAGTGTAAAGCCCGTACACAATACGCACAATTCAGCTGTTTGTTGCGCGGTATTACATTTTTCAATGTAATATCAGCAGATTACGTTTATATAATATTTATTACAAATATCTTTTTTTTTCTTATTTTATTACAGAACTTAAATTGTGTTAAAAAACTCAAATTAATAAGCATTTTGCACCATGATTTCAAATTCAATCCTATTCTTTTTTCAAATAATTTATTTTTTATGCAATTTTTTATCAGCCTGCTTTACATGGTTATCAACAGAGTGTAGAGAACTGATGTCAATGAATTAATTGTGATGTATGTAGGAATAAATAACAGAGGACAGTATTATTTCGATGAGTATGTACCGACCTCTTCCGTCAGTACTGACCGCTATTTAATTGTATGTATGTAATATGCATTTTTTTTGTGGGTTTCGCATTTGTTTCGATGAAATATTTTGCCTTAAGTATTAAAGTTTGTGTATGTTGCTTGCAAATATTATATAAAAGTTAATTACAGTTTAAAATATTTCCTGCATAATTACTGACGAGGTAAAATATAGGATTTAAAACATTTCGGCTACTTACCTGAAGATTACCAAAAATAACATTTACTACTTTATATAATTAGAGTGGTATTACTACAAAAATACACGTGTAAGAATTTAAAACCAATAGGAAAACTACTCGACAAACCATACCGTAAGGTAAATAAGTTTATATAATCACTGAACATACAATTCTTTATTTTAATTTGGCTTTATTAAAAAATATATATAAAAAATTAAAAGACGCAATAACACCAATTACAAAAATTTGGCTTTAGTTTTATTATCTGTATTTATCTATGTTTTACTTCGATAAGTATGATAACCGTGAAAGTACACAAATCGTGTAATTCTCGTAAATCGTTTTCGATCTAACTAAAGTAGGTACTATTTATAGAAATCAAACATATTTATCTAGCAGCTTCTTATTTTAAGAATTATTGGAAAGACAACATAGATATGATGTTTATCACGGGTACTTAGAACCTATTCAATACATTTAAATTGGAAACTGAAATTGAATCTAGTTAATACATTTATCGATATATCTGGCTGTTTATGAGACCCAAAAGTCTCTCGTAGTTCCTGATACCCACGACACAAGACTCGATCTTAGGGTTGGGGTTCAGGACTATGTATATGACTGTTATTTATTGATATATCTATACATATATTAAATTTGTAACCGATCGATGTCTGTACATGGAAGATAAATGAGAAGCACGAATATGGGGGGTCTTTACTAACGTAAAAGAACCCAACACAATGATTTTTAGAATTTTTGTTTGTTTGACTGTTTGTCTGTGCGGTTGTGCGCGATGAACTCAGAAACGGCTTAACGGTTTCCGATGAAATTTGGTATGGAGGTAGCTGACACTCCAGCATAACACTTAGGCTACTTTTTATCCCGAAAATGTAGTATCCCCGTGGGATGAGGAAAGAATTCCAATATATTTGTTACTCAACGGGATAGGATGGAACTGGATTACATCCTTTGAGTGAGAATGAAACGGGATGGGTGGGATAGAAAGGGATGGGACGGGATGGGGTGGGATGGGACGGGATGGGACGGGAAATTCCAAATAAAGTTAATCACGCAGAAGAAGTTTGCGGGCAGAAGCTAGTATGAAATAAATGCGCACTCTAATGCGTTGGCTAGCGATTTCACATATCCTTAAGACATAGAAAAGTAAGAAAATTATACACATTACGCAAGTTGGTAATTACGGTATTAGAAAATTCAAATGTTGTCTTCAGTTTTTTAAAGATACCTATTGCAAAAATAATCGCTTGTATCCCTTCAGGTACTATTATTTGACAAATAGTCACAAAAATCACACCCATAGGGCGAACATCACGATATCATAGATGGCTAGTGAACTTCTAAGGTATCTAAAAGTTAGAAGTTCTTTACAATTTCACAACAACAAAATTAAATGTTTATTACACATTGGTATTGGCATAGAATTCAAAACAGTAACTTCTCCTTCTATTGTCAAATTCTGGACCTTTTGTCTTCGAAAAACTATGAAAATTAAAGAAAAATAATGTTGCTTTACTTTTATAACTCAATATTTAGGAAAAAGACGTTTCTTTCATTATAATGACGTGTAACAAAAGTACTGAATACCTAGAAATTAACAGAAATATAGATAGATAGAACTATTCTCTCAGTATTTCGTCAGTAAAGTCCCTCTGAGGCGCAAGTTAAGCCGTAAATATAGTTGGCGAACCAATAAGCCTGCCTTTGTCGCAGGTAATCTCGCGCGGCGCGGGATTCATTCTGTCAGTGACCACGGCTGATTTTCGACCCGGCTGGCTTTGTATGGGCATCCGTAATACCGGTATTGTTGTGGGAAGAAGGGTCATATCTTAGAAGTCACTCGACATGCTAATTTATAGTAAAGGAATATTTTCTATTGATTTTATGGAGATATTAGTGGCCCGACCCGGCTTCGCCCGGGTGCAGATACTTTTTATGTCCAGTCCACATCAGACACATATTATTTCACTCACTGTTTTATATTTAAACTCAACGTGACTACCGTCCTTTATACTGCTTTTCCCGTTCGGTCTCGTTACATTCTGTTCCCTGACTCAAGGTATGCAATCCTGACCTCGCATATCCCCCATTATTTGCCCTATATTTTATTCGAGCCCATCTCTTGGCGTTTGTATGAGTAACAAATATACATATTTGAATTCCTTGCTCATACCACGTAAACATTACATTTTTCCATATAAAACTACCTCCATACCAAATTTCATCAAAATTGGTCCAGCTGTTTTAACGTGAAGAAGTAACAAAGACACAAACTTTCGCCTTTGTAATATCAGTAGGATAGCAGGATTTTACACTCAATGGTGCTAAGGCCTTTAGTTAAACAGTTGTTAGTACACGTAATAACACAACCTTTAACACCTAAAGAGTCTCAAGAAGACCAGCGCAATGCAGTGTCACAGTGTTAGATTGACGTTGCTGCAGTTTATGGACTGGTGCAACTCTTACTATCAAACAAGCGATCTGCTCATCTCGTAATTATCGCTAGAAACGTAACAATATCTAATTTACTACACAATTATTTGAATCCCAACAACGACTTAACTGTAGATTAGAAGTTGTATCCTAGAAAAACCAATCGTGATTACATTTTCCTTTCCAAAGATATTCTGAATAACCTCCCAGGCTTTGTAGAACAAATGTCCGAGAATTTCTCTCTTTGCGACAATTTCTACACAATTCTATTAGGTGCTTTGATAATAAATAAAACATTTCTTCGCCTCCACATGTCTTTGTCCTCAATCAAATTGCAGAAAAAACCGTTCTAAGATATTACTGAATTTTTGATGTTTCAATTTAAATGAAAATAAAATCTCTTTGAAAAACAGCATCCTAACGGCCACCTAGAAATGCGCCGGAAAAATGACGTAAAGAAGAAAACTGGTACATAATATATTATCCATAGAGATCCATGCCGCGGCTAATGGAATTTTTAAGGTTACCAAGGAGATTAGAAAAAGATAAAAAGAAGAAGAAAATTAAATATATTTGGGGGTTTATTGCTTAATACACAAAATAGGTACGGAGACAACAATTTTACATTTTAGATTTAACGTTATATTTCAATAAATAAAACAAAGGCATTCTCACATGTATATTACAGGGATGTGGTTGGAATCTGTGCAAAGGCGAGGCGCTCGGCATCGACCTATTTCCACGGAATTTTTCCATTAACGCGGACAAATTGCACGCCAGCCTCCGTAATGCACCATCGCCCCCGCTCATACATGATTTATATAACGTTCCATTATAAAAGTTATATAAAATGATATTTTACTTATATGCTCAGGTCCTTTAAAAAATACATATATAAAAGCAAGTTTCTGCTAACTTTTGTTCTACCAGGGAATATAACTTTTACATAGAGGTACAATAAAGTAAAATATGGACGTAATTAAAATTTCTATGAATGTAGTTGTTAAAAACACATTCTATAAACCATAAAGTATTTAAATTATTACACAAATCTAGTGTTACTTGCTGTATAAACGTAAATTAATATTATTTATTAGATACTGTTGTCTACTTTGCTCTCCCCGAATATCTCCACGTTTTCACTATTCCAATTAATATTATTCAACTTTCAAACCCATTGTATATTTAAAAAATATTTATCAAAGGAGATGCAAATAAACAATTGTTTTAACACATGTAGCTTCTTTGACCAAACCACCGAAAGACGGGACAGTTTCACGGTTGAGAAACAAACATATTTCCCGTAAATTGGTCAAGTTTCCGTCTGGCGTCCAGTTGGTTTGGTCACTACAAAGCCACCAGTGAGGACCACTCGCCGCAAACTTTCACACTTGCATGCTCCACTGTCATCATTTTAATGATTTTATATTGCAAATTGCATGCTCCTTTGCGTTCTGTTTGTGGTAATAGGAACGAAAAGGGTCGCGGTAAAGACGTTTATTTAAATTCTCAAAATGTCTTGGTAATATAATATAATAAGGTATTTTATTTAAATGTCCCAAGCGGGTGATTGTAATCAAACTTCTTCGTTATAATAAATTTTTAAATCATGACTTGAAACCCTCTATAGGTATTGTACATGGTGGCTAAAATTCATGCACAATAATTCTCAGTGATGTTGTCATCCATAGGAAACCTCAAAGCAGACTTGGCAATGAGTTGGTTTCTAGCGTAAGCTAAGTTCCTTCGTACATTTTGAACGTCAGATAACTGAAACGTATTGAGACTACTCGTAATATTGATTAATAAAAGAGGTAAAGAAATAATATGCGTGATACATAATTGCAGCAAACCCATTCTTATTAGCCCTAATGTACGAAAATATGTCTTCAACAATTTCACAATTTACGGTGGTCACTTCACATCTCCCTCACATACAAATTGAATGCCAAAATCTTTGTTTTTACAAATTAAAATGCACTTAAACGTCATACACGTAGGGTTCATAGTGTGTTTACGATTGTCCGTGTAGATGAACGTACGATTTCACACGCCACCTGTCAGGTATTTATCAATTAATACAAAATTTAATAGGGCAGGCATCTCTGTCGACGAGTTCGGAGCACATTCCTTGTTAATCAACAGTTTCGCAGCAATATGACAAACAAGGATACCTACGGCCTACACCGTTCGACACAATGTAACGATTTGAGATGTATGTATTACTCGAGACAAGGCGGTTTGTAGAAAAATAAATGAATAATTGATAGTTATTTGGTGTCTAATAAACATCGCACATTTATGTAGAGTCGGTGGCAAATGATTTATATCTTGTAATTTGCGTTGTTGTATTACGATCGGATTTTCTAGAAAATCATTTTGTGTGGACCATGCTAAGGTGACACTTCCGACTTGAAAGCCAACCCCATGAATTTAAGGCTCATACACTTCGCTCTAACAAAGTACATTGTAATTAATATAGTTTTAAATGAAAACAAAAAATAACATCATAAAGCAATGATTCTTATGAAAATTTAAAACAAATAGCCTAATAATTGACTTCATAACTATAATAAATGCAAAACGCACCCTCATTCTTAAAGTGTACTTACGGGGCGACAAGAAAACTTTAATATTCATTCAAGTTTCAATTTGCGCAGAGCGACTGGGCGTGATTCGTGTAACCCTCTAAATTCGTCTGGCTAATCTAGCGGAGGGTCGGTCGGCGCAGTACTAGGCAAACAAACAGATAAATAGACACCAATAACTTTAATATTTAGGACGGAGTGGAAAAAATATATTTGTTATTTGACTATCAGAGCAGTGAGCATGTAACCCAGTTTTTTTGTATAGTCCATAACAAAATGTATCGGTAGTTGGAAGACAGCAAAGTACCTTGTGTTTCTGATAGCAACGATACAAAACAAGTTGTATTGTGGTGAAGAGTTGTGAATATTCAAACAAAATTAAAATAAGTCTTGGCCCAAAGATTGATAGCAAATTTTACTTGGCGTTATCGCAGCCGCTGCTGGCGTGCACTTTCCTATTCAATTTCTTGCATTTTACCCAATCATCGTTGTAAGACTACAGACTCTCATATCTTTAATAACTCGATAGGAACGAAATTACGATGGAATAGGTTTCCTTTAAATAGAAAAAGGGGATAAATATTTTATTTTAATTGCCTAGCCGTCCAATGAGATAAGCCATCATCTGAAGTGATGAGACTTACTACATTCCAAAATGGCAAATACTATCGCGCTCTCGAAACAAAGATCGATTGACATGATATACTACTCGTATTATAAAACCGATAAAATATTGACGTGACATCCGCCTAGACATGTGTGATAACAATAAACCTTTGAAGAGTAACTCATAAGAATGACGTGTCTGTCTGAACAAATGTAAGTAAAATGTTTACCACCTACTAATAAGCAGTTTAACAATAGCGTAAACCGAAATGTGTGCGCTATTATAAAACTACTAGTTTATGACAATATAGGAGATGGACATACATTACGAAACAATATAGAAAGAACATTGTGATGGGTGCCAAATAGGTACTTTTTATTATTAAGTGCAAATAGACAAAAAGTTGTCCAAAATTAGACGCTAATTCCAACTAAGGCGCTGATTTCACGCAAATATTCTTCACTTAGGCCCAGTTGCTTAAACTAGCTTAGACGGTAACTTTAATTCTGATAATGTCATCGCCATACATTTGTGACGTAATTTACATTGCTAATGCATGGGATTCACGTTTTCAAAGTCAAAGTTATGGGCAAAGTTAGTTAATGCAATTGGCCCTTAAACGTGTTTAGGTACAGCAAAGTTGAACACGTTCATGACGAGAAAAACAAAATAATATGTTAATAACAATCTTGATTGTTTTTCTGAGGGCATGGTTGAATACAAATCGTTTTAAATAAATACTCGAGTAAACAATGTTAAGTAACCTTCATTAAATTTTCTTTCCATGGTTTTATATTTAAAATTATCTTCAATCAACTTGTTTAATATACGAATATAGCATCGCGGAAATTGTGAATGGGGCCAAAAATTCCAAATCGCCAGTTACTTCAATAAAGTGTTGGCGCTCTATGTCAATTAAAATTTAAAAAAATATATATATATTAAATCTAGAAAATCGCTGCATAAGAACATTGTCGTATCTGAAATATAAGGAAAATACATACATATATGTTTTCTATCACAAAAATATTTTTCTGAAAATCAATTTGCTATTTCACAAAATTGAACATTCAAATACAAAAATATATTGAGCTATGTAGTTGTAGTCCATGGGAGCTACAAATTAATGAAATGAAATATATTAATACAAATTAATTAATGAAACAAACATTATATTTTCATAGGATTTCGTTCGTGGGATCCGTCGATATAAAACTATTCTGGAAATGGTAGAGCCACGCTGTTATCAGTCCTGAGTCAGCATAAAGAGCAGGCTCGTCCGGAGCGTAATAAAATGACAGCTTTACTGTCGCGGTTTCCTTCTGAGAGTGAGATGGCCGGATGCCCAATGGGCCGGCAACACATCTATAATCCAAGCGTTATGGATGTTCATGGTCCAGATGACCTAGGTGCTCATTTGCGGGACTTATAAATAAAAAAAACGAACCAATACGCTCACAAAGTAAAAACAATATTAATAAATACATTTCGTACTAGCATTTATACAGTTAGGTATTAAGTAAACACTTCGATGTATAATTATTATATTTTAATAAGAAATTAATTGAAACGCATGATAACGTATGGTTCTCAATATTACATTTTAATTAATAATCTTAGAATAGTTACTTTGTAGTTTAAATGATTAGAAAAAAACACAACTATTATTCAGAAAAACGAACACCGTACCAGCAAATAGTAACTGGTTTACAAAGCACTATACATAATAATTCAAAATAATACTTCATCTGCATCATTTTTATTGCATATACTACATTTTCGCCAGCAAGCGCTTCTCAAATTCTTTTCATGGTCAATTTAAAATATAATACAGTTGTCGAGGTCGGACCGGCCCTTGCGAATCTAATTTGCGCCTCTTTTGACCCTTTTGACAGGGGCACACGTCACTTCCCAAACTTATCTACACTGACATAACCACGTGGCGGCTTGTAAACATTTTTATGCCCTTGAAACTCAGGCTTGCTGGAATTCGTAAGGTTTGAACTGAGCTGGCAATAGACGGTAACATTCTTCATCCTGCTTTTTCCTCTACGCTAGATCTGAAGTGACGGGATCCAAGATAAGTAGGAACTTAGAAGCACTCCGGAGGTACCTGCCCTAAGTCCAGATTGTTGGAACGTTGACTAAAGTAAAGCGCCATTAGGAAGTCCGCCGAAGGCTTTGAATTTTTGGCACCAGACTGACCAATAAATATTTATATAGAGATAAAGTTAAAATGATTATGATCTGTTTTTGTTATACATATATATACTTATTTTATCAAAGATGTAATTCCGGTTTTTCCAGTGAAGTTTGGTGCCAAATTTGTAAATCGATGTGATCGCTAGTAAAAAATCTTTATCATACAAATTTATCATACATGCGTGAATATTATGTTGCATCAACATCGCGAGAGTATAGGATAAGACCAGAAGAACGAAGTATCATGCATAGCATGAATAGGCGACGTAAAACTAATGTTAAGTCAATGAAAGAACCACAACACACTTACAATTCCCCAGACGTGGACTAAGAAAATACAATAAATAAAGTACAGTATAAAAACTTAATACTCTCTAAAGTATCCTTATACAAATATTTGAACTCCATACAAATTCGAAGAAGGGTTCTTGAGTCATTGAACTTGCTTTAAGGTAAAATAAGGTCCACTGCTTCGAGAATTTTCCAACGACCGCATACTAACATATCCAGATTAATAAATACACAATCCATATTACGCGCGTAAAATTGTGCTTGATCTTGTTTACTTATTATATAAGAAGGTTAATGTCAATACTGATTGTGAACTTGTCAGTTGTGGAATACGCATCATTTACTCACAATTAGAAATTATCGTAAATCGTGTGCTTGAAATGTATAAAATTATTTTAGTTCTTTTTGTTCTGAGTGTGCAGTTGTGTTCTTCTGTCGGGGATAGCGTTAAGGTGAGTCAAAGTATATTTGTAATATGTATATTTTGGTGTATCAATGTGTAGCCCAGCTGGTAAACGTAGTGTTTCGTGTTTATAGAATCCTTGATCCAGGCTTACTAAGTTGGAGTTCAAGATTAAACTTCTTATTTCACTGATACCTAGAGAAATATCACATTATAAAATTATCTCGTTTTTTATTACATATTGATATGTTTTATTTTATTTTCCTATAATAACAAGGTCAGAAAGAACGCTAGGTACATGTTTAATAGGAACAGCTTAAAAATATTTTCGTGTTATAAAGCTTAATGATATTTAAATTGTTAGAACTTGTATGGATATTTTTTTCGGGTTTGTTTTACTTATAATGCTTATTTATTTTAAGTAATAAAATAAATAGACACGATATCGATATTATCTGATAGGTTGACTTGAAACATATCTATGTGTATACAAACAATAATTATTGCATCCGGAAGAAGCAGGGCCGTCATGTCGCTAGTTTTCCATGAATCAGAAATTCAACAACGGATAAAAAGGCTTATAATTGTGGTCCACTCCAAACCTTTATCCTAACGCAGATCTTCTCGCGACTGCCTAGACTTAGAAGTTAGACTTACTCATACTTGAAATTTAATTCCGAATTCGCCTTTCTCATTTGTTTTCTTTCACTTTGACAAGGAGAGGATGAAAATCTATAACACCAATTAATAACACAAAATATATGTACATAAAATAAAATTTGACGATAACGATGTATGTATGAAACGATGTTTTAATATACTTAATTTAATCAATTAATAATTAATTCGTGTATATCCCTATATAATCGCAACATTGTTTTTGTCTCGTATTTTTTCTCTCTGTTTGTATTGAAATTAGTAATTTTATCAGTGCACGATGCTGTGTTGTTTGACTTTGTTGTTGTTGTTGACTTTGTTTAATTTAATATCATAGACATGTATGAAAACTATTCTTAGTTTTCATACATGTCTAAATTGAAGAAATTGGTGAATTTTACTGGTTTTGGTATGCATATTTCACTCAGATGCCAAAAAGCAGCAATGCAAAGATATAATTCAATAACGTCTTTTGTCCCTTAAATGCATTGGGTTCAAGGTTGTATCATATATGGCGGACCACGGTATACCATGCAAAAGTACATAATCAATGCAGTAAATTATTAATTACTCAACTACTAAATAACAACATCAGTAGTAATTAACGCAATAAGAATGCTCGAGCGACTAAGCGTGGCACCTCTGTTTACCCCTACAAGACACAGGCGTGAACCTAAGTTTGTATGTAGAAAACATAATAAATAAACATCAACGCCTATCGGGCCTGCTATAAAGCGTTTTTACGATAAAGATAAGTAAAATGCACCCACTATACAACGCACCCGCTAACATCATATTTTTACTCAAACAACTTTACACAAATGGAGATAATGTCAAAAGTGACATGGTTCTTACGATCTATTGTTTGTGTCGGTCGCAAATATTACATTACTTGATAGTCATTGCAAATACGCGGTACCGTACAGTCATGTGTCGACGTTGATAAAAGATAATTTTAGTGCGTTTTATATACACCATAAAAAGGCAGACCAAATGAAAGTATCGTGGATTTTGTGTACCTACCATTAAGAAATAAAATGGTACGTAAACATTATTATACAAAAATAGTTATATTAAAAATAAAATACAAAATTATGCTATTAATTATAATTTCAGGCGTTAAGTAAGTAACTACCAACTTAAACGTATTTAATAATATATAATGCACAGACCCATAAAATTTATTGACTCACAAAAATTCCTTATAGATTGACATTAACTAATAACTTCTAGCGTTTACGAATCTGGCTACAAATGTAAATTATGTTTATGATTATAAATATTTCCCAATATGGTCGCAAGACATCCCCCTAATATTTATAATATAAATGACATGACGCATGCTACAAAACCGTGTTTAGGAGGATTTTTTATAAATATCGATAATTTTAAATGATGATAACATATTGACCCCTATTATAACACACTACTTTATATAAACAATTCACAGTTGGAAGTGTTAACAATTTTTAGATAACGACTTGTATCAAGCTTGCTATTATGAATTGTGTTCTTATCTTACTTTCTTTATTAATGGGCTTTGTACATATTGCTTACTTGAATAACTATCACTGCAAGTGACTGCAAGCGCCATCTACTTTTATCACTATCACTAATTGTATTACTATTAATTATCTATCAACGCGCTAGATGTCGGTACTGTTACTATTTTTTTTTTGGCAAAGTGATCTGATATAATAATATTTAAATTGAAACAGGGAATATTGTTAGTCATGAATTCTATTGCTTTATACTTTCAGTCAAAACGAGTATGTGTGATCGGTGCCGGTGTAGCTGGACTAACGTCTGCAAAATATCTCAAGGAAGAAGGAATTAATTTCACTGTTTTGGAAGCCACCAAATATGTAGGAGGAACATGGCGATACGACCCAAGAACAGGCACTGACGAAAATGGCCGACCAATATTAACAAGCATGTACAAGCATTTAAGGTTCGTTTCCACAACTTTTATAAAATAATGAAAGTCAAAACTTATGTTTAAACATTTATACAGAAAATTAGTATATACATACATATTTTACCACCGATTACAAGATAATTAAATTCCTATTTTCTGATACCGCAGACGGGACGTCTTGTTTAATATTGTATTTAGTAGTACTGATAAGTATCAATAGATGGCGTTAAAATAAAACTGTTAAAACTTCATTTTTTCAGAACTAATTTGCCCAAACCAACTATGGAGCTCCGAGGTTTCCCGTTACCAGAAAATATTCCATCCTTTCCGTCATGGAGAATTTACTACGAATACCTGCAGTCTTATGCCAAACACTTTGAATTAGAAAAGTACATACAGGTAAATTTTCGAATACAAGTGAGGGAATTTTTGTGAATTTTGTTCAATGGCATCTGAGGTGTTAAGAAACATGTGGCTTAATTAAGTACCATATTTCAATACCACCCGGTAAATAGACACTGCAATATTTATAAAAAGTTCAGCTGAGCTGGTCGAGGGTCTCGACAGACCGCAGGATCGATCTCTGAACCGCGCCAAATGTTTGTATGGGCTACAATGTTTTTGTTTCAAGTCTGGCTGTTGCGACTAAAAGACAAAAAGGTGTTTCGTAGTTTGTGATACCGATGACACAAGAGTTGTTCTTGGGTGTGAATATTGAGCACATAAAACTGTTTCAAAACAATGTAGGTTCTACTTCATCATCATCCGCCTTTGATTATCCACTACTGGACATAGGCCATCTCGAAATTGTGCCATTTGCCCCTGTCTTCGCCTTGTGGCGTCCAGCATCTGCGAGCAGCCTTTCTAAACTACTTAGTAATTACTTACTAATTCAAATAATTTGATTGCAGTTTTTACGCAACGTTACATCAGTAAGGCGGAAAGACAACATTTGGAAGGTCAAATATGAGTGTGTACAAACTGGGGAACAATTTGAAGAGGATTTCGATTATGTTATTGTAGGAAATGGACATCACAGCAAACCAAACATGCCTAATATACCCGGAGAAGATCTATTTCAAGGTAATTTCTTTGATCTGTAAGTATTTTCCGAGGGAAAAGTTTTTATGGCTACCTTCTGGAGTAAGGGAAAAATTGGAATAGTATTTAGAGGTATGTACCGACCTTTCATGCCACTACAACCCGTAGGGCTCTCCGAAGGCATTCCGACTAAAGCTTCACTCATATCTGCCTGATTGTGTGTTCGCGAATCACCAAAGCCTAAGTTGCCCCGGAATTCATAGCTCAACTGCTCTCACTTAAACATTGAGTAAAACGCCTCGCATGGATGGTACAGGTGCGTCGTCACTACCTTTGAACTCCCGAGATATAACTTGCAGTTGCGACCGACCCGCGACTTAGATTACTACTACGGCCACTCAATCCCTGTGTTCATTCACAATTACTAAAACCTTTATGCACGAAATATGTTTAAATGAAAAATTTAATGTTGTTCTAGGTACGATAATCCACAGTCACGACTACAGAGTGCCGGACGGCTACAGAGACCGCAGGGTGCTGGTGATCGGCGCCGGGCCCTCCGGCATGGACATCGGCCTCGACATCGCTGAAGTCAGCAGCGCCCTGATCCACAGCCACCATTCGCCAGTCAAGTTCCGGACGCCCTTCCCCCCTAACTATAAGGTCAAACCTGACGTGAAGGAGTTCAATGAGACGGGAGCTATGTTTGTAGACGGCACGTTTGAAGAGTTCGACGATGTTATATATTGCACAGGTTCATAGTATTTCATTATAATTTGCATCTTATAAACTGACCTGAGGAGTAGACATCAGACCTTTTAAATGTGTTAAATGTATCCGTAGTTAATTATCCAATCACTTTCGTTGAAGTAAAGTAACGCTAGGATAACTAACCCTGAGAGTTATAAATAAATACAAGATATTTAATATTATCCAGGTTGTTCCGAGTCTACATGGTGAATGTTAACCCTAGAGACCTATGTTCAGTAGTAGGAATTCCATCTTTAGGAATCGGCAAACAATCTAACATATATGCTCGTACCTGGAAGTTGGTAAAACAGGTCGGGCTAATAGATCGCTGTGGAAATAAATACACCCAAAACTCCGAACAGTCACATACATAATCCTGGCCCCACATTAAGATCAATTAAGTCTTGTGTCGTGGGTATCAGAAACTACGAGAGACGTTTCGGTCTCACAAACACCCAGACCCGAAAAAAATACTTATTGTACTTGCAAATGTTAGTCTTGGTGCGGAGATCGAACCTGTGGCCTCTCGTTTCACAGCCGACGTCTAACCAACTGCGCCACGGAAGCTGTCAATATTTGCAAAATGCCTATGTTTACTGATGATTATAATGTGTAATTAGTAATAGTTGCTTCTTATCCCAGGTTTCAAATACGACTATCCGTTCCTGGACGAATCATGCGGCTTGGACCTGTCTCCGAACTGCGTGGCGCCGCTGTACAAGTACATGGTGAACATCCACCAACCCTCGATGATCATGATGGGGCTGGTCGTCCGAGCCTGCTTGGTCGTCGCCCTCGATGCTCAGGTAAACTTCACCGTACAAAAGTATTTCTATATTAGTTGTTTTTGTTTATTGGATAGTTATTTGGTCGACTGTGAACTGTGACCATCTTAATTTCAAAGGTTTTTCACTAAACAATAAATTAAATTGTAAAAGCAAAGAAATCGACTCTATTAGCCAGTTGTAATTGCAGTCTGAAAGTGCTGGCTTGATCAAGACACCACCACTATGAAGAATTGCAAATCTCAGATTCATTGTCACATTTCGTTCGGTTAGTAAGATTACCGGAAATCGAGCAAGCCGTAATTTCCCGGCCTTCTATACAAGAACAAATGCTAGCAAGTCACTTACTCCATCCTCTCATGATACAACACCTCGAATATACCCTGTATATATATATTATTACAGGCTCGTTACGCGACAGCGCTCATCAAGGGCAACTTCACCCTCCCCCCTCACGACGTGATGATGCAGGAGTGGCAGCGCCGCGCAGACACGCTCCGCTCCAAGGGCCTACCCATGTCGCACATACACCTACTCGCAGAGAAAGAGGTTATATAACCAACGCTATTTATTATTATCAAGGAGTCAAAGGTAGCTCTACCGTTTTAGATACTACTGTGAACATAATGTTTGGACCAAAAAAGATCAGTACGTGTACCGCTCTTTCTGTTTCCATCTCTGTCTTTCCTAAGTAGTCACGCTACCTACCATCTCGCTCCGTTGTGTTCCCGTGATCCTGAGACACAATAGATTTTGTTCGCGATGTCCTCACCAGTAGACTGGTTCTGACTCCCACCAGCTAGGTACTAAACATTTCTTCAATACTATCATCATTCAATTGATGTTAAATAAGGCTTGGGCTATCACTATAGTCTACCTCATCGGCTTATTGCGAGTTCGTAGACTCTACATGCCATAGAAATTCGGGCAAAAATCTTTATGGTATGCAGGTCTCCTCACAATCCCTTGCCTTTCTTTACATTTCCTGATTATTTATTAACAATACACAATTGATCCTGAAAAGTCAAAGGTGAACCTGTTTGATGCCAACAGTCCAGCAAGCGTTGCGCTTCAACTCTGTCTACATTAATTTCAATTTTTTTGTCATTTTCAATAATATTATGTTTCTTAAACTGCCTCGGTGGCGCAGTTGTACTAAGGTACAATTATAACGCTGAAATCTCAGGTTCGAATCACGGGTCGGGTAAAATGATATTGTTTTTTTCTATTCATCACCACGCTGGCCTAGTGCGGGTTGGCGGACTCTATATTCCATAGAAATTCTTTAAAATCGATACGGTATGCAGGTTTCCTCACGATGTTTTCCTTTACCATAATAAAGCGTGGTGATTGACTATCAATACACACATAACTCCGAAAAGAAAGAGCTGTGCCCTGGGATTTGAATACGCGACCACCTGAACATATTGGCAACTGCGTCTGGTTCCTTACCAACAGGCCACCACGCACTTACTCTGCAGTTATTACTTAGTATTAAATTATAATAAATATTCAGCAAATACTTAAACATTTTGTTATTCAGGATGACTATTACGCCGGCCTATCAGAGGAGTCAGGCATCGACCGCGTGCCGCCCGTGATGTTCAAGATCCGAGCAGTCGACACGGAGGCCAAGCTCGAGAACCTCTACACATACAGGAACTACGTGTACACCGTGATCGACGACCACTCCTTCACCAGGACCTTGGTCGAACCAGCCAATGTGGCGGCATAGTACGACTTCTATTATGTGCCTTCATACGTAATCTGGAATATACTCAAATTATTATTGTTTTTTGGAATATAATTTAAACAAATACAACTATAGGTCGCCTACGATCTTCTGTCGCCGAAAGCGCTGTTGTCATAATATTGAGAATAGTTTTTCTCTCTTCACATTTTATTACAAAGGACAAGTTAATATTATTAGATTACGGGAGTAATCCTTGTTGTTTTATATTATGAAAAAATGTCTCAAACAATGCGCTAAATAGATATTTATTTTAATTTTATTTATAGTTCCAAATTTCGCCACACCCCAGTAGATGATAGATGACATATACATATATTTATATAGGTATATGCAACAACTGTTTTAAATGTCAATTAATCACTGTGACAACTGTTTTAAATGTTAATTAATCAACCAGTTACAATTTGAATTAAATTGCGTGGTTATACATACATATTACATAAGTTGAATATATTAACGTAAATATGATAAAAATACCATATATTTGACACAATCGTGCATAGCTTTTAAATTCATAATTTACTCCCAGGCCCCCTACGCGACGCCTCTATTTCCGCCATTTCCTATTTTACTTTTCAGACCTAATTATATTAATTTTATGTCATTCGAACCACATATTTTTACCTTGTTTGTTAATTTGATATTTATAGAAACCATGGGTCTCGTACGAAATGCTCTACAGAAACCTGGCATGGAATATTCTAAACCTAATTCTCATTTTTGTACTTATTACATTGTATTATAAAGAACAAAAATTGTGATGAATTAAATAAATATATTTTATGTACGTTTGCAGTTTATAATTATACTTCCTCGTGTCCAGTGGTAAATTGAGGTTATAATCTATATATTATGGGTATATTCTGTGGAAATAGAAGGAGGAGCTCTCATTTTATTTTTGTTGAGAAGAAAGCTGTTAATCTTGCGTTTTTCCGAGTACAGGCTCGTGAGTGCTGATTAATTTTTAATTTATTTTTTATCCGTGAAGACCTATTATTGGCTCTATGTTGTACATCATGTTATTTATAAAAGATTTATAAGCCAACCAGAGGCCAGGAATTAGATAAATATAATGAGATCTTAAAATTCTAGTGGTACCAGAGGTTCCCAAACTAGGCACAGCCTGTATCTTGGGATACCAATCTTAGAATTGGATACACATAAAAAGTTACAGTATTACAGTAACTATGTTGAGATAAAGTGGCGACAGTATTAAAGCAATTAGTACAATGTAAATACGAATCACAAAACACATAATAGAAATAAAAACAAAACGTATAATTAAATATTACCTACTCCAGGTAAAAAAGAACTCACAAGATTTTCTGTGGACTCATAATCTAGATGTTTTAAAAGTTTACAATTTCATTAGAGCACTTTTGGCCGAATAGTTCTTTACAGGACGCAACTTCGAGATCTTGTTATAGAGTGAAGGATGAGCATAGTATTGAAACTTTTTTGCGAAACTAGTTTTAACTGATGGCAGTTTTAATATTTGAATTCTCTTGTTGCTTAACAATTCATATGCCGAGGAATTGATAATTAATTTGTGACTTGAAACACAGGCTTTATGGATATACAACTGACGCACTCTAAGCACGTCTACTTCCCTATACAAAACGTCTGTCGAATATCTATACGACTTGGACAGCATTGTTTTTAACACGGCACGCTGAACCCTTTCAAGAGGTAACATAGTGGTTTTCGCTGCACCGCCCCAGACACCAATACAGTAACTTAGCAGAGATTGGCAGATAGCAAAATACACCAATTTCAAAATTTGAAGATTGTCGAAGTAACGGAGTATTTACATGATTCCAATAACCTTACGGATTCTGCCGGACAGTGAATCTATGTGAGCTTTAAAGTTTAAACGTTCATCAAGAGTTAAACCTAAGTATTTGATTACGTTAGTCCGTCTAATGTTTTTGCTGAGTATCTTTATATTTGTAGCTATTTCGTTATGGACATTATAGTCTAGAGTCTACGTAAATTGCACTGTGCAACTGTAAATGCTAACGGCCTTATTCATAGATCGATTTAAAACTTATTTTAGTTATCGAATGATTTTTCTTCCTTGCTCCAGATGGATTCTAAAGTCATTCGAAAGGGATAAAACATTCGATAACTAAAATAGGTTTTAAATCGGTCTATGAATAAGGCCGTTAATGCATACCGTCAGGTGCATTTTTGTGACGTTGTCACATCAGTATGAAAATCGCATTTACATAGGTCATATGTTAACGCACTGGTATCGAGATAAACTTGAAGGCAGTCATAAATAAAGATCAGATTTTTCGACAACCTCATTTTACGTGCCCGGAATTCTAATCCCCTTTTTATTATTTATGAATGTTGATATGAGCATTGACCGAATATATTCTCGGGATCCGCCGAATCCAGTATCTCATTTACTTACAATATTAAGAGATCGTAAGACGTGTGTTTAAAATGCATAAATTTATTTTTTTGGCTGTTTTTGGTCTGTGTGTACAAGCCAGTTTATCTGCAGAGAACAGAGCAAAGGTGAGACAGTCATATCATTTAAAATGTGAGGTCGTTTGTTACATTTTTAATGATGACGCCAAAGATTGCCTAAAATCAATTTCAACGGATGGATTTTTTTATAATACACGCGATAGATCTTCAACTTTTAATATGATCAAACGCCACAATTATATTTATAACGCCGGCTAACCATTTATAACCATAAAATTATATTTTTTCAAACTCCCATTTAACTGTACTTTACATAATGTAAATTAAATAATTACAACTCGGTTTTTATACTGACACGACAATGTGGATGCTTTGCACTTGCTCATAAGTGAAGTACAAACCAATCTGGATATAGAATAGTTGAAGCGCAACCCACTAATTCCATGATCGTGTAAGGTGACCTTTTTTAGTGCATAGGTCCAACAAACGAGCAAACAGGTCACCTGATGGGAAATGATCACTGCCGCCCATGAACATCCACAGTTTGGATCATGTTGCTGGGCCATCAATTCGGGAGGAGTGCGGGAAAGAAAAAGGATAGGAAAAGGAAAGAGGTATTAAGCATCCAGCAATCTCACTTGTCGAACGAAACGCTACAGCAAAGTTGTCGCTTCACTTCTTGTGAGTCAGTGGTACCTCCCCGAGCGAGCTAGCCCATTTATAAATGTACGGATATAAATATCGGATATTCCGCCACTGCTTAGTACCTAGCGAAGAAACACCTATAAAAAGAAAAGAAGAAGAGTGGATGTCTGGGTAGCTACCATCGCTTTGTCTACTTCTGCGGCCAATCGGAACAAAACGATGCTTGCATACAGCTGTATATAATACATACCAACCAGTGAAATTACTGGGCTTTAAGAATCTTAACATATTATGTCTCGGGGTAATAAGCGCAGTACAGTGCCAAGCAATAGATACTTAGTCAAGCGTGGCGCTTTCCTACGCTACAAGAAAAATAAAACTTCTTGTCGATTGTCTTTCCACTAAGAAACTCCATTCACAGCATTATTTTTAAAATATTTTTGCAGGCACGAATTGTAATCGATAAAGTCGGATCACTGTTCACTTATGAATAAGGCACTTGTCCCACTGCTAACGATGTAAAGACGCAAGTAGAGCTATAAACTATAAAAGAGTTGGAAAATAGCGAGAAACTAGTGTGTAGTTCCGATAGCTTTGTCGTTGTTTTATAAAGTATAAGCGACTGTGCGAGTATGACAGCAAATTGCTCGCACCACGGTGACTAGTCCTGCACGCGCTGCACACGTGTATTCTGACAGACAAGCGAGCGTCGCTGAGCAAGCCTCGCTCAGCGAAAACCTTGTATAGCGATTCCTCGTCGGCAGTGTAATGTAAATGTGTGTAATGTAAAGTGCATTCCTCATCGGTATATTATATATCTCTTTTGTTTACATGGAATATATATCTATTGTAACTTTCTTGAGAAAGAAAACAGCCGATTATAGTAAGTCGCTTCCTCGCTAGTGGTGGGACAACTGCAGTAGTTGGGACAGGTACCTTAGATCACATCTTTAACTTTACCCATGTTAATGCCGTACTTTTGAGATGCCAAATATGTGAAGTTGACGCTGTCAATATTAAAGTTATAATCAACGTTTTGTGATGCAAATGGGCGTATTTTACTTCTATTTGCCTTTTGACATCCTCCGTGGCGCAGTTGGTTTGACGCCGGCTGTGAAACGAGAAACCGCGGGTTCGATCTCCGCACCAAGACAAATGTTTGTGGGGCCCACAAATATCTGTCTCGGGTATGGGTGTTTGTGGGACTAAAAAGTCTCTCGTAATTTCGGATACCCACGACACAAGACTTTATTGATCTTAATGTGGGATCCGAAACTATGTAAGTGACTGTTGGGTGAATTTATATTAAGTGAATTCACGCTTTTCACAATTAATTATAAAATTTTCAAATACGCCGGACTCTAGTCATACAGTACCCAAATAGCCAGTGCTCATTGCTGCATTATTATGCTTGTCATGATCACTCCCAGAACGGTAATGTCATTTAGAGAAGGTGACATTTAATTGTTATTAGAAAATAAAAACCTAACAAAAAATATTTGTATTCATGGTACGAACACATACCTGCATTTAATACTAAGTTTATAGCTTTATACAACCCTGAATTGGCAATTAGTTGGAAGATAAGGAATAGTGTCAACTCGTGCATGTTAAATTAACATTTTATCACATTATTTACAGATGTTCTCAACGTCAGTAAACACTCATTTTGTACAAATGCGTCAGATATCAGACTTATCACCTTTTATTTTGAAATGATTCTGATTACAACACTTTTAATTAAGCTACCGTACTTAAAAAACAAAACGAATCTCTTAAAGGAATATTTTATAGCTTGTCTGTGTTTTAAAACAGTACCTATTTTGGGAAACACATGGAGGTAGGTATTGTTTTGAAATATATCAAACATCTAATTCTATGATCACTAAGGGCTAAAAAACAACGTATAATTCAACCCATTAAAAAATATAGCACGGCTGTTCCTGCCTAATAACGGCCAATTGGGACACTAACAAGTAAACTTTAACTGTTTGAACAGCAAAGAATTTTAACCTTTACATCTGTTAAATAATTTTTCAGACGAAACGAGTATGCGTGATTGGCGCAGGCATAGCAGGGCTGACGACAGCAAAGTATTTGAAAGAAGCAGGCATTAACTTCACAGTACTGGAAGCCAGCAGATATGTGGGTGGAACGTGGCGGTACGACCCTCGAGTAGGTACCGATGAAAACGGCCTGCCTCTATTTACCAGCATGTACAAGCATTTGAGGTATGTATTAATCTTTATATTCTTAATTCTTCCTTGCATGTGTATATGACGACTTACCACGAGCTTGATCAATAAAATTTATTTCAGAACTAATTTACCGAAACCAACCATGGAACTCCCAGGTTTTCCATTACCAGAGAATGCTCCGTCGTTTCCACCGTGGAAAACTTTCTACGAGTACCTGCAGGCTTATGCTAAGCACTATGAATTAGAAAAATACATTCAGGTAATATTTCTAGAATGAAAGTCTGAATTCACTATTTTTATTAAGTTTAGTTAAAATATATTCTGGTATATTTCAGTTTCTACGCAACGTGATATCGGTTAAAAGAAAAGACGGTGTTTGGAACGTACAATACGAAAATGTAAAAACTGATGAACAATTTGAAGAGAATTTTGATTATGTTATCATTGGAAGTGGACATCACAGCAAGCCAAATTTGCCGAATATTCCTGGCGAAGAAAAATTCCGCGGTAATCAGAATTTAAATAAAATACTTATGGCCTAAGAATGACATACTCAATGCACAGAGTAAGAGATGAAGTTGTTACCAATTAGGATTTCAAAGGTAGTACATTAAACTACATCAAGCTGCTATGTAGAGGTTTTATGGTCGAAAGTTCACACTGTAAAGAGGGGGATTCCTACTTTAATGCATCGAGACTGATATCCTCTGTGAAAAGCATAATAGAAAATGATTAAACATCTAAAGATATAAATAGGAAGACAGAAATTGTACGAACTGATACAAAGAGATCTAAAGTTACTCTTGAAATTCCAGGTACCATAATCCACAGCCACGACTACAGACTCCCAGATCCTTACACAGGTCGTCGAGTGCTCATTATTGGTGGAGGACCCTCAGCTATGGACATGGGTATCGACGTGGCTGATTATAGCAGCGCTTTGTTCCACAGCCACCACTCTCCAGTGCCCTTTAGCACGCCCTTCCCCCCTCACTATAAAATCAAACCTGATGTGAAGGAGTTCAATGAAACGGGAGCTATGTTTGTGGATGGAACGTTTGAAGAGTTCGACGATGTTATATATTGCACAGGTAATGTTTATTGTATAAAAAAAGATAAGCTTGAATGCTATACCTATTGTAGTTGGAACTGAATTTTATTTGACGATGGGTAACAGGAACCTAATGAAAATGCATGAAAAGGTTGACAAAAATACATAACGAAAGTAATTTGTCTCATGTATGTACATTAAGAGTTATACTATCTTAATATCCTATGATTTACCGTTTACAGGCTTGATGACTATGTTTGTAGTAATATTCCGATGGTTCCTCCATTAATCTTAGTTTGTATTACTGACATTGACTATATTTGCTTGTAGATAAACATTTCATTGCAGAACATTATTCGAGGATTACCCAGTAACAAATTGTTGGTGTTTCCAGGTTTTCTTTACAACTATCCGTACTTGGATGAATCGAGCGGATTGAGCCTGGACCTTCACAGCGTGGTTCCTTTGTACAAGCACATGGTGAACATCAATCAGCCGACTATGATTGTTATGGGCACGATCGACCGCGTCTGCTTGGTAGTCGGTCTCGACGCTCAGGTATATTTGATGCCTAAATAAACTTTCCGACTTACTACTTAAAATACAGAGAAAAATAATCACAATTAAATTAAAACAGCCTTTGAGAGTGCACTAATAAGGAAACAATTTAAGACGAGAGGCAGGTAAAGATTATTGGAGATATCGCAAATCTTCATATCTCGCAAACTTATTACTAGTCTACTATAGATCCCTTTTTTAGTCTTTATTTCTTTGGGCGCCTAGGTTGATGCCTCTAACGAACTTACTGATTCATGACAATAAGAAGTAGAATTTACACTTCGAGTGCAGAAACTTATTTTTCCCTCCAGGCTCGATACACAACAGCGCTAATCAAAGGCAACTTCACCCTCCCGCCCCATGACGTCATGATGCAAGAGTGGCAGCAACGAGTGGATACAGTACTATCTAAAGGACTACCTCTGGCGCGCATACACCATATAGACGATATAGAGGTAACAACGCTATTGCATTTTCTTATCGGCCCTCATAGACAGATTTAAAACCCATTTTACTATCGAATGCTTTGTCTTCTTCGTTCGAACTGAATTCTAAAAACATTTAATAACTCAAATTGGTCTCAAATCTGTCAATGAATAAGGCCGTTAGTGTTTATAGTTATTATTGCTATGACTATTTTATTTAGACGCTGAATCACTTAATCCTATTCCGAACAGGTTTTATTATTATAATAGAACATCTAGGTAACTTTTAATGCTAACAAGTTGGTAATAATACCCGTGCCCCTGTTAAGAATTAATTTCATTGTATCTGTGTGCAAAAATTCACTTCTTGTGGGCTGTGGCTAAAAAAGATTATGATGACGACTGGAATATTATTTATGTAGGCTACATGTAGATCATCTAAATCAATTTCTCTTCCTTATTACATAATTATTAAACGAAATTCACGTAATTTTCAGACCGAATACTACACAAGCTTGTCTGAAGAATCCGGCATCCACGGTGTTCCTCCAGTGATGGCCAAAATACGACACGAAATTAGTATCGCGAAAGTCCGCAATATGTACACCTTCCGAAACTACGAGTACAAAATCATTGACGATGACACCTTCATCAGGACTTTGGAGAAGAACCATACCGCTATGGTTTAGCAATTATCATAGTAAGAAACTTCGCGCGAATACTCAAACGGCAAGTCCCGCTTAATGTACTGATTAAGTGGGATGTGAGTTAAGTGCAACTTAATATTTAAATGGCGTTTGAGTATTCAGGCGTTGAAGCATCAATACCTATAGATAAAAAAATATAATACTCAGGAATTGAATTGGGTTTAGAATAAATACAACAAAGAAAGATTATTTTGTGTAACTGCTGTAAACGGTGTATGGGACATGGGTAAAGATGTATGCTATAATTTTTATTATAAGTGAATGTATAACTTCGGGTGATAAATACGGATTTGTAAACATTAAATAAAAATAAAAAAAAATACACACGCTGTATTTTTTAATGTAAACTAAAACAATATAGGATTTGCCTCCTTGAAAATATATGGCATTTGCGTGGATATTCCACAGGGGCCTGAAATTAAATGAAATAATACGCATGACAATTATTAATTCCTGTATTTGTACTTATTCACTACAGTATTAGAATGGTAACGACGTAACAAATCTTACAAAAAAATCATATTCAAATTTTACAATAATTCGTACAAAACTGGGAGTGTAATCCTAACATTACAATTTACATGTACACTGAAATAAATTACTCATTTATTGTGATGATGTAGAATCTCAATGGACGGATGATGTAAAATAACCTTAATACTATAATTACCTAATTAAAGAGGATCTTAGAAAATGTATAAAAAATATTTTAAAAAATATACAGAATATACAACATATCATACGATGAAAGAACAATATTCTGCCAAATTAGTAAATTGAGAGCATTCTATAAGACTAAATTCATAATAATTAATTATTACACTTAATTCAAGACCCAAAAGTCTCTCATAGTTTCTGATATCCACGACACAAGACTCGATCTTATTGTGGGGTCGGGACTATGTATGTGACTGTTGGGTGTATTTATTATATATTGTGCTTTTGCTTACCACGATTTGGTGTAGTTACATATAAATGTTGGTAATATTATGCTGTTGAGATTACCTTCTTGGATATTCTACAAGACTTGCATATTCTTAAACGACATAGTTTCTGATTCTCACGACACAAGAATAGATGTTAGTGTGGGGTCTGAACTATGTATGTGACTGTTGGGTGGGTGTGTATGTAACTATAACGATAAGCAAGTAACCAAGATAAGTATGAAAAATTGTAGAATGGCATGGAATTGTAGTATGTATTCAAATTATTAAGATGTTAGCTTTTAATACTTCTGTATTCTCCTAGTCTCTTGGCTACGTAAATCAAAATATATTTAAATATGTGAAAAATACAAAAAAATAAAAGTTAACAAGCCTGCATAGTGAAAATTGAACACAAATATATTATTTAATTATGACCACTTTTGTGGTCACTTTGAACAGAGCAGCAAAAATGTGAAAGCTTGTCGTAATTTTGCTTCACCCCAAATACTTGGATCACACTGCATCACAATTTTTAAAAGCGGTCACCTTCGGCGTTAAAATAAAAAACGGGTATTTTTAGATGTGATGTTCGTGAGTATTATAAGACCGCAAAGAGGAAAGAAACTAAAACATTTGATTATTTTACAAATCTTCAAGAGGGCAAGGTAATACTTTCCTAGGATTGTACTTTCGCTCGTAATGGTAGTCATCTATAATGTTGTAGTCATAATCGCGGTAGTTGAGGAGATCATCAAGACGATTTACAGCGTTGAAATCTCTCATCTTAGTAAGTACTGGAGGCGCCCGCACTACGCCTGCTTCTTGGGTTAGATTAGCGAAGTATTGGTCCTGGAATATTAGAATGATATTAGTAAAATGCTGTTGCATTACAATGTGAACCAGATTTTAACGATATGAGTTTAAAGTAAAATTGTACTAGATTTAATGTTTCTTTGCTATTTAGATCGATGTTTATAAAAAGTTTTTAAACATAATACAAACCAGAGACATTAGAAAGAGTTGGCTACAAACTCTGACAAAGAATAACGAACAAGACAATTTAATTTATCGAAATCAATTCTTCGCACATATTGTCTATATTCTGGATTGCCTTGTAGGTAAGGACCTAACCTGACCTTGACTATGGAGTCAATGCAAATTCCATTCCAATATTATCTAAATTAGAATATTCTTACCATCACACTGCCAATAGTATTGACGTGCACTATCTTCATGCCCTTATTTTGTATGTCGTGCACGTGCTCGAGCCAGATTTTCAGCATCTCTTCCTGCGATGGGATCTTAAATTTGCCTGCCGCTAAGGCCGCCGCATACTCCGCCTAGAATTTAAATATATAGTTATTTGTGAAACTGCCACAGCATAGTGAATGCAATAATGGGGAGACAGTGCAATCAAACACAGAGATAACCATCTACCTACCCGGTCGACACAAGTATGTTGATTACTTACATTCTCTTAGTGTTCAATATCATTTAGTTCCTTTAAAGACGCACGAATGAAAAGAGTAGGTAATTGTGTATCTACTCTGCTGAATTCATCAATACTACTTACTACCGAGGTAGAAAAAATAAAATAAATATAAATAAATACACCCAACAGTCACATACATATTCCTGACCCCACACTAAGATCGAGTCTTGTGTCGTGGGTATCAGGAACTACGAGAGACTTTTCGGTCTCACAAACACCCAGACCCGAAACAAACACCTGTGGATCATACAAATATTTGTTTCGGTGCGGGGATCGAACCCGCGGCGTCTCGTTTCACAGGCGGCGTCTAACCAACTGCGCCACGGAGGCTGTCAACAATCAAGACATAAAAAACAAGGTTCGGTCATAATCTTCAACAAATGAAACCGAATGTCAAAAACAGACAAACTGAACACAAGAGACAGACCAGTACTACTACAGGATAACCCTTTATATGCACCTAACTGATTACCTGGGCATCCATGACTCTGTTGATGACCTTGGTGGATACACCCACGAAGGCCATGCTGGGGTGTTTGATGTTCACCACGTGTTGGTATAGCGGTAATACGAACTTCTCAGTCGCCGTCACGCCGGTACTGCTGTCCAGGAATGGGTGGCTGAATGTGTATCCTGGAAATATGTATATTGATATTTATTTTATTTAACTCATGTCTTGGAACATATTTTAACAACATTGTCGTCTTGAAACACAAAAGTCCACTACCTACTGATCGTAGGCCCCAAGCACTACCACAATGACCTTTTGACGGGGTCTGCACCCAACGATTTCCTACACCTTTTATCAGGCATTTATTATACTTTGTCAATGGACAATTATCCAATTTATAACATCCAATCCAATCCCCACATATCTTTTTTATACTGGCACGACAAAATAACTAACTACATTTCATCTAACAATAAAGGCAGTGGAATTTAAATAGTTGTATAAAACAAAACAGTAAAACCATTTACGCACATCCTACTCATACAAGGAACCAAACAACAACATCTAAGTAATTATCAACATACCTGTACAAAAGATGACGTCATCGATTTCCTCAAAGGTACCGTCGTTGAATATGGCTCCGGTGGGTGTAAAGGCCATGATGTCTGGCTTCCTCACGTACGTGTCGGAGAAGTGCGGCTGGTTGAAGCTGATGTGGTGACTGTGCACCAACTTGCTGGTGACGTTGGACAGATGCGTGGCCAAGTCGAGACCAGAAGCTCCAGCACCCACGATCAGAACCCTACGGTTTTTGTAGACTTCTGGGTCTTTGTAGTCGTGGCTGTGGATCATGTTGCCTAAAGGAGGCGGTTTACGGGATTTTATTAAAATTATTGTGTTTACAATTTTGGGTAAATAAGGGAAATTTAAGAGCAGAAAGTATGCAAATAAAAAAGGCAGTTACTACCTCACTGACATTCTTTGTAACTTAGCCCTTTCGATAATTTTATCGAATCTGGCCGTGTTAAAATAAAATAAAAACAAAACATTTCAACCACCATCATGCAGATTATGGAATTTAATACTTTGGTATAAAAAATAAACATCTCAAATTCTCCGGTAAAATGTAAATAGTTTTTTTATGACATCATTATTTTTTTACTTTACACCTCTGCTAGAAGAGTTAACATTGAACAATCGGGGTCACAACTGTAAGGAAATACACTATCTATTTTATTAAACCGAACATAACATCGATATTATTGTTCAATCGACCTTCAAGGAACATTCAGTGATGCCATGTAGAGTTTTTAACATTGTACTCTATAAATTTAATTCCATCAAAACCAACATTTTATATGGACAATGTATTATATGTATTATCCTGACATCTTTTAACGTCTTTAACCGGCCATGTTCTATGTTATTGCGAAGCTCCTCTATACATTGTACGAGGTCCCCTTAAACTTTAAAGTGTAATAAGACATATTTTTAATCCTGACAGTCAATCGCGAAATCTTTTTACCCTCAAAGCTTTGGGCTGTTGTCCACAATTGGCTTTTACGTTAGTCGCTAGGCTGTGAATGTAGGGTCGCGGGTTCGATTTCTTCACTGAGACAAATGTGTGTAATTCACAAGTATTTGTTTCTTGTTTCGGTATATGCGAAACCGAAAAGTCTTACGTAGTTTCTTATTATATCGTGGGGTCAGTGCTAGTAGGTAGGTTACTGATGGGAATATTTATTTATTTATATATATTTTTCTTTCACCTGTAAAAGAATCCATTCCTTCTATCTTGGGCCAGGATGGTGAGCTGTACTGCCCGCTGGCAACGACGACAAAATCACAGATCTCCGCATAGCTCTGCTTGGTGTCTGACCTCATGTACACCAGCTCCCAGTGGTTACCGACCCATTTCACTGAGGTCACTAGACTGCGCAACTGGAAACAAAGTTATTAACATAGAATAGATCATTATTGAAATTACATCAGTTATTTACGGGTAGCGAATCTATGTGGGTCGCTGACAATTGGAATGGTTGGCACTTACTTGGGGATGCTTACGTCCAGCAGTAGAAGGCCTTAGACTAATTATAAATTTATATTGTATTAGCCATACTTCTATGATGGTCTACAACTATTATAACTTACAAACGAATAATACGGGACTCCACTCAATAAAATTGCAGATCCTGACATCTTTTAACGTCTTTAACCGGCCATGTTCTATGTTATTGCGAAGCTCCTCTATGCAGTGGACGAGTAAATTACAATACAACAAGCAAAACAAGTGGCCGCAGGTTCGATGCCCACGCTGAGACAGAGGTTTGTGTAACCAACAAATATTTGTTTCGCTTCTTTGTGATGTGGATGTACTCATTTATCAGTAGGTATACAATGCTCGTAATTCATGACATTAAAACCCTTTAGTGGTTTTAAAGTCACTTCCCTTGCAATATCATGTATTTAAAAAAGGTGAAAGTCAAACAAAATATTACATTTCAAAGCCACTTCAAGAAATATATCATCATTCATAAGCTCACGCTTATATCCAAGATGGCGTAGGCAGATATGAAACAAATAAAAAGTGTTACACAGTTTGCCGATTATCACGGGCAACTCATCTAAGCTCAAACCGAAATTCTCATACAAAGCAAATTGCCTGACCTGGCATCCGAGCCCAGGACCTTCACGGTTCACACTCAATACATGCTGTCATTGAAGAGACTAAAAGAAATATATATTTTTTAATCATTCCGGCATGTATAGACTTACTTCTCTTCTTCTATTGCTCATTTAAATTAAGTTTCTTAAGTACCTATTACAATGAATATAAGGATGGAAAAGTTTTTCTCTTTAAGTATATTTGAATACGTGTTAAATGATGTGGGTTTTGTGGCAGATTGGGGATTATCGCCTTGACGTCAATCTTGACTGTTATTAAAGATACCCATGACATTCAAAGAGGAAAAATATATAAAAATATTATAACTTTTCTTTAAGTTTTCGAGACTCAGTTTTGTTGCGTTATTAATGCCTATCTCATTACACGCGTACTCTTAGTCGGTTGTAAACCAGATTTTGTAATTAGTCATTTTAATTTAATCAATAAAGTGAAACTCCTATTAAATGTAGGACTTTACGTTCTTACCCCTTTCATTTTTGTATAACGGTGTTACCCCAACGCAGCCTACATGCATTTTTAGCTGTAAGTTTTCCTTTTAAGTAATAAAAGTAAACCAAATTAAATAAAGTAGGTAGCTTAAGAGCACTCTAAAGAAACAACCGGATTCGTTCTAAAACACTGACTGCCTCGGTGGCGTAGTTGTATTACGGTACGGTTACAAAGCTGAGGTCTCGGGTTCGAGTCCCGGGTCGGGCAAAGTGATATTGGATTTTTCTATTCATTATCAGCCCGGAGTCAGGAATTTGTGCCCGATATGGCGATAGGCTCGCCCCCTATCACATCGTGGGACTGAACATACAAGGCGAAATGTGGGTGTCCTAGTGGCGCCTCTGCCTACCCCTTCGGGGATAAAGGCGTGAGTTTATGTATGTATGTATGTCGTTCTAAAACAAAAAGTTCTAGTAAAACTATATCGAACTCTCGGTGTTATCTCAAGTTCGTCGAGGCTGTTGCGGAGTCACGTCCAAGCGATGTATTGCATAACTTAAACAAGTTTCATCACAATAGATACTTTGTTAACGCCATACAAGCTACTTGTAATGGTTTTATTCGCATAGTTTTGACCTTAACACGCAGCAGAAAATATAAATTAAATTAAAAAAACCACAATATTACAAAAAGCAGTTATATTTTTATGTGGAGCCGATCCTTTTTCCTTGATTGACATTTGTTACAATCCAAAATGGGAACTTGCTTTTTAAAGTTGGCCAAAAATGAAGGCCGCGAAAATAAAAGTTGCCCGAACTTATAAAAAACTCATAAGCAAGTATGTTTCCGTATTGGTGTGAAGTAATTAAAACTGTCTGTTCTTAATTATTATGTCACATACATATACAAGTATTTTATTATTAAAACAATGCTATATGATTTTGCTCGAGAGAAAGTTGCAATTATATTTATATGTGAAAAGCGGAAAAACGGAAGCTAATACTTATTATTACGCGACGCTACATATTATTATAAAATAAAATAATTTCTATCTAGAACATTTTACATGCCAACTACTATAAACCCGTATAAATGTACCACATGCGCACTTTCAACTAATTTGCAAGATACAAACTGACATATATCACACTAAAATATATATAAAAATCAAAATGAAAATTAACCAAAACCTTGTTCAGTGAGTGCATTGTGGGCCGGTAACTTTCCATATACGGTCACAATGGCTCGGGGATCATCAATTTACAAATATAATGGGATCTTCTGATCTTGACACAGCAACTTTTCAAATTTAAAAACACCGACATTAGCATGATGAAATATTGTGTTCCACAAATAATTGGCTGTTAACAAGTTTCCTTATACGTACAATGGTGTCAGGAGCGATGCAACAATGGGCACATCTTTTATATTCTGACAGACAGGCAGCAGGGTATTCTTAATTTGACCTCACGTGTTCCGGTCGGAGCCAGGGCCCGTTTTCTGCTCAGTGTTTTCAACATCCACAGTTCTGAGGGCATTAACTCTCTTGATAACATGAAGCTAGGTTCTTTGACCGATCTCCGAGCCTCATTTTTTGAGAGCGCTCTATTTTCAGCAGTGAATACCCTAATGACTTCCGATAATGCTTGTACAGACTTGAATTCCTTTAATTCCAAATTAATTTTGGCTGCATAGCCAGTAATGGGAACGAAATAACAAGAAAAAAGAAGGAGTCTTATTGAAACATTTAAATTATCTAATCTTAGTCCCGCCAAGTATTCATTACACGTAGTAATCTAAATAAAAAAGAGTGAAAAAACTTGCTGGGTCACATTTAGTAAGTACGTCATTCAATAATTATCTTGCGTACAATAGCCATATAAGTACCTGATGGGATTTCCCGTCAATAACATCACAAAAACCTTACCATTTCTAACCACATAAGTACCCAACATCATCACAAACTTCAATTACATATTTATCCTCCTTACAGTATGAAATATTATTCCTACTGGTGCTCAAATAAAATATGGCCCTTTTATATGGATGTCATGCATAAAAATTAAGTAAAGTATTGCACTATTGTAACTGCATTATGAGTTGGAAATCAAAATAATCTCTTAGATTTCTTTTTTAACTTTTTTTTATCGTGTAATAATACCTACTAGTTATAACGTAGATACTGCACGTACCCTTTTACATTTTGTTTACCCTTGTACACAGTTTTGAAGAAGAAACTGCTCAAGAAACTTCTTGAGCAACACGAATTACTTTAATTTAGCTACTTTTCGTTTTTTATACTTTCATTATTTATTATTCCTATACCTATACCTTACAGTGAAGAATAATTGACACTACACATACAATTGTTTATATGCTGTCGCATATACACAATTGTATGTGACACCAGTATGATGTGTCCATCATACTGGTGTTTTGTTAAATAGATGAGCTCGTTATGCGATTAAAACGAGAGGAAACACAAACATGGACATGCGTGTCACGTCAGTGCAGCAAAGTGTGAAAGGAAGTCGCATTTATGAATATTTACTTACTTTAATACAAAGACACATCCATCAGCAATGAACCTCTCTTTAAGTGACTCAAATCGTTTGCTACAAATACTTACTTTTATGAGACAATATTATTGGTGCTCGTGACTCATGGCATCGTACATATACATTGTGTGGTCCTTAACTCGAAATCCAGGCTGGATAGTGTAGTCCCAAATGAAATTTTTGAGGCTAGAAACTTTTCTAGTAATTATTTCCATTCAATTTTGCTTGACACAACTCGGTATCATATTACGTATATTCGAAGTCCGGTCGTAATATCCAAGACCAAATAATTTCTCTTGCATAAACAAAAATTTAGTTGCTTGATGCTTCGATCCCGTCAAAATATAAAACAGCAACATAAAAAATGGGATTAAATTAGATAAAAATAATCTATAGAACAAGGATTAAAAAGGAATATTAGGTCAATAAAACAGAAGAGCGTAAACGAATATTAAAAGGAACGCAAGCAAGGACGCACTGATGTAATGTAGTTACTATGCCATTGGATCGGCTGTGAAATCATACTGGTGATGCTGTAATTTAATTATTATGCTTTATTGTGAACAAATCGAAATGTAAACTCAAACAAATAAAAATATAGTTAGGAATATCTATATTTTATGTTGCAACTCAAGACCGTAAAATAGCAGATACACAAGTGACATGGTGAGATATATTAAAATTAAAATTTTTAATATGGTTTTATCTATTAAAAATTGCGAATCGTTGAGTTATAACACTATTTACTAATACTTTGGAACGAGAAATATGTATATACTCGTATAAAATTTCCTATGTGACATAAAATGTCATTATATTTTTAATACCTATTTTATCATCAGTCTAATTATAATTCATGCTGTATGTTTTAGTTTATAACCTAGTCAAAGCCTTAGGATTCTGCCTCTATTAACTATTTACATATACCTACGTCTGCTCAGCATTCCTTCAAACGCTTTTGTCGAAATAATTGTCCTACTGCAATAAAGTCATTCATGTTGTGAATTAATTTGTATAAATCTAGCTACATCGCAATGCTGGACGCAAACCTAGGCCGAAATTACGCGGACAAGTTAGGGTTTTAGGCCACCACTGTGAACTAATGTGACATAATGGGCAGCAGAATGTTTAAGTTTCTCATGGAGTCTTAGATGCAAATTAATTATTATTTGTTCTCTGAGAAAGAGTATCAACAGAAGAAAAGATTTACGTGATGTTGAAGACATTAAAGACAAATTATAAACTCTACTCTAACCCCCATAATCTTTTATATAATGTAATTAAACTTAACCTTTTCAAAAATACATGACAATGTTAGGTTAGGCAATAATATTAATATGTACACTATTGACATAGTAAAGTGAAATATTTAAGACCATATACGCGATAGAAATAAGAATGAATTTAATCTAAATATGTATACAGTATGCACCGTAGTGACATGTGATAAATTGGATAGTAATTGATTGTTATGGTTCTTAACGATACAATTTCCACACGTGAAAATAGTTGTATATAAAGATATTGTTATAAATAACCTTACTTTTATAAGAAAACATTGAATATTTGTTTTTACTGATGACGAAACCGATGACGCGTAATTGGGTAACTAGTGTAAGGAACCGCATGAGCTACAACTTTCGTTTCACCTACGGATTTAAAATAGGCGAATTATTTCTTGACTCTATATCAATAAGTTGATGTTTATCGAGCTTACGGAAAGTGGTTACTCGTACTTTAACTTATTTACCATAAAAAATATTAAGTAAAAATTGCTTTTGGAGATAGTTTTGTCCTGAGCAATAACTAAATGGGGGACAGTCCCGCAATATGGTAATGTTAATACAACAACAATTAATGACAGACATATTTACTGAAGTATTTTAATTGAATATTCAGAATTTTTTATGTATCAATGACGCCAACATTAGCTGCATCAGTCTAGTGTAGTTTCAGTCTTCAACAGTTGATTCAAAATAGTGGGTAAGTAATTCAATTATATTATGTAGTTTTTTTAATTATAATTACTAACATCCTTATTTAATTTAGTGGATTTTCAATACAAATAGATTTTTTTAATTTTATGATCTACCTACTTTTTCATTTTAGTAGGTTTTTAATTCAAATGGAGTTTTTTGAAGTATTACCGTGAATCAAATTTAAGTTAATCATATTTTAAACATATGCAATGCAAATATTAAATTAACATAGTATTTTTCCGTGATACATCAACCCTTTGTTTATTAAAGTTTAATGCCTTTATTCATAGATAGTTTTACAATTTTAATTAAAGAATGTTTTGTTTTCTTCGCTCAAACTGAATTCTAAAGTCGTTCGAAAAGGACAAAACATTCGATTACTAAAATAGGTATTAAAACTGTCTATGTACAAGGCCGGTAGTCTTTAAGTTAACACTCACTTGAATATTCTTCAATAAGTCGAAGTGTTTGGCGAACGTATTCAGGTACTTGTAGTAGCACGTTCCTGAGGGATATGAAGGAGTTTCTTCAGGGAAGGGGTACCCGGCGAACTCCATGGTATGCCGTGGCGTGTTCGTCCTGAAAATATTAACGAATTAGGAATATGCTACTTATAAACTTAGCACCAACATGAGGTCTGAACTAATAAATCATAAGGAAATAATTTGTATAAAATAGGATTTTTGATATTAGACATTGGTTTGCCAAGTTTTGTCGGCTTAGAAATAAGGAACATTTTAATTATGAAATTAATTACTTGGCGATAGAATCGGCCACTTTCATATGATACCTAAGTTTTCGACACCCAAATGCGACACATAATTTCAACCTTATAGAATCTGAAGAGGGAAATATAATTAAAAAATGTAACATTTATTGGTCATGCAATTATTTACTTTACTGCGCAAATCCAACTTGTAGACCGATGTTTCACAGCCGGTTTCTTGCCCACTGAGCCATATGGACTATCAATATTTGTTATGATTGATATATTTTACTCTTTTAGTTCAAGTACCATAGGAGGAAGGCCTCTGCTCTGAGGTGTGTTAAAAATAAATTATATTGAACAATCGAAGTACGATTAAAATAAATGAATGGGGCAGTAACATTTTACTTCCTTGTTGTTAAGTAATTTAATTTGAATGTATAAATAACTATACTGAAGGTCAAATATAATGTTTGTTAAAATTAACTATGGTGAATAATTCACCAGTCATATAGCTAGTTAGTAATTAATTAAAACAGGTTTTGCAATTATTCTTAGAAGTATTTGTATTACGAGTATGTTCCTGCCAATAGTACATGTGATTAATATAAAAACTAATGACAATATTGAAGTTTTAGTTTTCCTTATGGACGGTATTTTTCTTTGGTAAAGTCCTAATCACATAAATTGAAGGAATTTTATTAAAGTTTGAATTTAGAGGGTCTGTAATTGAAAATACCATATTGTTAAGAAATAAGAATGGATCCCTGTGATATCATGTAACAGTGCTTGTACACTAACACCCAGGCCCTTCTCACTGCTGGGAAAAAGGCAAATCTGGTCCTAGGCCAGATTTTTCCAACCGCCTACAGAAACCGATACAGTTTAGAAACAATTGCCTATCATAGAAAATACACAATTCTGTAAGTGGTACACAAATTGGGCGGCATACAATTATAAAACCTGTGCTGATTTAATTCATGGTGTTTATTTTCATTTTGAACTTTATGTTCATTTAGAAGTTTACCTTAATCTACAGTATTCTTATGCTAAAATGGTTGGTTTTGTAACTAAACATAAATTCCAAATAATATTACATTTCGTGTTTCTTATTCAACTGCGTTTACTTTTAAAACATTTATTTCACATATACGGAATTTAACTCAATAATTCAATGATCTCAATATAAGTTTATTGGTTAAATGGATTAGATATGGAAAAAATATGCTAAACAAGATATAACGTCTGCAGCTCTCAAAGCCTCTGCCAAATACGATCACCATACTCACGTTGTTTATTCACGTTTTATTAAAAAAGTCGTGGCTTAATAGACACATAATTTATGATACCTACCTAAATAAAACCAATAAAAATGAGACGCCGCGTCGTCAAAATTCGTTGTAATATTTAGATACAATTTTAATGTGAAATTGGCGCATTTATGATTACATTAACGAACCTAATACATAAAGAGTAAAAAAAAAGTGGTCATTAACGTTTTCCGCAGCAACCAACCAGTAGCAGACATACGAGTAATAATTATCTAATGTCTGTGATTTCACTTGTTATTCCAATGCGTAGTATATTGGTCCATACTACGTTACGAACTCGCTTTAACACTTTTTACATCGTTGCGTTATGTCTATATCCTGACAATGCTCATTATAGTTCTCGAAAAAAACTGTTCTACTTTCTTCAAGATATTATAAAGGGGCCTAGCTAGTACTGGAACGGACTGACAAATCAAAGGTCTGAGATACCTAGTTATAATTTCCAGGATCCAGGTTATATTAGAAATTGATTAATTTATAAATTTTGACGCTGACTTTATCAATCAAGCAAATATCGCGAAGAAACTTGCATACCCAGAAGTTTTACCAAGAATTTTCAGGCTACGTAAAGAGAATTAACTCCGGTATTAAGGATCCCGGCATGGTGGACTAAGGCGTGAATCCCTCTCAATTGTAGAGAAGTCCCGTAAAAATAGATTTCTAGTACTAATCATTTTATGCTTTAAATATTATTATTTGCAACATACACACGTAAATATAAATAAATACACCCAACAGTCACATACATAGTTCTGACCCCACACTAAGATCGAGTATCAGAAACAAAGAGAGACTTTTCGGTCTCACAATCACCCACCTAGACCCGAAACAAGCACCTGTGGATCACATTCTCTAAATGTTACTGTTTATTTAACGTACTGCATCTAACTAAAGTAAGAAAATGTAATGAGGTTTTTATGTAATCTCATTAACTCATCATATCATTATACCGCATTTAGGAATTCCCACCACCACAGCACATGACTTCCAAATATATAGGCAAAAACAACGTAATAATGAATGCAAAACAAACATAATTACTATACAAACAGCACATACATACATGATAATTTGACACTTGTTGTGTCTTCGATGGCATTGATGGCTCCTAGCTATCTCTCTATCTGCCTTTATCACCTATAAGGTCGAGGTTTTTTTACCGACACAACAGTCATTATAATGTGCTGGATGGTGAGTACGGTGCAATACAAATAAGAGTATCCATGGTTATCTTAAATCTCTTGACACAATTGTACACATGTGTGTGGTAGGTCTCTCACAGTTGAGAGCCCGCCTGGGTAGGTACCACCACAATGTCTCACGCCAAACAGCAGTATAAATGCACTGTTGTGTTCCTGTTTATAGGATATTGTAGCCAGAGTAACTACGGGATATAATAATACTAAAACATCTTATGCCTCAGGATGGTGAGCGCAGTGGAATGCCAAGCATTGCCTTCAATTAATAAAATTTCGTTAAATTTAGTCACTTGTTAAAAAGGTTATGCAACAAGCCAGTTTTCAAAAAAGTCGATGGATTTTGAGGACTGTGATAACTTTCTATAATTTTATACCTGTTCGCATTAAATATTACGATCGTAAACTACATTGCGATATACCTACGTTAAAACTATTTTAACCAGTTTTTGTGCGCTTGTTGCTATGAATACAGCAAATATCAAGTGGAAAATATCAAGCGCAAATTCTTACTAATTTTATAAAGCCGAAAGTGAAATTGTATTTTGTGTATACGCCAAAATGGCGTTAATGTTGAAGGCACTTATAAAGCATTTAAGTTGGAAGATGTGGTCTGTATATGACTATACACTACTTTAACAGTCGATAACAACCCGTCTGCATGACACACTTAATATGACCACACCTACTCAACCATTGTTGTCCAACGCACCATGTCCTAGATCTTGTCTCGGTAATATCATTCCCTGACTTGTCCCAATAATTTCTTATCCATGCTCTCAACATCTAAGCCCACGAATTGCTTACCTTAAATTCTTGTACATGCTAGTGAAGAGCGGAAGTCCATCTTCATCGATGCCGACATGGGGATCGAACCTCCAAGTACCGCCAATAAACCTGGAGGCCTCAAAGAGAGTGTAATTGAGGCCATACTGTTGCATGTACCGCGCTGTGGCTAGCCCAGCGAATCCGCCGCCGATGATGCATACTCGGGATGCGTGCTGCAATAAAAAAAAACTTTATTATTCTAATTAAAACTCATTTAGCGGCGATGGATAGGGAATAAAGAGCTGGCTATAATTATTTTCAGAATTTTGCATCAGTTTAATTATTCTTTGGGATTTGTACTATCTACTTACGTATATTCAGTAGTTAAGTATCAGTCCCCGGAAGTCCACAAGTAAGACGGCCTACTCAAAACACGTCTTGAATTACTAGGGATTTACAGTAAAAAGTCACTGTGTCTATATCAAGCAGCGGAAATATTGACAATGTCTGATAAATCTATTTCTTGCCTTGACATGATTAACAGACAGTTACTTTATGGGAGCACCAAAAAATTATTGTTACACAAGTACCTAACTAACTTTACGAACATTTAAGGTCTGTGTCAAAAATCGCTAGCAAATACCAAGAATCACAAGGAACTCAATGCCAAATAACTCCTAAAGCTATTGGGGTCAAAAATGTGATATCAGAGTGCTATGTAATTGGAGGAAAATACACTTATATTTACTAACTCTTGTGAACTATTTCATCTATATTACTTAACTATTTTATTTAACATGTATAAAAAATCTCATAACCTCTGGTCGTAAACTTTAATCGAATTTAGTAATTTACATAATTTACATTTTATATAACCTATTGATGTAATTTTGAGACTATAAAAAAGGAAATTATCGGAAATACTTATTTACCCAACACTTAAAGAAAGTAAATCTGTGTTTATGATTCCTTTACTGAGACCAGATCTAATCTGTCGGTGGTTCTATAAATATCAAATATGTAACCTTTTTCCTATTGATTGAAATTATTTCAGTGAATTTAAATTTTTGTGAGTTATATTTTTTTCTATTGTTACTGTTTGTTTGACATCCTATGTTAAACTTATGAAGCGAAATTCTTAATTTGGGTTTTTACATTATTGCAGCAAACAATAATAATGGTGTTCTTTAGGAAATAAATTAAATTCGAATTTTCCATCTCTATCCTATGACATGGATGACGAAATCATTGCCATCAGCCATCACCTACAGTGCAATAAGTAATTTGCATGCACACACGGCCGTTTAACATAGTTCTTGCTGTACACAATGCGGGTCGCAATTGTTCCCCGACATGATAGCAATGACAAACAATGTTTTATCGTGAACTTCTAGGGCTGCCAAGTGCCATTTTTTAGGAAAAAACATCGGGGTAATGAGGCAGTCATTGGGGTTTTCTCTGCGAGTAAAACTTAAGGATAAAGCGATGATCCAATCGATGTTTTAACTTTGATGTCTCAGAATTCAATCTGGTAGTAACCAGAAATAGATTATCTTCTGAAAACAAAAAAGATGATCTCGTTCATTCGACCTTAAGTAGGGGACACCCAAATCCTATAGAAGTATTTTTATTGCATATGTCAAGCAAACAGGTCATTTGACAATAAGTGGTCACTGGTGCCCATGAACGTCCATAGCTGGATCATGGAAGTGTTGCCGGCACATCTAATTGGAAAGAGAGCGGGAAGGAAAAAGGATGGGAAGAGGAAAGGGTATTGGGCATCCGACAATCTCACTTACCACACGAAACTTCACGACGATCTCATACGAGACAGTGGTACCGCCCCGGACGAGCCTGCCCATTCATGCTGAGTCATGACTGACAACAGCGTGGCTCTACCACTTCCAAATTATGTCAAAGCACTCTTTAAGAGCGTGTTTTGTGCAAAGTCATCAGTTGCAATGTTACGTGTCGACGAATGTCGACGTAAGAGGTAAATATGCAGAGGATAATGTAAAAGTGATAATGTTTGTGTAAATTCCAATTTGCATGTGCCTATTGTTGATATGTGTGTATCAGTCCACATAGGTGTTAACTGCAAAAATAACATACATAGGGGTCAGTTGTGACCTATATTGCGTAACAATATGTAATATTTAAGTCTAGCCGGCCCGAATACCATCCTGTTTAAGAGGTTCAATAGATTTTTTATTATATTCGGTAAAGCTCTGACATAATCCCATTTTTATTTCATTAGTATTAGATTTCGAATGAATCTCAGAAAACTACTAAACTTCTTAAAATTAAAAATGCAACTAACGACACAATTTTTGACAATGAAATTCATGACATAACTTGTGAATAAAATCGTTCTAAATTTTCCAATGTAGATACTACCCATTATCCAATCATCGTAATAAATACTAATTAAAATGTTAATTTGTTCTAAATAATGTACGAAATACACTTTGTCTTGTTCATTGATTGTATTTGAAAGATTCATCTAAATCTAAATAACATTGTGCTGGAAATACTTGACACTAAATTCCAGTTTTATAAAAATAGCTGCTTGACAACAACACTTAATGTTAATTTAAAGGAAATCGCGACCAAACCACTAAGCAATCGTAAATATTAACAAGTTCTCCGCAAACAGAAGGCAATCCATTCGTAGAATAAAAAAAATTAAAAACTTATTCTTAAATTATCTTAATATTAGAATTGTTTGAATCTAGAACGTTAGCAGCTTTGAACTTTTATAATAATTAATAACATTCGCCTTAATCTTCGGTAGCATACAAATATTCAGGAAATAGATGTTTACCTTTATCTTTTTCGCTTACACAAATTATAACAAAGTAATTAAGAGTCCATAATTACTGAAGTTATTAATTATGTAACGTAGTCACTGACACCATAAGGAATTAAGCCATTCGCTTTCTGTAGGATTATGAATGTAGAAGTACATTTTAACAATACATTATTTACGAATATTCCCGCATGCTGAGGTATATATTTTTCGAAAAATATTAATGGAAATAGATAATTTCTATAAACTAACTTCAACAAACTTTCACACACGATTCCGTAAATGCTTACTGTTATTACATTATACTAACGTTCTCCCACAAATGTCAATATCTACCGTGTAGTTATTACATCTATACCTATGTTTTCTCTATTGCCTAGCTCCATGATATTTTAGTTGTTGCATGTCCACTATAATATAATTAAGGAGAACGGAATAGCCTTGCGAAGTACTGTGCTACTTGTCAATAGAACCTAACAGGTGGATTAGGCGACTTGTCAAGGACCTCTGTGAATTAAATGGGCATAGTATTGCTAAGACAAAACAAAAGCACTGGGAATAATGAAAATCGATAAAAATATGTTAAACCCATATTAATGACGTCTTTTAGTTGAGTTCGGGCTTCCTCAATGATCGAAAGGAGTTTGGTCTTAGTTGACCAGGCAAGCTTCGCGCAGGACCTTCGGAATTCATGTAAATATTTATGGGATATGTACCTATATTTGCTTTCGATAATTGCATTCACCTCTAAAGTGAAACACAACTAAATAAGCAAAACGCACGTAATTTCGGTTAGCCAGATGTATTATATTTTACTGTTGATAATGGAGGAATCTGTAGCAGTCTAAATATGATGCCTAGGTGTATGTTTACTTGTTAATATACATCCGGGTAATATTCCACGTCTATTAAATCTTTCAACTAAAATCATATTTGAATAATATATCATTCAATGACAAATCTTTCTCACATTGTTAACTTTGTTTGCATATTTTTAAATTAAATTATCATATTAATTGCTGCAGATCCGGAAATACCATAAATAATATTAAATACCTAATAATACTTCTAAATACATTTATATTACCCACAGGCTGGTGAAAACATGACGTTATTAAACTACAATACGACCGCTACCAGTCAAACAAAATACTAAAAAAATTGTTAAATGTGGTGTCCCATCGAAAAGAAAACATCAATGTTCTCGCACAAACTTAATTGGAAAACATTTTATCCTTTAGAAACCCATATAATTTTAAAAAATCCGTTGGCTATGGCGATGCATATGATTCAACATGTTTGTTGTTATCCTTTGTACACCTTCCTTTATAAAGTCTATTAAAATGGGGACATAAATCAAAACCAGTCCATAGAGAATATCAAAGATTAATCTATTATTAAAAGTGTCTATAACATCAAATAAAGCTGCACATGATTATTGTTTAATAATCTAACTAAACCGGTTTATACGCATCAACTCATGCGTAAACCATTCACTGCATTACCTGAGCTTAATTTTGAAATCTATTACCAAAGTACAGATAACCTCAATGTTTAGAATATCGTATCACCGAATGTAAGTGTTAAGTAGTAAGTACGTGACAAATTAGTGATACACGTCCAGATTTTGGAGAAGCAATTAACCTTACAACGACACAGTAGTCTAAATAAAAATTTGAATATGTTTTTGAACAAAGCCAAGATTTATCAACGTTATCTTAAACGCATGGCACAAAAGAACTACAAAATATATGAATATTTTTGAGATAATTATCTAAGGTATGTATAGCAGGGGAATTACAACAACCATCTATAAAATTTTTACCTGAAGACCAGAACAGCTATTCTCATTGCATCACTCTCGTATTATTAGTTAACTATTTTAAAACGACGCATTTTAAATTACGTTTTTTGAAGTCGCATAAAATAACCTGATGGAATATTCCATAATTTTCAATATAAATCAATTGCAAGTACATTTTCTATGTTTGCTAAAGAGGTTTTTATAATTATTAGCCTCCGGCAGGTACACAAATCACATGTATTGTACGCAACGTATTATACTATTTTTTTATTGCATTTGTCAGTTCTAAGCTGACTTCAGATCGTAGGTACAATTATCAAGAACACGAGAATGCAATTAAACTAATCTATAATAGAGCCATACATTGCCTGCACTTGAATGAATACTTGACGGATCTAAGGATTCTACAAAGGATTTTTTATATATTTAAGTCAATGTATATAAGTCGCACTCATAGCAATATTAAGCAGCGCGAATATTTGCTTTCTCACGTGGCCTTTCCTTCTTATAATCCAGGGTATTTCCATCATACCACGAGTAAGCAGTTGCGTATGGCGGCATAATTATGTCAAATGGGTAACGATAGCGATCTATTGAAAATTAATACTTTATCTCGACGGCATCACACTTGTGTCAGGTTCAGTCACTTTGCCGAGATAAAACTTTAGTCCAGCAATATCATTACTTTTTTAGATTTATCTCTCCTACTCTATCTAAGGACTCTTAGATTTTCACTTATCTAACCCGATTTCATGTTTGTTGCAAAGTGGACTTCCACTATCGGGTATCGGGAGAGGAAACCGTTATAGAAGAGTTATAGGTCTTATTTAATTGAGTCGTGATGTATCCCCGTTTTTTATTTAAAGCGACGTATATTAATCTAACGAAATACTATCACGAAATACGTATCATACTAATGTGTTTTTTTTATATACAAATATCGGGTGACAATCAAACACAAATGGCACGTAAGTAAACAGGATAAAAAAATATTTTAGCTGACCTCTATAAATACTCAAAGTCGACTTCGCTTGTAAATTTATTATTTGTTATTTAAACTGTGTGTAATGGATTCATGTCAAAAGTAGGTATATAATACAAAAAGTCGTTATAAATGCGTCAGCTGTACGAAGTTAGAAGGATTTCTGTAAATTCACAATTGTTTGTTTTTGTATTTAATTAAAATATTATGACGCATTGACCTTACAGTACTTGTTTTTAAATTCAATTTATGTATTGTATTCAAACTATGTACCTATTTGAATAATTAGTTTATCTGAAATAAGTTACGATTAAATGATAAATAGTTAAAATTATTTCCTGAATATATAAATGCAGTATTATGTGAATACCTAAAATCTACAAATAATATAATTTATATATTATTCTACTTAAGGACCTTTTGGAGGTGCTAATACAAAATATTAGACACAAAAAAACTATAGATTATCTATAAAAAATCCTTATAGTAATTGTTAAAATCCAATAACTGAAACTAGAAAGTGTTTCGAAATGTTAACTTTGATAATTTATGAAGATAAAATAAAGATAACTTTAAAAACTATATATATACCAAGTAACATTGACAAATACTTTCTTTTACGAATTTACAAATTTTACACAGCAGTATGAACCTTTTATATCAAGAAAAAAACAGTCATAAGTAAAGTAAAGATAACATCATACATCGATATAATATTACGCAATTTCTTCCATTGATCATGGTTTTCACGAAGCGAGTATCATTTTCCTATAAACACAATTTTATTTCGCCGCATTCAGTAATAATTGCGTGCGTCCGTGACACGACTGTCCAGCGAAGCTGTGGCATTGTTTCCGTTGTCATCCATTCAGATGTATACGAACAAAATGACGTGTAATTGTATAAGTGTGGGTCATTACACTGAGATTTTTAGGCGATGGCTACATAACTGTTCACCCTGACATAATTTACTAAACTGCAAAATTACAACCAATTCAATATTAAAAACAAAACTTGTTTTTTTTTTTTTGTAATGACCCGATACAAAAAATAAATAATACTACGATGCATCTGATGACTAATGCAGTCAGGTGGAGCATCCACCGGTACGATATACTTATTCCAGCCGTAATATACAAATATTCGGCCTCGTTTAAACCGGAAATGCACCGGTTAAACCTGAAATGCAGCATGCTTTTGTGAATCACGTAAACAGATTTTCCACTATTTACGCCAGCATACTAAAACCCCTCGGATATCACCGCACGCGTTTCGGGCGGCACTGTATATCTCAGGGCAAGAAACGCCCAGATTCCTTCCTCGTGATCGCCCGGCGCAGAACCAGGACGCAGACTGGTCTCTCTTATTGGGCAACAATTTTCTACTATTAAGGGTTGTGGTCGCTATCCGGGCAGAGCCGAATATTTTACCTAAAGCAGTTTTTACACATTGCTCCTGTATACTATTTAGTAATTTTGTAACTGTTTCGTAGTTTATACAGAGACCTACGAGCGGATACAGCACAGAGTGACAAGCACCAATAATTATTTCCCGCCACACCATTAAATTATAATCACCGTACATTATAAATAATCCATAACCATACTAACAATACTAAATACTTATTGAGACTCATATTTACAAGTAATTGGAGTCGATCTGTGTGGTTGTAAGAGAATATCAATTTTTATTACTGGTAAATGCTGACCTGATTTGCGATTCACTGTGGGAGATTATTAATTTGTAAATGTTATCCTTCCCACGCTGCCATAAATTCAGAGCATGTTTTATGAAGCAATTTGTAAAATAATTTGCATGTTTATATTGCAAGTTCACATCTGTATATCTCCGAATGGGTTCGCAATGCTGCCTAGTGGCTCTTCCTAATGTCTTACATAAGCTCTTCCTAATGTCGGTTGCACACTAGTGCAACCGACATTAGGAAGAGCTTACTTTAATTCAAAGTCTTAATCATTTCATTTCAGAGCATTTCGTCTCATCGAGCACATACAGTGATAGCCAATAATATTGAAATAAAACTATTTTATACGGATTTTATCGCGATTTGGTTTAATTTTTACATTTTTTAAACTTCCCGACGTTTCGGGAACTTCCCGAAACGTCGGAAACTTCCCGAAATTAAACCAAATCGCGATAAAATCCGTATAAAATAGTTTTATTTCAATGTGTAACATTCGCGTAAATCTAAGAAACCATTAGCCAATAATATGTTTTTTTTTTCAAAACCAAAACGAAGTGGATTCCATATCCTGAGATCTAAACCAGGATCTTACGGTTTACAAACTATCAGTGCTACTACTAGTACCAAGCCAAATGAAGCGACTAACAAAAAGATTCAAAAGAATTTAAAAGATTTAAAGTCAACTCTGTGTCTAAGGCATAGATGTAGTATAACATAGATCGGCAATGTATCATTTTGAGTGAAACCAAAACGAGAATATGATAGTGTGCGTGAAGTTTGCATGTGTGCGTGACAGATAATGCTGCGCCATGCACTGTCGATACTATCATATCGATATACCTAACGGCCCAACCAATAAAATTAAATTTTATTGATATAATATATGAGACTTTTCATGGTATTTTAACAGAAAAATAATGATTGTGTTTATTTCAACACAGATACGTAAACACAAGTAAATAAAGATAAATCGTCATATTTGAGAATAATTTTATTTGACAAGTTTTGTAAAGCATTCCTTATAATAATATCTAATGTTCTATTGTTTTATTAGAATGACAGCCTCCGTGGCACAGTTAATTTGAAACCGGCTCAGAAATGGTAAATTACGCACACGAAATATTAATTAATATTTAGCAAATATCAATAGTGAATAAATAAAGTGAAGTAATAACTGTTATTATAGAATTGATGTTATACTACGAGATTATAAAATGAAGTGAAACCTCTATGGTCATTGATTATTTTTATCGACATAATATTATTGATCGAAACTGCCAATCAATCTCTAGCAAATGTTGGTTGAAATTAATATAAATTCACGTATATGATATTATTTTATATAGGCAATGGATGCTTTCTACGCATTTAAATAATGAATAAGGACATTCTGTTCTACCGATATACATACAAGGTTTGTCTTACAATTCTACAATATCGTCACTAAACAACATTGAAAAAAGTGATACGATCTTATGAAAAACTATGATTATTCGGGTTTTTACACTAAAATCAATCACATCCAGGCACTGGACAACTCACCATAATAAATTACATTTAATAAAAGTAGCTCAGTACTGAAATATTAAATAAATCAAGAAAATAAGCGAAATTTGTCGTTTGCTTAAATGACATATTTTCACGCAAATTGCTAAAGTTAGCTCTCCGTGTAAACGCATGGTCGCATCATGCGTCTCGCTTTAATGTATGATTTAAATCATTCTATCTCTGTCACATTGCCGATCTATGTTATGCTACATCTATGGTCTAAGGTGATATTACTACTCAATTCCACGCTAAGCTAAAACGAAACAGTGGGAATTAAAAACTTTCAAACTTCAATAAAGAACTCTTGGTGTGCAGGTGTCCTCAAGAAGTTACCCTTTACCGTTAAACATTTAAAATGATACTTAACTATGAATATAATAAGTACTAATTATTCTGCTTTTATCGGGGTAAATGGTAAGTTCCTAATCTAGGTACTTCACACCTCCCTGGCAACTACAATATTAAATTATTAATTAATTACGCTTTCATTACAATGTATTTAATAGTTTGTTCAATGGAAACGCACCAGTGGCAGGTTAGATGCACCGAGACATGCGGCAGGCGGTTGCGAAACGCTTCCCGTTTCGACTCGACAACACATTTTCCACACACCAGTTTCTTAGCCACGTGAACAAAATTAATCGATTGAACCTCTAGAAAATCCTTTGCCAGGTGAGACTTACATACTAAACTTTATTGTACATGTGTCGTATTTGTAATTTGTTTGCTTAATTTTAAGGATTTGTAACGTTTTCGATGATCTCGAAAGTTTATTTTGCTGCTTAGTGGAATTGTCTCGTAAAATAATTATATGCATTTGGTATTATTAGTTTTAAATATATCTTATTTTTCATCGAACATCGTTGATGTAATAGGTAATATTTGTTTGTTTTTATATGTATTCTAAAAAATAATAAGACTTATATGTATATAAATCTATTATCACCTAATTCTACTAATAACAAATATACTAGAAAGAAAATTAAGAAACATTCGGAAGTAAATATTTGCTATGACATAAAATGTATATACACGTGAAAAAAGAATTTCAATGCATCTTTATTTTCATATAAACATACAAATGACAATCAAGATGTAAAAACAATGTTTTAATGAAACCTCGAAGACAAATAACAGTGTCAAGAACTAACACAATGGTTCTCCAAGCTATTAAAAATATTATTATCTCAACATCGGCATTAGGTACCCAAACTTCGAACCTACATTACCCTTGCTTAGCACATTATCTGCGACACTACAAGGCCTCTTATTTATTCACTGATTACAAACTTTTTAACGTACCTATGTATATAAAAATTTCAACATCATAGTCAAGAGAAAGGTAGTCATTTAATTACATGACGGAAAAATAATATTAATCGTGTAATAATTTCTGCGATTAAGTAACATTCACGCGTTTATAACGTTTATAAGTCATTTTATTATTTCCGTTGTTAGTTTCTTGTTATAATTACTGCGTATATTTAACAAGTTAATTTGAATCTACAGGTAATCGAAAACAAATTAACCATAATGAATCCTTTAACCAGTTATTCAAATATCAACATTGAATATGAATAATAATATTTAATTGTGCTGTGGAAAATGAAATGATTTCTGCAAATTGCAACTCTAAATGATTTTAAAGAGTACAAACTCGTAAGTTAGTACTCTTTAAAATCATTTAAAAATCAGTATGTTTTTATTTAAGTCATATCGACTTGATTTTTTATAACTTTTGTGACATATAGGCATGCTAATTTCAAATTAAGCTACAATAAACAATTCATAAAACAAATTTTGAATTAAGCCTAAAAATATTTTTTTACAAATAATGCAGTAAAAGAAAAAAATAAGTAAGTTAAAAAATACATACCAGCTCTAAACTACTGGTTGAATTGAGAATTAAATTAAATAAACACAGAACAAAAACACTGGTGTAGATTTTGCACGCCATGGCGTTTCACTATCGGAAACACATAGAAATAAAATACGTAAATATAAGGATAGGACGCGTCCGGCGATGACCGTCGGCTGCCGAATGAGTGAAGAAACTGGCGATCTCACCAAAGAGGTCTAGCTTTGGAGGGACCTGCCCCGCAACCTTGACCACCAAGGCTCACTGACTCACATACACACAATACATATCGATAACAAACTATAGATTAACATCTCGCGGAATTAATTGTTATGGTGTGCGATCATAAAACCTTCTTGAAATATCTCATACAGTTAATCACCTATCTATACATAGAATAAATTTGTAACCGGTCTATGTCTGTACATGGAAGATAAATGAGAAAATCTAATTGTCTGTATTAACTTAACAGAACCCAAAACGATGATGTTTCGAATTTTTGTCTGTTTGTACGGTCGTGCGCGATAAGCTCAGAAACGGCTCAACAGATTGCGATGAACTTTGGTATGGAGATAGCTGACACCCTGGAGTAACACTTAGGCTACTTTTTATCCCGAAATAATTAATATTCCTGTGGGATGAGGAAGGAATTCCGATATATTTGTATTTTTTTTATACTCAAAGGGATGGGATAGGACTGACTTACATTAAGAATAAGACGGAACGGGCGGGATATAACGGGTCGGGACGGGATGGGCAATTCCAAATAAAGTTAATTTTAAATAATGATAATCACACAGACGAAGTTTGCGGGCAGAAGCTAGTATATATTTCTAATACATTTGGTTCCCATAGAAAACAAAACAATAAGCCCATTAGTTAGCCTTATCAACCTGTTGTCTTCAAAAGCTCTTACGGGCTCTTCTTTACCGCGCGTAAAAGGTCAAGATAAAAACCTAAATAATATTCAATTAATTAATCACACTAACTTTTTCAACGTACCTAATATAATTAAAATTTTATGTTTTTGGTACCTAATAGGTATAATGTAATTATTGCTTCAAATACTTATTATAAAACCTTATATGACGAAATTCAATGTAATGAAACGACGAGCACCGATTAAAATTAAAATATGCCCTTACGGATTGTATGTTGTGGCCATAGATGGTTGTGACCAAATTATAGTACCTACACCTATACGTCATTAAGTTGAACACTTAAATCAAAATAAAAACACGAGTGCGCAATGATATGGCGATTCAAAAGTCTAAATCTAGTTAAAGAAAATAAAATAAAATAAAATTTATTCCAATTTTTTTACTTAAACAATCTGGCAAAAAAAAAACAAATCAAACTTACATAAAAAATAACTTAATTAATTAAATAGTGTTTAAACTTATTCTTTAGAAATCTCAATCCACGAATATTAAGTAGCTCCTGCGACCTTCATTAGAATTTGGGTTTTGCCCAATACGTGATTAACATTCGTATGACTCTCTAAGGTATAACTTTACCAAGAATTAAATTTTAAATTTATATTACATTGTAGTTACACTTTTTTCTAGTTATGGTTCTTGCACAATTGTTAAGACGATTTTTTTTGGCATTTTAAAACGATAGGGAAGCTGGTTTATGCTATCGAGACCGAAATATTTATGTACACCGGCAATCGGCATACGATCTAAAACTTCTCGGTGATCGCCATAAGCTGCAATATTAGATGTTTTTAACTGTCTATGTTCATAAGTACACATATACTTAATAAAAAGGTACAATTTTTCGTTTATTGGTCTGTGATACAAATGTTACCATCCGTTTTTCTTTACCCCTCCTTTCCATTTTTTTTATTACATAGTTCCGGCAAACAAGCAATCGGGTCACCTAACAGTAAGTGATCACTATCGCCCATAAACATCCACATCGCTTCGATCCTTGCTGCCGAGCCCAACTCCGCTGACGGCTACGATAACTTTCCCGTCTCTACTACTGCTTCCGCATTTGCTTCTACTGGAGCTACCACATTCGCTACAGCCTCCAATTACGCACTTTCTATTTCTGACTCCATTTCAGCCGCCACTGTTGGCCCTGCTGCTGTTTTCGATCGCTAGCTTCTGTTATATCTGCTGTTATATCTTCTCGCACGCCTATTAATACATTCAGCAATCACTCTGGAAGTTCCGTTGCCACTTAATACACCAAGTTTTGTCAACAATTTAAAAAACATTTGTCTCCATGCGTGGAACGAACTCACAGTGTCTCATTTCACAGTTGGCTATCAATTGCACCGCGAAAGGTGTCAATATAGTATTGTTTCCACTTAGGTACTTTTTACGAGTAAAACACGAAAAATTTACAACATTAAACTTGGTTGTAATTGCAATTTTGTTCACCTGCATACAATTCAATTGTACAAGCTTAAACTGAAACGAGATACAATAAGAAACATAAATAGTTTAATTGTGTGCTCTTATATATAAAAAGAGGTGATAACTAAATAATCACATTATTCATAATTCTGCTTTATTTCTGCAATATTTGAAAATTCCCGCAAAAAAGCTCTCCGTCTAGTTACGACGTCCCTTTGCACTGATTGGTGTACGAAACTACGTTCCGATTTACGCAACTAATAATTTAAGTATTCCGTAACAAAATTAAATTCTTGGTATCATATTATGTACAACTGTACACTGAAGTAAGGAAGATGTTTATCTTTCAATATTGTAATCTAAATTACATTTAAGTTTTAAAACTATGTATTCTCATTTATAATGAGATTTCCACCATTGTGTGTAATGGTCACTATTCAGGTGGTTATTAATATATAATCAATAACAATTAATCATACTCTCGTCTTTAAATTCGCTTCCTTCTTGCTTAGGTCGTGTCGTTGGGATCATGTAAAATTCAATCCTCAACTAATAACACTTACGTAGGAATAATATTCCTAGTGTACAATTCAAATTGGCTATACTTCAAATTCTGATTGCGAATAAGATTAAATTTTCTGTCCTTTTCGATAAAGTAAGAAAAAAACGAAATAGAGACATACTATCAATGCTAGAAAATAAGCCTGCCAAAAACTTCAGGGGAATTACAGGGATACAAAAATATAGACAGATGTTTTAACCTCAGAGAATATTTCGCCGACGACTTTGATTTTCTTAAATTACTTTTTATAAAGCATATTCTAGATGTCTCAAGAAGTTAGAGATGAATTCTCAGACGTTTCAGTAATATAACCTTTCTCTATATTGCATATTATAATATTAAAAAATATCGAATATTCATTGTTGTTGTACAATATGTTTTAGGCACCACCGATTTTGGAAGATTTGAACAGTTGGGTGCAAGAATATCTGTTAAACCCGGAGAAATTATCGATCCACAAATGGGAGCGATCACAGACTCACTGGCATCGGGAGAGCAATGCAGATTCCTTGTATTTATTTGACGATGATAAGTATGGGCCGGAAACTACACTCGACGTAAGTAATATTTATTTACCATTATATTATTATTTATCATAGATCGACAATACGTACAAGTACTTATATCTCCTGTGAATTTTGAATCAAATCTGAAATCCAGATAGGAAGTTCATAAAATAAGTTCAAATTTCATCACAATTGGTTTAATGGCTCAGCCAATAAAAAGTAACAGACAGTACTAGTTTTGCATTTATAAATAACTATCCCTGGAAATTTAGGCCTAAAAATATATACTATACAATTATAATTTTAGTTAGTAAACTTTTAGTAAAGCCAAAATGTGATAAAAGACCTATAAATAAAATAAAACCAATTCGTCTGTTTAATTCTTATTATTTGGTCAACTTATTCACAATTCAAAAATGTATGAGTCATGAGAATAAATAAACTAAATTTAACAATGGCCAGTCTTATCACAATCATTAATCCTATTTCCCAGACATTAAATAGACAAGGTTTATGAAGAGGAATAATGTAATATAATAATGTAAATGTACAAGAATACTAATGTAAGTTACGGAAATATCTTATTTTGTATGAATCACTTAACCACAGGTTGTACGAGATTTAATAACAGGACAAATAAAAGGTGTAGAAGAAATAAGTGTGCCTGTAGAAGATGGCGATGAAAACCCCACTATGGCACGGGCTCCATTGCCCCCGAGCCTCGCAACAAGAGGTACCATCACACAAAGTCCGTTCCTGCCAGCTGGCTTTGAAGAAGAGTTACAGAAAATTTTGGAAGAGACAACACAACACTGTGATATTAAAATTGATCTTGATAATGAAGAGCCGGGGAAGTTTTTGGGTGAAGGTAAAGACAGTCCATGGATTTTAAAATGGTTTTTTATATAAAGTACAAAGTCAGTACAATAACTTTAGTTTGATAAAGTTAAAGGTTCTTCCATGTATGCATGACTAAGTAACTTTGGCTAATATTTGCCACATCAATACACAAAATATACCTTTTCCCAGATATCCTAACAATAGCACCTGGCTGCAAAGAAAGTGTGCTATTTGCCAAAGATGGCTTCACTCTCCTGGATGAACAGACGGACACAACAGAAAAATCAGAGAAAGAAGAAAATATTGATATCAACATCAAAGTGAACCTAGAGGAAGTTATAGAGAACAACACACATTTAGTAGGTAATTATAATTCTATTATTTGAAAATCGATTTTGTTGACTCAAAACATTATTGCACAAAAGTATTGATAAAAACCCTTCCTTTTTAAGGAAGTACTCTGTATGGGCATTTTATCAATTATTAAATGTTTAAACTATAAAAAATTGTGAATGTCAGAACTAAGTTATAATGTACGTGTGAAAGATGGGTAAAGATTTTTAGTATGTAAACAATGTTCACAGATCTCTGGAAAGATGACGAAGAAGTGGAAAAAAAGAAGCTGACTAAAGCAGTTAAGAAGTTTGAATTTGAAGGCGACGCTACAGACGATAACTTCCTTGGAGACACTGTGATCAGACCACCAGTGGAGCTCCCTGATATACCAGTGTTGAACATCACTTCATCAACAGGCCGACCCGCAGTCACTTCAACTGAATGGGCCGAGATGATAGATGTTTCTCTACCAGTACCTGAGTTTAAAGAGAAAATTAAGGACATGGCACATAGTTATCCGTTTGAATTGGATAATTTCCAAAAACAGGTAATGTAATGAAAATATAATTATTTTTATTATGAAGTTGTTTAACTTTTTTTTAACACTACATTGAATAATCGGGCTCCTATAGTTCACTGAGGTTTAATTGGAGGAGTAATAATAATACAATTTCAGGCTATATTGAAACTTGAAGAAGGTCACCACGTGTTCGTGGCGGCGCACACGTCCGCCGGCAAAACTGTTGTCGCCGAGTACGCTATTGCAATGTCAAGAAGAAATTGTACAAGGTAAGTCATACATAGTAAGTGGTATTTAGCTGATAAAAAAATATTTTACCCTTTACTTGGCGATATATTCATGAAAATGTATGTATATTTATGCATAATAATCTGATTTATTGTATCATAATTGAAGAGAAACTTAAAAATAATACTAAAATAATACTATATTTATTTTCAATCATTTCAATCAAAAATGTAGTTGCTTTATTGAAATGTAGCCATTGCAATTAATAAGCAATATACAGACAATGTGGTGGCTATGTTAAATTGCATAAGCACGATTTTTAATTAATACACCTGAACTTTTTTTCATTAATATTATTAATCTCTATGTTGAGCAGTGGGTCCTTATAAATGCTAACATATTTATAGTTACATTATGTTTAGATTTAAATACCTTTTTACCATTCAACACTAACAATTGATGGTCCTTCCAGAGCCATCTACACGTCTCCCATCAAAGCTTTATCAAACCAGAAGTACAACGACTTCAACAAGTTGTTTGGCGAGGTGGGGCTGCTGACGGGCGACCTGCAGATCAACGCCAAGGCGTCCTGCCTCGTCATGACCACCGAGATCCTACGCTCCATGCTCTACTGCGGCTCTGATGTCACCAGGGATTTGGAGTTTGTCATATTCGATGAAGTGCATTATATTAATAATGCTGAGGTACGGTTTGTTATTATGTTTTTTTAAGGATAGTAACGCTGTGTAGAGTTTTAAATATCTAGCAGATGTTCATATGTCAAAAACAATTATAACAAGAAATTAACCAAATTGGCGGTAATAAATAATGTTTTTTTATTTATTTAGAAATTATTATTAATTCATTTTTAAAAAATTCTTAAATATTCTCAATTATATTCTTAGCATAAAGGAGTGCAAAAAAGAAAAGTAAAATAAAGATACACATAGGAAAGCAAAAAATTAAAGCTAAAATTTTATCCTGAAACAATTTATCGATACCGATCGAATGACCTCCTCGTAAACGTATTAACAAGTAAAAATTTATTTAAAAAAATACATTATTCCAGCGAGGCTACGTCTGGGAAGAAGCGTTGATCCTACTACCGGCGCACGTGAGTATAGTGATGTTGAGCGCCACCGTACCGAACACACTGCAGTTCGCCGACTGGGTGGGGCGCACCAAGAAACGCAAGGTGTACGTCGTGTCCACGCCGAAGAGACCCGTGCCGCTCTGCCACTATCTTTACACAGGTGGGGTAATTTGCAAAAAAAATTTTAAAAACATATGGCAATACGGTTGTCATAAATGCAATAAGGGTGTTCAGATGAGTACCTATGTTTTGTTGTCGATAAAATACTGTTGTTTGTGTTGTAAAATAATGTTTTGTTGATGGTGTGTGTGAAAAGGAGACTGTCCCGCCCTCACACCCGCCACTGCAACTCCTGTAAGCCAGGATCAACAGTGGCACGCATTTTAATGACACTGAGCATTGAAGCTCAGCGAGTCTTCGGGAATGTCTAACTTGTCTTTAACCCGCAACGAAATCAATCAAAAAGTTAAATTAATAGGAGGAGTTGGAAATAAATTATTGTCCACTTCCCTCCCTAATAAAGCGGGTGACAAAACAATGAACTAAAGAGGTAAATAACCTCGCATAAAGACATTTACAGCCAGATAAGCCAGCTGTAAAGCACTACGGATTAGTCATTATTACATTTAAATGTGTGTGTGAAAAGCGTTTAATAGATATATTTATTTCAAAGAAATGTTTATAAACAGTTTAGTCACATTAATTCAAGTAAATAGTGTTAAAATATTAGGCTGTATTTTTTAGGTTCTGGAGGTAAATCAAAGAATGAAAGGTTTTTGGTGGTGGACCAAGACGGTAACTTCCAACTCAGAGGGTATAATGAAGCTGTGGCGGCCAAAAAATCCAGAGAAAATGAATATAAAAAGAATTTTGGACCAAAAGGTATGATTACCACACATTTTGTTTTATAGTGATACTTAAAAAATCTTGATAAATTAAAAATATTACTCATATAGGTGGAAAACAAGGAGGTAACATAAAAGCAGAACAAACTATGTGGGTGGCCTTCATAGATCATTTGAAGCAAAAGGATAAATTACCTGTGGTTGCATTCACACTCTCCCGGAACAGGTGAAATTACTATTTATACTTTGTTACTATACATATTAATATGCAGTGGAGAGATGACAGTATTGATTGTAATTAAAATTGTATGATGTATTTTGCTTAACATATTTTAGGTGTGATCAGAATGCAGAAAATCTGATATCAGTTGATTTAACTACTGCCAAAGAGAAAGGCCATATAAGGTCATTCTTCCAGAGATGCCTTCAAAGGTTGAAAGAGCCAGACAGGAAGTTGCCACAGGTACATAATTATAATTCAAAAATAAAAATAAACAAGGTTCCAACAAACTTACTGTTCACTTTAATAAAAATCACCCATTTTGCTATTCTGGCGTATATGTAAAAATGGAGTATTACGATGACAAGAGTATATATTTTATTATTGTATTCTAGGTCATAAGACTTCAGAGAGTGTTGGAAAACGGCATCGGTGTTCACCACAGCGGTATTTTACCACTATTGAAAGAGATTGTCGAAATGTTGTTCCAGTCTGGTTTTGTAAGTGTGTATTGTATCTGTCTTCGTATTATTTATGACAGCTATTTTCTAGTCTGTAACATATATGTATACTGAATCAAATAAAAGAAACTTGATTTCTAAAATATTTTATCACATCTTGAAATCTAACTAATAACAGTGAATGTACAGCCTACTTTAGTTTCTGAAATCGTTTTATCTAGCCTTATCTGTCCAAACATAGTTACTTTCCGTATTACATATTATATTCCAACATCATCAACATAATGTTGTCTAGTGCCATTATTGTTGTTATCCTCTACTGTGATATTAAAGTAATGATGTATGATGTGTGTGCAGGTGAAGATCCTGTTCGCGACGGAGACGTTCGCGATGGGCGTGAACATGCCGGCGCGCACGGTGGTGTTCGACGAGCCCACCAAGTTCGACGGGCTGCAGCGCCGCACGCTCGCGCCCGCCGAGTACATACAGATGGCGGGTCGCGCCGGACGCAGGGGTAACCAACACCTACTCTCTCTCTCTCTCTGTCTGATAATTGATCCCGTTTATTTAAAAAAAAATACATGCTACCAACTCCCCATCTCTTTCCCTCTGAAAATTGATCCAGTTGGTTTTAGAAATAACACATACATACATAAACTCACGCCTTTATCCCCGAAGGGGTAGGCAGAGGTGCCAATAGGACACCCACATTTCGCCTTGCATGTTCCGTCCCATGATATGATAGGGGGCGAGCCTATCGCCATATCGGGCACAAATTCCTAACTCCGGGCTGATAATGAACAGAAAAATCCAATATCACTTTGCCCGACCCGGGATTCGAACCCGAGACCTCAGCTTTGTAGTCGTACCGCAGTACAACTACGCCACCGAGGCAGAAATAACACAAGTTTTATTAAATTCAATAGTGTCCCTAATAAGGATCAAATTTTGTGCAGAAATGCCATTCGAAAAACTAAAGGAAAGAGTTCCTTTTTTTCAGCCGTTTCTACCTCGCTAGGCGTATTGATTTTTCAGCAATGCATTTCTAGTTTTATCAAAATAACCCGTAACTCCTAGTATTTTTTGCATTTTTGCATGGTTTCAAATTATGGCCATCCACGCACACTTTAAAATTTCATCCTGAATCCATACGTAGAGCCTTATCTGTGTTATTAAAAAAAAAATACCCTTATTCAGGTCTGGACGCGACGGGTACGGTGATAATCCTGTGCAAGGAGGGCGTGCCGGACCTGGTGACGCTGAAGGGCATGATGCTCGGCACTCCGCAGAAGCTCTCCTCACAGTTTAGACTCACCTATGCTATGATACTCAGCTTGCTACGGTAAGTCATATTATTTTAATATTTCGATATTATTTTTTGTATTTTGACCTACAAGTATAAATTTTGTGGTGGTATAGTTGCTTTAGTAGCGAAAATTGTAGAATGTATCTAAATACTCAGAATATTAAGATAAGACCACATATCTGCACCCGCACGAATTGTGCGGTTCCCAAGAAGACGTGCGCGCCCGTAAGCTGTAGCGTGTCCAAAAACGCGTAACGTGCATAAGTGTGAACCTCGGCTTTTGAAATAAGTTCGAATTGATGGACTTGTAGATTTGAGAAATTTGATATTCCTCACTAATTATTTTTTTCAGAGCGGCTACAGTGTCAGTGGAAGGCATGATGCAGCGCTCCTTCCGAGAAATTCATCAACTATGCCAAGCCGACAACTACAAGAAACAACTACAACTGGCAGAAAAGGAATACTCAGAGAAATGCAGTACACCGCTGCCTTCACACTTGGCACCATTAACCTCTTTCTATGATACAGCAGCATTGTACATCGATTTGATGAATGAACTCATGCCAATATTGCTGAACCAGTCTAAAGTGGCTAAAGAGATGGTGCCAGGGAAGATATTGATAATATCAGCTGGTCCGTATATAAATCAACTTGGAATATATTTGAATGGCAATGGTGAGTACTGTAATATGATTTTATGATAGTTTTGTTTTTATCATCTTCATCACTTCAGCTACTGAAAGTCCGATATAAAATTGTGGGCGCTGTGAGTGTAAGTAAAATATGGAATTCACGACTTGATTCTCAAATTAAATAATCATTGGTTTACGTTTTTAATTCTAACAATATTTTTATTGTTTGAAGAATCACAATACCTTATTCTCACTACATTTTATTAAAAAAAACGGCTATACAAAATTTCTTATTCCTTTACGGGAATTTTAAATAAATAACTGTGGATAAAACCGTATACCTTTATTTGTTACTTTTAGGGCCTAGACAAACTCCGTACAAAGTGTTAGTCCTTGACACGGCGGAACAAGACAGTACTAGATACAACTTCGAGGTGGACGACAACTGGTACAGGATGCTCAGTTTCTCGGCCATGTATGATACTGTAGGTAAGATATGTCATGTTCTTATGAAGAAAAAAATATATAATATACACTTCGGTGCTGATTCTTCAGCAATGAAAAGGAAAATTGTTCATTCAATTCCTGAATCAAAAAATTGTTAGCTCCAAACGGAATCAAATATTCATATTAGTACATTTTTTGTAGCTCTTGACGAATTATTCAAAAACACAAGATGATTTAAAAAAACATATACAAAATATACATTGTATTTTCTAATATTTTTCAGGCACTGAGGAAAGTACATTAGACCACACGATACTGTGCATAGCACCTAAAAACATTGTCGCTATAACCAAAACGGATCTCAAAATTGATGCCAACATTATCATACAAGATTGGGAGAAGAGGCAAATGCCTAGGTAATCCATATAAACCAATAATAGTTGATTTATTTTCTAAATACACCCTACAGTCACATAGATGGTTCTGACCCCACATTAAGATCAATTAAGTCTTGTGCCGTGGGTATCAGAAATTACAACAAACTTTTCGGTCTCACAACCATTTGTCTCGGTGCGAGGATCGAACCCGCGGCCTCTCGTTCAACAGCCGGCGTCTAACCTACTGCGCCATTGTCATTTTCTAAGATTCTTAAAGATCTTATACTATTTGTATTATTATTAACAAATGATTATTTTGGTATATGTACTGCCGAAGCAAGTACAATGTAACGAGAGGGTGGGTTTTAATATCCCATCTCATTTATCTCTAAATTCCCTTTATGAAGGAACATATTATGATTCCCAATATAATTATATTTTTGTACCGGCCAGGTTCAAAGACGCGCCAGTAGGTTCAAGTTGCGCTAGCGCAGTGCAGGAGCTGTCGCGCGTGTCGCACGCAGCCCGCACGGGCGCGGCCGCGCTGCAGCGCGTGCACCTCACGCACTCACTCGCCTTCACATCCGGGGAAATACTCGCCGCGCTCACGCAGATGAAGACGCTCACGGTGACTATCTATCTACCATCTTTAGTTCCTTTTGTCTGTTACAATTCTTACTTATTTAGGTTTGAAGAATTTTAGCTTTACAAATTATAAAGTGACAGAACAGATAGCTGTAACCATTTTAGACATCAATGTACCGACGTCTTAACTTGTAGAGCTTCTTTCGAAACTTTAAATGATCAATGTACCGTTATTTTTTTCTTCCACGTCTTTTTTTATGATAGGTATCGATAATCACTTCTTAACGTATCCCTCTTAAATGAAGATTAATTCATCTCTTTTCATAGGCTGTACTAGAGCAACAAAAGAAGAGCACAGACATAGCGAACTTCAAGTCGGAGTTCGCGATAATATACGAGCGCAAGGAAGCCGAGAGGAAACGGGACAAGTACAAGCGATTGCTGTCTTTCGAGAATCTCGCTCTGTACCCCGACTACCAGCGGAGACTGCTCGTGTTGAAGGAACTCAATTATATAGACGAACATGATAATGTTATATTGAAAGGTAAGAAATATTTAACTATGTTTTTCAAAACGTAGAAATTGGAAATTAAAAAAATTGTTTCATAACATTCGTTATATTTTGTGAAACATTGTAGATGAGGTGATAAAGTAAGACTTTTCAATTGAAAAATTCTCATATGAATCACCTGGGACTATACTTCGTACCCAGTATGATGATAGGCTCACTCCATAAAACACATTAAAATTGAAATAAACTTGATGATTGTGGATGTTATTAGTGCCACATCAACCCCTTTGGGGATGCATATAATATTTAGTACATAATATGTATATACCTACACAGGTCGCGTAGCCTGCTGCATGGGCACCAACGAGCTGATAATCTCGGAACTAGTGTTCCGCAACGTGTTCACGGACAAGAACCCGGCGGAGATTGCGGCACTGCTCAGTTGCTTCGTGTTCCAGGCGCGCACGCAAGCCGAACAGACGCTCACGGACAAACTCAACGAGGGAGTGAAGGCTATTGAGGCTATCGATGCTGAGCTGGCTGCTGTCGAGTCTAAGTATATGGTAATATGTTGTAACATGATAGTAATGACTCAATTGTATCGTTAAATAAAGGTATTGATCATTGCTGAGAGTCAGCTTTATTGTTTATTGTTGATGTGGTTTAGCAATAAAATATTTAGAAAACAAAATACAATACAAATGTTTGCTTAAACGAACAGAAAAAAGTAACTATACAATCATGTTTTATTTTAAAAGACGCATTTCTTGATAGTCTTTCTGAAAATACTTCGAAATATTTCGAAGATTTTATTTAAAACAATCAATTTTATCGTATACCACGAACGTAAAATGTATTTAAATAGGTATAATGTGAATGCATGTTTTATTTGCCAGGTGAATCAATTTGAAGGACAGCAAGAAAGGCTTAACTTCGGTCTCGTGAGGGTTGTGTACGAGTGGGCCCTCGAGAAACCGTTCGCGGAGATAATGGAACTCACCGATGTGCAAGAAGGAATTATTGTACGGTGCATACAGCAGTTGCATGAGGTAAGGCAATTTTCATCCCTTACATACATTCTTACTTTGGGACTTAAAACATCATATAGCACATTTTGGGCTAACTACAAATCGTACTTTATCTTACATTGCTATAATGTGAAAATGTTAGCAATCTTATTTTTTCGGATACATTCAATACGACAAAATTTTGTCGACAGGCGAGAAATATCCCATCGCATATCGATAGACACCCTGACAATTTTCATTATAATTATTATTCATATTTCTTTATTCACAGCTTCTGGTGGACGTCAAAGACGCAGCCGTGGCCATCGGAGATCCGCAACTGCAAGCCAAGATGATGGAGGCATCCACTGCCATAAAGAGAGACATCGTGTTTGCTGCCAGTCTCTACACCACGCAGAGAGAAGCCGTTACTGACTAATCTCTGACTAAAGTCTGACAAACTAGTGTCTGCCTGACTAGTATCTCTCTGACTAGACTGACTCGTCTCATAATAATATCTTTATTATGAAAACACAATTGTCATGTATTGTGTAGGCTAGTAAGAAGGGTGAATTTTGTTTCGGAATGTAACAGTGAAGTAACGGAATACATACAAAATTAAACGAGGGAGCAGTTTATCCTTCAATGAAAGTAAATAATAGCAAATCCTAATAATATTATCATTAGCCTTGCTTCGTTAGGATAGAAACTTGGAACTGTTTAATTTATCTCATTGGGCATGTAAATGACCTATATGTACGGGCATACTGCATTTGGCAGCGGGCGCACACAAAAGGCTCTCTGAAGGTCAATGATTAATAATTTATTTTAATAATTTCGTGAAGATATAATACAGAAAATATTTACATCGAAATTCGAATATTCAATAAACTTCCCCAATAAGTCCCCCATTTAACCTTATACATATAATATACTATAGATGTATGTTTATTGTATGAATGTCTAACATTCTACATTAATAGTTTTAAAACCGCTAGCACATACACAAGAGATTAGCTCATCCGAAACTGCCTTACAATGAAACTGCAATGGAATTGATGCCAAGACATAGTACTAAATAAGAAATTGTTTTATTCTTATACGATAACAATTAGCTTTGTAACAGAAAGAACTGATCAATTAGGTTAGGTTTCTTTAAATCAAAACGTATTTCATTCATAAAATTAATATACCCAACATGTTTTTTATTATTTTAGACAATTGCTTATATTTTTTGTCCTAATTATAAAATTATAGAACACGCACGGTCGTATCGTCTAATTAGCCAAAGAATAATATTTCACATATAAAAAATATAAATATTACAATTTTTTAAATCAATATTTATAATAGTATATATGCAGTGTAAAGTGAGTTGTTTATAAGTTCTATTTTTTTGCATGAATAAACTGCTACACGATTTTATGCATTTTATTGTGATGTGCTTTGTAATGACTTCCCTGCAAAACTACAAGAATAAACCCTTTAAGAAATAGAAAAAGTTGGAGAAAGAGAAAAACACCTAAGGAAGAAGTCTATGAACTATGTCAGTTGAATCCATAGATGTAGTATAACATAGATCGGCAATGTGAAAGAGATAGAATGATTTATATCATACATTAAAGCGAGATGCATGATGCGACCATGCGTTTACACGGAGAGCTAACTTTAGCGATTTGTGTGAAAATATGTCATTTAAGCGAACGACAAATTTCGCTTATTTTCTTGATTTATTTAATATTTCAGTACTGAGCTACTTTTATTAAATGTAATTTATTATGGTGAGTTGTCCAGTGCCTGGATGTGATTGATTTTAGTGTAAAAACCCGAATAATCATAGTTTTTCATAAGATCGTATCACTTTTTTCAATGTTGTTTAGTGACAATATTGTAGAATTGTAAGACAAACCTTGTATGTATATCGGTAGAACAGAATGTCCTTATTCATTATTTAAATGCGTAGAAAGCATCCATTGCCTATAAAAAATGATATCAAATACGTGAATTTATAATAATTTCAACCAACATTTGCTAGAGATTGATTGCCAGTTTCGATCAATAATATTATGTCGATAAAAATAGTCAATGACCATAGAGGTTTCACTTCATTTTATAATCTCGTAGTATAACATCAATTCTATAATAACAGTTATTACTTCACTTTATTTATTCACTATTGATACTTGCTAAAATATTAATTTATATTTCGTGTGCGTAATTTACCATTTCTGAGCCGGTTTCAAATTAACTGTGCCACTGAGGCTGTCATTCTAATAAAACAATAGAACATTAGATATTATTATAAGGAATGCTTTACAAAACTTGTCAAATAAAATTATTCTCAAATATAACGATTTATCTTTATTTACTTGTGTTTACGTATCTGTGTTGAAATAAACACAATCATTATTTTTCTGTTAAAATACCATGAAATGTCTCATATATATCTATAAAATTTAATTTTATTGGTTGGGCCGTTAGGTATATCGATATGATAGTATCGACAGTGCATGGCGCAGCATTATCTGTCACGCACACATGCAAACTTCACGCACACTGTCATATTCTCGTTTTGGTTTCACTCAAAATGATACATTGCCGATCTATGTTATACTACATCTATGGATGAATCCATAGATGTAGTATAACATAGATCGGCAATGTGAAAGAGATAGAATGATTTATATCATACATTAAAGCGACATGCATGATGCGACCATGCGTTTACACGGAGAGCTAACTTTAGCGATTTGTGTGAAAATAGGTCATTTAAGCGAACGACAAATTTCGCTTATTTTCTTGATTTATTTAATATTTCAGTACTGAGCTACTTTTATTAAATGTAATTTATTATGGTGAGTTGTCCAGTGCCTGGATGTGATTGATTTTAGTGTAAAAACCCGAATAATCATAGTTTTTCATAAGATCGTATCACTTTTTTCAATGTTGTTTAATGACAATATTGTAGATTTGTAAGACAAACCTTGTATGTATATCGGTAGAACAGAATGTCCTTATTCATTATTTAAATGCATAGAAAGCATCTATTGCCTATAAAAAATGATATCATATACGTGAATTTATAATAATTTCAACCAACATTTGCTAGAGATTGATTGACAGTTACGATCAATAATATTATGTCGATAAAAATAGTCAATGACCATTGAGGTTTCACTTCATTTTATAATCTCGTAGTATAACATCAATTCTATAATAACAGTTATTACTTCACTTTATTTATTCACTATTGATATTTGCTAAATATTAATTAATATTTCGTGTGCGTAATTTACCATTTCTGAGCCGGTTTCAAATTAACTGTGCCACGGAGGCTGTCATTTTAATAAAACAATAGAACATTAGATATTATTATAAGGAATGCTTTACAAAACTTATCAAATAAAATTATTCTCAAATATGACGATTTATCTTTATTTACTTGTGTTTACGTATCTGTGTTGAAATAAACACAATCATTATTTTTCTGTTAAAATACCATGAAATGTCTCATATATATCTATAAAATTTAATTTTATTGGTTGGGCCGTTAGGTATATCGATATGATAGTATCGACAGTGCATGGCGCAGCATTATCTGTCACGCACACATGCAAACTTCACGCACACTGTCATATTCTCGTTTTGGTTTCACTCAAAATGATACATTGCCGATCTATGTTATACTACATCTATGGTTGAATCCATGTCAGGAAACATGCAAATAAAACACAATTTATCAATGCCATTTAATCAAACGATTAAAAAATGAGCACTGTTATATTTATACAATTATTTACAACACATACCATCAATGATGTCGCAATGAAGGAAAATTACACCGTTATTCTCATCTATATAATATGTAGAACTTATTACCATTAATAGTGTGGTATTATGACCAGTAGACCGATACACTTTAAAATTTACTGTTATTTTAAACTCCCTGAACGCCTAAGTTAATATATTCGTAACGCCAGATCACTTCTGAATGAAAAATACCCACTCAATAAACCCGAAACCCGTAAAAGGACATAAACAATATTCACATATAAACAAATTGTATACAATAAACAAAATTACACACACAAATGTAAAGATTCAATGTCGTACAAAATTACAATCGTTTACAACTAAGCTTACAGTGCCTCTGACGCATGGTTTGTATAATAAAAACAGAACATAAAAAATAGACGGTCGAGAGTACCATACTTACTATATTATTAGGAAGTTATAATGACCTTATAATATACTACCAGAATAAAAACACCAAGTTCGTGATTCAGGAACTAGCGCAGGATAATATTGATAGGTATTATATAATTATATTTTACTGTAAAAGCCTTTTATAAATTCCACGATCTTAATCAAACCCTTCTACAAGATTTACCATAGAAAAACTATTTTTATGAGGGTCAATGGTTTTAATAAGCAATCCATAATTTTTCATCGAGTAAACTTTTATCAAAACCAACTTTTTGAAGTAGAAACTAATATACCCTGCTTATATAGTTTTTCTTAATAGATTCCTATTATAGTATAGACTAGATTATCCCAAAATTAACGATTATGGATATGACAATCTAGTTTTGCAGTCCAACATTAACGTTAACAATATTTACCACATTTCAGGCTTATACAGTAGCATATAGTTAATTGTATACAGACGAAATATGTACACGCATTGAGTATCCCCTATTATAATACGATTATATTATTGAGATATTATGATATGATTGGGACACATCGGTCAAAGATTAAATATTAATATTGATACGGAGTACATCCCTACCGGTTAAGCATATTGAGATTATGTACCAAGGTTATTATATCAACTAAACACATCCATCGTATTTCTAAAATTAATAAAAATTCCATAACCGTAAAATTTACCGACGACATTACCAAACATAATATCACAACCGAAGTTACATAACTATCCCACATACATTCATTTAAGAGCTGATGTAAACATAAGTAAAGAAATACACCTTAATATTTGGTGTAGTCAGGTAACACGTGAATACGAAACATCACCCATCCGCCCAGCACTCAAACGAAACCTCGAGCCATAGCACTCCTCACGTTCAGAACCTATTCAACAGCAGAACATTAATAAAAATCATACCGGCAGCGGTAAAGGTTGCGAAAATTGCAAACCCAAGGATGGACGCGACGATGGAGCACACCTTCTGAGGGAGCGTGCGCGGTTGGTAATAGCGGCGCCTCCGCTTGTAGCGGCGCGGGGCCGCGGCTCAGGCGCAGTAGGAGGGCGGCGACGTGAGGTCGGCCAGCAGGTCCAGCTCGTCCTCGGTGAGCGCGTCGCGGTGCTTGGGCCAGTCGTCGTGGTGCGTGCGGCGGAAGTCGGCCAGCGCCAGGCGGATGGTGGTGGGCAGCGGGTCGGGCGCGCTGGTGTGGCGCGCCAGCTCGCCCAGCACGCGGCCCAGCGCGGGCCCGATGCTGTAGGGGCGCGACGCCAGGTAGGCGCACAGGCCCAGCACGCCGCGGTGCCGCTCCACCAGCTCGCGGCACTCGCAGCTGCGCATCAGCGTGCGCAGCGTGCTCTCCTCGTCGCGCAGCGCGCGGCAGTGCATCAGACCCGTCAGCAACTTCGCCGCAGACTGACGCACCTGCACAAACATACACATTACTATGTAACTACAATCATACCCACCATCGAGCACACAATATGTACCGTTAAACATAGCACTCTATAGCTACCTATTGGATTGGTACTTGATGATCTTCTGCGACCGGTATTTCGTGATATCGTGCGTGATATCAATCTTCCTCTCCCTCTACTTCCTCCACAAATCGCAATTCGAATCATTTCCAAGGCCAGATGGACTCGACAGCATCAAGGTCGTCTCGCCGCCGTTTTTTGTTTGGCCTGCCGCAATGTCGTCGACCATCAGGTACCTATAGGATACCTGTTTAGCCTAACGATCCAACTGTATTCGAGTGACATGGCCTGCCCAATCCTACTTCCATTTGAAATGAGTGTAAAATGTATAATGAAGGACGTTACCTCGAGTCGTGGGTCCCGCATAAGCCTGAGCGTGAACTTCTCAGCGCGCACGGCGCGGTCGGGCTGCTCGCACAGCCACGGCAGTCCGTAGAACAGCAGCGGCTGCGCGAACTCCAGGCACGCCAGCCGCGCCCACCACGACCGCCCTGGTACAGATACATACAGTTTCAAGTATCATGTATAATGTTACTGACTTAAGCGATCAACCTTTAAATTATTATTAAACCTATATTTTTGTTACTTCAAAGATTTTTATCATTTTATAGACTGACTTCATTAAAATTAAACAAACAATTTGAATTTTTAATTAAATGCGCAATTTAATAATACTTTGGTTGTGACACACGTAAATGCTGTTTTGTGTGCAATGCATGTTATGACGACACACCGTAAGTTGTGTATAATATGCCAGTACGGCATGGTTGATTGCATTAGTTTAACGCAAAAGCTATATGCGTAGTGTGTAGTGTGTAGCGTGTACGTACGTTGAGCGAGCTGGTGCAGCAGGTCGAGCGCGGCGTCGAAGGCGTGCGCGGTGTGGTGCGCGCTGGCGAGCGAGGCCAGCAGCGTGGCGGCGGCGCGCGGCAGCTCCTCGTGCGGGTGGTGCGGGCCCCGCGCCGCCGCGCACGCCGCGCCGCCCAGCGCCAGCGCCGCGCACGCGCCCGCGCCCGCGCCGCCGCCGCCGCCCGCGCCGCGCACCAGCGTGCCCGTACACCCGCGCAGCACTGCACACACATACACATGCTCGTTTCATTACTCCAATAGTGAGCTAAATTAAAAAATATTAATCAAAATACCATAGGATGGTTAAATTTATAAAAAATAATAATAATAAAAAACACAAAAATTAGAAAACATTAATTACTCATTTTCGATCACAAAGCGGGAGACAAAAATTGTAACAGATTGTGATATAAGGGGATGAAAATAAACATTAATCGTTGTTAAATTAAATATTAAAGGTAAACTCGTACAATAATTAAATAATTGTCAGAAAGTGACAGGGGTGTAAAAGAATGTTGTAGTGAGTAGTGTGCTCACCAGTAGTGAGCAGGTTGAGTGCGCGCGCGTGGTCCTGCGAGGTGGGCGAGGCGTCGCCGGTGAGACGCAGCGCAGAGTCGAGGCGCTGCACCAGCTGCTTGCTCACGCGCTCGCCGCGCGCGCCGCCCGCACCCTCCGCGCTCTCCGCACCCTCTGTACCCGCCGCGCTCGCCTCCGCACCCTGCACCGACTCGCCACCCTCTGATGACTGCACACACATACACGTTGTTAGACTAGACCAACTATATTTAGTGGTTCCTTTTATCCTTTGAATTTAAGCGATTACACAAAAAATAATGTGCATGAGGAGTTTGGAATGTGAGGGTTTCCGCATTAATCCACCACGTTGATATTACGGATTGGTGGACTTCACATACCATCTAAATTCCACAATATATTATACCATAGTTAATTACCACGGGATAATTAGTAGGTGGGAGTAAATGTTACAACAGTAAAGTACCAGGAGATAATGAGTAGACAGTAGTGTACCTGCGAGGTGTCGTCGGCGGGCGGCGGGTGCGCGGCGCGGGGCGGCAGCGCGGGCGCGGCGCACTCGGCCAGGCACAGCGCCGCCGCGCCGCGCGCGCCCGCCGGCCCGCCCTCCGCCGCGCCCTCCGCCGCGCGCGACACCGGCGAGCACGACGATACTGCCGTCTTGATTACTGCATCACACATACTCTATTATCATCACACATAACCTATTCACGCACAAATAACTACTAATACACTGAATTATTAACACTCCTTGCACATTTCATAGAAAATTTTTAGATCAAATTTAAGCGTGCTCTCATTACGTGCTAATACGTTCGAACACGCGAAGCATTAAAGAACCATCGGTTGAGTGTAAAAAACTACAAAGAAAGAAAATTAAATTTAAAAATACACTTAAGTTATTCCAACAATACAAATAAAAAAAATAGAATAAAATCTCACTTATATCTCCATTTTCATCATAAAGAGGCGCGAAACGCGGCTGCAGACTTTCGATAAATTCAGCGAGGCAGGGCGCGGGGCCCCTGCTGCCGCCCGGGAACACCAGCTCCGTGTCGAATAACGTCATTAATAAACTGGAAATAAATTATACACATCTAAAAATTTCTTAGAAGAGATAGAATATAATTTTATTAAGGTAAACAAGGTCCATTCCTTTATTCATTAAAACTCCAAATAGTAATTTTCGACTATTTTTCATCAGTATTTATTAAACTTAGTATTAAGATCTCCATACTGAGGTTTAATTATATTATTTAAACTGTCTTTTAAAATACATTTCTACCAAAGATTTTTTGTGAAGGATGCAATATGTATGATAATATTGCTTTATAAATGAACACTATAAGAGCTGATAGTTACCTGCCGACAGTCTCGCGTACGTTCTGGTATGGATGCTGAATGAAGTTTGCTGCGTCTAAACGTTGGAGTATCTTATTCGCCAGTCTAGCACCGCGCCATTTTAATGATCCCATTGTGCCCTGATAATAATAAAAATGATGTAAGTTTTAGGGTACCCAATCGCGTTGATTTCATTAGTGTTTGTAACAAAGAAAAATTAGGAAAAAATGTGTATTTATGGGAAAATTGAAAAGCAAATTTCATTACAAATATAACAGAATAGATATTGAAATTTATAATACAAACAGTGAAAATTGATAAATAAAGCAGAAAAAAGCAAAATAAAACTGCTATAAGAACTAGGACAGGTCCCACGAAAACATATTTTTTATCTTAATCATATAATCTAACCAAAAACTGTTTTAAGCCTATTATAATTGCGTGACTTCCACCATGTTTAAGTGTTGTTCCTTTTTTTTGATAACGGAAAATCCTTATCCATATTATAATTGCAAAAGTTTATTTGGATGTATGGATGTTTGTAACTCTTCCACGCAAAAACTGCGAGTCGAAACCGAGTAGTAGAACACAGAGTAGTTGACACCGACTGACCGTTAGTTATTCGTTATATCATTTCGTAAATATCTGGGCCCAAACAGGTCTACAATACTTTAGAACAGTGGTAGGACAGATACCTGCAGCACGTAGAGCTTGGCGCACACGACAAAGGAGGTGTGTTGGTCGGGGTCGGCGTCTCCCTGCACGGGCGGCGGCAGGCACAGCTGCAGCAGGCGCTCCAGCACGGCCGCGCCGCGCAGCGGGTCCAGCTTCTCCACGCCCGTGGCCAGGCACGTGCCCCAGTCCTCCATCGTCTCCGGGGTTACGGATGATAAGCCTGGGAAAAGCAATGAGCATTATAATAGCTGAATACGAATAAATGTGATTCCAATTGCTGGACTCAATCTGCATGTGAATAAATTTACACTAACAAATTTTTTGTGTCAAAAGGAATGCTGTAAATTCGGTAACCCGGAGGAATCGACACTGGCTTGCACAAAACCGAATATACCGAGACTAAAACCGTAAAGTGACCCACTACTAGGAGCTATATAGGGTCGGCAGATATTAACCATCGATCCATTAGTACCAACTTATTTTTTTACAAACAAGGCTCTACCACTTCAAAACCCGTACTTTTTTACTATTATTATTATTTACAGTCGTTAACCAGGGCGCTTACTCTATGCTCCGACTAGACGCTCGAATGTTCGGACGTCCGATGTTCATGACGATACGATTTTCCGTAAATCTACAAAATGTTCGAATCTGTTACCGTACGTTATAACTGTAGACTAAGTACGGAGTGAACAATAAGTGTCGTAGAGAATAGTATTCAGTTTCAGAAGTGGAAAACTTATAACTTGTAAGTGAACGTCGAAAGTTCGAACATTCGAAAGTCGTGTCGGATTATAGAGTAACCCCCCAAACCGGGACTAATTCCACGAACAATAAAACCACAACAACAATCGAGTGTGTAGTACCGACCGGCGGCAATAATGTCCATGGCGGCGTTATACATGTGCAGCGCGTCGGGGCGGCGCCAGTACCGCGGCGCGCGGATGGCGGCCGCCGCCACCTCCGCCGCGAACCGCTGCTGAGGCTCCTGCGTGTCTGCGGCGCACTTCACTGCGCGGGACAGGAACTTGTTGGACAGCTCCGGACCGAAGTGAGCGAATAACATCTGCGAAAATTAATATGGTGGTAAGCATACAACTTTTATTGCATTTTAAGTATACCGCTTCTAAAATAAAACGTGGCAGAAAAAAAAATTGGCGATAATTGAAAAAATAATAGAATATACTATTTTACAGGTGTGATTGCAAAGCCTAGTTTATGAGCAATTTAAAAGGAGTAACTTACAGTCAGCAATAGGAATTTACTGCTTAACATGTCTAAATCTGATAACGATTTGGTACACAATTCTATATAATCGTGGGGCTACACTTAGTTACTAAATGTCGACTTACCCTGAACACTGAGAAGCGAATACCGCTGAATTTGTCCTTGCCTTTCTTCTCTTCCACAGTGAGGAACCCTACCAACTTCTCAACATTGGCATCGTCGTTGAAAAATTCGTACAAGTAGCGCTCGCCCTCCTCCATCTGCTCAGGAGGGGGGAACTTGCCGACAACCTGCTCGCTCATGGGCGCAGCTACCTGCAAGGCAAAATTATTATTTATATTCACATTATCCCATATCATTGTGGAATGGTCGTATCTTTTGTATATTTTCAAGAATTATGTGACTCATAATTTTAGTAGTTGGTGAATTTCAGATGTCAATAAAAAAAATTGTTTGAGCAAAAATTTACTGTTGTTTTTGGTTTGGCTGAAGAACAACGGTTCATCTGGAAAATCGTTACCGCCATGAAAGACTTATCACAGCTGGAACGTAGGTACGTTACCGGCCTCACCAGAAAAGCGACAAAGTATGGAAAGGTATAGAAGAAGGCAAAGACTATTTAAGAAGTATGAGGAACAAACCACTAGTTTCTCGGGCCAAGCGTAGAACCCGTACATGGAACTCCTCAGCCAGGGTCTATCCCACTCTTCGCAGGTTTTCGGGACTTTGTCTTCGGACCACATTGCCCACTCGAGATCTTTCCTATAACCTGTGGTGAAATATTTCAGTAAAATATTTGTATAATTTACATTTTATCGTCCTAATATGTATTATAAATCCGAATATTTGTTTGTTACGATCTTAAGTCTACTTCAATCGATTATCGTGAAATGGAGCATAAATGTTTTTTGATGTACAAAAAAGGACATAGCTTTTCATGTGGAAAACAGATTTCGAGAGATAGGAAAATAACCTCTATTTTATTATGCTTGACGATCGAAAACTTAAATTGATTGTCAAATCTACATTAATGCGAGTGATGCAGCGGTCAAATTCTAATAGTACACAGCGTGTCCCATACATCGAAGTCCAGCTGAAATCGTCTGACGAAATCTAGCTGACCTGTCCCTATTAGTTATCACTAATCGTTTCAACCTATCAGGGCATGTAGTGGCCTAACGCCGACGTTGATTTATAGGACACCCCGTATAAGAATGAGGTAGTGACCTGGGATGTGGTTCTCGGGTTTGTGCACCCTGGCCAGTAGATAAGGGTCGACGGCCCGCTTGCGCAGTTTGTGCTTGCGTTGCTTGAGCGCGTAGTGCAACAGTCGCGCGGCGGCGCGGCGCACGGCGGCGGCCTCGTGCAGCAGCGCACGCGCCATGGCGCCCACCGCGCGCGGGCTATACGGCGTCTGCAGCGACGGACAGAACGTCAGCATCTGCATCGCGGACTCCACGCGCCGCCACTGACTGCAACAAAAGATAAAGCTATTCATTTTCTGTTGACTCAAATGACTCAATGTAGAGTTTCAAGTTCGGCACCATTTCGTCAATCATCAAAAAATTGACTACCTCTTTCTGATGAAGGATAAATTCAGTTATATTGTCTTTATTGGCTTAATACTGTTTCGTTATTTCATGCTCCAAAAACAAACTTTACACAGCCTGAAAGAGCTAGAATTAACTTACGCATTAGGCGTTTCAACCACATCAACAAGCTCTTCAATCAATTCTTTGTACAGCCTCTCAGTCCTGTCAGACGAAGCGACTTCCTTCTCCACAGCCTGGCTCAACTGCTCCACAAACTGCGGCTCGGTGAGTTGCGCCTCGGTGAGCAAGTTACTGGCCGCCTGGACAACCGCCTCAGACATCACGAGGCGAGTGTTGATTGTTGGGAAGTGGCGGTGCAGACAGTCGTTAAACGCTTGCTCTAATCTGTGTGAGAATTAATATTAAAAAACTTGGACACGATAGAAATATGTGCTTTATGACATAGAAATAAGGTCGTATTTGCTCTAATATATACGACCCTTACGTTAACCATTAAAAATACAATAATATTTTTTTATAGCAATTTGTCGGAGTTTTCAACAGTGTACTTCTTTTTGGTGAAGATTGTGATGATTTGAATTTGAATACAAAATGCACAAAACTTCTACCAATTTACTGAATTATTAAAGCTTACCTGACAATACTATGTTTCTCACTAAGTGGCGCCTTAAGTACAGCCGGCCAGAGCGTGCGCACGACCTCCCAGTCCTGCTTGGCGACGAGCGGGCAGGTGCGCGGGCCCAGCATCATGAACAGCGCGCCCTTGTGCCGCGCGTGCCACTCGTCGCCCTCGCCGCCCGCCACCAGCAGCGCCGCCAGCTTCGGCACCAGCGCGCGGTACGAGTACGGGTAGTGGTTCAGCATCCAGTACAGACGGATTTGGGACAGGATACGGACCTGTTGGAGTGTTTAAATAACCGGAATAAAGTAAGGCTGAGTTTAGAGGTTCCTTTCAATTTCATAATTAATTGTGTTACAATGACAGTTTATATTTTTATTTTTATACTTATTTTGACAGGCTATTTTATTTCCACTGATAGGTCACATGACCTATCAGTAATAATGTAAGACACATAATATGTATGTGTCATTACTGCTAAAAACAATATATTGCAAGCAGCCGAGCCTCACTTTAGAAAATTTAAAAAGTATATAGCTATATTCCGTCTGAGGTATTACATGATAATTTATTTAAAGTAACAATTTTTGGTGAAGTTTCTTATGATCAGATAACCAGAACGTTTGAATATGACTTGTAGTAAACAAGAAACGAATGTATGTGTGTATACTGACCGAGCTGTATGTGTTGACGGCGAGCTCTGCGAGCGCATGCAGGGCTTGCAGCGCGGAAGGCGTGATGCCGGCCTCGCACACCAGGTCAAGGCGCGAGTCGTCCTGCAGGCGCGCCGCGTCGGCCAGCAACATGCGCAGGCGCGCGCATCCGCCCACGTCCGCCTCCTCACCCGCGCCCCCGCGCCGCGCCGGCCCGCCGCGCCCGTCCAGCGCCCGCTCCAGCGCGCCGTACGAGCGCAGCCGCGCCTCCAGCCCCAGCCCACCGCGCGACCCCTTCGTCACCACCACGCGCTCCCACACCTGCACATCGACGACACATACCTCATACTCCATTCTTACACTGCAACTCCTGAGAGTTAGGATTCTACGTGGCAAACACATGAGGCATGCATATCTATTCTCAATGTTTATTTTAAAAATTAGTTTGTAGGGAGGTCCGTAGTATCAATTCTCATTTTAGCACGCTTACGGAAAATAATTATTTTCGATTAAAAAAATATGCTGTTAAATATAATTCAAATCTCAATCGTACGTTGTAAGATTCTGTTCTCGTTGGTCACTATTTAGCTATGGCATAGTTTGTTAAACTAGGTCAAAACCTAATCGGTCATTCGGCTATTCTATCAGGACTCTTTATTTTAAACCAGTGTTAGCCCGTTGTTTTTAGTATCATTTGAAACCATACCTGTATAAGCATTTCCAGTCCACGCGTATCATCGGTCTTGTCGGCGAGCATGCGCGTCTGCACCTGCAGAAGAAGGCTTGTGAGAGCCTGGCGGAGGTTCTGACCGTCCAACGTGACCCTGAACTTAACACCATTCGTGTATGGGATGCTTGTCGCTGGTACTTGAGATTCCATGCTGAAAAAAGTCCGTCAAGCATAACCATTCAACTATATATATAAAAAAAAACTTGAGAGGTGTCAAGGGACACCCGGATAGAACGAAGTTCGATTTATTATGTACAAAAAAACCTGTATACACTCAACAAAAATAATCGTCGCGACACCACACTGTTCAATGCGAAATAGAAAGACAAAACGAAAATAACTGCCTTGCTTTCTATGAGAGAGAGAGAGAGAGAGAGAGAGAGAGAGAGAGAGAGAAACAAGTGCACGCCGCACGGCTTACAACTATAGCAAAAAGTGTCGTTACAACTTTAGTTTTCATTTTTTCCGTCTAGCCCCCTTACGCAACGCGCGATAAGGAACTTCGTTCCAAAATAGAATTCTACTACAGAAAGGGTAATAAAAGAATTATTAACTTACAGCTGAACAGGTACTTCATCGGGTTGTGGCAGGAAGGGTCCGCAGCTGAGCGACGCATTGATGATGTAGAAGCAGCGCAGGCGGCGCTCGCGGCACATGCTGCGCTCGCCCGCCAGCCACAGCCGCAGGCGCGCCAGCTCCGGCCGCAGGTAGCGATCCACCAGCATCTGCGCACACCTCGCCTCCGCCTCGCTCGGCACGTGCCACTTCAAGTCCGCGCTCTTCAACAACGACCCATGGCCCCACTCGCGAATAGGCAGCCACTTCTCAGGCGCGGCGCCGTAGTCTTTGGGCGAGCTCTTCCAGTCTTTGAGGTCGATGCAACTGAGTGATATCAGCATGTGACCGAGAACCTCGCAAGCGCGGTTCAACGCGTAATTAGAGTGCAACTTCAAAGCCCTGTCCAGCACGCCCACTACATTAGGGATGTACTTTAACAAAACTACTCCATCGCATTCAACGACGTGCATCAGCAGGACCAATCTGTACATTAAGTCGCGTGGAGGGTTCTCTTCTTTCAGGGCCTCGTCGCTCGCTAATAAATCTCTCAGCTCCTCGCACAGGTTGGGCAGAAACGCCGCCAGGGTTGATTCCGAGTCGACGCGGGCGAAGACGCGGAGCAATACCCCCACCATACTACCGGATACATTGGTCTCAAACGTTGTCTGTGTTGCAAACGACTTAAACTTCCGCAAAGCTTCTTTGAATATTTTAGGGGAACATTGCATGAGTACCGCTGTGGCTGCGGATGACAAAGCCGTCTCCATCACAGCGTCCGTCTTGCTGCGCACGCCGTCAGATTCCTTCGTGTCCAAACGCACGTGTTCCAGTACACTGGACTCAATGATATTGAAGAGCCTATCGAAGAACACCAAGACGAAGTCTTCGAACTGCGCTGTCGACTCACAAGTAAGAAGTTCCTCTTCAGTCAAATCAGGCCAATGCTCGTGTGCAGAGCTGCAGTCTATGAACGGCACCATCCAGCTGAAGATCAGAATGAAGTGCAGAGAGACCAAGGTCTTCTTGATGTCGTTAGGGTCAAGACCTGGTAGAACGGCTAACAGTAGGGGCACTACGTGAGTGGGGCCTTCAGGGTAGTTGGCATCTGGACCTCGTAGCATTGGCCGGGCGACGGCGGCCACCGCAGACATTGCTGCCGTGACTCTGTGCGGTTCTGTTAGTGAAGTTAACGAAGTTTTGAGTCTCTCCAGGAGAGGCGGCACCACCACCGCAGGACGCAGCGTGGCTAAGTTCTGAAGGGCGATGGAGATGTCGAGGGAGCCACTGCGGCTGTAAACCGCCTGCAAAGTTGGTTCGAGAACGATGTTTACGAATTCCGAGATGTCATTGTCTGTAAGCCTGTATTCAGCGGGTGTCTGATTTTCCCAGGTTTCCGATAACTTCTTTTCGCGCTCTCTTCGAACCCTATAAAACAGCTTTAATAAGACAATGAATATATATTTCGTATAATGGTCGAATATTTTTAACATTACACAATAAATCGTTGTTATTCAACAGACTTGATTAATTTGTACACTACAACTGACTCCAGAAATGTTTAATTCAAGAAATATCTAACTAACCTAATAGTGGGGAAACCTTTTTAATACCTGAACACTAAATGAAAGCAAAAATCCATCACAAAAAACGTTGAAAAAAATATTCTACAACACAAACAAGGAGGCTAACCTGTTCAAGAACTCTCGTGCCAGTTTCCTGAGCAAGTCCCTCAGTTTGTACGACCAGCGGCCCGTATTGGCGCTGTGCAGGTAGCTCTCCACGCCGGCCAGGAAGCTGCGCAGTTGCTTCAGCACCACGCCGTCGGGGCATATGCTCCACACTATCCACGACGCTATGTGCTTTGTGTCTGTGTAAAAAACAAATAACAAAATGTATGCGCGCGTTATAAGCCCGCAGGACAGGGGAAGAGTGAGAGCGAACATAGTGTGACTGGGTAAGAGTGATCGAAACAGAAATAGCGGTACTTTACCATTATTTTTTGTTAGTATACTACTTGTAGTATAATTTCTCGATGAGTATATTATGTATTGTGGATCGTTTAATTTATTTTAAAAGGTATAATTATTGACTTAGCTACGTTCAAAAAGTTTACGTTCAAGTCAGTAACACATTCGAGATTTCTGAGAACTCATGGGAATGCAATAAAAGTTACCTAAAGTATGGAGTTGACATATCTGCAAGTCTTTGTATGACACGGGCAGATTCAGCGCATGAAGGAAGCGCGTGAACATTTTTCCAACGTGGGGACTCCAGTCAACAGCGCCTGGGTTCCTTTTGGCGAGGGCAGCGAAAAGAATCATAAAATCCTGAAAAAAAAGTCGGTCAGACAAAACACACCTTGCAGATAAAGATATATACACAAGTATTATAATGTTATTTATTATTTTAAAAATTATGCCCCATTTCTATACGTAAATGGCCGGTGGTAAGAGCAGAATTTTTAATAATTTTGAGTTTTAATAATATATTTTGAAGTTGAACAATATTTAGCGTAAATCAGCTTCAAAAGTCGCTATGCATACATATACGTGGATCGCACTGCACAGAGCTCCGCTTTTTTAAGTACATAACTTCAATAGTGTTCTTGCTAAGTTGAATGTTGTGACATGAATCGGTGCTAAAATATCGCAACGGCGCGGCGCGGCGCGGCGGTCAATAAGCAAAAATCTACGTTAAATCATCAATATCATATCTTTATATGTTGACTCATAGTTGTATATTGATTGAAAAGCTTTTCATACCAATTGTATAATACCTACTGTGCAAATATTGTTTTGGATGTTATCATCTCTACATAATACAATTTTATTCAGGTATTTGTCCGACAATCAAGTTAGTCTTAATCATTTCGTACACTGCTGTACATAATCTATACATATGCATGACATCAGACAATCTGTCTGTATTTTGTATTATTCTTCTTCTCTTCAGCCACTGGAAGTCCACTGCATCCATGGGGGACTATTACCCCGTGGATCCTCCCTCATTTTGTATTATTGCCTTCTTCCAAAGCCAGTTACGTTTTAATTTGTCATTCACAGTGATTTAAAATGAAACATGTATGAATGACTATATGTTCATCGAAAATGATGTTTGTCGTTTCAAACTCATCCGACTGTGATGAAAATGTAGGACAACGATATGAGTGACCTAAGCAACATTTTCCCCGTAAAAAAATACAAACCAGCGGAGGGAGAAAAACGGTACAAAAATGCATTTTACGTGACAAAATTTGCACAAAAATGATAATAATAAAAAAGTCTCACCCAAACTCCGCACTGTGAGTTGTAGCAAGTATCCCAAAGCGTCATCAGCTCATCGAACCACAGTTTGTGGCCCTGCTCCGCGTATTTCGGATGTAAAGACACGGGTAAGAAAACCACCAGTTGGCTCACAGGGAATGTATCCGACGTCCACGGATTAACTTGTGGAAGCAACTCTGCCAATATTTCCTTTGTCGCAGACACATCAAAATATCTGCAAATTATTTGCTCATAAAAACATATCATGTTGCTTGGTATATTTCGATAGAAGTGTCTACTTACGGTCTAGCGCACTTCACCATCGATAGGTAAGACGACTCCAGTGAGCTAGAAATGTAAAAACAACATTAACCCGGGAAGGATCACACATCGACATGGACACCATGCAACCCTGCCACCGTGTATGGCTTGAAGAACGTGAATTTGAAGGACAAATGTGACAACTGATGATACATGAGCCCAAACCATCTGCCACCCAATGTGCGGACATAAGCGACCCCTGTAATGTTTTTTTCAGTTACGTGGGCAGTTCATTTTCGTCTTTCCCCGCGAGGCCGAGCAAATGAAGGGCGTCGTCTAGCCCGTATCCCGACATGAATTTGCGGATCATATCGAGCATATCGCCTTCTTGTTTGCCAGAACGTTTTGGCCTGAACACACATGTTAATAAATAAATATAATTATAATAAATGCGTAGCGATTTGTTAAATGTTTACTGGGAGTACTTTAACTTATATCAAATCATAAAATGGAAATCCCAGTGTCGTAACTATTTATTATTAATTGGTAAGGCGGTGTTCACAGGCCCACGTAGCTTTATTTTTACTGTACCATAATATTATTATGCAATCTTGATAATTGTATAGTTTGTTTCATCACAAAGGACTATAAATAAATTAAGATTAAGAACTGATCAGTATGTTATCAGATGTAAGGAGCAGCGATAATAAATATACTTTCTTATGAATTACAATGCGTTAACATTTCAATTATGTTAATACTTACGTCAGATAATGGAACAGTCCCATATGTAATGCATTTGCGCTGAACAATTTCTTCCCCATTTCGTAGAGAGGGCGCCACGGTAGAGTGAGTTCTTCGGGTGAAATTAATTGTCTTTTCCTGTAATCGTGACGTCACACGTTGATCTTAATCATTGGTGTGCCAAAGAGGAAAGCTATTGTTTATTGCCAAGATATAAATATGTCTTGGCTTAGGGGAACAATGCTGTTGAAATTCAGTGATATGCCTATTTTGGGCATTGTGATTCTGTACTTCATACTAAAATTTCCATTTTTTTTTCTATAAAGTTTTCCATTACTGATAGAAAAGAATTTATTATAAAATGTATACTTTAAATCGCTATTAAATTCCTCTAAATACAAATATACTTAGAAAATTATGAAAACCTAAATGCAACTTAAGCAATAAATTTTAAACTTACTTTGTTAACATGACGAACATTGTGGCATATTTGTGAATCTTGCAAGGCTCGAGATCCGGTATTATTACTAATTCGTAGGCCAGTTTTATGAGAGCTATATGATCTTCTTTGCTAAACTTCAGTCCATAGATGCGTAAATATCTGGAAAGGAAATAAGTTTACAATAATTTAAATGAAAAGGTGGACAGACGACCTAGGCCTTAGATCGTTATGGGAATTCTTGGAAGACACTTATGTTCAGCAGTGGACTTTTTGTGGGAGTAAGAATTTGAATCAAATAACAAAACTTGAGTGAATCTTTTAATTGGTCTAATGGCCAATTGCTGCTTCGTATGCGGGCCGTAAACCACGCGAATCTTTATGATTCTGGGGTCAGGTAATTCACTTAGTATGAATTTATCTTTAAAGTGCATTTTACACGTCTACAAATCGAAAGAACCATGATTATATTGTGAAACTAAACAGAGACTGTTCAAACAGTCAAAACAGTGCAGCCTCAAAACAGTTTGAGGATATATTTTTAATAAGATCGTCATAAATTATAATAAGTGCAAGTAGTCAATAAACATTTCATACATTATTATTGGATACACAGACAAAAGGCTTGGCAGTAGTTACATTGTTTTTAGCTAGAACAAATAGGAAATAAAAAAAAACATTGTAAACTCGAGAGTTCGCGCCACAATTTGATTTTGTATTCGCCGGCAGGCATGCGTCCCCTGCCGCTTGCGAGTGTAACCAGTTTGAATCCGTTTATCGAAGTCTAGACGAGTAATTGGTATATTGTGTGTGTAGCTACTGTGTACACGTACATTACATGGTTTCGGTCATCTGCCGGACGCATGCCGGTCAAAGGCCCCGCAATCGATTTTGGGCGTAGCTCTCCCATTTGATGCATGCGATGCGTATTACTCAAACTGGATTTCATTATTTTAAGACGCATTCCCTTATTAATGCGGCCGTAGGCGAAGTACTTGCCAAATATAGTTTAAATAATATAAACAAGAACGTGTATTTAATCTTTGATGAAGATAAATGTAGAACATAGTTAATCACGTGTATTTTCGAAGTATGTATTAGGCAGAGTTTCCACTAATGCGTCAGCAACTCGTAAAGCTTATTTCTGTCCCTCAATGTGGTAGGAGACGAACTTATCGTCATTTCAACAATAGGTCGGTAAGAACACAACGAACTATAATACTAAAGCATTATTGCCCCATATGAAAAGTAAAACGGTTGTCATGAGATTTTAACAAACATCAACCAAGTCGCCCGCAGTTTTAAATGTATAACTTCATTTTAAACAAATAACTTCATTTGTGGGAGTAAAGAGAATTTAAAGAAAATAAAATACAAATATCGAATTCACGTTATTGCCTACGTCGTCGTGCCGTCTGCCTTCAGTACAGTGTACATTAATTGCAATACACGAGGTATAGAGCGGGGAAAATTGCAATGGCGGCGCATCCCCTCACTGTCGAATATAATTAAGCTTACATTTGTATAGGCTATGAATACGTCTATATGCATGACGTGCTATTATTTATAGTCTGTGAATATGATACGTACTCAGAAAAAAGTTGAAATGTTACTCAAAAACGTTGCTATTCCACACTTTGCATAAAGAATTGGATTTTCTCTGTATTGTAAAAACTGTTTAAGAAGCCTATATTGAATAAATAGCCCCTTAAAAATTGATCATCGGTATTCGGTGATTACCGAGTCTTTCACTGATGATTTATTTTCGATAGGCATGAGGTTCTTCTATTCAGCCTTAACAATGCAACATGTTGTTATTGCAGTATGCAACAATAAATTTCCTTGTTATTTTATGCCATCTCCGTGACGTAGACCCCTGCGCGAAGTGGGTCATATGATGTACTCCCAAAAAAATAATTTTATTTATCGGCTTTCTATGGCTAAGTATACTCCACACACCCAAATATACAGGGTCTGAATATTTTGATGAGTGGAGTTTTGTATGAAAAATGCATCGAAAAGAATCCTTAGCTGATTTTTTTGTAAAAAATAGTGATATTAGTTTCACAATTTTGGCGACCCCGTATGGTATAGATACGCGTATTTTTACTGCTTAGCTGAACTTCGGTTCGGTTCGGAAACTTACCTGAACCGTAAAAAAGCTCGTACCTATATGGATTGATGAAAAAAGCCCTTAGAATTAAAATCGCGATTTTTTACTAAACTACCATTTCTTTTTCAAACTTGATATATGTGGGTTTAAATTAAATACCAAATGTTAATATCACCTGTATAAGGGCGGGAATATTACCATTCTTTGTACGAATGAGATTCGAACCTAACAGTTCAACGTTCATAGCCATATACTCAGATACTGACACTGGACCAATGAGGTGACTCAACAAAACTTTTCAACAGAGACCAACGAAAAGAAGAAAGGATCTGTTTTTCTACAAAGATGAATTTGCGGTTTGTTCGCGCCAAAAAGTGACGTAAGCAATTTTTCATTATGTAGCTAAATATTTGGCAGACGCGCCGAAGGCGATAAGGCTTTTAAAAATTATATTTAGTTGATGATAAATAATGGGACTGTCTCTGTGCTAAAAATAGCTAGAGATCTACGCTACTATCAGTAGCGACATTAGGGCGCAGTCTAGTCGAAGGGATTCTTAGGGCGTAGCAGAGCCGGTGTTTTTATTTTCATACGCAAACCCATAGTTTTGGATAGCAAATAGCAAATAGGAGGCACCGCAAAAATCTCTTGCAGGGCGTGTTAGTAATTTCGCACTAAGGTATTGATGATGCTAGAATGATTATTATAATAGAATTTAGTTACATGTGACCATCTTAAAAAGTATATTTTCCATTCTGTCTTTCTGTGACATTTCCCGATCTGTGTCTTCCTTGCTCTGACTCATTAAAGCGCCATTTACACGGCGAGAGTTTCTTGCAGCGAGAATAAATAAATAAATACACCCAACAGTCACATACATAGTCCTGACCCCACACTAAGATCGAATCTTTTGTCGTGGGTATCAGAAACTACGAGAGACTTTTCGGTCTCACAAACACCCAGACCCGAAACAAATATCTGTGGATCACACAAATATTTGTTTCGGTGCGGGGATCGAACCCGCGGCCTCTCGTTTCACAGGCGGCGTCTAACTAACTGCGCCACGGAGGCTGTCATTATCGCATGACATAACCGCTATAAGATTATCGTGTTCTGAGTTCTGACAACGTTAACACGATGCAACGTTTTTATATGCTTACGATAATCGTATATTCGAGGCGAGAAACTCTCCCCGTGTAAATGGTGCTTTACTTTGTCCCATATCTAACATTATTAATTGTAAAACTAGTTTTAAAAATACTTAATACAAACATTTATTACTTTGCTCAGAGTGGCGAATTGAATTTAATAGATATCCAATTGCAACAAAAAATATTACATGCATAAAAACATTGTGTTGAGATTAAAGTTCGATATTTTTATAATTATGTTAATCATACCTGTTTGTAATTTATATGATAGATGCTTATACATTGCAAGAGCAATTATATCTTAAATACTTCGTACATATTCTAAGCGTATAAATACTATGTGAGATATTATGATTTCGTTCTAAGAGACAGACAAAAGAAGACAGATAAATTCTTCTCTTTTGCTATTTATGAAGATAACATAAAGGTATCGTTCGATTTCATATTACAAAATAAGGCTTAGTGGTGGGTGTGCTATAAAAGTTCAACATTCCATAATAGACCGATAAATGCAATAATTGTCATACATCATGATGAATATCCCTGACTTATAGATGGCTCATAGACAGATAATATTAATTCACACCTTATCTACAAAACATTGTTAGAAAGAATTTCTGCTTGAAAATGAATATCTATATTATGTTAATGTGTAAACGCAACACCAAAGTTTCATAATTCATTTTGTAATAAACTTTATCTCTCAATATTGCACAATCTATATCAGTTCCTGTACAATTTACATACAATACATATTACATAATTATATTTACATATACTCAAATATAAATCCCAGAGGAGGTATTGTATGTGCCAGTTAAATATATAAGACATGATTTCATAATATTGATTATTAAACCACAAAAGGCATGAGATCAATTGAACACAATATATATATGATCAGCAATAAATAATTTCACTACTTAAATCAACCAACAGATGAACAAATCACAATCCTGTTCATCATAAATCCCATTCATGTTTAAAACTGTTCTGTATCAGTCCATATATGTTTGTCCCACTGCAAGGTATGAGCGTCGTCTATAATCGAGAGTGTGATTGAAAGGGATTAGGCCATATAGTGCACCATGCTGGCCTAGTGCGGGTTGGTGGACTTTACATACCATAGAAATTCTAGCAAATCACTATGACCATTGATTATCAATACACACATCACGGTAAAAAGTCAGAGGTGTGCCCTAGAATTTGAACCCTCTACCACTGTGAACACGTTGGCAGCTGCGTTTGAATGTTTTAATTTTTTTTTATTAATATCCAACTTGCTAGATTACTTTTACGAAGTGGAATTACATTATAAATTTATCGGAAGTATATTTTGAAATGTTAGTGTAATATTCTTTGATACAGATATTATTTATTGTAACTGTATTTTTTTTTTCTATAAGTATTAAATATATACATACTATACTATACTTACATACTATATTTATGTTTTCTATTCCAAGGAACAGCCAGTGTAGTGTACACTGCTAAGGTCAATTGAGATGTGTAGTTTTCAGGAAGTTTTGGGTAACGGCCAGCATATTTGACGCTTGCCTACTATTGCCAAAGGTTAACACTGAACCGTTTAGTAACATGTCATGTTGCAAACTATCTGTAATTTTATAATAGGAAAATCTAGAAACACCTGTTGCACATTATTATGTTATAATATTTATCAGAGTGAATTATTACACTCCCAAATAATATTATTTTATTTAAAATATCTCTCTTATTAGCTTTTTATACTGATATGGCAATGTGACATCACTACATATGGCGGTAAGTGATGGTACACCATCCAAATAAAATTTGAGTGTTAATACATATTATAATTATATAGGTATACTTCATTATTCAATTGTATGCCCTACAAATGGTAGCTTAAGTTTGTGTAAATTTCTTATTAAAGTTTATTTGTACATGTATCTCATCTCTCATTATTTAAAGGGTTACGATAAGACATTTATTATAAGAAGTTGTTATTATATGTTGAAAATTTAAGTATAATAATATTATATTAACATAATGAATAATATTAATAAATATTGCATAGGTAATCACAAGCTTACTTTCATGACTATGTTATTTTTTATAGATGAAATTGTGCATTATGAAGAGTAATTTTAAGTAAAGGTCAAATATATTTACTTCATGAGTCTAGAGGACCATACTCCGCAGGCCGGCTTCATTTCGCGCAGCATCACTGCCTTCGCCAAGTTCGTCTTCACCTGCTCCAGGAACCTGTTGGACTCCTCGTCCAATTCGGCAGCATATGGCAAGATGAGATTGATAAAATTTTCCTTTTGTGGTTTGAACCCCAGAGCCTGTATCCGCTCTGGGGTTGACACCAACTCATACTCGTCGTCTTGAAGCATCTTGAACAATATATGACGTTTTTTGTATCAAAATTTACGAGTCACTTAAGTTGTCCTTTTGTACCGGTAGCAACATGAGCGCCAACGCCACTCGCGCGCCAAACAATGACACTATTTCAATTTGCCGATTCCTCTATTCAAATACTATAAATCAATTCAACATTGAATTTACACAAGTCATCAGATATTTCTCAAAGAAAAATCCAATTCAGTCAGTGCCTCCGTTACGTTCCTTTTCACGAAAGGTTGACATCACAGGTTGACATTCGTACGATTCGTACATGCGTCACATTGCAATATGCTGATTAAGCTGACATCACATACAGCATGTTTTATATTCTGTTTCATATGTAATAAAACTGATGAATAATATAATTAAAAAAAACATTCAATGATAGGAAATTAGGTGTGACTGTGGACGTTATTTAAAGCTACCGATTAGGTATAATAGTACAATTACAGGTAACCGGCTATCTAACATGTAATGGGTTAACTAGTTGTAACCATGGGAGTATTTTACAATCAAAAATACAAGTTTATATAGTACGTCCATGGTTGTAACTCACTTGTAAAATCTCACATTAGAGATTTTTGCGAACGTTAGGTCATCGTTTTATGTAGGTCTATCCTATCAGTATAGAGAAAACACATTTGTACGTACAGTGGAAATCAAAGAATAGACCACTAGGTGGGGATGGTCACAGACCAATAAACAAGGAATGGTACAACTTTACAGCTTAGGTTTTCAGAAACAGAAGCAATTCTTTTTCATGTTTTATAACTCTTCGAGGTATCATCCAATATGAGACTGACTGGCGATAGGTAGTATTTATGGGTAGTATTATGGTAGTTATATTGTGTTGTAAATTGTGATAGGTACGCATTTCTAGACATGTTTGTATCATTCAAAATATCTCGCTTTTGTTCTTATTATACTTTTTTATGGCTATTGGCTATTGTACATTCTCCGCCGAGCGACGTTACCTATATTGTAATGGCCTTATTCATAGACATATTTAAAACATATTTTAGTTATCAAATGTTTTGTCTTCTTCTGTCAAACTGAATTCTAAAGTTGTTTGAAAGGGACAAAACATTTGATAACTAAAATAGGTTTTAAATCTATCTATGAATGAGCCCATTAATAAATAACTTTAAATTATGTTTTTTTAAGTTGATGTGACAAAGTCCCTACGCATTACCAATTTGCGGGGCTTATACAATAATATATGTGCATCTCATGGAAGTGAGGAACTTGTATATTACTTCCATGGTAAATAGAAAGAAAGTACCACAGGGAAAACAACTCAATTATTTCAGTCGGTTCTAATATCGGTAAAATTTGAATCGATTGTCGATATAACGTCAGATTTGACTGCATATCAATAAAGTAATCTGTGGAATAGACCAATGAACCGCACTAGTCAAGCACTAGTGTAGTAAATGATTGTGTTGTGACTGTAATTTCATTTTATAGATTTTCTCAAAATTATTTTATATAATTCAATTAATCCTTACTTTACATACATTTTAGTAATGTCATATCAATTGTATAGAAATACCACAATCGGTAACACATTACAGGAAAGTCTTGACGAACTAATACAAGTAAGTTTTGTTTACTTCAGAGAAGTTGATTCGTGTTGCTGGAATACATAGGTAATATCATTGTGGATTAATTTGCTTTACAGTATGGTCAAATAACGCCGGCGCTAGCAGTGAAGGTGCTATTGCAGTTTGATAAATCAATAAACCAGGCTTTGTCAAACAGGGTAAAATCCAGATTAACCTTCAAGGCTGGAAAATTAAATACCTACAGGTAAAATGTTACATTACTATTTAATTTGTTAATTTCTTTATAGTTCCATTAAATTCAGTAGCAAAAAATAAGAAGCGTCCATGTGCAATACCATGTGTATTCATACAAATTATGTTTCTGTATGATCATTTGGTATAGTGTCATTATAGTCATAAAACTGTGCATTGTAGGCAGGCACACATTTTACGCATTAGATATAACATTGCCAGGATTACGTGTGTACATTTTTTCCATGGTGGTACAAAATCAAATGTTAACCACAAAGAATTTTCAAAGGTAAAAATAAAATTACCAATGTGGCCTAACAGGCTAACAATAAACTATCCTTCTGTGTGTGGTTCAAGTGTGTTAAGTAGGAAAATAACATGTTCAGCATGTTTTAACTATACCATAATACAGGTGAATGGAAATTGCAAGGAGAATATAAAGGAGAATGACCATTCATGGTATTGGTAAAAAATATTGTTGACCCCAAATACTGATACTGCTTAAAATTCATTATAGCATTTTTTATGGTTTGTCCTTAAACATATTCCTGTTTTATCAAGGGTGACAGATTTTTATAAAATAAAGTAATTATCATCACATTTTATGACACGTCAGCCATTACTACAAATGGGGCTACCAGAGTGACGGGACTTCAAGTTAATTGCTCCAAGAACTCTGGGCCTGGATCTTAATTATGTTTATTTTTATTGAAAATATATATATAATACCAATGCAAAAAAGTGGGTTTCATCGAGGGACAAAAATCTTCGCACCAATACTAAGTTTCATAGTAAAATGGTCATTCACCTTTGGGAAATATTTCAAAATCAAATATTCTACTGAAAACTCCATTAGTTTTCTTTAATTATCATTTTTTTAAAAGAGTTATGTTTTGTTTTTATCCTACAGGGTCAGATTTATCAGAAGTAATTAAGCATCTAGAAAAATATATCTTCTAAAGTAAAATTTGTGGTGCCAATCCTTCTTTGTAACATTACATATATTTATATGTACATACATACATACATACATAAACTCACGCCTTTATCCCCGAAGGGGTAGGCAGAGGCGCCACCAGGACACCCACACTTCGCCTTGCATGTTCCGTCCCACGATGTGATAGGGGGCGAGCCTATCGCTATATCGGGCACAAATTCCTGACTCTGGGCTGATAATGAATAGAAAAATCCAATATCACTTTGTCCGACCCGGGATTCGAACCCGAGACCTCAGCTTTGTAACCGTACCGTAATACAACTACGCCACCGAGGCAGTCAATTTATATGTTTGACATGAAAATATGCTCCAATGATTATTTGGGGTGATATGATTAATTAATTTCAATGGGAAATTATACAAATCCATTCATCTTACTGGTTTAATTAGGAAAATTAGTAGTATTTAAATAGAAAATAAATAAATAAGTATATCTCCATAAACCTCAATTCCTGAGTGAGTAAATAAGTGCATATTTTTGAGGTTTTCACAAAAATTGAATTAAAATTAGTTCATGTAAGTGATATAGTCATGAAATGAAAAGATACATGAAATGAAAACAATCCTTAATCATATGGAATAAGGAAACATTTCGATTCAAATAAAGTTTGAAAATCATATTGCTTCCATCCACCCTAGTTTTCAGTTCTTAAATTATCTTAGAAAGGGGAGTTATTTATTTCTACTTTCAGTAAAATATTGTGATTATACTACTTTGATTGTTTCTTAAGTACAAACATGTAAGAGAAATACCACTTATTATGAAGTTAATGCTGTACTGTATACCAAACAATAAGTATTAATATTATTATTAAAATATAAAAGCAGGAAAGTTGTATTTGTGGTAACAAATCTTACAATCTATGTAATGTGTAAGGAATGGGACTCATTATAATGAGGAGTCATTTGCTTACTCTGTTTTAATTCTTCAAAAAAATTGATTTTTTTTTTATAAATTTAAAGTAATCTAATGTATACTGTTTGTTTGCTGTTGTAAAGTTTTGATAGTTATTTGTAGTAAAATTCTAATTCTTCTTATTGGCGACCGTGACGTCACCTACCAGTTATACGATAAGCCATCTCTGTCCTCTGATATTATAACAGCACACCCTGAGTATAGCTGTTTTTGTGATGAGAAGTTCATTTTATTATGTATTTTCTTTATATTCTCCATTTAACTCTGCTTGTTATAAATAAAAGCTTACGTTCTTTCAATTTACAATCTCTAGTAAAATAAATAGACTCCTACAAATAGCTAGTAACTTAATAGTATTTTAAAACTCTCTGTTTCAGGTTTTGCGATAATGTATGGACATTCATGTTGAATGATGTGGAGTTTCGAGAAGTTCAAGAAGTAGCTAAAGTTGATAAAGTAAAAATTGTAGCATGTGATGGCAAAAGTAAGTGTTATAATACTAAATATGAATTATCCATTTATTTTCTTCCTACTTATCTTGTTTTTCGAGTATAAAATCTGTTTGCCGGAATGTAATATTTCAAAGTTTTTGCTTATGGTTTATGTTTGCAAGCTTTTTCTGCAATATCCAAAAGCAGATTTTAATGATTTTTCAAATAAAAGTACCATCTAGTTCACAAACTACCTGCTATCTTCTTATAGACATAAAGTAGTAACATTTATTTGTTTTTCAGATGTTGAGGACAGAAGATAACCAATGGCGGTATTTGGTATTTTAGATTATAAATTATCTACAAAGAAAAGGCTCAGAATTTCATCAAAATTGATTACATGTAATATAAATTTAATATAAATTTTTCTGTGTATTGTATGTAGGGGATAACATTATCTAAATAAATAATGTAAGCTCAGAAATATGGTTATTTCAATTATTGCACAAATACTAGACCGAATGCGCCTTATATGTAATATTATGTGTGTAGGTTTTTGGTAGTTGGTGTGTTAGCATGTTTGCTGCGGAACGCACAATCGTTGTGTTTATTTATGTGAAATGCGTTTAAATTCCTGCACTCTCGAAAATTTCACAGATGTTACATGAAAGCAAATTTTCCTGTACCTACATATTATTATCATATTTAACTGTAGAATTGTTGTGATTCCTGGCCATTTCATTTAACATAGTAGGTACCCTCTGTTTCCAAAATGCTAAACTATTCTTTGGTGTCTTACAAATGACTTTTATTTACTAACGTCATCTAGTTCTAGCATTTTGTAAACATGTAGTAAACTTATGTAATAAAGAAGGCAGCTAAACGAAATGTGCCTAAAACATTGATTTAAAATCTAAGGATTCCCTTCAGTAGGTACCTACATTTGTAGTATCATTAAGATGGCCGTAAAAATCGCGCCATTATTAGATTTTTTCATAACTACGTCTTTGCCTAAATGGTCATAAGAATTACTAGGTATCTTTAGTTTTTACTAAAATTTCTTTAATAATAAGCAACCATATTCAAAATCTTTGCGAGCGATGACTAATTTCAGTTACGCTCTACTGGAGATGCACTGGATGATGGATCGCCGCGCCGCACTACTTAAGTATGTCGGAACAATTTACGCACTCTGCCCTGTCCATATATTTATGTCAATGGCCTATAATGTTTTTTTCTAAGGGTAGTTTCAATAAAACCTGTGAATAAAATGAAGTCCGGTCTCAAGGGCAATATAATTTGCTGTACTGAAGCCACTGTCTTTCTGCGACACTGACGATGAAAAATGACTATTTGGCTGGTGGCAAGTAATCCACCTTTCAACATACCACATCTAAGCATACCATCCATAATACCTAGCTGAATATGTGTCTGTAACTGGTTTTTATTCGCCAAACTATTGATTTATTTTTTAAGCTTATGATAACGCTGACTGACTCCGAGGTTGTGCTGAATAGGGATGTTGACTCGTGTTACAAATTGGTGTAAATTATTTTTTTACAATTAAAGACAGTATTTTAAAACCTAATACAATATTTTGAGAACTTAATTGTTCGTCGTAAATTAAATAAAAATATTTTAAATTGTATTACTTATGACCCATTATCACGTGACTGCAAACAGCGACAAGTTGAAAATATCACCGGTTAACTATTTCTCTCGATTATTTATTACATTTTTATTTGTGTATTATTTATATAAATTAAAATATGTCGTATAGTTTAATTTCTTTTTTTGTTTGGTGTTCATATAGGGTATATCTATAATATAAAAATTCCAAAAACAGGTCAACATCTTTCTTAAAGCGTGTAGGCATCGATCAATTATACACTCGATGCGTGTAGGTCTCGGGTTCGAGTCCCAGGTCGGGCAAAGTGATATTGGATTTTTCTATTCATTATCAGTCCGGAGTCAGGAATTTGTGCCCGATATGGCGATAGGCTCGCCCCCTATCACATCGTGGGACGGAACATACAAGGCGAAATGTGGGTGTCCTGGTGGCGCCTCTGCTTACCCCTTCGGGGATAAAGGCGTGAGTTTATGTATGGATGTATGTATGCAATGTAATTACTTTTTAAAAATGTCATTTGTAATTGGTATTTCAAATACATATGGCATCAAAGTAAATTTAATGATATTATTATTATAGGGTGCCTTCTGCAAAAAATAGCGGTCGATGGTGGCTAATTTTCATAATTGTTATTTTTATTGACGTTAAATTTGTAAAATGTAATACAATTTATTTAACAACTATAGGATGAGGTTAATTTCACATAAGAAAAAAATATGAGGGAAACATTAAAACTCGCGAATCTCATTAATATTATTTATTAGACAAAGATTTTGTATTATATTGTGGTAAAATTTATCTTTTACTTTTCTAGTGTAGTGGCGGCGCGGTGTTAGAAAAATATTTCTTTATTATTTGTGACGATCTCGCAGTAGGTCCTAAGTTGGCAGAATACCTGAAACAAAGAATAATCGTATTTAGGTAAGGAATATAAAAAATGCACTTTTAACAACTTGTAATACTCTTGAAAAGAAAACAGGAGGTTTTCAATTCGTCGTCTATTCTTAAGAGTTTAGACTTATAAAATATGGATTATTTGAAACATAAACTATGTCAATAATTCTCAAAATTTTTCTTATATTAGTTTATTGAAATAAACTGACCTAATAAATGGCGATTTTCATTTATTCTGTATGTTTTCTTCATATTTGTTGTATTGCAACTATTCTCTGGGTTGGACATCTAGGCGGTTATGGCGTGCTCTTGGCACAGCAATGGTTATATTCTGCCAATCTTATTGTTATGGTACCTTTCTATTACCATGTTTTGAATTGACTAAAATATAAACACTTCTGGTTTAGTTTTCTATTGTAGATAATGATGATGATGACATTTATATATTTTGTAGTTTATTTAGTGCTCTTCTCATTTTAATTTATAGTCTGCTTGTTTCTTATTTTATAGCGGTGCCTCTTCAATCTTCTTTCTTCATCTTCTATGACATCACTGGAATTCCTCTTTAAAGTAGAGTATCTTTCTAGAATATATTTAATTCCTTTAAACTAGCTTCATCTTCCTTTTAAGTAAGTGGTTAAGTTCTTTTTGGTTCTTCGTTCTGTGTTTATTTCTTATTTTCTATGTTCTTCTTTGCATGCTTTTTCTTCTATAACGACGTTGATGTTATTCTTCAATATTCTCTCTTTATCTTCTATTTCGTGGAAAACAAAATTCTTTTAATTTTTTTTCTTCATGATTCGTCGCATTGCCAGTGTTCCTCTTCAATCTTCTTTCTTCATCTTCTTTGACGCCGCCGATATAGCTAATCAGTTTTCTTTCTTCGTCTTCTATGACACGTTTCAAGTTGCATGTTATATGATAATTAATTTTTCAGTTAACAGATGTTAGTATTATATTTAGTTGCCATTATTAAATAGTTTTATTATTTTTGTATTATATGCTGATATTTTTTGCCTTTGTTCTTTTTTATGTGATATTCATTTAAAAGATAGTCGTCGTAGGTTGATTACAATTTTCCATCTACAGCTTCTGAGGTATTGTGCGTTAGCCTACTTTTGTCTTCTTGCTTTATCTTCTAAGATGCTGTAGTAGTTATCGCTTTGTATTATGTTACAAAGGGCCTCGATCTTCATTCTTCATCCTCGGTCTGTCCTTTTCCATTATCTCAGAAAGATTGCCTACTTTTTGCTTCATCTTAACCGGTTCGACAATTTCTGTCGCCTTTGTTTATATTCCTCGCCGATCTCTATCTTCCACGGCGGTTTTCTTTTTCGCCAATTGTCCATCCCAGTCTTCTTTCTTTATCTTCCTCGCCGGTCTTCAGTCTTCCTCGCCGGTCTTCGTCTTCCTCGCCGGTCTTCGTCTTCCTCGCCGGTCTTCGTCTTCCTCGCCGGTCTTCGTCTTCCTCGCCGGTCTTCGTCTTCCTCGCCGGTCTTCGTCTTCCTCGCCGGTCTTCGTCTTCCTCGCCGGTCTTCGTCTTCCTCGCCGGTCTTCGTCTCCCTCGCCGGTCTTCGTCTTCCTCGCCGCTCTTCGTCTTCCTCGCCGGTCTTCGTCTTCCTCGCCGGTCTTCGTCTTCTTCGCCGGTGTCCATTTCGGTCTTCTTTCTTCATCTTCCCCGCCGGTCTTCTTTCTTCATCTTCCCCACCGGTCTTCTTTCTTCATCTTCCTCGACGGTCTTCGTCTTCCTCGCCAGTCTTCGTCTTCCTCACCGGTCTTCGTCTTCCTCGCCGGTCTTCGTCTTCCTCGCCGGTCTTCGTCTTCCTCGCCGGTCTTCGTCTTCCTCGCCGGTCTTCGTCTTCTTCGCCGGTCTTCGTCTTCCTCGCCGGTCTTCGTCTTCCTCGCCGGTGTCCATTTCGGTCTTCTTTCTTCATCTTCCCCGCCGGTCTTCTTACTTCATCTTCCCCACCGGTCTTCTTTCTTCATCTTCCTCGCCGGTCTTCGTCTTCTTCGCCGGTCTTCGTCTTCCTCGCCGGTCTTCGTCTTCCTCGCCGGTGTCCATTTCGGTCTTCTTTCTTCATCTTCCCCGCCGGTCTTCTTACTTCATCTTCCCCACCGGTCTTCTTTCTTCATCTTCCTCGACGGTCTTCGTTTTCCTCGCCGGTCTTCGTCTTCCTCGCCGGTCTTCCGTCTTCCTCGCCAGTGTCCATTTCGGTCTTCGTTCTTCATATTCCTAGCCGGTCCCCGTCATTCTAGGTGGTGTCCATTTCGGTCTTCTTTCTTCATCTTCCCTGCCGGTCTTCTTTCTTCATCTTCCTCGCCGGTCTTCATCTTCCTCGCCGGTCTTCATCTTCCTCGCCGGTCTTCCGTCTTCCTCGCCGGTCTTCCGTCTTCCTCGCGGATCTTCGTTTTCGTCGCTGCTTTTCGTCTCCTTGATTCATTTCTTCGCCGGTATTTATCATCTACAACATTGTGTTTATGATGTATTCAGTCTTCTTTCTTTGCCTTCTTAAATGCTGCGCTGATCGTGGTCTTCTTTCTTTTCCTCTAATGTGCCTCACTGATCTTCCTCTTCTTTCTTCGTCTTCTATGGTACCGTGATGGTCGTAGTCTTCTTTTTCATGAACTTTAATTTAGCGCTGTTTGTGGTCTACCTTCATAACTTTTCGAGATGCCGCGCTGATTATATTCTCGCTTCTTTCTTCATCTTCCGGGATGCCTCGTTCGTCGTCTTTTGAGTGTTGGGCTGATTGATTCAATTTAGTTTAATATTTTATTTGTATTTTATTTCATCTTCTGTCTTCTTCCTTCATCTTGCAAAGCGTCGCACCCGCCGTTCTCCAGTCTTCTTTCTTATCTTCCGAAGCGTTGCACCCGCCGTCTCCAGTCTTCTTTCTTCATTTTCCGAAGAGTCTTCCTTACACCTGCCGTCTTCATTAGTTTTCTTTCTTTATTTTACAAGCACCCGTGCCACCGATCTTCAATCTCTTTTATTCACTTCTTAAGATCCCAGATTGATTCGTTTACCTTGTGTTTTGTTCTTTTTTTGCCATCATTATACCTTTTCGAATATAGGCATTGTTTAATCTTCTTGCCGTATCTGCGATAATGTCTGTTCCTTTCGATTTTTAGTGTTTTTTCATCATTCTTTTAACATTTTATGGTGTTACTCCTGTTTATACAATATGCAAGTTTATTTGTTTTATATTTCGTTTAACTTGCACTTATTCATATTTTTTATACATTAAGTCAAATATGTTTTTCATTTTTCTTTTACAAATTCATTTAAAATATGCTGTAGTTCCCAGTTATCGTTATTCAATATAGCTTTTAATTCATGATGTAAGAACTCTACATACAACAATATTTTAACACAGTATAGAAGTTTTTATTCCTTATATTTAGTACTCACAATTGACAACATTCACTTAATGGTTTATTAACTTCACTTAACACATTAGGAACTACATAAAATCACATACACCATAATTGACAGCACTCCACTGAACTTATTAGTTTGCTTCTATTTCTGCTATTCATTTTGTTTACTTCTTGCGGTGCAGTGTGACTTAGAGGGTTTGAACTTATATTATTATTTTTAATTTTCTATACATTGCTGAAATTAATAGAACTAAAACGAAAAAGTTATCCTATTTTATGGTATTGATTAATTGCTTTTCTATGACCCTTTGTTAGTCATTAGCAATGTTTCATGTGTAATTCTGTAAAAAACTTTGTTAACCTACCCACAATAATATTTACGAGAATTAGCAATCCTTATTACAAGCGGTACATAATTCAAGTAGGATATAAAATATTGGCTTTTTACAGAAAGCTGTAGGTACTTAAAAAATTATTATTGTCCTATACGTCTGAAACAAACATTTCGTAAATTGCACTCACCTGACTACTCCGAATACTTTTTCTAGTGCATTTCGTAATTATATTTCTAAGTAACTAAGCCGAGTCTTTCATAGCCTTTATGTAAAAATATATATTCCCAGTACAATATAGCTATATTTTTAAAATTAAATGTAGGCACATTCTCAAAGTAGTTTTTTTTATGATAATTCCACCATCCAGTAATTTTGATTATGAATTTCTTTGTGTAGATTAATCTGCAAATGTAATTTATAAACGTAGCCTAGCCAAAAATCATCGCTTTTATGATGTTTACTTACATACATGCTCATAATAATTTTCTTCCTCTGATTCGGTTTCATTCATATGATCACATTATTTATAATTTAATGGGTCCTTGATTAACAATGTTTCATTACATAATAACAATTTTATTCCTTCAATTTGTTTCCCTTTGTTTAGTATGTCTTAAAGTTGTTACATTATTTTTCAATATTTTATTACATATGGAAAATCTATGCTGTAACAAATTGATTACCAACCAGCCACATCATGCAACAACATAAAAAATGCGTGAACATGTTTATAGCACTAGAAGTTATTTTATATTCAAAGGTACTTTGATTGCATTCTATGTTAATTGTGGCTTTTATTTTGTAAACTACAGCAAGACTTACATATTTAATAAATCCAAATTGTTTCTGAAACAAACTAATTAACCACATCAAAAACATGAAGGCGCCTGAAACAATATTGATCAAATACACACACACAGACACACAACGACACTGCGTAACATGCATGTTCTTGTTACAATTTTCCATCGTATTCCCAAATAGTTATGCTGTGCCTTATTTAACATTAAGCCATTAAAACAGTAGCTTTTCTACTTAAAATAAGTTATATATGACTTCGCATGTACAAATTCACAATACAATAAAATTTGTCTAGCCGCATGCGTACTGTGCGTACTTAGGACAATTCAAAGGATTAGACAAAGGTCAAATAACAAATTACATTTAAGCATGTGGTTAATAATCCATAAATGCTTGTGACCTGAGGTTAACACCCATACTATTGAATACAGTAAAGCAAAGCCCACGCTAGTTACAGGGTCAATGGTGAAAATTGGAAGACAAATATGAATTAGAATTTGCGACTTTAAATTTCCATTAATAATAAAATAGTAAAGCTTTTCTTGCCGTACAAACATGTAGTACTAAAAACTAGTATTAGATAATATTTTAGCGACTTACAGCCAACACCACACCTCTACATGCTGCCTTGTAGTAGCTACTGGGATCCTTCTAAAAGGTTTACTATGAAGTCCGGTGAAACCAAGAGTGCAGAACTATTTTTCATACGATTCCAATCAGCTGTCAATAATGTAATGCGCAACAGGCAGTAATGCAGAAAATCCTTACAAAGCTAACGCAGTTCAGGCTACTTTCAGAGCGTCGTGTTAATGTCCAAGTGAAGAGACATCTTGAAGTATTTCCTTGTCAACCTGCGGACATGAGGGCTCCAACCAGAACATTTGGAGTACTGGATGAATTCCCTCAGATTATTGGCAATTCCAGACACTAAACTAAATATAAGATGAAGCTAGTACAAACCATGCCGCCAAGTTTTAAGCCTGTATATCACTTGAATTTTTATTAGTCATGGTTCAAATTTTAAGCGTCTACAGACAGTTCCATGTTCCAATTTCTTGATAATGTAGAATGATTAAATCTGATTGATCTGTTTACAGACGATTACAAAGCCAAATTTGAATATTATATGGTGCAGTACATACTTATATGCATTTATTTCAGTTACCATTCTTGAAAATCTGCAAGCTTAGAGAAAAGGTTGGCGGAAAAGTAAATGTAATTTACCGTATCTTTCAGCAGTTCTTCAAAAGGATATATTTATTTGTTGCTCCACCATATTCATTCATTCGGAGTTTCATTGGAGATGGTCAAAATACAGCTTGAGTTGATTCCAAATTATCATACTAGTAAAGATAAAAACTTTATTTTACCTGATTGGAGGTGAAAGAAAACTATGTGTGATCGTTGCTTTCCCACTTTTGTAGACAAAAAAATATTGCATGCATTGTCTTACTGAGTTATAATTCTGTTCTGTTTTCATAAAGCCAATTCCACATGCTCATTAAATGATGAACAGCATCCATTTGGTTGAAATCATTGTGAGAGAATAAACCTCAGTGTTTTTTATCTACACGTGTTGCATGTTTTTCAATGTTTAATACTAAAACAAGCTTCTAGATCAACTGCCACGAAATATCGAAAAGGCCATTTAAATGTGTTGTTAGATACTTAAGGCCAAATATCCGAAATGCATTATATGTGTAAAGGTATTTCATGTACCTGGACAAAAGCAGTCTTAATCGTAGCAATGTAGGCGGCGGCCAATCATTAAATGTAGGAAAATCTCGACGAATGTTACGACACGTAGATGCTGGATCCAGCCGATGTTTACTGCTATGATGACATGATGGTATATACGAGAGTTTTTACTACCAATCGAGAGCTTTCGGCAAGTAGCAGGATCTGGATTAACCTGTAGTGATGAGTTGCCACTCGGATGAAGAGATTAGGTAATGCATGCGCAGATGATGTTGATTGTTGCAATGAAGTAAATATATTTAGAATCGACGCACCGTGGGGATGAAGCCGCATTTAGAGGAAAGCATCCGCACCATAAGGATTCCTCGTAGCAAATAACACGCAGGCAATCTACGCTCCATTATACAATAGCGTAATGACGCGCACCGCACACATGTTCGCATTTTTACAATATATTCTATCATGCCACATTGCGCCGTTGCCAAGAATAATATTGAATACCTCCGGTCGAGCTGATTGTAGTTACACGGTTGATTACCAGATGGTCAGGTCAAGTAACGATGTAGCCGATGCAGTTGCGCAGCAAAACCATGCTGTAACATTTATCAGACATGTGCCATATTGTTTCCATGGCTGTTAGGGTATGCGAAATGCGATTTTGCAACGCAATTCAAAAAATAACTCGATAGTCAGAAAATGCGTTACCAGTGCTCTATGCCGACCGTCGTGCAGCGTAGTGGTTACTAGTTTGAAGATTAGGCGAAATTGTTTGCAGCAACACAATGGTTGGGTTGTTAATTTCGATTTCCATACATTGAGGTAAGGTAAACAGTGGACACGTTGTTACTTTGCGCGGTGTTCGTGTTAACTCCTGATAAGGTGAAATTAAGACGCACTCGAACAGAAGTCAAAGGTAATTGTAAATCATACCTCGGACGGATGACATGATTTTCAAAACTGTGTACGAAATGTATTCCATGCTTCGCCATCGTAGACGTAAATAAAGCTTGTAATATTGATATCATATACGACGTACGGTAATTGTCCCCTCTCGATATTTCGCCGCCTACATAGACATGCGACGTTGTGATGAAAGATAAGTGCGTTGATAAATTAGGTCAGCGAAACTCCATCTGATGAAGAGTAAAATTGGCATATGGCCTAGGCCGTTAAGCAATACTTAAATTAGATAACGTCACCAATCTTCTGTGCCGTGAAAGATGTTGAGGCGGAGGCAAGGTACGCGAACTATGTTTTATTGTCACGTCGAGGACAGCTGATACGCTGGGTCGTGATGACTCTGCGGACAATTATCATAACTTCGACAAGAAATGACAATTAAGGGAAGTAAATATATACCTGTAGGCACCAAGCGATGCAATGGGTGATCTATTTTTTCAATAAAAAGAGGATGTTCTGCATTCAGGTTTTTGTTCTGTCAAGCGAGGCTCCAATGGGATGGTGGAGCAGCCGGCATTAATCAGCAGCAACGCGGACGTTAGGTACAACTTTCTTAGTGATGAGAAGATTGGTATCGTAACCACTTGTACTACTGGCAGCGCGAGGCTTCTAGTGACTACATGCTCGGAGGACGAAGTCCACGCCACCTGGGGGAAATCGGAAACAAGATACCTCCATGTGCGCAGATTGACGACCCGTAGTCTTCATCGGCAAGACGCCCCCGCCTCGCAGTCAGGTACTAGCTGGCATCGCGAAGTTCATTGGTAGACTGGTAGCCTGTCGTCCACGCGTACGCGTTGCCGTCGAGCGCAATGTCTTGGCTGTCTATACACTGACAGAGTAAACTCTCCGCGCACCAGGTGCCCGGGCACTGCGGTCTCGACGCTCCGGCAGGCCAGCGCTCGAATTTCGACTGCGCAGAGTCTGCGCAATCTGGCAGCCCAGTAGCACGAAGTCTGATGCACTGGCAAGTCGGTAGGGTGAAGTGTTCATACACCGGTAGGACGGAAGAGTGAAGTCTCCTCCCAGCGGCAGGATTACAGCACGCGTGATGTTCACAGCGTCGTAGACGGCCCGTGTTGCGCGACAGCAGACCGCTGACGGGATGTCTCGACGGATGAGCAGACCGGAACTGCGGCGATGCTGTACACCGGCACGCCACGACGAGCTGCAGCAAACATGGTTATGCTCCGGCACATCGGTAGAAGAAGTCTTCATACACCAGTAGACCGGATACGGCAAGTCGCCTCACACCAGCAGTCAGAAAAAAGAAGCCGCCTTTCTTCGGCATCGCGGCGTGGCCTCGCTCCAGTAGACTGCGATCGCGAAATTTTCACGTTCCAGCACGCTGGTAACAGTAAACCTACATATAGCGGCAGACCTCAATCCGCCATGCGTTGTCAAAGTTTTAACACGTCGCTGCCATACTTAAGTGGATAGGAAAACAGAGGTATTTACGTACCGGTAGACCGGAACCCGTAGCTTCCACACTCCGACAGGCAGGTAGCACGATGTCACCTCGCACTAGCTCCGTGGCGATGAAGCGAAGTGCTGCCGTACCAGAAGAGCAGCAACGCACCAGCAGATCGGCAACCTGGACCCGGTCGCGCAACGGCAGGAAGGAGGCACAATGTGATCTGGCATGGGCAGACTGGCAGCGCGGAGTGGTCTCGTATGGGCGTGGCAAAGCCACATACCGGAAGGCTGGCAACGCGACCCGTTCGGGAACCAGCTGACCAGCAATGCGGCAGGATGAGATGGACTTGCACCGGTAGACTGGCATCAGGGGGCGGTCCCACACTAGCAGGCAGCAACGTGAAGTCATCACGCACCGGAGGACCGGCAACGCGACGCCATCGAGCACCGGAAAACCGGCAGCGCAACACCGCCACGCACCGGAACGCCAGCAACGCGACGCCATCACGCGCCGGAGGGTCAGCAACGCGACGCCCTCAGTCAGCAGGCTGGTAACACGAAGCAGCCACACACCAGCACATCGGCGGCGCGCTGTGTTCGCGCACCGGCGGATCAGCAACGCGATGCCTTCACGCACCGGAAGGCCGGCAACGTGACCTCATCATAAACCGGAAGGCCGGCTGCGTGACGCCGTCACGCACTGGCAGCACAGCACCGCGACGCCATCACGCATCAGCAGGGCTGGTAACACGAAGGAACCACGTACCGGAAGGCCGGCAACGCGGCGCCACCCATTAGAAGGCTGGTAACGACGTCACGATGCGTCGGAAGGCCGGCGGCGTGGCGCCTTCCTGCACCGGAAGGCTGGCAACGTGACGCCATCACGCACCGGCAGACCGGTGGCGCGACGCCACAAAACACCGGCAAACCGGCTGCGCGACGCCACCACGCACCGGCAGACCGGCGGCGCGACGCCACCACACACCGGAAGGCCGGCGGCGCGACGCCACCACGCACCGGAAGGCCGGCGGCGCGACGCCACGATGCACCGTAAGGCCAGCGGCGCGACGCCACCACGCACCGTAAGGCCGGCGGCGCGACGCCACCACGCACCGTAAGGCCGGCGGCGCGACGCCACCACGCACCGGAAGGCCGGCGGAGCGACGCCACCACGCACCGGAAGGCCGGCGGCGCGACGCCACCACGCACCGGAAGGCCGGCGGAGCGACGCCACCACGCACCGGAAGGCCGGCGGAGCGACGCCACCACGCACCGGAAGGCCGGCGGAGCGACGCCACCACGCAACGGAAGGCCGGCGGCGCGACGCCACCACGCACCGGAAGGCCGGCGGCGCGACGCCACCACGCACCGGAAGGCCGGCGGCGCGACGCCACCACGCACCGTAAGGCCGGCGGCGCGACGCCACCACGCACCGGAAGGCCGGAAACGCGACGCCATCAGGCACCGGAAGGCCGGCAACGCGACGCCATCAGGCACCGGAAGTTCGGCAACGCGACGCCATCAGGCACCGGAAGTTCGGCAACGCGACGCCATCAGGCACCAGCTGACTGGTAACATGAAGCAGCCACACACCAGCACGTCGGCGGCGCGGTGTGGTCTCACACAGGTAGACCGGCGGCGCGTTGTGTTCGCGCATCGGCGGATCAGCAACGCGACGCCATCACGCACCAGCTGACTGGTAACATGAAGCAGCTACGCACCGGCGGGCCGGCGGCGCGGTGTGGTCTCTCGCAACCGCAGGGTGATTTCTTAACGGTGTACCGACAGTGCAGGGTAGTCTTGCACTAGCTGACCGGCGACGCAGGAAGGTCGCGCGCTGGCGGATCAGCGACGCGATGCTATCATGCACAGGAAGGCCGGCAACGCGACGCCACCACGCACCAGCAAACTGGTAACACGGGAAAGCCACGCACCGGTACACCGGCGGTGCAGTGTCCTCGCATGGGCGGTTCGGAAGCGCAGAAGTCTCGTAACGGCATGCCGGCAGTGAGGGGCGGCAGCGAGGTGTGGTGCCGCTTCGGCAGACCGGCAGCGCAGCGTCGACTATCAGGACACCAGCAACGCGACGCGCTTGTGTGCTGACATGCCAGCATCACTAAATCGAAGTTTAATCAGGACCTGGCAATTGTATACCGGTTACGGGCGTTACCTTTTCCATAAGTAATACGATAAGTGCAATAGGATCGTGGTCATTTAATGGGATACAGCGTCATGCAAACCAGAATAATGCGCCGCTAGAAGAAGCCGACGAGCCGAAGAGTTGTCTGTGCGAATTGAGATACCAACTCGTTTTCACGAGCAAAAGTACGTTGCATCTTAGATATGAAGTCACTCGAAGGCCAGGCGATGCATAGGCATGCGTCGCGGCGTCTCGATGTGCCGTTAGCGCCTCCGGCGGCGTAGAACGGGATTCGTTGACGCCGGAAGGATTGGGTGTAGTGTCACCCGCATGTACCGGCGGGCCGTTGACTTGCGTCGGTCTCACATGGCAGACAGGTAACACGCAGAGGGCTCAGATCGACAGCTTGGACCTCGCGCTGCTTACAGATTATAGGCATACGACACGTTATACAGCAGACATGGCGGTACCAAAAAGCCAGTCATTGCATATGTACAAAATATATAGTAATTTTTAATGTTTTTATACTTTCTACGTGTTATGTAAAGACAAATTTTGTTGTACAATCATGTAGCAATCCTTAGGTAAGTAGGCGCTGCTAGTGTAAAACAGATAACAGACGTGGGTGGTTACTGCTCACTCACCAGTGGCTCGAACCGGTCGGCAGGCGACACGGCGCCCGCACGTCGCGATACGCCACTGGCTTCATTTTGTGGAGATGTGACGCGCCGTCAGGGCGAATATACGCAGGTAACACTTCAGCAACATGAACGAGTAGTAACGCGGTGGGGATCGCCAATCCAGCATATTGGTTTAGATGATTTTTCGTCTAGTGTGATAAATCTTTATGGCATGGTCCGTTCTACTGTTGGACAAAAATAAGGCAAGGGGAGGAAGCGACTAATCCATGAGAATAACTCAGGTGTGTACAGATAAAACAATATTAGCAATTTATTGCGCTAATGTAGTTAGCGTTAAAAATATACAAGGAATATAGAATAGTGTCGTGGCTAGGCTACTATTACTGTATCGTAGTTGCAGATGAAAAGCCACGCATAACGGTAGTCATTGATTAATTAAAATATTCCATAGTAAAAAAACGTGTTTTCACAAAGTGACTTGCCGAAGCTACGGTGACAAATCACAGGCCGTTGCAGTCGGTGTCACGTTACGCTGAGATGATTACGACGCCTGGGCAGTAGCCACGGCCCACTTCTGCTCCTTATGTCACGCAACGGAGCAACGAAATACAGATAAACTGAACTGTAGAAAAAAATAACATTTTGTTTGACCTACGTAGTGTCCACAGCTGGACAAACTTTATGTACTCTTTAGAACTATGATCAAAATAATATTGTATATTTCAATTTATCCAATGGTGTGGTATAGAACTTCAGTGTAAGTGAAAATATTTCAGTATATACCATGCATTTTTATATTATTTACAAGATAGCGTAAAACTTTGTAAAATGGCATTCAATGTGAATATTAAAATGACATTCAACAAAACAATACAGCAGTTACGTTCAATGTTTGTACAATTATTAGCATAATAATGATACATACTTGACAACCTTATACTTTCCCCTTGTCATGGCGTAAAGCAGGTACTATATTCATCCTCGTATTCGATCAGTCATTTGTCATTGCCATTATGTAGTCAACGTTTCAAGTTTTTGCATCCGGTTTGATGATATTTATCGCCAATAGAATAACATATATTGCAGGTCCACGGCATAAATACATATACATATATGCAATTAGTTTTATGCTTATATTTCTCATGCATTTATAGGATGTGGGAAGAAATAGTTGGGAGATTCATAATTTCAAAACATTTCTAGTCTAAATGCCATGCCTCAATTCAAACAACAGGATCCTAAATAAAAAAAAGAATACAACAAACCAAGATAAGGGACCGCCGATTTGGTCCAGTACAAATTTAGCCATTGAAATATGTCAAGTAGTAACATACCACATATCCGGCTTAAAACTTCACCATTCCTTTCTCGCAGAGTAGTTATCAGTTATACAGGTAAAAGTAGCTTTATATATGTGTGACGCATTCTATGTAGAATATTTATGTTTCCTTATCATAGATTTTGCATGTTGCTTATAGTAGGTATGTTTTATGGTTAGCTTCAATAACCAGCTTGCATTTTTCATAAGTAGTTATCCAAAATGTAGATTGCATTGGTAGTGATAAAATCAGTAATAGCTTTTTCAACTTTAGATGAATGATTTTGTGATTATATATGGTGCAGATGGGGATCTTGATTATAGTCATGGTGCTTTCAGGATAAGTTCGCTTTGTTCTTATTCATGGTGGTCCGATGCGACACGAGGTCTCCAGCGCAATGTATAAAAAGCTGCCCTTTTGGAGGAGCCACCAACACGCGATTAGCGCGGCGGACCTAGCTGAACAAAAGACAAGCAACGACAAAAATAGCGCCGTCGCGACAGACGCTAGTTCAAACTATATACCAGAAGCAAATGAGTCATTATAAGCTGATAAATTTTGATTTAGGTAAAATCCTATCATCAACTTTACCAAGCACGTCAGGCTCATTGTTAGGGACAAGACTTCGTATTTTCCATGATTCGTGGAAGTCGGTCGTACTTTAACCACCGCAGGTGACTTGGCCTGTTTCGGTGTTTCGGGAGCGTGTATGGCAGGTAGTGATGCAATAGGCAATGCAGTCTTCGAAATACAGCTTCCTGAAGTTAATGAACAGAGACAAAAAAGGGGCGACGAATCGCCGTTACGAACAGAGTGAAGGATATTTTTGCAATAAGTTCTGAAATTTTATAATATAATATTTATATAAATACTTAAATACCTTTCCTCATACATATCAACCAGGTATCTACAATTCAGTCGGGATTGAATTCCAGCTGCACGTACCTCTGATATTATACGTTGTATGATAATTATATATGAATTTTTATATTTCCAATAATATTATAGATAACTCCAAAATTGTTTTTTATTTTTCGTACTATGTGACGTGTTATTGTTCTTTCCTAAGATGTGTATTTCTTAAATTTATATTTCTGGATCGCGTATCTGTTGCAGACCTTTTAAATTTTCACTCAGAACCATAAACGAGTATTCCAAATAATTTATACTTTGACAGATTAATTATAAATATTTTTCCCTGTACAAATCTGAAAACAAACTAGAATTTAGCGGACCCTACCTGCCTTTACGACAGGATAAAAATAGATAATATCGAATGTTACAATTTCAGTAACAATACTACAAAATCATAATTATTTCTGATATTTTTAAACGCAATTATGAACTTTAAACCGATTTTCCATATTTTGTTTGTGACAAAATGTGATCAGATTCTTGAAACGATATATTAATATCCTAACTACTTACCTAAAGAGAGGCAGTATTATTAATACGTATTATATGGTTAATGTCAGAGACTCAATGTAGATATCCCTCAATTTTTAGTTCGTTTTGCAAGCGTGTTCTAAGACTCGGTAAGATTTTACGGATACAGTTAGACCGATTGACTTATCTGTGGAGGAGTTGTGACGGTCCACTCGCTAACAATCGGAGCCAGTAATGCTTCTTCACGAGGAAGAACATCGCCCTGCTTTGTTTATGGTCTTAGGAAGCGAGTCGATCACTTCTGCCTCGGCTCCGTCACGGTCATTAGCTGTGAAGTTTTCATGGAAATCAATAAATGTTCGCAGGGAGACATAATATTGAGCAAAGTGAGATACGAACCATCAGTATTGAACGCATAGTACTCACCATTTAGTCTATCCAGTCACTCGAGTCCCTATGCTTACATTCCATTTTACTTAGGTATTTCTTTGCATCAATTATAGTTTATCAGATTATTAGCCCATTGAATATGATTCTTGTATCAGCCGTTAGATTGTCCCGTAATATTCTGGTTGTCCTAATGTTTGCATCATGTATTTCCATTTGTTTTCATGTATATCGCAGTTTCGTTTTCATATTTTGTGTATATTCATTTTTTTTTAAAGTAATGATTTATGATTACCTAAAATTAAGGTGGGCGTGGTGCGCTCCGTTCGCTCAAAAACTCCTGAACCGTGGTCGGCCTCATGGAATGCAAGATGCGTGACCGCGATCTTCGGAGTTTGCTTCAAACATTCATCCTCCTCGTCTCAAAATGTACGATTAAGTTGTTCCTGTCTGGACTAATGATTATATACACATTCATACCTCTAAGCTCATTTCGCCGTACTGTGATGACTCATGTTTGCAATTGTCCGATTCATTGTTTATAGATGACACGTTCCTTTATGCCTTTGTCTTGAAAAGAAGTGACTCATCATTCATAGCTTCCACGTTCCCGTTTTAAGTCGTTACTATTAAAAGCCACATAGTATGCCATGACAGCGTCGAAAAAATATTTTTCATGTAGTATCCGCTGGTCGCGGCTGGACTCGTGATACCTAAAGACAATATTACGCACAAAAGGCCCGTATCCGGGCATTACGAAATCATGATGCAATCACCTAACTTTTACCTAGTGGGCTGACAACCGGGACTTGATATTCGTGTCACGTGACCGCGCCGATATGCACGGAGTACGACGGCAATGCCATAGTGCGATACGCAGCGAAAGGAAGCAGCTTCGCAGCAGCAGACATACTCGTTTGTACTCGTACTCTCCCACCGTAAGCACCACCGGCGATACTCCATCATCACCGCCAAGAAGTTGTAGAATCATGGAATAATACAGTTTGTGTGTGGTAAAAATCACAGTTTATAAAATAAAAATCACATGTACAACACTTTTTTAAAATATCTTTAATTGCCATACTTAAACATATGTTACAATTTTATATTCAATATGAATAAGAGAAAAAAATTCCAATTCAACTATCTTTAAATAGAATAAATTGAAAACACTTTATTGTTACAATGAAACTAAATAAATGCATGATACCGTTCTACAAACCCATTTTGTAGCTAGCAGCGACCACGCCCCAGCGGCGACCAAGATGGCGGCCGTCGGATGCAGACCCACGCGAAACGCAATGGGACTGTAATTTAGAAAAACATCCTACATATATCACAGATACAAATTCAATTGCCTATTATAACCTAATCCTTCACTTTACGACAGGTTTCACATTATCTAATTCTCTAAAAAAACTATCTAAACCGCTGAGATCATTCTTCCAAATATTATCGATTTTCTCCCGCTGTTCTCTGGTGATTTCTTCCTCCTTATTGCATAATCCGAGGTCTGCTTGCATTTGAGCCCACCTTCTAGCACGTTCTCTTTGTTTCATAACGAGTTCGCTTTCCGCTCTTAGTAAAGAGTGGCTCAAAATGGCGATTATTCTCAGGTCATACTTTCTCTTTGTCTTTGCGGTATGTGATTTATTTTTAACTTGACGCACCCAATTTGACAAGGATTCAGTTTTACTTTCACAGAAATCAACGATTGACTTTTCTTTAGTCGTATAGCCCATTTTAAATTGCAGGGCAGAAAATATTGCGGTGATACAATATTACACACCTGAATCCGAACAGGCACAAGACACTAGAATAGCTGGAGCACTTCACCACACGTAGACACGTCCACACTTCACCACGACGAGAGATTAATGCGGGCGTATGACGTCATGGCGGCCTTTTATACCCGACCTCCGCCGCGGGGCGATGCGGCGCAGTTGTTCACAAAATGGCGGCCGTGCGGAGGCAACCCAACGCAGTGCGCAGACGTGTTGCGATAAAGGATGTTCAGAAATGTTTATGGAACGGTCAACGGAATATTTTTGTTTAATATTTTTTATTAAAACATATTATTATGTACTTTATACAAAGGTGTTATATGAATTAATATGAAACCTTAAAGATTTGCTGTTTAAATATAATGTAGACAATAAATAATTGGTTATGGCATTAAAAGTAAACACTATTAATGTCAATTAAAATCATATTAAAACGTTGATTAGGGTTACAATAACTTTAACGGTAAAATAAAATATCGTGAAGAAACATAGCATAGGGATTAAACAAGAAATTCTATTAAATAAATAATAAATAATACACCCAACAGTCACATACATAGTCCTGACCCCACACTAAGAACGAGACTTGTGTCGTGGGTATCAGGAACTACGAGAGACTTTTCGGTCTCACAAACACCCAGACCCGAAACAAATACCTGTGGTTCACACAAACATTTGTCTCGGTGCGGGGATCGAACCCGCGGCCTCTCGTTTTACAGCCGGCGTCTAACCAACTGCACTACGGAGGCTATATTAAATGTAAAGTCCACCAAACCGTGCTACCTAGGTCCGTGGTGGTCTATAGCCCAAGCCCTCGCAATCAAGCTTTTGATTGTAGTAGTGGACCAGGACTTATAACATATAGGTTGCAAAATACTAAGCATAATGGCGTGGGTTTACAAGTGTTACCGCACGGCATAACGGAAGATATCTAGAAAAAAGACAGGGTTGCAGTGGGCATTACTTGCTCCCGGGCGAAGATAGTTCCGGTCGCTATTCCTTTCTAGTATTATAAATCCGAAAGTAAGTTTGTTTGTTACGCTTTCACGCCTTAAGTTCTAAATCGATCATCTTGAACGTTTGTACATTGTTTAGGGGAACCGAAAAGGCCATGAGATAGTTTTTTTACAGAAAAAAACATGTATTTATGGGCATGTGTACTTATGTATGTACGTAAGAAGTTATACTTCTTTCGGGTAACAGAAAAAAAAAGATATAGATTTTACGTAGGTATTCCACAACTCTTTGTAAAAGTAATGATAAATTAGTAACAAATAAAATTTAATCAACCTCATATTTAATTTAAAATGACATGCACACATGTATATTTATTAATACAAATATTTTACATCTCCGCTGAAATAAATACAAAACTAATTATAATTTTTCCAAACGCTCCAAAAGAAATATTTATTCCATAAACGAAAATTATGAAAGACCCAATTTTAGATTTTCTTTTTCATTCGGTATTATTAAGGCCAGTAGGTAACTTGGTAATTTATAAATAAAAACAACAAATTATGATCAAACGTAAAACTGTATTAAGTGATACAAAAGTCATACTTGTTAAATCTCTCTAATATTGATAATATATTACGAATACGAGCTTGCTAGTTTTGGAGCACGCCGTATTATCCGCGTGACGCAGTTCAACGGCGCGCGCAGAGTCGAATAGCGGGCGGGAGACGAGGTGCCGGAGGAGGGACGGAAAAGTATTGATTAAGGCCAACTTGGTACGAATGGCGCCGTCCTAGAAAATTCCATTTATGTACGTAGTTTTCAATTTATAGACGGGTATTGGATATTTACCCAGATAAAGCCAAAGTTGGGATAAAGCCAAACCAACAGTTTTAATGTTTCATGCTTGTAAATCGGATTGTTGTCTATTTTGGGCGTTAATCTAGTGCAATATACATAAATTGTACCTAGATTGATAATCCTTGACGGTACATACTTATAGTAGGTAGATACTTAAATTTGTGAAAACGGTTACAACGTTTTCTAACCACTGACCTCCAGAAAGCATAAGTACCTACCTACCTAAGTATTCGAAACAAAGGGAATGGTATGTGGCAAAACCAGGTAGAAAGATAAGAATTGCTTCGAGCAGGTAGCAAAAACTCCCTTTAGGACCGTTACCTGGAAAAGCAATAACTTATTAATGTTCCTGTTTTAGGAATCTCACTTAGAGGGACAATATAATTTAAAGCTCATTTACTAATACCCCGTTTTTCAAGGTCTTCTATATCAGTGCATTGCTATTGAGATTTTGAGTTTCAAATAAGTATTAATCTTAATTCCCATAAAGAAACAATACGTACTCTGTGCTAATATTAATACAATTTCCACATTGAATGTTATTCTGAGATGACGAAACAACAACAACGTATTTTACAGAACGTTGAGTCACGCGCATTTATCGCTGTTATGACTGTAAAGCAAAATGTATTTTTTTTGCATGGAATAAAGTCGATTGTTGCTTAACAATATAAACAGCTCACGTCAATACAAAATGGCCGCAATGCGTCAACCTGCGCGGTGCTCCAACGGATCGGCGCGCGGCGAGGGGTCGGCCTGGCTCTGCCATTGTCTATCGCACTACGTCACCCTCGGGCTTCGGCCCCTCATTCCCACGCGACATGCACGGAGGACAGCTGCTCGCAACGAACTTTTATACAAGCAACCGGCTGCCCTTGGTGAAACTTATAACGTCTGAATAATTTAAAGGCGTCCCCTTTTGGTTTTTAAGCGTTCACGCTTTTATGTGTATTAAGGTCTTGCTATATTGTAAAGTAGCATTTTCGCATCAATATAAAAATAATAATAAATGAACTCAAGGGCCCAAACGAAATTAATTACGTACCTACTTAATACCACCACATCTAGCTAGGCTTTGCAAAGACACAAATGTAGCCGATATACCTATGTACCACATTATGTGCTACAAAGCTACGTTAGTTCTCCGGAGTTATTTATTTATTATTTATAGTATATAGTATTTATTTATTTATTACTCATATAATATAGGCGCATACATATTTGGCTTGTAATAGATTCATAGGGTTGATAATAATAAAAGTTATGAGTCATATTCCTGCCTAATAAACAATGACGTTTTCATCAAGACAATAAAAAACTCGTACAAATAGGAATGTCCGGCCTCATAATCGATTTAGGATGTACCTATGGATAATTCCTTCAAACACAGATCGGCAGGCACCAGTGACCAATATTTTTATTACTTCTTTAAGAAAATAAAATGATGTACCTAATATCTTGATCTACTGTCCATCCGGGCATAATATCATATATACAGAAATATATCTTATATATTCAAGTACTGTAGATGAGTTGAAGCGTAAATTCATTGATATTTCTGTCAAGTTTCTGCTATGCTGGGCTAAAACAGTTTGGGTTAACGCCTGGGTGAACTCCGTAAATAGATCAAACTTCTCTGTCATATGGCGACCGTCCAAATATATAAATAAAATTGTTTTTCCCCTAACCAGTAAGGTACCTATCTCAAGATTGCTTTAAGTCAAATCTTTTTTTAAAATCAGACTATTATAATAAGTATATGTAAGAACATAATGTAGGTACCAACTATTTTTGCCTTTTAAAGAGACATCTGGCATTCCAAGTCATGGGCATTTTCTGTGGACAAGATAAGTCATAAGAGATAACCTGCCTCGGGCTTTTTCTAAGGAAATTTACTTTGGAGAAACTTGATTACCTATATTAAAAAATGTAGTATGCATGATAATAACAGATTACCTAATCAGCGTAATTAAAGGCGTAACGGATGGTCTTAACTCTTAAGACAAGACCCAAATATCATAATACCTATTTACAAATAACAACTCATTTCTCATCCAACTAATAACATACGTAATACTTATTAGATGCCTATGTTAATGATTTTTTAGTAAAAGAATTTGTTGGTCTTATTAGTTTATTTACTATGAAAGACATTAACAAATGACTTAAATAATTAATTAATAAGCAATAAGATAATATTGACATTAAATACCTTGCTGCTTTACAGGGATGTGGCCTTTTTGGACAAATATTTTACATGCAAAATAGGTAATAGGTGTAGATATTTTTAATACATAAATAGTAAATACCATTTATTATAAAGTCTTAGAGCGATGAACTGAGCGAGGCGGTTGACTTTACATTGCATGAGACAATAAGGTCGAGTTTATGACGGCCGTCTCGACGCTTTTTATCACATTCATGCAAACAATAACGACCCATTTTAATAACCACGTGTTATTATTCAGTGGTTCTAGCACTTTAATTATTATTCACGAACATTCCATTGCACGTTGTAATAATTTTGTAAACAATAGGGAAAAATATTAGTGTTTGTTGTTTTGATAAAAATTGATAATGTATGTTCTTTACCCGCTATACTACCTACTCCTATGTCTGCAAAATAAAAATATAACGTATTTTGTGGGTTATCAATGTGCCAAGTTTAAGAATATTTCTGCATGCGTGATAAGGTATGTATGTGACGTCAGTGATATTTAATGAAAAGTGGGATAAATGCTAACAATAAGGATCTCTAATGCTGTTAAAGGTTGTGTGGACTTTAGTGAAATATTGTCTAGGAATATACAAATAAGATGACCGGGGAAATTATCGTATTAAATGAACTTTTGGTAGATACTAGATACACATCTAATTATCTAGAAATTAGTTATTAGTTATAGGTACTTAAAACACTTCGAGTCCGAATGCCCGACCAAATTAATAAAAAATATTTGTTTCATTATGTAGTACTTAATAAGCATTTGCATCCGTCGAATAAATTAGCTATCAATAATTCTCACGCCCCGAATAGGCTAATAAAAATATTAATATGGCATTGAAATATTTTCAATTACTTGACGTCGATCTTTGAACCAGTTGTACATACTCGTAGCTGTACATAACGATTTATCCTTACTTATATAATGTAATAGACAAGAAAGTAGGTACTTAAGACTATGTGTTTATGAGCAACAACTTGTTACAACCAAAACTTGATGGCACAGCTCTGTGAACGCAACTTACGAGTAGGTAAAAGGAGGGTTCGAAATGACTTTTGTCCGTCATACAACATATCAGTGTGTATAAGATACTTTTTTCTTAAATTCATTTGTTACTATTTGTGCCGCGTTACTTTCGTCCCTGGTCTTCCCTATACATTGTTTATCTTGCAACCGCTTATAAGTAGTAACTAGACCTACAAAGTACACACCGCAGAATGATATCAAGGTACAAACATTCCAACAATCCCATGAACTCATTTAAGACAGAATGTGTACGTAATACTGACTGCCGTGACTGCCTCGGTGGCGTAGTTGTATTACGGTACGGTTACAAAGCTGAGGTCTCGGGTTCGAGTCCCGGGTCGGGCAAAATGATATTAGATTTTTCTATTCATTATCACCCCGGAGTCAGGAATTTGTGCCCGATATGGCGATAGGCTCGCCCCCTATCACATCGTGGGACGGAACATACAAGGCGAAATGTGGGCGTCCTGGTGGCGCCTCTGCCAACCCCTTCGGGGATAAAGGCGTGAGTTTATGTATGTATGTATGTATGTATGTGTACGTAATACAGAAAATAGTATTGATACGTGCATTGCAGTAAATAATCAATGGGTACGTGACTTTAAGTTAACGTGTGCTATAAACCGCTGCACAGCTTATCATCAAATGTTTTCTCATTTGTGTGCACTGGAACATGCATATGTACCTAGGCAGAAAATGACATAATTTCTGTATCTATCTCAATTCCAATAAGGGTAGATACAATATGCTTTGCATAGTTTCGTCGCCGAGCAGTTTATTTTTACCGCCTTTTTACTGTTGGTAGGTATCTCATATTATGTGAGAGGCTGCCTGAGTAGGTACTCACCGCCAAACAGCAGTGTAAAGGCACTGTTGTGTTCCGGTTTGAAGGACATTGTAGCCAGAGTAAGATAATGAGGCTTTATATGTCTCAGGATGGCGAGCGTAGTGGAATTCCAAGCATTGCTTTGTAATTCATGGTGTGGTTTGGTTTTGCTACTGTCCACGAGCAGACGTATAACTTACCATCAGGCGAATGGCATAATTGTTGCGACATTCATTGCAATAAAAAAAAATTGAGCTTGAGCCTTGTTAGTTCTTCGTGTTTTCAATGAACAATGCAATGGGTGCACATAGTTTTTGAGTCCAGTCCACATCGACGACATATTATATCGTGTACTGTTTTATATTTAAACTCAATGTGACCCGCGCCGTAGCCTATATATGCTATACATATAGTATATTATGTATAGCTTCCCCCGTCCGGTCCTGTTATATCCCATTTAAACATTGATTACTATTTCGTGCTGTGCAATATATTAACGACTAAAAAAAATAGTGTCAAACAAATACATAAAATAATAAATAAAAAAATATTAATAATTAATAAATAAATTATTTTTGAGATATCACATTCTTCGAGACGAAAAAATGTCATATAAAAGAACCTATTTTATGGTTTGTTAACATTATTTTCATGTCCCAAGCAAATAAAATAAAGGTACTTTAAGGTACATACATACATAATGTAGTTCCCCACACTAAGATCGAGTCTTGACTCTTGTGTCGTGATTATCAGGAACTACAAGAGACTTTTCGGTGTTACAATCACCCAGATTCGAAACAAATACCTATGGATCACACAAACAGTTTTCTCAGTGCAAGTATCGAACTCGCTGCCTCTCGTTTTATTCCCGGCCTCTAACCAACAGCGCCACGGAGACTATCCAGTTATACATATGCCTACAATTTCCTCATTATTTTAATAAACTTCTCGACTTATAAGCGCACGAAGAACTTCACAGTTATCAACTCCAGCAGAACAATTACTATCACATAGGTGATAAGTCAATTATGCTTGTAAATGAAAAATAATTGTGTATTCGTCGACTACTGGCCACATATTTTGTCAATCTCTGATCTCTAATGTGAGACAAATAATGTATGAACGTTTTCGGTACCTACTACTTAATAGTAATCAATATTTTATTGATTTAAACAATACATATTTATTGTGAAAGTTTGTAAATATACAGAGTTTTTTTTTAAGTGGCTTGGATGGCTAAATCCAAATGCATGAGGTATAGCGAAATATACTGAAAAGAGTTACGAGCCCGATTTTGATGAACACTAACACTGCATATGAATTTTTGAAAAGTCAATATTCCTAGAGGTTAGAGAGGAATCGAACACGAAGATTTTGAAAAAAAAAACACACTGGTCTGTATTGTTACACCATTCGATAATGTTGGTTAATAAAGAACAATCTCTTGGAACTAATTACATACGGCAAATGAATTAAGGATAGTTCTTGAAAATATTTCTTTCTTACCTATAGTTTTTTCTGAAATGTTAATTTTTTGGGAAAAATTGAATTTCTAATTATTTTTCCATTTTGAATTTCGAACGAAACTCCATCAACATTGCGGCAGTTAGATGCGCTATGCCAATTCGCTCGATCGTTCGGCTGACTTAGATTCCTATAAAGGAATTAGTCATAATATGCCACCAGGACACCCACATTTCAACTTGTATGTTCCGTACCACGACGTGATTGGGAGCGAGCCTATCGCCATATCGGGCACAAATTCCTGACCCCGAGCTGATAATGAATAGAAAAATCCAATATCACTTTGCCCGACCCGGGATTCGAACCCGAGACCTAAGCTTTGTAACCATATCGTAGTACAACTACGCCTCCGAGGCATTAGTGATAAGAATTTAGTGATTATCGGAATTTGATTTGTTATATATTCAAGACAACAGTGTGGTTTGTCATGCCTGTTTTAAATTAATTGAACAACGCTCTGAATAACGTGGAAGAGGAAGTACCAAAACAATTAATTGGCCACTGCACATTTTGTGTTAGTTGCAGTTGTTCTTTAAATCACGCGCGTTCTCACACACTGACTAATACTTCTGAGCGGTACAGTGCAGTCAAAATTGTTTTTGAAGAATTGAATGCACCACGACAGGTAAACTTTTACACATAGATATTATGATACACAGGTAGCCATAATGTGTAACCACAACATGGATAGGCTGCATCTGGAAATTTAAGCATATTCTATTTAAACACAATACACATGCTCATTCACAGCTAATCTCTACTTGATGTGTCTGCTTTTCGCTAAGATTTTTTTTTTGATTCACTTTTTAAACAAGTTTATTATCATATCACCTACAAATGCACGACCCAGCCAAAAGTATTGTTTAAACAGTAAGAACACCCCAACAAAATATTCAAAAAACGAAGAACTGGACACAAAAAACAACCACTCATACATGTTGTGTTGGCTGTTAATTTTAATTATCAAATTTCAACAGCAAAATCATTTCTATAACAATAATACTCATTACCTATTGACTTTATTTTCTTACTTGGTTGTACGGTTTTGTATTGGTTCCTGTATGCTATTCAATATTGTTTGTTTGTTACCAGCATCAGATAAAGCTTGCCACACATGTTGGCGGAGGACTTGTCGTGCGGTTGAAAGGAATTCATTCCGGTCACTGCCTTCAATCTCATCAAGTGAAAACAGTCAAAAATTCATCAAAAAAAAGAGCCTCTCGGGTTTTGGGGATCTGGATCTAGTAATTTTCTTTTCGTTGAGCATGATCCTGAATGCTACCAAAGTTGGCATTTTATTCACGTAAGTCAGGTAGGTAAATTTAATAAAACAATTATCTTTGGTTTATAAATAAAGGACTTTTATCGTCACAACACTACTTAGTTTGGCAGAAACCACTAGTAGTATAAAATTTGGTATGTAGTTAAATTCTTTGAAACTAATAACACTGCTCTGGCACTATGTAGCCGCATGCTGCATCACAAATTTCTGAAACAAAATACATTAAATAAGTTACATTAGTTTACTATTGTTTTTAAATATTTGGCCAAAGTAATATTCCTGTGTGCAGCCAAAGCCAACATAAGTTTAATAAGCTATTTAGGAGACTTCGTATATAAATAAAACATTGATTGAAGATTTGAATTAAAGGGCACACACTTTTGACTTTTCACTTATTCTTGTTTCCAAGATCATAATCGCTCTTCTTATCGGTCAAGAAAAATATTGTTACAAAGTCTGCATAACTAAACATTTTGCACACGAATCTCAAGGGTATGTGAAGCCCATTAACCCGCACTAAGCCAATGTGATGGATTAAGGCCTATTCTCTTCTAAATCGTAGAAAAAATAGGACTTTTATGGGTTGATATTAATATAACTTTTTTTTATAAATCTCATTCAAAAGTTACTTGATTTATGGTTAATCTAGTGAGTTGCATTTACCTTTACAGGTTGAAGTGCGTTGGTGACTTGCACGCCGATGCTTCGGAGTAGTACCACGGGCGCCAGATCTACTGTGTACAGTCTATGCAGAGCTTCGATCGCCAGCTGTGTGGGCACGTTGTGTTTCTGTCTTTGCGATTCGTATTTCTGCATCCAATTTGGATGAGCTGAAAAAAAATTAAAATGTCTATGTTCAATAATATATTCCAGTGTAGATGATAAAATTAATTGAATTGAAATTAGAAAAGAAAGTTATGATAAATGTGTATAAAATTTATTTATCTGTGAATCATAAAAAATCATAGAGACATGGGATCATAGTAGCGAAAAAATATACGAAGCGGTTTATAAAAAAAAAGAAACTAAAAAGTATACTATATGTGCCGAAAGTACACTAAGCGATATTTCTCGTACTACATAATTTGACTTCAGTGCAGTCATACAGCATCACTTACTTATGTCTAAGCCGGTGTACATAGCCTCGGCCAATAAATGTGTGAGGTCCTTTATATCGCCAAAGCCAAGGTTTACTCCCTGTCCAGCCAGTGGATGAACTCTGTGTGCGGCATCTCTGAAATCGTAACATGAACTTACAAGTTACAAAACTTAGAAAAGCAGTTATAATTAAATGAGGATCTGTCGTTCATTGAATTTATGAATGCAATCAAAAATCAAGATCAATGGTGTGCAATCTCCAGCAGTGACATGCTATGGGAATATGATGGCATGACAAATTAAGGTTCATCATGAAGTAGGCGCCATCTTGTGAAAAGAGTTTGAACTATTTGGGCAATTGTGTTTAATATGTCTATTAAATTAGAAAAAGTTCCCTCAATTTGCGATAGAGGTCACTTAACTACAAAAGTTTTGCTATAAAGAACTTCTGAATCTGAAGCGCTACTCGTATTTGTTTATTTTCGCTCCCATAGTAAGTTACAGTACCCTTGTCTCGGCGTGATATCCGACTATTTTATAACGAATTGTCCTGTACGAGCACAATAATAGCGTGGAGGACTCGGGTCTAAAGCCTAATCAACTGCAGAGGCGGTTCGCGCTTTGCAGTGGGATGTATACGGCATTGATATTTTTATTATAATTAACATATTACACTAGAGCGGACAAACAAAATGGGTGTAACAAAAAGAGAGGTACCGCACAACTTATTATTTTTCTATCACTGTCACGCCACTATCTTTCCTCTTGTTGCATTTGTTCAGTAGTGCAATGCTTGGCATTCGGGATATTTGGCGGGAGAAATAGACATTTCGGTGGCACTTACCCCGGCGGCCTCTCACATATGAGAGACCTACCACCAATACATGCGCATTGGACATGGGTTTTGTTCGTAACATCAGCTCCAGTATAATATTATTTACCCAATAAGAGCGACTCCGGGCGCGACGTATCGAGTGCTGTGTCCGAAGCCGAGCGGGAAGGCGGCGCGGGAGGCGGGCGCGATGCGCTGCACGGAGGGCGGCAGCTGGCGCGCGGCTCCGTCCGGCAGCCCCGCGCCGCGCAGGCACGACCCCACCCACGACATGCACGCCTCTACTGCGCCGCTGCGGGGGTACTGCTTCCACTACAAGTTACAGCATATTCATAAAAAAATGTTTGCATGTGTTTGCCATGGCAATACTGCCTGAATACCAAAAATAACGAGTTATCGCGAAATGTTAACCTATTAGGGGATATACGCCCGAATACTCAAACGGTATTTAAATAATAAGTTGCACTTAACTACCCACGTCCCACTTAATCAGTACATTTACGCGGGACTTGCGTAGTTAAGTGCAACATTATATAAGTTTGAGTATTCGGGCGCTAGTTACAAGTAGTTGCTGGATGCAAGCTGCTTTCAACAGGTCGCCATGGAAGTTCTTGGACTTTATTTATTTGGAATTCTAAATATAGAAATAGTGTTTTGAGGATGAAGATGATGATGATAAAGGTGAATGTTCTGTATTAATTGAGGACCGAATGGCCAATTTACCGACAGGTGGTAAACGAATTATAAAACCCCGAATGTTAAACTAAACAAATAGGAATATCCGAATTTGAATTTGAACAAATTGTTGCACTCCGAAAGATGATATTAGATGTTTGATACTTGCTTCTTACTTTTAAGCAATTGGTGGTTTACAGTTTTTATTAATTTGCTAACATTTTTATGGTTAAAACATCAGCAGACTTACTAAAGCATCGTTGAGCGCGTCTACGAACTGTTCCTCAGGTAATTTCAGTAGCTGCTTAGCATTGTCTTCCCAGGTGGACCACACGAGGGAGCTGCGCTTGCTGTCTAGTGGTAAGAGAGCTATGGGCCCTGTTGGTAACCACCGCTGCCATGCCGTCGTGTTCTCTGATTCCTGTAATGTATTATGAGTATTTTACTATGATTGAAATAAATTAATAAGATGTACCTAGGCAGATGACGTAGTTTTACGTGGGAATTTATTTTATTTCTAGTTTATTATCATGCGTGGCATGTACGTGGAAACGATTTCTGTTATTGTTTTGTAAATATAGTTAAATAATTTCTAAAAAGTGTTTATATTTCCAGGTTGAATCAGCTGTATCCACATAACAAGCTCGAAGTTACCTCCGCCAAGTACAAAGTGGCGACAACTCCCATCTGTTCGTAGTTCCACGACAGGTACTGAACCCCCATCGCCTGGCGTACTGCTGAATTTGCTCCATCTGCACCTATCTGAAAATTACAAACATAATATTGTAAGTTACATGTATTTTTGTAATCGACAGATAAATTAAATTCCATGAATAATTTTGCCATTTTATATTTATTTTCTTCAAAGAAACCACCAAAATGCTAAAATAGCATTGTAGCTAGTAAATGACAAATATAAAAATAAGCCAACAAAAAAAATAATTAATGATCCTATCATTGAAAACTGTTGTAAAATCTTACTATTCTCACAATACACGAAAACATTAATAGAATCTAGTTGAGTGCGTTAAAGCGTTTGGTGAATATAAAATATGTATTCAGATTTGAAATTTCATTTCAGCATTAGATCTACTTAATGGTAAAAATATTTCTTGTGAAAAATAATTATTATCTTTCCCTTTAAGGATGTTACTTATGACCGCCACACTCGTAACGATATGACCATGTGGATATATGTAACTGTGCAAGTCTGAGTTTGCAGCAGTATACTGCAACGTGTGTGGGCAAATAACTTCGTTCTAATTTTCGATTTGAGATTGGTGCAAACTCGCTTTGGCGCAATCGAACTTGAACGTGTGTGGCCGCCATGAGATAATATTCACTCGATTTGTTGCAATTTTTTTTTTGTTTTTTACGAATATTTTCTTTATGGGATTGATTTTATTAGGTTCTATGCTATAAATAACACACGACTGTTATTTCGTGTTGAGGTACGTTGTGCTGTAAACTACGACACTTTGTAATTGTGCCAAATCATTAGTTTTAGTCGATTATGGACGATTTCGTGCACTAACAATAAGACTTTTTACAAAGTTGTAATTACTGCATTTGAAAGAAGAAAATTACTTGAATCACAATCTTCTATATAATTGCAATATTGCTGACAAATTCAAATAAAATTAACGACTTCAATGTATTGATGATATGAAAAATTTCTATGAGTGTCGTTATACTGAATACTACTCGACTTATAACATAGTAATACATATTGGAAGAATCAATTTATCATAAGTACCTACAGCTACACTACTCGTGGGGCAGACACTAGTCAAAGTTTTATCTAAATTAAGACATTACCAAGTCGTAAAAATAAACGGTTACTTTTGAACTTTTCACGCCTAACAGATGGTATTATTGCGTTGTAATTACTGTTTGTGGAGAGTTTATTTGCGTTGTGCGTGGAGCCAGGCAGTACTGACGGTGCAACGGTACAGAGCCACGCTAAAACCGACTGCGAAAATTTAAATAAACCGAATTTTAATATGCCCGACGCGATAAAGTGTAGACGTTTCTAAGGCGTGTTACAAATGTTTGCAATATATCAGTGTTATTGCCTTTAAAATAAACTTTTAGAGTCGTATTTTACTTAGTTGGCCTTGACAATAAAAACAAAATATTTCTATGCATGACGATAAGGTCTCGTGAATTTCGTTCAACTTCTGAAGTTGGTGTCTGAAGTTATGTAAGTAGAGAAAACGATTTGCCCTTAATTAATATAGACAAGGAAATATCAACACTTTCACACATCTCCATAACAAAAAAATAAAGATGAAATAAATAAGATTATAGGATGAAATGTAAAAGCTTCTGCATAATAATAAAACCCTAAAATAGTTAAGCATAAATCTATCTTCATCATACGTTAAAGATTAAAAGTGAGACTATAAATTCGTATTATAAGTTATAACTAAACGTACGCGATCACCTAAAATTAATATTTTCTAAGAATACAATACAAATAGAAAAATGCATTTTATGAAAGAAATGAAGTTAATGATTTCCATGCTTCAAAGATGACTAATAGCATAATTTAGTTTATGATGTGTGATGAAAGTTTACTAAGCTTTTATGGCTTTACATAAAAGCTAAAAATCTTCTTAGACTCAATGGTATCTGTTTAGGTTTTCAAATTCAATTAGTAGCACAAATTATATAGTAAATATTATATTGCGTTTGGCACACGCATGATATTTTTGATTGCGAAAAGAGTTCTTTTTCATCTTCGTTGATCTCCGGATATTTACCGCGAAATTGGAACGCGTAGAAACTGAAACGAGGTCAACTGAAATAGTCAATTTAGAATCACAACATGTAGGAATTGAATGAAATGTTTTATTGTATGATTCAATAAAAACCTATAATATTGTAATCGTTTAGCAGTGGAAATCAGTGTAAGAAAAAGGTAAAAAAATAAATTATATTGAATTCTCGAAATAACACAATAAATGGGCGAAGGACATATAGTGATGGACAATAATTAAATTAGTGAGGACTATTGGCAAGTGATGTTTGATGAAATAAAAGAAAATATCGATGGGGTGAGTAAAATAGATTTTTTAATAGAATCCCTCATAAATTCTGTTGTAGACGGTGATCAAAACAAATACCATGTTTAATAATATCTACGTAATTGTTACGATTCAAAAGTTACTTCATGTATAAAAGATGTTTGATGATTCGTTCCAATGAGTGCGTGGGGTTTAATGTAGAACCAGATGCTGGAAAGTAAAAGATCAACTCTGCAACGAACGTCAAACAATATACTAATTATGATTTAAAAATGCATATTAAACGAGATGTGCCCGATGAAAAATTTCAAGGAAAATCTCCACGTGATATCGGTCAGCTGGACGTATGTCTAAACAAACACCAAAATAGAATGTAAACCGCGATGTAAATTGAACGTATATTGTTGAAAACTAAAAACAAACTAATACTCTTGCCGGAGTCTAACGGCCTTATTCATAGACAGTTTTAAAACCTATTTTAGTTATCGAATGTTATGTCTGCGAATCAAAAGTTGTACTGAATTCGAAAGAGACGGAACATTCGATAACTAAAATATGTTTTAAAATTGTCTATGAATAAGGCCGTCAATGTTATAATAATCTATCTTTTGGGCTTTGCTCATATGGTGTTAATAATTCATTCAAGCCGTCTAATAAAATTGAAATACCCAGATGCGGGTCTGAATAGAGTATTTGCAAACTCAAATTCAGATGTAACAAAGTAATCTTCTAATATTGGATGTTTGATTCAATTGTTTGGATCATTATATCACGTGTGGTTTTAGCCGCTTGAACGCTTGGAATTTACTCAAGCATTGTTTGAGATTGTAGTACACTGTATTGGATTTTGGTGCTTATATATTACCCAAGACAAAGAAGACATTAACTCTAAAGTAAACGATGGAGGCAATAAATTCCCTATTGTTATTAGTCGGTTGTTAAAACCAAAAGCACGTCTCGCAAATGCCAGACGTTAATCATTGTTACAGTTTATCGCAGTGCGTTTACGTGAATTCCTGCAGACTTGTGTACGATAGTAATTCGTGTATGATTATAAATATATTTGATAGTTAATTCCCATCTTTCAAACGATTCCAAGGTATATGGTAATAAAACGCCTTTTGAGATAAGGTGCATCTGCAAATGGGATTAACCAAATTCCGAATACCTTGTACAATTAATATAATCGGCTGAGTTTCGAAATATTTAAACTATAAAACAAACAATGGTGTGAGTACACAGTTGATTCTTGGAATTTAACTCAGATTGGTTCTGTTTATAATTATTACACATTGAGAGGCTATGTGGTTTTATTCATACGAATTTTAAATGGGCCGAGGATAGACGATGAATGAGGTTTGGATATCTGATAAAATATTCGAGTGGGTGGGCGTCTCGACAGCGACACTATCACTCTTAAAATATATTATTAGTGTTCCAAATTACACGTAGTTTCATAACACTTGGGGGAAATGATGTCGAAGTGTTTGAAGCAATTACAAAAAATGAGGTACTTAATTTTCATTACAATGATAGTCGTGCATAGCTGTAAACTTTTAATAGCAACATCAAATCTTTTATTATCCCGAATAGTGATAAGATCTATCGGCGGGGATGACATGCGCGAGAGTTGAGTAGCTTTCAGTTTTCAGTAAAGCGCTAGCACGCGCTATGATACGGACACACGCGCAGCGTTCACGCAACGTCACTCACAACGGCAGCCGTTCTCCCAAAAATGATAAAAAGAAAAAGGTGTGTCTGTGTGGTGATGATAACCAAAAGAATATCAAATCGTGTACTAATGTTAAAGTTATGCAAACATGTGTGCGGTAGATACAAAAGAGTGATTTACTGTAGCAGAAAATTCCCTTGAAAATTCTCACGCAGGAATTTAAAACAATGAAATAAATTGCGTTGCGTAGGTGGGCGGGGAAGGCAGTGCGCGATGGTGTGCCGGCATGAGTCAGCTGACGGAGGACACGGAGGACGACGTCGAGGCTGGCTACATATCCAGCGACGAGTCCGCGCATGGAGTCGATCTCGCTGAACGGCTAAGGGTTAAGCCTTCTAAAGACATTTGGGAACTTGGTGATTTTTACATTTGTAGATTACTTTTAAGATTTTAATTTAATCGATTCAACAAACTACAACGTTAAAAAAATTGTTTATTACGGTAAAGTTATCACATGAATAAGAAACTATTGCGTCGCATTGCAAAAATTTGATTTGGTTCATACAAAATTTGGTCACTTTGTTCAACGGTAAGCATTGTATGTGTTGTGGTAAAATTATTTTCTGTCTTGGTAACGGAATGTAGTTTAAATTTGAAAAGAACAATACAATGTTTACGTCATGCTCGTAACTATTCTAGGAAATTTTAAATAATATTTCACTCCATAGATGAGATACAATACACATTACATCAGCTCCCACAATATGAAGAAATATTAGCGCTGGTGGAAACAGGTCGCTATGATGAAGTCATATCGTTTGCTTCTGATGTGGACGGCGGGCTCGGCATGCGAACAGCAGCTTTATGGGCTTGCTGGCTAGGCAGGAGCACTTTACTCACCAAATTGTTGAAAATAGGCATCGATCCTAACGAAACTGATGACGCTGGCAGGTAGACTACCATTTACATGATTTCGTTTTTGAGCACAAGTAATAACTTCCAATGTTTAAGTAAGAAAATGTTAATTATAACTGTGGCTTTTCTAATTGACATAAAAAAATATGTGTTACAAACAAACAAAGGCTGCATAAATATTATGTTCTAATGTTTTATAACTTGCGAGGAAAGCAATGTTTTTATTTTTTTAGGAAAACACTAAAAAAAAATTGAAATTAATATGTATAAAAAACGGCTATCAAAAGAACACATATTTATTGCAGGACATGTCTACATTTAAGTTGCTTAGTAGGCAGCGAAGAATGCGCCAAAGTATTGCTCGATCATGGAGCCAATCCGAACAGATGGGATTCATCCACAGAAACAAAAGCAACTCCACTCCACTGCGCCGCCAGCGCAAAAAGCCTTGCTTGCGTAAAGGTAAACAAAGAGCTTTTAAACATGAAAGATGCCATACAAATTTGACAGTGATACATTATAAACTATATTCCGCAGGTGTTAATCGCGCACGGTGCTGACGTAAACGCCGGTTTAAGCGATCGCTCTCCCTTGCACTATGCAGTGCTCAGTGACGCACCGGAAGTAGTGAAGGAATTGTTAGAAGCTGGAGCGTGCCCCGACACACCGCAGGTGGGCTTTGTTGTACACATTATTAATACAAACCAGATATGTAAACATAAAACCGGTATGAATCAGAGTGGAAATTTACTTACACTCATTACAAAGTAATACATTATTTTAGGTTTTTACGGAAACTCCTTTACACGTAGCTGCGGCTCTAGGCTCTGCTTCATGTACGAAATTATTGTTAGACGCCGGCGCCGATGTCCGCGCAGCCCTGGGGGCTGGTCGGGCGACTGCGTTACATTTAGCTGCTGAAGATGGACACGCAGAATGCGCTCGTTTGCTACTTGACCATGGCTCTCATATTGACTGGCCTAATTTTAGAGGACAAACACCTTTACATTTAGGTAAAAGCTCTATTTTTATCGCTATTTACTGATGTCACCGTATTTACAAGTATAATTACATTGGTTTCTCATTTCTGTACAGCAACGCTAGCTCAATCGTTGGAAGTTGTAGAAATGCTAGTGGGAAAAAGTGCTGATGTTCGAGCTCGGGATGTCGACGGTCGTACACCATTGCATGGTGCAATTGTGAGAGGAGCCAGAGCATGCGACGTGGCGCGGTTACTACTTTCGGCTGGCGCTGATCCGAACGCTCCAGACAACTTTGGTTATACTCCATTGCATATTGCAGCGTTGAATGAATTTTCTCCTTGTGTGTTGTTGTTATTAGGTATGACATACAGCACTTCATATTTCGACGACATGTTCATTTCGAATTCAGTATTAATAAACCACTATATATTATTAACAGATTACGGTGGCGACGTAACTCTTCGGACAAATGGTGGTGTATCAGCGTTATCATTCATTGTGCGCAGGGTACCCGATGTGATTCCTCGATACTTGTGCAAGTTCGATGATGCCGTTCATGTCAGCGAACATGAACTTGGCGATGTCGACTGCGAGCTCACAATCGACTTTCGACCGCTGGTTCCTTGTTTATCTCGGGGAGAGGCTGAACTGTTACTTGCTTTTGTTGAGGTATAGATTCTTTTAATCAAATGCCATGCAAAAACTAGGGATGCTAACATGTTTTATCGGACCTGTATTATATGTTTCAGGTAGGTCGAAAGGATGTCCTCAAACATCCCGTCGCCGAAACTTTCCTTTTCCTAAAATGGCGGAGGATTCGAAAGTTTTTCGTTTTGAGTTTTATTTATCACGCCCTATTTATAACGTTATACAGTCTGTATATTCTACGTAAGTCTGTTTCAAATTAATAATATGAAACATACTGAAATTAATTTACATATAACAAAAAACTATGTTTTTGTTTCTTCCAGATATATTCTTGTGTGAAGATGTGACGTGTAATGTCCCTTCGTATCTTAGACCGATGCAGTATCTTATTTTGCTTTTGAACCTTTGCTTTCTGTCGAAGGAAGCATTCCAAGCGTGTCAAGACTGGTCCGCTTACATACGCCAATGGGAGAATTGGTTACAACTGTTTATTATTATAGGAGTATTTTTGTGTACAGTGAGTAATTTTATTAATCAAGTAATTTGTATACCAATTTTATAGATTACAGATTCGTTATCATGGTTTTCTCATGTCTATTCTAGATACCTTACTGGGATATAGACAATGGAGTAATAAGAACTAATACTTCAGATTGGCAGCATGACGTGGCCGCAATAACCATATTTTTCTGCTGGCTGGAGTTAATGATGATTATTGGACGATTCCCAACGTTTGGACTTTACGTCCAAATGTTTACTACAGGTTTGTTTTAGTAACTTCTAACTGTAGTTATTTGATTAGTCTAGTATTTTCATGGTCTTGAAATATTGATTGATTGAGACTGCCTCGGTGGCGTAGTTGTATTACGGTACGGTTACAAAGCTGAGGTCTCGGGTTCGAGCCCCGGGTCGCGCAAAGTGATATTGTATTTTTCTATTCATTATCAGTCCGGAGTCAGGAATTTGTGCCCGATATGGCGATAGGCTCGCCCCCTATCACATCGTGGGACGGAACATACAAGGCGAAATGTGGGTGTCCTGGTGGCGACTCTGGTTACCCCTTCGGGGATAAAGGCGTGAGTTTATGTATGTATGTATGTATGAAATATTGATCTTTGTAATGGCTTTTAAATTACTTGTTTTTTTTTCAGTGACAGTGAACTTTGCAACATTCCTTTTAGCGTACAGTTGTCTCCTCATCGCCTTTGGTTTGGCATTCAGTGTACTATTCAGCAACTACCCGGCGTTTCATTTACCTGCTGGGTTAGTTAAGACTGTCATGATGATGTCTGGGGAACTTGAGTACGAAGATATATTCTACAACAACTGTACCGACTCACAGATACACTATCCATTGACAGCGCACGGGATGTTTCTAGTTTTTGTCCTATTGGTGACAGTTATATTGACCAATTTGCTGGTCGGTTTGGCTGTTAGTGATATCCAGGTACGAATTAACAATCATTACAAAAAATTTAATTATCACAGGTCGAAAAACGAATGAATATATGTTCCCGATGGTTAATAATCACAATGGTTATTCTAGTATTGAGCATTATAACAGGTGGCCAAATAATTTATCATTCTCAGCACCCTTGCTTTGCTTAATAAGAATATTCTTATTTTACTTACTCGTTTTATATAGGAAATCTTTGCAAACGGAAATTCAGCATCAAATTGATAATGAAGACTAACTATTATAACATCTTTGAATTTGGATTACAGGCATTACAAGAAAGTGCAGGACTCGATCGTCTAGTGCGACAAACGCAGCTGATCGCCCATCTCGAAGGCATGCTGTTCAGTTCGTTGCTTACGTGTGCTCCCAAACAATTACTAGCTGTTCTACGCTGGGGAGCTCTACTAACTGCCTCACAAACGCGCACGTTGAATATACGGCCCAATGACCCCAGAGAAAATAGGGTAAGAATATAATATGCAATATTAATATATTACATATAGTGCCGAATATTCGTCAGATGCATTAGACGACTACAAAGACGCGAGTTAGAAGGGGCACCAAAGAGCAATTTTTTGCACGGGTTTGACAATTTTTTGACATCGTAGCAATAATATTATATTGTCTAGGAAGCCTAAGAAATTTTATTCATATTGCCCTATCAATACTACCTATAATATGTATAATAATTAAGTGTCAAGTTCTTTTTATCGCTGTTACTGTGCCAACAAGAAATAAATGAAGCAAGTATTTAATTAAATCTATTACTCGCTTCTGATATACTTATCAGAAGCGAGTAATAGATTTAATTAAATACTTACTGCTGAATGCTTTGTTTATCAATCTATATTTAGTTTGCTCTCACACATATTTTATGCCACGTACGTTTTGCTATTTTCCTATTGTTTCATTTTTATGATTATTTGATGGGATAGTGTGATCAAAGGATCAATATGAATTTTATTAAAACAAAAATATGCATTGGGAGTTTGAATACACACTTCATTACTTATCACTGTTTTTTTTCAGATACCAAAAGAGCTCGTATCGTCAATATACAAAATGGTTGCAAGTCGTAAAAATACTAAACGGAGCATAAGGAAAAACAACAACTACGAATTCAGACTAAAGCAATGTAAAGAAGAACAAGAAAATGAACGGAAACAGGATGTCGTTAAAAGACGAAGTAATTTGTACGACCGATTCTCACTAGAAAGCCAGATTGTGGAAAGAAGAAAAAGAACCACTTCTGGGTCGAATGTAGAGAAAAATCGACCTACTTCCATGACAATAAATGCTATACAAGAAATATGTATGGTAGACATAAAAAATCAACTGTTAGAGTTGACGAAAAAAGTAAACAAGCTTGTGGAGGGAACCGAAGCGAGACTAAATCAGATCGAAAGTAAATTAGATGCACTACCACCGTAAATGTTGATAATGATTAAATACTTTAAATGATTTTAAGTTTTTTTTTCAATTAGCTGTACATGGTAAATGTGCATGCTGACGCGTGTATCCCCGAAAGGGTAAGCACATGTATAGTTAGTGGGACCCACATGTTGCGGAGCTGACCTAGCCAATATTAGTCATTAAATAGAATTTTAATCATGTCAACCTCAAGAAAAAATATGCATGGAACTATTTCAAAGATAAGACTTTCAATAATCTGTGTTTCAATATGATTTGAGGTTGTAGAGATATTTTATACTCTCCTAATATACACCTCTCATACTAAAAAACTCAATCTCAATCAAAAGTGAAATAATACAACTTACCAGTAATTTGCAGGTGTATGTTTGTCCATTAGCCAATTTTACGACACTCTGTGGAGAACCTTCATCACCAGTAGGCAATTTGTAACTGTCAATTTTGGCTCCATACACTATTTTCATGTTTTTATTTGCAGTATTCTTCATTTCTGTGTTGACAGCATGTAGTAACACATCATTTTCAACAATATATGCTACATCATCATCTAAGATCTCTGAACTGTTGAATGTAATTATAGCATCGGAGCAAGCATCCCACACCTGAAATAGGAAAGAGTATTATTACTCCGAATTCGAGACTTTGGTGCAGTAGGTGAATAGCTGGTAGTGTCATCAGAAGCAAAGGATTTATTTCCAGATGTTGGTTGAATGGTAGACAATTATTTGTTAAAGGTTTTTCAAATGTAAGATTTTGATACCCACAATACATTTCTAACTGTAGGGTTAAGAATGTATATTTGACCATTTACTGTTACATTATTAAATCTTTCTAATGTTTTTAAGACAAGTTTTTGCTTTTGATCATGGTGTTTAAGTCTCTAATAGTTTTTAATACCAGTGACACACAACATGTCTCTTAGTATATAGTTTAGAGTATGTAATAGATTGTGGATTTTAAATACAACAATTCAATGAAAAGTATGGTAAGCTTTTGACAGAATCTTAGATTTACATTAATCCAAAACAAAATAGTAACAACAAATTTAATAAAATATGGTATAACATACTTGCATATGTCGGAGGGGTTGCAAGCGCATTTTCTCCACATTTTGCCACACATCTATTGATGTCATCAGAGATTTTGTGTTTTGACTTAGTGCTACAACTCTGTTGCTGTATTCAGGCTTCAATTCAAATTTCTTATCAGGACTGCCTTCTAATAGTAATACTTTTAAGTTTGATAATAGTGGGTTTTTAACTGAAAAGTAAAAGATTTATTGGCATTAAGATTAATTCATTTTATGTGTAGATATTTCTATATGGTACGTGAGATGGTCAGGTAGTTCACCCCCTTCTTAGGTAGCGGAATATCCAATGGTATAATATAGGCCTTACTCAAAAATCTTTAGATTGACTTATTGGAAGAGGCCCATGTCTATTAACTTGTTGCAATCATTATTAGGTTGTCAAACAAGATTATTTAACTTATACTTTTTTAAACTAATTCCTGAAGGTAAGAAATCATTGCCATCCTTGGAAACTAACACATTTGTGGAAACAAAGATGTGCTAATAGGCTTTGGGGAAAACATGGAAAGGGATGAAAACAAATTTGATTATATATATAATATGATTATCAGAATACATTTATGAATAAACAAATCCTAATGTATAGAACTAGTTAATGGAAAAAAAAAATTAATATGTTTTTCATAATAAGAGTAACATTGGTTATGTAAACGTTTCAGTCGCTCTTAATGTTTAAAAATCTGACAAAAAATACTTACTCATAGCACATGCCAGGGTGCACCCGACCATTCCACCTCCGGCGATGATCACGTCGTAATTTCCTTCATTTTTTTCGTTTGTGCCGCTGCTCAAAAGTCGGACAGTCGCGAGTTTTTTAGAATTCCTCACACTTTTTATCAGAATCCTTTGTATATTGAGCAACATTTTTGATGAGAATAAAAACAATGAAGTATAATATACGCTAATAAGTAATAAATACTAGGTTCTTGGTGTTATTTTTAACAATTTTATTTTTATTTTTTTGTAAGCAAAACAAGAACTTGCTCTAAACGACAGCTGTCATTGTCAACATCCGTTAGTGTTGTATTGTGTAAACTAGTCGATTGTCGTTAAATCGTATCGGCTATCAAGACTACAAAGCACCTAATTAAATTGATCACTCTGTAGAATCATACAATTATTGCATATTCCTGTTTTTAGATAATTTAATATAAAACTACAATCTCATTATGGGGTTTATACTAGTGTATTATTATCCAGCGACCAAGAATTTTAAACTAGTGTGAGTCCTATGTGTTTCATAGCAACTATCAACACAACAAACTTTGAGCCCCGATCCAATCGATGTGCATGTTTTTATTACCTTTTAATTTAAATCGTGATGTCCCACCATAGTAGTGTATTTGCTAATTCGTGTTTGAAGGTACCGGTTGATCCAATAAGCAAAATGCCTAAAACAGTTCACGAAAGGACAAATAGGCTTGCAAATGAGCAAAGTTCATTTGATTCACTATCCAGTTGCTCAGTACATGCAGCAGATGCGGAGGCTGCCAAATTAAAAGACTTCTATCGCAGTATACCAGATTACAATGAAATTCATCATTTAACTTCAGAAGAATTTTATTCTACATTGAAATCTTTGAGGGAGAAAAAGAAAATCATGTTTGGTATAGCTATAGAACACATAGACGATTGTAATGGCAGCTTTCATCATTTTAGGGATTCTGAAAATATTATAAAAGATCAAACTATTAAAAGAAAATCTTACATTCCAAGGAGGAAACCATCCGTAGAAGGAGATGGGTCCAATAATATGAGATTAAAGACAAAAGTTCCTGATAACAATGTTTCTTCCTTATCAAGTAATGTAGGAACTTGTTTAAAACGTCCATCTAGAAAAAATACTATTAGAGATGATGTAATCAAAAATACTCATGAAGAATTGAAATTTCCGTCTTTGCAAGGTAATATAGACAAGCCAAAGTCTGAACGACCAAAACGAAATCATTCAGCGTGTTCAATATCTTGGAACGATACTAAAATTGAACACATCGACGAAGTTGATAGAAAATTCGATAAATATTTTGAAGAAAAAAATTTAACTACACCGTTAATTAATGATATTTGTGATACAGACTTTAAAACCCAAAGTGTGCCGACAAGTCCCGTTAAAATGAGACGAACTGCATCTCCCACACGAAGGCGTAAAAGTATTACTGTACCGAAACCGTTTAAAATGACCGAAAGGTAAACAAATTGAATGTACCTATTATTTTATTCATCTACCTTGATTTTTTGTTAATCTAACATATGAATATTTTACTCACACGAAAAGTTATAACGCATGAATAATAATTAATTGTAGGTAAAAAATGGCCTCATGTTAAACCATTGATGTAGACGTAATGATAATGATTTCTAACAAAATAAGTAGATTGGTGTTGGTGGTAAGTGCATTGCAGTTCAGATGGAAAAGGTTTGAGACATGGTTAGGCTTATCTCATTGGTCAACATAATTTTGCTGTCCTGCTCGAAATCGGACATTGACATTCTAAATCCGAAAAGCGACCTAGTTGCATGGGTTATTGTGTCGGTTTTTTCCTGATTTAGTGCAGTGGTTTTTATTCGGATGGATACGAATATCCTATCACTGTGGGTAGGTCTCTGATATGTGAGAGGCCGCGGGTAGGTACCTCAGCAATGTCTATTTCTCCAATGGCATGCTCGTCTCGTCATTCATAGCAGTAATAAAAAACATCCTATCAACAGAAGCTAGGGCTTGTCCTCAATGGTAGGTAATCTAGCCGAGTTGATAGACCTTACATGCCTTTTTGTGTTTGGAAACTGTACGCAGGTATAGTGACGATGTTTTCGTCTAACCTGTAAATGACCGTTGATTAACTATGAAGATACACGTAATTGAAAACTCAAGTGTGTTTGCCATTTGATCGAACCTACGACCGCTCTCTTGCTTGTCTAGTCCAGTAGCAACTAAGCCATTGGTCGCTACTAATTCCCGCTTAGTAATAAATTGTTAGGTGCTACTTGATTTTATTAGATTTATGATTATATTGCACAGTAAAGTATTTTTTTAGCGCCCACAAATAATTAATAAAATGACACTGGCATGTAACTAATTTTATTATTTTTTCTGACAAGGGACGAGGAAGATCGTATTGTAAACGAGTTGAGGTGTCTCCAAAAATCGTTCTCGGAAGACATGCTCAATCTAAAATGCAACCGAAAAAGATTTAAAGCTCATCCTGTGCCGATTGAATCCAGAATCCCGCTCCACGACAAAATTCTAGAGGACCAAGCAATGAGGTTACATTGTCTACAACTGGCTGTAATGCTTTTTATTTAACCTTTTTATTTTAAACCAAAAACCACCATTGTGGAAATTCCGCGTTTTACGTTTTACCTAAAAAATACAATTAGGTAATTCGGTCGGTATGGGATCTTCCATATTTTTTTCCTTGATCATTTTTTTGATGATGTTGTGAAATTTATTAAGCATTTAAAATGACACCACGTTATTGGCACCTAAGTTTTTTATCTGTTTCAATTTATTTTGTCTTTACTGTAAAACCACAATATTTTCTGTTTCTTGTCGCACAACAAAATCCTTGTGACTTTAGAATTAGAATGGTTTTAAAAGTTGCCTCAGTAAAACCATTTGATTTACGCCCAAATACTGGAACGCAACTTAAATATAACTTGCGCTTAACTACGTTAATCCCGATTAAATGTACTGGGTAAGTGAGCCGTGCGCTGTTAAGAGCAACTTATTATTTGAATGTCGTTCCAGTATTCGGGCGTTAGATTTCCATTCATCTATTTACTTTCGTTAAACCATCTAAGCGTTGGATAACAGTAAATACTTAATTTCTTTTTGAACAAAAAAAACAACTTTTTAGTTTTATATTTGCTTCACGGCGCGCCATACTGCACGACACAAAATTAATCTCAATTTAAATTATATACCTATACAATAGTTATTTTTCAGAAGAGCAATAACAAAAATGAACAGCGAGGCTGAATTAAGGGCACAAATGAAGCCTTTTAGTTTTACTAAAAGAGAGGAAAATGGAATTGTGGGGGTTTGCGACAGGGCCGCTCTTGTGTTGCCGAAGAGTAAAAAAAAGAAAAGATTTAGAGCGCGACCAGTACCTAAAAATCTATTTTCTAATTATATTTACGATAGAAAGAAAGAGGACGAGTTTTTTAGGTACGTAACTAAACGTTTCATTGCTATATGTAGGTGTGTCAAACAGTCGAATGGAAATGGTTCTAGTCAGCGTTTTTGTAATGTATAAATTCATTAACGAATAAGCTAAAGCTTACTTAATGGTTAGTGCTTAGCGCCGCCATAAGCATCTACAACGCTTATACCGTGGGTGTGTCTCTGACAATGGGCGGAGGAGAGTGATGTGAGGCCTCCGGTATTTCACTTACCCAACAAACACGACAGCAAATGGTACCAAGCCAGCACATTCCCACAGTAGTCCAAGAAATGCAGAATGGCTCTACCGCTTTTTACAACAAAGTAGTTATCGTTTTCCATTTTGTGTTTGTGTATTCGAACACTTTAACTTTTCCTGGGTATTTAATTTAATTTGTATTTGTGGCCTAATTTGAATATAAATAATTATCTGTAACACAAACTGTTAAAAGGTGTTGTCCAATAGAATGAAATTTCCTAAAGTCCTGTTTTTGAGGGCTCATGTCTTTAAGTACATACCATGAAGTATCTCATCCATTATTTTGGGTCTACGCAGGTCGATGAACAAACGCATTAGAGCTGAGGAGATGTTGCGAAACGCGCACTATCCTGGCAATATGGCTGCTAGAGACCGCAGTAGATTGTCAACGCCTGCAGCACACAGCGACCTTCCCATAGACCCTTCGCCAGCTGTGCCATCCATCACATCGTCTGATAGACACAGATGCGCCAGTCCCACCAAGGAGAGGAAGAAACGAGACAAAATCAAAGAGGATTTTATCACAACAAGTCCTCAACCTTTTCGGTTCAACACAGCTGATAGAGCTGCTAAGAAAGTATGTTAAAACATCCTTTTACGTAAAACAATTTTATTGTCATCGATAGTTTTTGGTTTACGCAGATATATTGTGTTCAAATTGATTTTCAGATGGAAAATGTAGCGAAAAAGATTTATCAAGAGAGTAAAAGTTCTGAAAGTCTTCGAGATGGAGCAGATGAGGTTGCGGCTCGTGCGTTTTCAGCTTTAGAATTGAGAGGAAATGTTGCCACAGGAAGGTCAAATTTAGCCGCATTACTGAGAGCGGAGTCAGTTCGCAGACGATTTGAGATGGAGTCTGCCAGGCGGTTGGCGGAACAACGTCGAAGAGCAGAGATGAGGCATCGCGATCGACTGTTGCGGTCTAAACCTGCCTGGCATCTTGTCAAGAACAAGTAGGATCTCTATCATCATAATATATTTAATATGTTCATTTGATTAAAGTTAAGAAAATGTTTTGTTTATTACCCACCCTTTATAATTTAGGAATTATATAATGTTGTTGTTGGCCTATTATTGATAACTTACGGATAATTATGAGTAAAATACCATTTGTTTTCTTGTAAGTTATCCTAAAATAATTATACATTTGTTACAGTCATGAAGAGGATATTGCACTTCGACTACAAACCCGACGCGACGAAGAGAGAATGAGGCGAGAGGAATTTTTGCACGAAATGGAACTTATGTATGGGAGGGTTCAACAACAACCGATGCTATTTGAGAGATATTACGCACCACGATCTTGCTCTGTAGCAACGGACACGATACAACTATCGCCTCGAAAGATAAAGAAACGGAGTAAAAGCAAGACCTATCATTACAATAGCCCTAGTCGATCGAGAAAAGTGTCGATAAACGACAATGTCGAGAGCTTTAATGGGGACGTTACAGAATACTTCAACAGAATCGATTTAGATGATAAATACACTGATTCCGACTTAATTGAGAGTGTAGAGAGGGTTAAGTTGTAACATTGGTAATCAATTGCAGAGTAGGCAAGAGATGCCTGTATTACAAGTTGTATGTTCACTTATTCATTAAATATTCATCTGTTCCTATAAATCGTTATCCTAAGTATAAGGGTATTTTCTGAAGTAGGGGACATCAATAATGAATGTGTTAGAATAAGAAACTGAAGCAGAAATATGATTTAGACAAGGTTATTTCCTATTGCATCACGGCGGGATTTAAAATTAATAAACTGTCGATTCTTAGGCAATGACTATGTCTATTTCAATACATGGTGTCCTACAAAGTACTTACAAGGTAGGATATTGTTGTAGTTGATGACTTATTTAAAATTGTAACTAAATAATGAATATACCTAACGTTATTTTCTGAATGTTGGAATGTTAAATAATAGTTTTTGTGATGAAAATAAAATTGTTTGTGTTTCTGATATTCTTAGTAGAATAAAAAGATCATAAATGTTTGTTACACTATATTATTACATGATATTATCTAAGATCCATTTGAGAAAATGCGGTACTGAAGAGTAAACTCCTGGTTTTCTGATGCCGCACACCATAGGGCCGAATGATACAACTCCTACTAAGAAGTTCTTCGGACCGTCAGGTGTATCAAAAACCTGTAAAGTATATAGATATTTCACAATAATTTAGGTGTACATAAATATGTTGTAAACAGTTGCTGTACGCCATCAAAATTTTGGAGCACAGAAGCTCTTGACTCAATTGTTCATTATAATCCTAATTGTAAATAGTTTTTAAGAATAAAAAAGCTACTTGATGCTATGTATCGCCCTAGTGGTATCTCTATCTACCTCTTATAGGCTAAAGGTGTGAGCTTATGTATGCGTGTATGACCAATAAGGTTGGAATCATCATTGACAAGTTCTTTACGTCTCGTTGAATAATGAATTTACGCCATTAGTTTAAACTTGCGAAGCTAATTACGTAGCCTTATGGTTAAAACTCATTACTGCTTCATTTTATTAATAGATGGTCTAAGTTGATTATAGAATGATGAAATATATTGTAATAAATTTATTTCCACTTTAGATAGACAAAAATAATTTCACAAAAAACAAGTAAGTAGGTATTGTTTGTCTTATTAATGAGTCAGATTTCCGAAATGATGTTTTGGGTACGGTTCGAATTGGTAATACCTACAGGAAAGTGCACCGGTATAATCAAGTTTTTAATTGGTCATTGCCCTTTTATGGCACAGAAAAAATAAATCGCAGTAGGTAAGTAAATCCAAAATCTTATTTCTCGTAATTTGGGAATGCTTGAGAATTCTCACTGTATTGTTGTTTAGTTTGAGCAATTAATTAACGGCACAGATTCAAAGGTATGGTATTCAACTTATATGTAGGAAGTTACCATATCCAGATTCCAGGCTGTTTTCGATATAACATGGCAAAACAGAGTATACTGATTCTTCGTTATGGGTTACTTCGTTTCGTTTCTCTCAGCCATATTAAATATAAAGTAAACTTATTCGTATTAAAATATATCCTACTTGCAAATCATAACAAGTTATTAATGAACTGCTCTGATTTAAACCAACTTGTAATTTTTGTAATTTTTGTAATAATCACTACATTGTAAACTGGTTTTGAAAAGAGCAACACTAGAGTTTCTTGCCCGTTCTTCTCTAGTGAAAACCGCTTTCCGAACCGGGTGGTAGTTCAAAAAATGACTGAATCTAAACAATGTTGAACATTTTAATGGATTCAATAAATTATTTTCATTTCATTTCATTTCATAACTATAAAAATAATGGGGTGAGACCTTTGTTCCACCTCCTTCCTATGATTGAAGATGATTATAATAGCTAAAGCACCCAAATATTTTTTTTTTCGTACCTACGTTACATCGTCCATAAAAAACATCATTTAATCAAGATTTTGGACTCTTAAGGCTAAAATAAGTACTTCAAAGTTTGCACACTACTTGGACCAAAGAATAAGTCTTACTTTCATAAGTGGTCCTCCGGAATCCCCACCGCAAGCGTCCTTATTTTGCTGTGCGCCAGCGCAAATCTCTGAGTTGGCTACTCTGAAGCCTTTGCCCAAGGAATCACATGTTTCTGCCGACACTACTGGCACCTACAAAAAAGTGACATAAAAAAGTACAACTAACGGGTTAAAGGCTATCATTTGATGTGCAATAAACATGTTTTAGATGTCAATGATGAAATGTTAAATATTGAATAAAATATAATTAAAGAACAGTGTTTATTTTAATATATTTCTCATGTTACGGTCTACCGTATAGGAATTAGCTCGGATCTAACATTGATGCATCGGAGTGACCAATGCACCGATGTTAGAACACCTATCAAAGGGAAGCACTCAAGCATGTCTATTGCATTGACGTATTCTACAAACTAGTAAGTACGTCCATGGTCTACTATGAATGTGAGTACCGGTGCCGAGTAAGCTAGCGTGATTTTGTGCTACCGGATAGAGATGGTCATCTTTCGTCTGTGTGTGAGCTTCATTGTAATTTTTTGGGCCAGTAAAGAAGAAGGTATAAACGGAAACGCAGCCTTCTTTCATTTTTTCTTAACAATTTTGATTAATGTATTAGTGTTTGCTAACGACTTACTGCCACGACTTGCAATATTTTAGCTCTCTCCTCAGTCGTCATGTTCATTATGCCCCAGCCAGCCACCGTTAATAACTCTCCCATTGGTAAAGTTGCCAACTGCTCGTGCTCTCGTGGCAGACATATTGGTGCGACATAATCTAAAAAAAAATATTGATCAGCATTGAAACGGTCACGTCCCGTCGGTGAAAATATGATATTAATTGAAATAAAATTTGGGTAGAAGGAAAAATCAAGAAAGTAGTTTTAATTTTAAGGGTTATTTTTTATTTAGTAAACAAATTGTTATGGGATACACTATTTTCTCACATAGCGTATGGATTATGTTTACGTACCTACGCTGCTGAACCTGACCCCAACCGAAACATTTAAGGAAAGCCCAGAACCACTATATTAATTTTAAAGCAATAAATAAAGCTGAATCATTAATATCGTATTAGTTGTAGATAAATAAGTTCCTACGTTTGGAGCCATTAATGACGCCAACCAAAAATGCGTCAATATACATGAAATTAAAGTTTCCATCGCTCACCGTTCAGATTGACCGGGGAATCGAGTTCTATAATTGCAATGTCATTGTGAAATGGCGGTTTGTTGAAGTTCTGGTGGCTTTTAATGCTCTTTATCTTCCGGTCTTGTACGGGCGGGGCACACACGTTCAATTGGCAGTCGGGATTTGTATTCGTGTCGTATTCTCCCAAACGAATTGAGGTCCTGGTAATAATTAAATAAATATCTTGGGTTTTAAATTGTACAATTAACTAATTATTTTGTTGATTATGATAAATCTGTTGAACATTTTCCTTGTCTGCTTGCAACTGGTTTGATGTATTTTGAAAATGTTATTAAGTGCGTCGAGGATAATTTATGACCTTTACAGTTCAATCGCTGCAATTAATATAGTAACGCTAATAACACACGGTCAGTTAAAACTGTCAATCATGTTAGATGGAAGTCATAAAATCTACATTCTTCCGTTGTATATGTGTGAAAATCTAACGGCTGGTATTAATTGTTGGAAATTGGAAACCTGTAACTATTGGCAAAATAGTCGGGCTTATACTCGTATTTATATACAGTATTTGAAAACAACTAGTTAAAGTTTCTCGATATGCTTTTGGCATTTCCGAAGTAAGTTAACAGAGGAACTTTATGGTAATACGACTATCGTGACAAACAGAATAAGAGTGTGAAGGGACGTTCAGTATCTGTTATAATTGATGTTGCAATTGATTTCAATGGCGAACATTGATTATCCAAACAATAATGCAATCAGAATTGATTGATGGAATAGCTAATAAATACTTATTCACGTACAAAACATATCCATAATCGTTGCTCTGAACGCAGTGAGCCGCAGTGACGACATGCCTGTCAGTAATGAGCGCTCCTCCACACATCCAATCTATCTCGCCGTCATCTGTAAATCAAATACTACTATTTTCACTCGTTTAAAAAAAATGTTCAATGTTGAGTATTATGATGCTATGTGACATAAAGTTCTTCTCCAATAGCAAGTTGTGAAACAATGCCTGAGTGTTGATATTGCTGTATTAAGCTGGGAAACAGCCTGTCAGTCCAAGTATTATCTACTTCCAATAATAATTGCGGATCCTTTCATTCTATTAGCGTCGGTGGCGCAGATGGTTAGACGCCGGCTGTGAAACGAGAGGCCGCGGGTTCGATCCCTGACCCCCGCACCGAAACATATATTTGTGTGATCCTCAGGTATTTCTTTCGGGTCTGGGTGTTTGTGAGACCGAAAAGTCTCTCGTAGTTCCTGATACCTACGACTCGATCTTAGTGTGGGGAACTAGAATAACTAATAACTAGAATATAACTATGTATGTGACTGTTGGTTGTATTGTATTTATTATTATGAAGTCACCATCCTTTCTATTTTCTAAAGAGATAATTATCTATTGCCTATTTTTACACATCTGGACGCTACGTAGTCGCTTGAAATGTAGTCGCTTTACTAAATTACGTTAAACAAAGAGTTTAAAACCTGTGTATCCAAGACGAGCTATCCAAGGAAATTGTCCCAGGGCCGCGTTGACGCCTCCGATAATGCGGTCGGCAGCACTGTCTCCGCACTCAAAGCTAGTAATAATTTTCCATGCCGGATGACTTAATAATGGATTAATAGCTGCATCTGTAATTAACATCTTCTTTGTGTGTACTACTTCTTTCACAGTTTGTAAAGATACCGATTGATGTGTTGGATTACCGCACAGAAAGAAATGTTTATGAGAGTTACATATAAGTACTTGTTTCGGGTCAGGGTCTTGTGAGACCAAATAGTTTCCCGTAAATACCCTCGACTTATACTTAAAAACTTAATAACCACTTACTCTGTGGAGGCTTAATGGTGTTATTTTATTTTAATTTGATTTTCTTGTTACCACTCATTAGTTTTGATTTTATGTGATTATAATAACAAAGAATGTACCTGTACCTGTAAGAATGTACATATGCAATGTAATATTTGTATAAAGTCATCCACACACATGTGTAGTACATTACATACAAAATATTACTCGGAGAAGAACCTGAGATTGAGAATTTGTAAGAATATGAAACCTAAAACTTGTTCACCGAGTAAAATTTAAAGAGCTAATTCTAGATTATTCATTAAAAAGCTTATATTTTATGTGGTCGATAAAGTAACTACAGAATTTTAAAAAATAACTTTTTATTGACAGGAAAAGGGGATTTTTTAAAAGTAAATTCTAACTTGTTTTCGTGGTTTTGGGCTGCGGTATACCTGCCTAACTTATGAGTCTGCATTTGGCAGTAAAGAAACCACAATTAATAATTTACCTACTTAAAGTGCTCTTACGATTTTTATGATACAGATAAAACTACATCATACATCCGCATATTTTTATTCATCAGAATTATTATGTTTGTACAACTACTAATTATTTTGTTTTATAATCTTCCGCACCATAAAATATGAAGTTCAAATGTAATAATAATTGGTTCACCATGTCGAAATCTGGCCATTACTCCCTTACGAATACGGAAACGGTAATAAAAACTAATTATTAATACTAATTGTTATTTTGTTAAAAAACTGTTTAAATTATAGCGTGCATTTAAACCGTAATAATATCAATTACCGTATAGATTTTATTAGATCACAGATTTTAGTATCGCTTTTTGAAGCACTTTTTTAAATTTAGGACGTTTTTGTATTTACGTAGTAAATATTAAAAGAGCAAGCACGTAAGAAAAGGCTGCGTCAATTGAATTGGTACTATTTGCTTCCCCTTCCCCACTCTTATCGGTATTCGTTTTCAAAGACCGGCAACGCGTCTCCGATCTCCTACTATTATGCATGTTTATAGACCTATTTATGAATCGCTTGTTCGGTTATCCTATTTAAGCCATAAGAACGGTACGGCTTCTTTATTTTTATTCTTTATATTTCTGTTCTTTTTCTTCTTAGCTATTTAGCTATCAGTTAGCTTAGCTTCTTAGCGATTAGCCTTTCTATAGCTCGTTAATGTTATGTTACTAACTGGGTAGCTCCAACCAAAGTGACGTCACAGCTTTTCAGATGCGTTTTTTCGGTTAATGAGATTGCAGAGCGCGTAAGGAGCTGATAGAATCAGTCCGGGTAGAGATCACTCAATACTAAGCTTGATAGGATGTCATATTCCTGTCCTATGTATTTTCGGTTTGGAGCAGAACAGCGTACTTGTACCTACCGGTGGCAGTTAATTAAACTGCAATATAAATATATTGCGTATGGTGAAACCGGGTCGTAGGTATGCCATTGTTTTAATATAAATCACCAATTAATTATGGAAAATTTCACGACATATTTTAAATAAATTTCCAAGCTTTGTTTTTATGTACAAACGATGTTTTGTGGTGTGTGCGGTTAGGAAGTAATTAAATAATAATTTCATCGAGATACGCGTGTAAACTGGGCTGGACGCATACGCGGAGGTATGAGGTATCTTAATGGATACTAAGAAATATTGACGTGTACCTATTACCTACAAATAAGGGGTCGGGTAAGTTTTCGGGATTTCCCTTAATCACCGTCTTTTCTATTTGTGGTGTATTTTTTATTCTGAGGTGGATTGAGTGACACACTTCAAGGTCGTAGTGCATATATGTATGTATGTTTATTTGTAAACTTTAAAGAATAAAACAAAATAACGATGGAGATTTATAATTAATGATTAATAAACCTTGAAACAGAACTACGTTAGCATTCAAAATAATCAAAATCCACGCATAGGTATTTTAATGAACGCAATTTAATGTTAGAAACAATTGATTAGCTTACCCGTGACGCACAGCAGAATGCTCAATAAACTTATGTTTAAGACCGCCATGTCTATTTATCTCCTTCAGCTCACACAGAGAATGTGGACGAAAGTAGTATGTTTACGTGAAGCAGTTCTCATGACTGCGGGTGTTGGTTGGCGACGCCTAATGCCTCTAATTCTGAAGCGTGCACGTACATGGAGCGTATCGGCGCATTAGTTCCGCGCGCATGTTGCCTCCTGTCACAAACTCACGTCACGGCGAGCAATGCGAGAATCTAAATTGCGATAATTTATTACTGCATTTTAAATCACTTAAAAAAGGTCGATTTTAACTAGTTCAAAAATACGTACGTTATAAAAAATTGTCTACAGTTCCATATAGAATCCACTGATCTGATCTTTATCTGATTCATTTTAATTTCCAAAGTTTATTCTAGGCTTCAAGAGTCGCAGTGGTGGGTAAGTGAGCCGTATCAGCTGGCTCAACTTAGCTTGCATTAATGTGCCACAAAAATCAATATAATGTATGTTTTGCTAAATTTGCATATTGTTTAGTGAGAAATTACGAACGCTGAATAATCTATGCTTTTCTCCGTTCTCTCTAGATCATTTTGAAAGACAACTAATCCACAATATTCAAGTATTTTAAGGCGGAGGTGGTGATCAATAGCTTTTAGGCGAGTCGCTTGGTATTCTGGAAATTCTGGAAGCCAGGATGCTGCTGTTTTCTCTCACCTTGATGCAAGTGATTTAATTTACAATTCATAATGACATAATACTGCTATTATGGAGTAATCCTTGGATCGTCTTAACAAATTGAATATTTTCTTTTATGTATGAATTCTAGTGGAGGTATAGAGTTTTTATTTGTTTAGCTGTTCTTCAATTTGGATGTTTCTTCGTTTCGATTGAAAAGTGAACGTTACTGTCATCACATGAATCATTAACAGTTTAGATGTAAGTGGACAAGGACGAAGACCGCTTTTTACTCATATTAGCGGATGTAAACACGGTTACAAATATCTTGTAGTAATGAACTAACGTTACTCACTTGTATACGGGGAAATTGAAATCTTGAGGCCTCTCAATAATTAGTTTCTTTGCGGTTTATCAAACAGTTATCCGCTTGTCCATTAATGAGGTCTACGCTCTGCAGCCATGTTTAGTGACTATTCAACTAAAGTTTGATATTACGGTAGGGATATGAACTATCGACAGCTTCAGCTTCACAGTGGCGCAGTTGGTTATACGCCAGCTGTGAAACGGGAGGCGTGGGTTCGATCCGGTCACCGAAACAAATGTTTGTGTGTTTTTAGGTATTTTTTTAGGTCTAGGTGTTTGTGGCTCGGAAAAGTTTCTTGTAGTTTCTGATACCTACGATACCAGACTAGCATAGTATGGGGTCAGCACTGTGTAAGTGACCGTTGAGTGTATGTGTTTGTCTTACTTTCTTTCCGGTGTAATTTTATTAAACAGTGGTACCACAAAATGACTTCAATGCACCTAATTGTCACAGACCAGTTCAGAGAGAGTATCCACCGTTTAAAAATAAATAAGGTAATAAGGTTAAGTTAAAGGTAATAAGGTTTGTCTCGTAGGTGCCGTCCTACCAGCCATAGCACAATGAAGCGTGCTTGGAATTGGGTATACACAGGCTGAGCTCAAAATGAGACATACTTGCGTGGATGAGACCAGTTATAAGCTGATGATCGCCATCCTATCGCATATTCATATTCGACCATTAGCACGAATACCAATACTTATTGGTAAGACTCAAGTATTATTATTAAATATAGTCATAACATCTTGTCTTTAGTTTAGGTAAGCTGTTCATTTACTGCGATCTTTCCTTTTGTCATTTTTCTTTTATTTTATTTAAATAATAAGTCATAATCGACGATTTTTCCTGATTTCGTCTTTATTGCACAATACACTTGAGTGGGCGACGAATGGTCTCATATGCTTGCAATTTTTGCCTCGTGGCTACCATTTATGAGAAAACATATTGGCAAAATAAAAATACCCAATTATAGAACCTGTCATAATTTTTAAACGAATTGCAACATAATTTCATTCAGGCAAACAATTTTAAATGATATTTTTATGATTTAAATTGTATCATAATTAATATGACTTGAATTCCTCGGATGCATCAGCAATAAAGTTTTAAGAACAACAAATGTCTACATTTTCAGGTAATAAATTACAGATGTAAGTGATTATAAATTCTATTTTGCTCACTGTTTATCATTAAGTCGTTGCGAAGCAATAAGTAACTACAATTTTCTAATCAAAAAATGTTTTGTGTAAGTGATTTCCAATGATGTCCATTAGTAATAAATAGTTTCTTAATTATTGTTAATATTCATTCGTGATTGTTTTTGTGGAATTGTCGGTTGTGGCTGAAGAATTGTGTGGAAATGTATTAGTTATGAAAATAAAAATGTTTAAACTAAAAATTTTGGTCCGTTTGTTTGTGCTGGCGGTACTCCAACTAAATTATTGTAAGTATAAAATCGTCGTGTAAAATTGCTATAAATGTGTGAAATCCGATTAAATTGCGGCGTTAAATTCAATAATATAATCATAAAAAAATAAAAAAATCATAACTGAATACACTTTTGAACTCTGTTGCTTCTTGATTTTTTTATAACTACGTGCAGGACAAAAGCGACAACTTAAAGCTATGAAATAACAGTGTTTTTTCCTGCATATTTTAAAAATATCTGTAATAGCAAAAATAAAAAAGTGCTTAAAATTATTATTATAGGTATGACTGTAAAGTAATTTAAAATAATATTTTAGCTTCTGTTACTTTATGCGCCTAAAGACTATTTCACTTCCAAGTTTTTCTTATCAATATTTACTATAATTTTCTGTTGTTTTTCCATTCTATATTTTTTATATTATTTTAGTGACTGCAGCCCGAAACTGCTTCGCAGAAAACAAAATTGGAACCTGCGTACCGTTGAACCAATGTCCGCATATATTGCAAGACATTCAAAGAGCTGGCGGTCTGAATTCCCCTTTCGCTGTGAACAGACTTCGAGCACTCAGCTGTGACAGAAACCATCTTATGGTAGTTATTTCGTAGCTTTTCTCTCTACCTAGAGTTATTCTAGTCGGTACTAGGGTCCGCTCTCATGGTCTACCCATGCTATTTAGCCTCTTTTGAATGCTCTAATGTAGGACCATCGACTGCCATGTCTTGACGACATTAAGCCAGCCATTTTTTGGCCTACCTTGGGCTGTGTTGTAGCTCTGGCGTATACTGTCAATGCACTTCAGTGCTTTTCGTAATATGTGTCGTAACCATACTATCATAACCACTGAAGCAGTAGGTACTGCTATTACCCCGTACCACACGCGCGCTCTTCTTCTTCTCTCTAACTGATTTTGTGAAATTCAGTTTTGCTTTTTGTAAAATTTTTGTCCAAACCTGTATTAAATCATTATATTATACACAGAACGGTAGAATATTTAGCTGTTCTGTGATTATACCGCATACTATTAAATTGTAAAAAAACATTTTTCTCAACCAATTCATATTTGCAGGTTTGCTGCTTACCACCAAGTTACATGCACATGTTAAACGGCGGGAGTCCATTTACTCGCGGATCTGCTCCCCAAAGAAATTCAAATATAAATGAAAAAATTCTTCAAAATGTGAATGCTATTAATAGGAACACTCAAAGACCAAACCATAATATTGGTCATCAACCAGGAAATATTAATTTAGGAAATGGTCCCGCAGATGGGAGCTTTCCTGACATTCAAAACCATCCCAACTTAAAACTTTTGCCTAAAGCATGTGGCGTAATCGATTCTCGCGATAGAATTATAGGTGGCAAAGAGACTCTTCTATTTGAAATGCCTTGGATGGTTCTCCTTTTGTATGATACAGGTAATGTACACAATAGCATTATAGCTATAGCAAATTGAATGCATGTCAATACTTTTTTAAAACCTTTAGTATTTTTAAGGCAATAATAATATACGTGTAATATTTATTTCTACTTTCTGTATTTGTTCATATCATGGTAGGAGATTTCCAAGATGAAAAATTATAATTTCTCACAATTTCGTTTTATGTAGTAGTTTTTCGTCTATGTAGTATTTTTTCATTTTCATTTGATTTAATATTTCGATCCGCTTTATTTGATTATAGGTCTGGAAATTGCACCGAAATGTGACGGCACCCTTATAAACGAGTGGTATGTACTGACTGCTGCACATTGCGTCACATCCCTGTCCAATGGAGTCGAACTGCTGAGCGTCGCCTTAGGAGAATATGATATGAGACAGGATCCTGACTGCCAAGTCTTAAATGGGGAGGAAATTTGTGCACCTAATGTTCAGGTAAATGTATATTGTGTTTTTCAGCGTTGTAGAGGGCAATTCTAGGTGAGATAGCAGCGAAAGAAAGATGGTCCATCAAGAGAAAGTTAGAACAACAAAATGTCTTCACTTTCTCGTTAGTTATTTCATGCCTTGCGTGAAATTATGCAGATGTTCACTATCTGCATAATATACATACATTTCACGTTAGAAAATAAATTAATGTCGATATTGATTATTATTTTCAGATCATAGGAATCGACGAGGTAATATATCATCCAGGGTATAATCGTCTGACATTGTATGACGATATCGCCTTGCTAAGACTTGCGGAACCCGCAAACTTCAGTTTAGGTCAGTATCTAAAAAATATTTACTATATTACAAGTACAGTGTGTTGGGGTAACACCGTTGACCGTAATAATAGGTCGTAGGGGTAAACTGCTATATTATGTAGTATTTTACTTATACCCTTTCCATCCTTGTATTACGGTGTTATCCAACGCACCCTAAGTATATAGTAGTTTTAAGAACTAAAAATATGAACTTTCAAGTCAAAAATCGCGGTTTCAAGTATAAAAGTTATAAGTTCTATACCGAGTTATGTTCAGAGTTAAATATTGCTTACTTACCGCGCAAGGTTACTTACTTCTGTTAACTGCATTTGGGGAATGGGGTTTGAACTTTAAAAGTTTGTATGAAAATTCCGTGATGTAAAACAAAAAAAAAAGTAAAACGAGGTATCACTATTGTAAATTACAGAACTAAGAGATTCTTCTACTTAAAAATAAACGAATATAAATAATTTCGCAGAGAGTACAAAGCCGATTTGTTTGCCGGTGACGCCGCAACTGCAACAACAGTCGCTAGTGGGGCTGAATGCCGACGTAGCAGGCTGGGGACTTACTGAGACCGGCGCACAATCCCCTATACTACTGAGCGTGGGCGTGCCTGTGGTCAGCAATGAAGACTGCCAAATATCTTATAAACGGTAAGTTTGATTTGTGCGTTGGCTTTAAATACCGAAGGATTAGGCAGTCGTATTAGTGCAGCCCACAGTCCGCCGGGCTATTTCACTGGTTTACTCGAAAACGGATTAATACCTACTTAGGTAATTATTATTATTATGCTTATTCTGAAACGTGAAAAACCAGCGTGGGTGACAGCCGCCGTGGCGCAGTTGGTTAGACGCTGGCTGTGAAACAAGAGGCCGCGGGTTCGATCCCCGCACCGAGACAAATGTTTGTGAGGCCCACAGATATTTGTCTCGGGTCTGGGTGTTTGTGAGACTGAAAAGTCTCTTGTAGTTCCTGATACCCACGACTTGGTACTTAATTGATCTTAATTGGGGGTCAGGAGTATGTATGTGACTGTTAGGTGTATTTATTTACAACAGCATATTTAGGGGTATCGTACCACCAGCTCATGCACTGAACAAAACGGAACAACGAACCTGTTATTTCATGTATTCTATGCCACAGTTGTATCACCCTGGCCGAGACGGCCTATTTCTCCTACAGCTTATATAGATTATAACCTACAATAAGCGTACAACTGTAATCCGGTTTATCGAGTTTCTACTTTCTAGGTACTTTGTGATATTTCTTATGGGCAAGGGAGTTTTTATACGTCGTTTTTTTCTGCACAGCCTTAACGTTTCGAAGAATTATTAAAACCTATTGCTGTAAATAAAACATGAAAGGATTTTTTGTGCATTGTTTCGGCAAATCAGCAAACAATTAACCTGATTGTAAATGATTACAGCCACCCTTGAATTATTTACAAAACTTATAATTTTAATTCTTCCTATTTTCTTTATTTTAATGTATGTTGTAAATGTTTGTACTTCGCATCCTGTGATAATAAAAAAGAAATATTGTAATAAATTATAATATTTTTTTAATTAATAAATAATTGTGTTCAAAATTAATTGGTAAGAATAGTATTAATATCAAACCTGCGACAATCTCACCCACCGAACGAAACACGTCATTTACCCAGTGACTTCACTTTAATTTTTAGACTTAATTACCAAAAATATTTAATATCCCAATTGCATTTTCAGACAAGCTCAAATCCGTGATCAGCAGTTGTGTGCCGGTGGTGAGAAGGGCAAGGATTCCTGTGGAGGGGACTCCGGAGGCCCCTTGACGTTTCCAGGCATAGTAGGGAGGGGCAGTGCCAGGCACGTGCAGAGAGGCATCGTGTCATTCGGGACTAAGAACTGTGGTTCTGACGGAGTTCCAGGAGTCTATACGAATGTTGCTTACTATATGGACTGGATATTAGATCATATGCATGAGTAGGATTAATTTGACAGACTTACTTTCTCCCCCTTTTTCACACGTAAATAAAGGGCTAATAGTTGGTAGCCTTAAATAATTTGGATAAGTATGAGGGTAGTATTTACAAGGTAACACGTTTGCTGGATGTGTGTTAATAAAATTAAAATAACTTTACGTATTTTTGTTTGCTTTATTTGTCCCTATCTAATTCTTTACTTCTGAGGAAATGTGAAGCATGGATATCACAGTAACAGCCTCGCAAATATCATTTCATTTATTCATAATTGAATGAAAAAAAAGAGTGCTTCACATAATTTAAAGCGTTCTTTTTCTTTGAACACACGATGGGACCAATGTTTTTTTTTTCAACTGATCAGAGCTACAACTGATCTGAGTTCAATGGGGTTTATTGACCTCAAAATGGGTGTGTACGAAGTAGGGGAAGGGAAGGCAAGATGGAAGGGTTATATTGATTATGTAATCGCATAAACAATAAAATAAATTCATAATATAGATAGATCTTTAATTTTGATAAGTTGTGTAAGAGATCATAACATAAACAAAAAATGATAATATACAATACAATTACCTTCATCCGTGATTATGCTCTGTGGTAATGACTTCCCATAAAGTGAGGTGACGTTAATAATTATAGTTGAAAAAAAATACATAGATTCCACAAATTCCATTATCTAATGGTCCATTTAATAACGTTACTTTGTAAGGGTTCCTTTAATTATAGTACATATCTTTAGCCATAAGTCTAAAAATAAAAGCAAATAGCAACTCTTGTCAGTCGTTATCGCTTTATTGCTTGGTGAAGCCAGATTCCTGTTTAAGAGAAGTTAACAAAGCAATGACAGGGGTATAAAAAAATAAATAAAAAAAGAATAATACAAATCGTATATGCTACGAGTATTCTAAGGGACTACCAAGCATGAGGCAATGATATATAAATAATACACTCAACAGTCACATACATAGTCCTGACCCCACACTAAGATCGAGTCTTGTGTCGTGGGTGTCAGGAACTACAGAGACTTTTTCGGTCTCACAAACACCTAGACCCGAAACAAATACCTGTGGATCACTCAAATATTTGTTTCGGTGCGGGGACCGAACCCGCGGCCTCTCGTTCCACAGCCGGCGTCTAGCCAACTGCGCCACGGAGGCTGTCAAAATGATGGATTTATCTTTTATAATGATGAACCAAGAGGCCTATGATATAATATTTAGAAGAAGGGGTAGGTCAAATTGAAACTGATAGTTATTATTTTAATTCTTTTGTTAGTGAAAGAACGTGGATGTTAATGATCATCTTGAATTAAGATGTAATTAATTGGAGTTAAGAAATAACTTATATAGGAATACGAAGTATTAGTAAGGTAATTCTGTGTTTCTAAGATATAGATCAGCAGGATACTTTGTTGTAATGTCCGATTACTTGTCTATGCAGATCACATTCGTTTGCGGGACGTATCATTATATTATTAACCAATCAATTGAGCTAATGACACTTGTAGAGTGACAAAGCATTATTGAAAACCCGAGACCCACATCGTAGTTGTAATTAGGTCATAGTTCGCAGAATTGGTCCAAGCGTTCCCGTAAGTTTATCACAAGACGGCGCGGCGGTTTAGACGGCATTCTACTGATGTAAATTACATCTCGTTGACTCACTTGCCGAGCGCCTCTAAATATAATAAGGTACACGCTTAAATAACAGGTATTTTCAGTGAGTATACGGTCGAGTGAGGCGCGTGTTGATGCTCCGAGTATTTCCCAGCGGATCTAGTGTAGTATCGACCGCGATCTCGACAATGCGACGGCGACCATCGCCGACGATACATATCTTAATTAACTCGATCTTATACAGTTTTCCTCAAATGAACTTATAAAAGTTGTTCCTGTCGATTAGTTGTTGTACTTTAGCTTGAACTCGCATTTATTAACGCTGGTTGTGGACTTCTGTGAGACTATTGTGATGCAAAAATTGCGATTAAATATTAGCAACTTCCAGTGATATCAACCAGTTATAAATAGTTTACCAAATTCATTATTAAATATAAAACAGTCTGTGTGCTTTATCGGTACTAGTGTTATTGAGGATTTGTAAACAAAAGTGATGAAAATATGTTCAAAATAATGTTGTTTATGTGCTCTTTGTTGTTGCTGTTACTGGAAGTTAAATGCTGTGAGTATATTATTCATAAAACTTCGTGGGATATAAATTATTCACTATTCAAATAAACATATACTCATTTCCTTACTAAATAAATAATATGTATCAAAACGTAAACAAATTAAAAATTCAAACATATTATTACATTTTTCAAAGTATCATTTATGCCATTATTGCATTTATACATAAAGTAAGAAAAAATCTAATTACTTGTCTGCCGTCAATATAAAACAGCAATTGAATCATAAACATTCATTGTTTGTGCTTTAACGTTGAATCACTTATAATTAACGTAAGATATTTCGTATCCTTCGTTGGAGATCCTTAAATAAATAAAATAAATAAATATGAAATATATTGTAAATATAAATATTTATACAATAAACAACGGTTTAGTTTAAAAAAAAATCATTTTAAAAACAATTATTTGCATCAGTTTTTTCCTTAAATTTAGTTAATTGAAACGATCTAAAAATATTAGTCACAAATATTTTACCATAATGGACATAGATTTCATTTACTGTTCAGATGATTTAATTGTAACATTAATTTAATTATTATTTTTTCCCTATAAATAATAGCTGCTTATTAATTAAATTTCCAGTGTTTGCAGGTGACCGGTGCTATGTAGATGAATATCCTGGGTACTGTATAGCGTTGGAAGAATGTAGGCATTTAGTTAATGAAATCCACAGAGCTGGCAGCCCTATGCCAATTTACATTAGACACAAATTACAGAAGCTTGGTTGTGGCTTTGCAGCAGATCATCCAATGGTATGTATCGTACATAGAAGAAAACGGCTAACAAAAGGCCTTAAAGGCCGCATATGCCTCGGCGACATCCCTCGTTTCTATTCATTATTGAAATAAACATCATTGCCTATGTACTGCCTCGGTGGCGTAGTTGTACTACGGTACGACTACAAAGCTGAGGTCTCGGGTTCGAATCCTAGGTCGGGCAAAGTGATATTGTGTTTTTCTATTCATTATCAGCCCGGAGTCAGAAATTTGTGCCCGATATGGCGATAGGTTCGCCCCCTATCACATCATGAGACGGAACATACAAGGCGAAATGTGGGTGTCCTGGTGGCGCCTCTGCTTGCCCCTTCTGGGATAAAGGCGTAAGTTTATGTATGTATGTATGGTCTATATTTTGTTATTCACCTGGTGGCAAGTAATCTCCGCCAACCACAAATACCTAGGTATGTAACTAGACATTTGTAAACGTCTTGCTGGACTGAAAATGGTTGAGTAAATAAAGGACAATAGAATAGGGTGAAAAGGTTGAACGGGTACCCGGCGATTACTTTTTTGTTTCACATTATTTTCTATTAAACACAGAACATTTACTAAATTAGTTATTATAAATATTTTCAGGTGTGTTGCGTGCCTCCAAATCATATCGATGCAGTGAATAGTTGGTCGTCTAACGGAGAGCTATCAGGGTTGCCAAATAGAGGCAACCCAACTCAGCCGGACGAAAATGTAGTGATTTGGGACAATAGCAATAGTAATACTAACAATCCATCAAGAAATGGCGATGATACCTCTACTTCTGGGGATAACGTGGCTACCAATCGCAGAGGTAGCAAACCCAACGTTGAAAATCATCCCAATTTGAGGCTTTTATCTACGGATTGCGGTACAATAGAAAGTAACAGAATTATTGGCGGGAATCGGACTAGTCTATTCGAAATGCCTTGGATGGTTCTTCTGTCTTACCGATCAGGTAATGTTTACCTACGTGATGCTAAAATACATATTATATACGAGTAGCTTTAAGTTGTACCTTTGTTTTGTTAGCAATTAACAAATGAAATTTGCAGAAGGTTTAATTTATTTAGTGAAATAAAACATCGACAGTAATAGTTCATTATAACTGATGTGTGATTCATGTCAGTGGTGACTTCATACAATATTAATTAACAAATTGCGTTACCTTTGATAAAATTATTAGTTTATATCATACAAATTCTCTAATATGTGGCCGTATGCTTGAAAAATTCGGTATAAACCTTAAACGTTTTATTACTCTTCTCTTAAATTTATTTTCTACGTTTATGTTCATTGATTAAAATAAAAAACATATACAAACTTATTCACTCCCTGATAGGAGTGTTAAAGACGCAATCGACCGGTGATCAGTGATCCAAAGTAAGGAACGTCCTCACAAAATGTATTGTATCCAAAAATATCTAGGTACTGCCTTCAACATGTGAGACCCGAAGCAACGCCAATTAAAAATTTGAAAGGGTTCTTAAGCATTAAAGCACTGTCCAAAAAATAATCGGGATATTTATAGTTGATTCCATCTCCGATATGCTAGTAACTTCGTTTGGTAAATCTAAAATATATTTGGACATTTTATCTTTTTCACCTTAAATAAGGTTATCGTCATGTAGACTAGCGAAGTCAACAAACGTTGACCTGTGCGCCGTTACAATAGCAATAGCAATATGTTATCACTTCTTGTTTATTTGTAAAAATAGCCCTGTCTATGAAAATGGATCAATCTGAACACTGTGGCATGACAATTTTCCAATGAAATTTTGGTAGAGCTGGTTATATACCTACTGGTAATATGGCACTTTAGGATTCACAGACATATCGAAGAGCAGTTTGCTTTTGCATGACCTTGTACACTAGGCTATATACCATTGGCCGTGTGATTATTTAGCGTTCTATTTACTCCCGTATAAATTCTTATCTAAATTCACTATTTTTACAATTATACCTACTTATGTCATTGTTCATTTGTTTTCAGGTCGTGGAATTAAATTGAATTGTGGTGGTACCCTTATAAATGAGTGGTATGTCTTAACTGCAGCACACTGCGTGACTTCTTTACCAAATAGCTTAAAACTGCAGAGTGTTATATTGGGAGAATATGACGTAAGACAAGACCCTGACTGCGAAAGATCCGATGGAAAAAAATATTGCGCTCCTGGCATACGGGTACAATCTTAAAATCTTTTTAATATTTTGTTGTATAAGAGACGAGTACAAAATAATATTACAAACTTTGATATTTCAGACTGTGGCAATCGATGAGGCTATACCACATGCTGACTACAATCCGGACACTTATTATAATGATATCGCTCTTATAAGACTTACGGAACCAGCCGACTTTAATTTAGGTTCGTACCTAATATTTGACACGTATTTATAATATCGTATTATATAGGGAAAATAATTTGAGTATTTTTACAGACAATATGAAACCGCTATGTTTGCCATTGACGCCGGAACTTCAAGATGACAATTTAGTGGGAGTAAATGGAATTGTAGCCGGTTGGGGAATCACTGAAGATGGTGTGGAATCATCTGTGCTTCTGAGCGTCAGCTTGCCCGTGCTGAGTAGAGAAGACTGCCAATCGATTTATAAAAGGTAAGGTATTTGTTCAGTTGGTTATAACGTTAATTTTTTGTTAAATACACTTAATAGATCGATAAAAGAAATTGAGAGGACTCACCTACAACTTTAGCCACAAAAACTCCATTGGCCTCACCAAGAATAATTCTAAAGTGTGTTGCCAATACTCGCCACAGGTCACGCTTGGAGAGTGCATTGGCAAGCATTAGACATACATAGGTTTTCACGTTGATTATACTGCTATCTGCTTTGACTTTCATTTGATGACGCTATCTATCTCTGCGATGGTTATTCCGCCATCGGTTATTCGCAAGACAGTGCTCCATTAGCCAACACAATGGAGCGCGAAGAGGTGGTGCTAATTGGGCTCATAAAAATGTTATTTGGAGTCCCCTACCTTTCAAGAATAGTGTGCCTGTGCGTGCAACTGTAGATGTTAAATATATTCAACATTTTTTGGGTCAACTTAAATTATTGAGAGAAAAAAATTCAGCAAATCATAGAAAAAACATACGATCCAAAAGGTGTAAAGCCATCAGGATGCTTCTAAAAGAGTTGACAGTGAAGCAAAATAATTCGCTGAATACACATTGTCATACTAGAAATAAAATTAATTTAATCTTTGTCATGATTACAGCACGGTTCAAATCAACGAGAAGCAGATATGCGCAGGTGGAATTATAGATAAGGATTCCTGCGCCGGTGATTCTGGTGGACCCCTCATGTACCCTGGGAAGCTCGGCAGAGTGAAGTACATTCAGCGGGGCGTCGTGTCCTTCGGCACCAAGCGGTGTGGGGTGGGCGGCTTCCCCGGAGTCTACACCAACGTGGCTTATTACATGGACTGGATATTAGACAATATGCATAGATAAGATTATTATTGGCTGCGGAGGTTTTCGACAAGATGGGCAAGGGAAACGGCACATTTACTTATTACATTTTTTAAGCAAAAAATTATAATCCCTGTGTAAAACTCATTGTGAGGTAAACTGCTAGATACTCCTACCCCGACCTTCCGCATTCGCCAATTTTATTACGAATTTGTAATCATTTTTTTCTATAATAAAATGCTAGTCTTTGCACTGAATATTTAGTATAGGTAGTTAAACCGGTTGGATGAGGTTTGACTTAAGATTGAGTTGAAATATTACTCAAATTATTCATTATTTAAATAAAAAATCATAAGTTATGATGTTTCAATTTTTCTATTTATCCAATCAGGTAGGCCATGTTTAGTAACACATTATCTAAATAGATTTATACTTAAGTACCTACGGTTTTTAAACAGTTTTTCTTTTAACCGGTTTTTCTAAATTTGGCCATACAATTGCCATAAAATTGGCCAGTGTCTCCTTTCAGTTAAAAGAGAGTACCTTTTGTGTAAAGCATATAGTAAGTATTCACTGCTATACTACGTTAAAAACATATGGTAATTTGTAGTTACATCACAGCAATATCATAACGTCCACATTGGTTTTGAGAAAATTATTTGAATTGTTTTATTGTAAATATTTTGGAATGACGGAATTGTGTTATTTTTTGCCTAGTTTAATGAAAATGACCCAAGAATACAAAATACCATGCAAAGCAGTTAAGGAAATGTCATCGCATTGTTTGTACCTCATGAGATTTACTCTACAAACCTGTTATGCATCGACATAATATTATATGTACATCGCAAAAATTGTTTTGTATCATCCTCGGTTCACAAAACACCTCTTTATAGGTAAATACTTAAGTAAACGTGTTTCCTGATTTCTTATAAAATTATCTATGCAAATGACCCTTAGCTTTATACGCCACGGGCGTGAAATCACTTTAAAAACATTACAAACAAAGCATACATTTTAAAGTGTTCTTTGTATCTTAAAACTGCATTGAGTCCGCCGTCTGTAATATTTTTGAGTAAACTGATATTCCAGTTCTTTGGAGTTCACTGATCTCAAACTCAGTGTAATACACGAGAAGTATAATAAAGAACAAAATAAAAACAGATTTTACAACTGACCGTCAGGCACCAGACTTTACAAATATTACCAAAATATTTTTCAAAAGAACTTGCAAAAAATGGATTAGCTGACTTCGTTTCGATTGCCAATACTTTACCGACTAGAGCCAATCTGATTTAAGGTCGAATGAAAAGTAAAAAGAAGGGACGTAGATTTGACAATGTCAATTATAAATGACAAGGCAGTAAACAAATATGCAATAAACATTAACACTTCCACGAACATCTAAAATAAAATGTAAAAAAAACTAATTTACATTAACAGAAAATTCAACTTAACCGGCAATAACAGCTGTAAACGGCAAATGTGATGTGATGACTAGTTGTACCAAGATTGAAACTGACCTGGATACAGCTAAAGATGTGATACTCTGCCCAACTGCTGAAGGGTCCGCAAAGACCTGTGGAGTAGGCGATAAGAAAGTTAGTTCTTACAATTTATATTTATGTATAGTCAAAGGCGCTGAATCTATGCTTATAACAGCTGATTGTGAATCTTTAAGGGTGGCTATGTTTAGTGGACATCTTGTGGTTGACCACAAAGATAAAGTTATTCAGCTTATTTTTCAAGGTAAGTTGCGGCCTGTAAAAGCAGGAGCTGCAAATTACATCATTTTTTTTGAATTGACATAAAATGTTGACTACAATGAGCCTGAAGGTTAGTGCAGTGGAATCCAAAGCAAGTATCCAACAAAATTATTATAGAACCTGGACCAGAAAGGCAACAGTTGCATGGGTCACTAATCGTTATGACGGTAATTCCACCATTGACTGTAGAAGTCGCTGTCCAGCCGATTATCCTACAACTTACGTTTGCAAAGACAGCAAAATGTGGGTAAGAAAAATATTGCCTTCGGTTTGAATATCAAACGGAAGTTTTTTGTAGCATCCGAGTCGCAAACCACACACTTATATTACTTAATGTGTCGGGTCTATAAATATATTGAGCGTATTATTATTCAACGTATGTCGTGATTATTGTAAACGAATTACCAAGAATAAATATTAGTCGATTCTAGTGAGGCTACGAGAGGTTATGCAACACTTGCAAATGAGCTGTGATGGTAAACAATCTCGATAATACAAGAATGCCTACATGTTTGTTAAACTTTCTTAGTGGGTGAAAATATTTGTATTTCATCTATTAAGCAGATGAAGAAAATCTATTTTTAATGGGACTGAATTCCATCAATGTTTCCAGGCTGATAAATCTTAAGTATAAATATTCTATCTCAAGAAGGGACTAGTTATCATTTTAATGATTCCATACTTGAAGAGATGAGCCGTGCTCTTTTCTTAAAGGTCGGCATCACATTAATGATTAAATTTTGTATTGGTGATCACTTACACGAGAGATTAATATATAACATATTTGCTTTAAATTAAATTATTTATTGTTGTTGAGGATACTGGCAATTGTAAGATTAAAATAACACGAGATTAGGTACCATTGTACCGTAGGTTATCACTACAAAAGAATTACCTAATTATCACCTATGAATTGTAATAAATATAAGAACCGTTTATCATTGTTAAGTAGCAAGATGTTTGCAAACATTCATTAGTAGTTTATTTGCAATATTAATGCACAATAGGTACTCCTAGCAGATAAGTAACATATACACACATAAGTTTACACCTAAATCCCTATATTAAGTTTGCCAAATTTATATCCATACACAAATGTGATAGTCGTATTCCCGGGTAAAAAGGACAGTCCCAAAGACATATTTGTGTGACTTTTTCAATCCGAAAAATTCACACAAATCGGATTACCCGATCTGAGATTCGAACCCAGTGACTCACTGTTCACAATCCGTCCATATTGGTATTAGTTGCATGAGGCGATCGAGTAAAATGTTCATAATAATATTTGTGTATAAAATGTGTGAGCTCAGTGAAGAGCGGAGCTGATTGCCGAAATAGGCATGGATTCGATCCCAAGGTACTTTAATTTTTTTTGACGTATAGTTTCTGGTGGTAGGACATAAGTATTCGCGGATACGTACCGTATACGAAAATGGATAATCCATTATAATAACCCACTGTCTCTCTCTCTCTTCAGCCACAGGAAGTCCACTGCTGAACATAAGCCTCCCCCAAGGATCTCCACATAGACCTGTTGGAAGCGGCCTGCATCCAGCGACCTCCTGCGACCTTAACCAGGTCGTCCGTCCACCTTCTAGGTCTCCGACACTTCGCTTGCTTGTACGTGGCCTCTAGAACCTTTCGGCCCCGGCGGCCATCGGTTCTACGCACTATGTGCCCATAATATTAAACCCACGCAAGTGCCTATATCCGACTGCAACCAGCCAGGCACCGCCTGCAACCAGCCAGGCATAATCGTGGTTACTGAATACGGTACTCTTACCATCAGATACATACATAAATATAAACAAATTTATTGCCTATTTAAATGTTAAAGGCAATTATCGAAAGAGAACTGGTGCGAATACTATAAATATTCTTCAAGTAGATTCATTATAAGTCTACCAGGATACGTAGACCAACGTGAAGAAAAAATCGTTCAAGTTAATTTTGTGATTTGCACATTTTACCCTACCGAGGTTCTATAGCTCTTTAAAGCAGGAAAGTTAAAAGTGAGTGTAAAGGTATTATAGTTCTTTTTTTTTATTTCAGAAACACGACGCATTGGCATTCAAAAGAAAATTATCGCGAATTCGCGCCCAGCTGATAAAGATCTACAGGGATCCCTTCACGTGGCAGCTGCTCAAGAGTATCATATACTTTGTGATGGGGCTAAAGACGATTCATGACTTAAACAAAAACATGGCGTGTCCCCCTCGACCTTGTGTCAGAAAAAAAAATTAAATAAATATTGTTTTTATTTAAAAAGTAACTTTTGCTAAGTAGGAGCTTTTTTATTGCAATGAATGGCGAGACGAGCATGCCATTCGCCTGATGGCAAGCGATACGACCGCTCACGGACAGAAGAAAACCAAACAACATCATGAATTACAAAGCCATGCTTGGTATTCCACTGCGCTCGCCATCCTGAGACATAAGATGTTAAGTATCAATATGTCCAGTAGTTACTCTGGCTACAATGTCGCCTTAGAAATCTTTTGGGAGTCCTATGTTCAGCGGTGGACACTGGCCGAAGAAAGAGAGGTTTTATTTCTTAAGCGTAAGACTATACAGAACATATAGCGAGTACATTCACAGCCTTGGTGTCTGCGACATGGCCACTAAGATCCAGGATTGTAACAAAAAGTAGATTGATCATGTCATAAAAAAACCACAGCATACGTCAGCAATATAACATACATTAGCCTCAATATCGCGGCGCCTCAATCGAGGTCAACCAAAGTTCTACAAGATTGTATTACGAATATTCTTTTCTATGGAAGCTTTGGTAAATTTAGAGTAAAAAACATGGTTAAATATTATGAAAGAATAGAAACAGGAATTACGAACTCGCATCTCGCTAGTTGATTATCTTTATGGTACAGCACTTCCAACCAACTACACGGCAGTGTAGTCATGTTGTGATGTCCTAAAAATATAGCTATCCCTCAATCGAACTCTAGGTTGGAGAGAAGACAAAGCAGTGAGCATTATGGACAGACACATTACTGGTTACAGTAGAAAACTGTATTAAAATCGAAGCCTACCTCTGCTTATGACATCGAGAGCTGCGGTCTTTTGATTGGAATGTACAATGCTAAGTTAATACCTGAATATCCCTCACCGGCGACTTATATTGCGACAGAACAAAAGGCGATTCTTGAACTTTTCTTTACAAAGTCGTGCCTGACACCGCTTAATGCATATCACATTCCACAACTTTCTTTCAATTACAATTCAGGTCAACAGACCCATGCTTAAAACATTTTCGCTCGGCAGTGACCTGGTTATGACCCCTGGCATTGCAAAAGTCCATGAGCGGCGGTGACCGCTTAATATCAGGCGGGCCGCATGCTCGACTTACTGCGAAAGCAATAAAAATAATTCATGTTTTAAACAGATTTCAGTTGCAGAAATCCCCTGAAGGAATGATTATTTCAATCTAGACCACGGCAATGAATAAGTGCCTATAAGTTCAAGTCAGGCGCATTGTAAAGTTGCAGAAATCCGTTTAAACATAGTAATAGAAACACAAAGCAGCCATAATTGAGTTCTCAAGCAAGAAGTAAAACCTACTTTACTAGATTTCTCATTAGGTTAATTGAAAGTATATAAAGAACCATCATGACATCAGTTTGAAAGGATTTGTTGCATCCGTTCAAAGGATAGAAGTTTAATAAAAACAATGACAAATACCAAGAATATATTTTTATGCTAATCTACAAATAAACCTACATGTTATATTGTACATGTTAATTTTACGGATACTTCTCGTGAGGCGATAACGAAAAGATCGTAGAAAATAAGTTTCGAAAGCCGAGAGGAGGGGAAATCCTTTAAAATCGGAATTGATTGTTTTTAACGCATAATACATTTTCTCATTAGGAACCGGATCTCTAGTAGTTAGTCAAAGATTTTCAATATGTTATCGCTTATTACGAACTGTTAGCTTTTATTCACTTTATAGTAGCAGTAGCTAAATCAATCATTATAACCTTCAATCTTCATCAGCTTTTGAAGTCTTCGATTAAACATAACCCAGTATTTTTGTAGATAATTACTTGAAATTCTTATAACTGTCCTAAGCAGTAAGCGGATTACAATAAGCAATTCGCGGTGGCAATTAATTATCTATCAACTTACACACTGATTACATTTCACGTTTAAAATACCTTTCATAAACACTTTTATGGTGTAAATGACTATCAAGCTAAGTATTCAATATCTTTTACTTCGAGTTATAACGGAAATTCCACTTATTACATGCGCACGTCCAAGCATCATTTATATAAGCAATTAATGAATGTCGATGGCCTCCCGTGAAGGTTAGGCCGGCCAAATAAATTGCAAAAACAAAAGTTTTTGTCTGTTATAAGCAAATAAATCACTTCATGTCGCGTCGTCTTGATTCAGCTCTAGGAAATGTGAGTTTTAACGTTTTAATTTGCCTGTTATGTCCCAAGGCTGGTCACCAGTTTATCCTACGTTGTGTGAGGGTCTTCTCTTTTATTAGGCTAGAGACCAATGAAATGTTAATATTTTTGAACCAGCTATGGAGCTTCTGATTCAGATTATAATCTATGTCGAAAAGTATCTTAGTTTCAAAAACTGTCTAAAATCAATTTTTCAAAACAGCCAGATATAATGGTACCAAATAGCAGATTGATACCAGTTCTTGTTTAGTAGCATATACGAATGAATATTCGCCTGCATCATCATTCATCACGGATGTCATCAAATGTTTTATACTTTACAGTTTTTTACTTTACGAACCAGTCTACAGGAAAATAACGTAACTAAATTGGTTTGACCGCTTTACAAAAAAGTTACAATTGACAAAAAGTAAAAATCCCAATAACGACTTGAGACAAAGTGCAAGATGAAGGAAATACTTGAATACTGCATGTGAACTTTGAAAGGGGCTTCCCTTTACCCTTACATATGATAAAGTTCTCGGTACAATAATGAAACCGCTATACATAATTATTTATATGTGACACGTAATGTTTCCTCTTTATTCAATCTTTAGTACACATAAAATGACTAACAAAATATTTCAGGGTAATCATTATTAATATTATTGAAATTAATTCCATACAAAAGGATAAGATTTTAAGCGCCAAAACACATCAAATCGAACATTAAAATATATGTTATCACGCGAAGAGAAAAAAAAAACAATTTTAGATAGTGTTGACCTGTCCAGTCTTCGCGCAACAGGTTTTAGAAGTTACACCTAATATTTCTCAAATCCGTGCGAGCATATCCTCATAAAAGCGAGTTTGTTCCAAACAACAATATTGCTATACACGAGTGTGATGCGACTCAGACTCAGCTTATAAGGAAAATCCGATGTTTAGACGACCCGCACCTATTATAATTAAAACACGCGTCAGACAAGCGCCATATGCTTGTGGTAAATCGCGTTTTCAAAAAAAATATTTATTGTTGATAACCTTAAGTTTGTGGTCGACGCAAAGTCAGGGCCGGTTAAGTGAACTATCAGTCGCGAGCTGTCCGTCCTGAGAACAACAATATCACTCGGTTTTAAACTATTTCTTGTGTGTTTAGTGCTATATGATGAATATATTGTACGACAAGACAGCTGTACTCGCCTACATACTCGTTGCAACCTTCTACAGTGTGGGTGGACGTAAGTACTTTTGTTTTTGCTACGTAAACACTGATTTTAAACTTTGTTGACCTTAGTTTAACGTGATGTCGATGTGTGTTATATGTTATTTTATTCAATTATCCGATGCTAAGTAGAACAACATCGTGGACTAATGTTACCCGATATTAAAGAGGTCTTATTTACAAACATGGGTCGTATAAAGAAGATAACTATGCCAGAATCAAAATATAATTATCGCATGTATTTATATGGTTTTAAAGTATGTACAGTAAATAAATACGTCAAAGCGAATTACTTCTGTTAATGACTGATCATTAATTGATTTTTTATCTATTTATGTGTAATACTCTAAATAAGTAAACATATTACTTATATTGGTTTGCATCTGGTACTATCAAATTAATAAAGTCATTTATATGTCTAGTTGTACACCATAATTTTCGAAGTTATTAAGATGGATAGGCGATAGGCTCGCCCCCTATCACATCGTGGGGCGGAACATACAAGGCAAAATGTGTGTGTCCTGGTAGCGTCTCTGCCTATCCCTTCGGGGATAAAAGGCGTGAGTTTATATGTATGTATGTATTAAGATGGAAATCGTTAATTTCATTTCGCAGAACCCTGAGTATTCATTAACAGGAAAATAAGACATTTGAATAATTCTAAGAAAAGAAACTGTTAATGCTGAACCATGAGATTGGTGTGAATTAATGTTTCTTGGGCACATATATAATGGTTAAAAGAATTGAATGCGGTACCGTGATTTTGTTATCTTCCAATATATTGTTGTTATTTGTTGGAATGTCTTATTGCTTTCTGAGATGTAATGATAAAACATTAATTAAACTTAATTAGCACTCATTTACTACCTGTCAGTGAAATTACGATTGAAATGGATATAATTGTGTCGTAAACAGTCATGTCGCTGGAATTAGCTCTCTACTATCAGTTACGTACTGGAAATTGGAGGAAACCTACGTCTAACTGGGAACTTACTGCGGCTGACGATGTTGACATATTTATATTTATAAATGTTTGAATCAATTAAATTTTTTCTCAGAAGAAACAAGTCGTTTACGTAGACAAATATAATGTGAATAAGACGAGCGGCCATCCACGTAATGAAAAACTTGTTGAGACTATGATTACAGACGCAAAAGTGTCATTAAAGTTGGTTGACAACCAGCGTTTACGAATACGTAACCATCCACGTCAAGTTTGTGTTTTTCTTTATTTTGTTCAACATTTCCAATGAGATGAGATCATAATCTACATATATGGAAACGCAATATTATCTAAATCGTGCAAAAAACAAAGGTCATAAAGTTTTGTAGTTATCGTTTTTATTATTTGTATGACGCAGCGTAGGAGCGCTTCACAAATTGTTTTCTTCAGTAAAACTGAGCCTGTAGAAAATATTAAAGGATGTATTAGATACTCGTAACCTAACTCTCGCTTAATAGGAGGATAAAATATTATGCAACAAGTAGAATAAAACATAAACATGTATCTTTCATAAAACTCGTTTTTGAAATTAATAATCATATATCCAATTAACATTCCGTTTGTTAACGTACCTAGTGTATTAAAACATGACGTTAGACCCTAATAAAGATATCAATTCAATGAGTTTAAAATTTAAGTCCTCGATTATGTCAGAGACATTATCGACCACAAAAAAATATGTAGTTGAAAATATGCGACGGCATTTCATCGACCATCCTATGGATAGTATAAAGAGCCTTAGTAGACCAGTCCAAAACGTATAAAATAACTTGGGTACTAGGTACTTGGTAGTGGTTCCATTTGCAGGTAAAATTAATATTCAATTATATCTATGCCAGTGTGATAGAGGCACAGAGCTTGTACCCTTATAAGCAGAAGTATGCGTAATTGGGCGATATACCTACAGTTAAATATTATGATGATACGTAAAAACCATGTAGGTGATAAGAAAATCATTAAGTCGCAAGTTCAAAATAAGTAAAAACTACTAAATTTCTTTAGAAACACAAAGTTATAAGGCAAGTTATAAGTATAAGGCAAACGTAGAGACGGGCGACGTGATCATGTGACGTGATCAAGTTATAGCGAATTTGTGCAAGCCGGTTTTTATGGAAAGTTCTTTAGCATTGTTACGTGCCAATCATTCTATAAGTGATAAAATATCTTAAATTTTCTTTCCTACAAAACAGCTACTTTACAAAGGCTCTGCGCTACAATACCTACCTACAGTACTCTCCAGGATGGAGTAAAAATCAAATCAATACAACAATCATTGTGTTTTTTTTTAGCTTTGATTAACTTCTGAGCCACGAACATATATAAATCAAAGAAATCTACACCACCTCCCACTTTCTCTCCTCATTTCTACCCTACTCCTAACGAACACTAATGTAAACAGTACTTGTATTATATCTATCCGGAATTATGACTTTCTTAAACTCACGACACACACAAAAATGTAAGTTCCAATTTTTCACATGAAATTACAATACCGAATCTTAGAAAATGCCGACCTAGTTGATGATCAATAGGACCAAAACAAGAGCAAACAATATAAAAAAACATGTCATGCACATCAGTGTTTAGGCGCACTTGGGTATTGACGATACAGACTCGTAAAATGCATTTGTAATAAAATTCTACAGGTAATTATTTTTCAGTAACCACCCGGATAATCGATAATGACCGCTGTAAGCAACATGGAAAACCCACCCAACCGTATCGAGTTCAGTCTGTGAATTCACTGCGGTATTCGATTTCTCTTCACTACACGTACTTACTATCACGATTCAGATATTTCGTAGTAACATTGTGGTTCCAAAAAAAATATTTACCACCACCGTGTACGGTGACCGTTGACAGGAATATTCTGGCGCCAATTGAAACCATCAGCTAAATAATATTTACTCTTATGTTTCAGAAAAATGTAACGGTGGCGCGGATTGTATAGCTCTGAACAAATGCGCCGGCCTGCACAGACAGCTCCAGCAGGGCAACACGCCGGAGCTGGTGCAGCTGCTGCGCGGCCTCCACTGCGGCTTCGAGAGCAATGATATGCCCAAGGTATGCTCAATAACCATTTTTTTCTTATTGCCGTCATAGGCAGATGAGCTAACGACCCAACTGAGGCTAATGGACTTTACAATGCCAGGGGCACATACAAGCCGCTGCCTACCTTAATACAATAAAAGCACTGGTTTGCTTTCAACAAAGATATGAGAGCTTATAGTCTTACAAACGAGAATGCGAACGTCCGATATGGTGTTGAACAAGTATTATTTTGCTGGTCGTGCGTTACCACTTATCATGGACAACGGCGCAGTTTTCTCAAAAAGAAAACCGTTTATTTACGACACATACAACGTAGTAAAGCTTAACCACTTAATTATTCGAAAATAATTGGTTTTGATTGTTGTCACTCGTGTATCTAATATTAGTTGAGAAATTAGTTCGTTAAGAGAATAATACAATGAATCTGGCTTAGCAATATGCACGATCATGAAATATGTCCAGCCATGTCCACATTGATGAATTAACATTATGTTTCCGTTCCTTTAAGTTCATCATCCACTCTACCATCTCAACATGTATGTTGTAGACGTAGCATTCACAAGAACGACTTGATTTCCAGATTTGTTGCCCGCCAGAATTTCTGGAGCCAAGAAACGGGTTCCCAAGCTCGCAAAGCAGGCCGACAGTCGACCCCTTGACACTGTTGCCGAACATGCGCGACTGTGGCATCCAGAATAACGACAGAATTGTCGGGGGTGAACAGACTGACATTGATGAACATCCCTGGATGGCTTTACTGAGATACGACAAACGTAAGTATCATGTTCATAATTTGAGTTTGGAATACCTGATAAGTATCAAACGATAAACTGTCTGCAGTCAGAGACATTTGATGTATAATTCAGTAGTTCGTGATAAACTGCCCACAGTCTGAGACATTTGATGTAAAATTATATAAGTAGTTCCAAAGTATCATAGACCTATGATCTTTCGTGTGAAGGAGAATGAGCATAAATGTATGGAATCAGGTACGACACCTATCGGAATGAATGATACACCGTTGGAAAGGTATTTTTGTGAAGATAAAGAATAACCATGGCGCGAGTCCTGATTCACTGTCCGATCGAAGTAATCTTACTTGAAAATAACTATTTTTTAATACATCCTATTAAGTAGGATATACACATACTTTTATTGTAAGACCTATCTAACGATGGTAAATTCATTTTGATTCGATAAAAGGTTTATTTATTAGCCATAACTTAATTTCTGAATGAAGCCCTAAAATTCGTAGCCGTTGAGAAATCTATATTATGTACATTACACCGTTCCAAGGTAAAGTTACTCATATTTTTAGAGACGATATATTTTCAAGAAGCTTGTATTTACTTGTTCACAGCTTATGGGTGGGGATTCTACTGTGGTGGAGTTGTAATTTCTTCGCGATACGTCTTGACGGCCGCCCACTGCGTGAAAGGTTCTGACTTGCCCCCAGACTGGAAATTGTAAGTTTAATACTTTCATTTCATTAACGTGCATTACGTGGGGTATCGTTATATTTACATTATAAAATATTATAAAGGACATTTTTCATCTTTAATGGCGCAAATGAAAAATAATCTGTCGCCCACGGTGTTTTTTCACTAAGCAAATATATTACAATTTTGTGTGGATTTTCATTTTTAGTTTAGTTAAATTTGTAAGTGGAATAATGCTTGTATTCTTTTAAGTAAAACATAACAAGTAATTCGGCAAGTTTATAAATATTATAAAGAAAGATTTAGCGTGTGAGCGTGTGCATGCATGTAACGTAGTTGCAAGAATGTGATAACAAAAGTCGAGGGTCAAATTTCCGTATCGTAATTGTACGTATTTATTAATATTATATATGAATTATTCTGTATATATTCAAGATATAGTTCAACTTTGCAAGAAAATGTTTAGATTTTTATAAAAATATATATATAAAAAAGACAAATGGAAGAAAACGAGGCAGGCCTTTGCGCAGAATTGGAATGAATGACTGAAATGTATTCTATGTATGGCATTACGCTCACTCTCCACCACACTTTAGCACGAAAATAAGGTCGGTGAAAGGTTGCTACTAGTAGCACCTGCACACCATCTCAGGATATGAACTGGCATGGTACATACATACATAAACTCACGCCCTTATCCCCGAAGGGGTAGGCAGAGACGCCATAGGACACCCACATTTCGCCATGCATGCTCCGTCCCACGATGTGATAGGGGGCGAGCCTATCGCCATATCGGGTACAAATTCCTGACTCCGGGCTGATAATGAATAGAAAAATGCAATATCACTGGCATGGTAGTAAATTATATTTGTAATGGAACAATTTCATAATATAATAGCCACTAAAATTTTAATTTGGTAAAGTACGCACTTGGTAAAGTATTTATGTACTTGTCAAACCGGTTATAAAACTACTACCCACGTTAACACTTAACATGAATCTTCTACTCTTAAGGATAATGATACATAGAAAATCGAATAACATGCTGTAGTACTTTGTTACATTGTTGTTTTATTTAAGTTTATTACACTATTATTTATATTATGATTGAAGTATATTAAATATGACATTATTTTTTCCAGATCTCAGGTTCGTCTTGGCGAGTGGAACACTTCAAGTACACAAGATTGCGTGGATGACGACTGCACGGTACCGGTCCAAGACATACCCGTACAAGAAATTATTGCACACGAGGGTTACGAGCCCCAAGATAACAATCAGCAGAATGATATAGCGTTATTACGGCTAGCACGAAACGTGCAGTTTAATGGTGAGAACTGTTTTTTGTTTCATAAAAGCGTTCAATAGAATTAATTTGCGTTTTTCGAGTATTTCAAACGTTTTGTTATTTACAAGTTGTAAAGCCTTGCTGTTGTTAAAACTAAAGGCACATAAAACAAATGAATCGGCATAATCGAGGTGGCGTCTTATAAATATGTCGTGAAGGAGCGGCTTTGCTGTTGCGTTCCGTTCGTTGTCTGATATTGACATAGACATTAAAATCTGGCGGAAGGATCTCCGTATGCTCCGCAATAGCAAATAACACGGTGTTTGCTATCACGGAATTGGAAAACCCGTCATAAGTAGTGTTAAACCTAAGTGGTCAATACGGTTTCGATCAGGCCGACGTACCTAATTGAGTCTACAAACGATGGATCTTACTCTATTTCAAGTTCATTGCACTTACAACTAGGTGTCATGCAATTACTTTAACACACCATAAAATAATATAAAGTGGCCAGAGTAATCTTACAATTATATTGCGCTTGTTATAGATTTTGTGAAACCTATCTGTCTGCCAATCTCCAATGAACTACGACGAAGCACGTTCGATGGCTATGAAATGGAAGTTGCGGGATGGGGAAAAACTGAAACCCGTAAGTACCTATATTTTTCTATACCATATCAAAGGAAGAACTTTTGTTTCTTTTTTCTCCTTTTTGTTCCATTACAAGATAAATCTATACAATAACCCATTTCTAAAATTCCCGGAATACTTTCCAGGTAATAATTTTTTTTTACAAAAAATTTGGTACTAGAAAACCTATTACAGTGACCCAAAGTAGGGGCATGACCCAGTTAGGAGCATGCCAGCACCAATGAGAGTATTCATGTCTCGGCAGTCGACATATCCGCGATACCTATTTAATCGTCTGTCACCGGTGAATACGCTTTTAAGACTGAATACACAGCTCATTCATGAATTTAAAGTTCGACCTGTCGGTACAAATGAGCAACCAAGCCTTTAACAAATAAAACTAATAACATTAATCATGGATCACTACAGAATAGTCAATACTATTATAGTATTAAGCTCCATCGTAATTCGTAATAATTTTTTATCCCTATCCTGGAATTTGACAGAAAACGGCGGTAGTACGCTGCGCAGGGCAACTCTCGGAGGCATGGGGCCTGAAGGTTGGCCAGCTGTTCCGAAACACATATCTTTCGTTCATAATACAGTATAATATAAAGCCCGTTCCTAGCATGTATCTTTTTGTTCAAAAACACAATGGACGCTGAACTCAGCGCTGACGAAAATGCATGAAGCCTGAATAATTAAAAAATATATATGTAATATGTATGTTCCAAATACTCAGCCTGCTAAACACTAACTGTTTTGTCTCTTTCGAACGACTTTAGAATTCAGTTTGACCGAAGAAGACAAAACATTCAATAACTTTTAATTAATATTAATACATATTAATACATTTAATCCCCTCCTCTCCTTTCCTTAATAGAACCACGCGTGCTGGCTTGCGGAACCATAGCTTGTCTGTTCAATCCATCTCGGCGCGAACCAAAAGGTTCTTTAATTATTTTTTCTGTCGTACAGTCAAGCTGTGGAACGGTTTGCCATCGCACGTGTTCCCTCCTTCCTATAATCCCGGGTCCTTCCGCCGTAGCGTGAAGAGGCATCTCAGCGGGCCGGCATGATTGTATCGAATGGTATGAGACTACCGTCTGATACCATTGGATACTCTATCTGAACGGCATTAGCACTTACCATCAGGTGCAATGCAGCCACTATGCCGTGCCAGTTTAAAAAAAAAACTAAATAAAATAGTTTTTAAATCTGTCTATATGAATAAGGCCGTTATGCTATGAAGTACGAACATATCCGTAATTATTTTCGCTGCATGGCATCCCTGCTATACGCACGCAGCTTTATTGGTAAGTCGATTGAAAAATTTGTAATTTCAGGTACGGAGTCTGACGTAAAACTCAAAGTTCGCGTGCCTGTAGTGAACAGGAACACGTGCGCAAGCGTCTACGAAAGAGTAGAACGACTAATCACTAACAAACAGCTTTGCGCCGGCGGCGTCGAAGGCAAGGATTCTTGCAGAGGCGACTCAGGCGGTGCTCTCATGGGGCAAGCACCAAGCGCTAACAACTGGATGGTACTAGGCGTGGTCTCGTACGGACCTTCGCCCTGCGGCACCGCTGGCTGGCCCGGAGTGTACACTAGAGTAGGGGCCTTCATGGACTGGATATTATCAAAATTACGACCTTAAACAACACCCGACTGAACATTTTTTGTTACATAAATTTATTATATGAACGACGAGATAAAAATATTTTTCATATTTGTTAATGATGCATTTGATAAACTTTTTAAGTTATGTGTATGTTGTATTATAATAAAACTGTGTTAATGGACGCAGTTTAGTCACAAAGTGCCATTAAATTGTACATTAAATCCGTACAATTACTCACTACAACGTGTGAATGAATTTTTGCCTTGCCAATGAATGTATATAGCGTTCATATACAAATGTGATTATAGAAACGATTTTAATTAAAACAATCTAACTAATACTCTGGGTACTTTTATTACATTATCCTTACCCACCTATTATAGGTAAGTAAATCAAAATTTAACAGCAGATAATTACATTTGCCGTTTATATTACTTAGGTAGGGTTTAGCCAAGAAATTATAGTCACGGTGCCATTTAGCCTAACACCATATTCTCGAATATACTCTTAGCTTTGGACCACAGACTTCACACATAGGAGTGTTCCTTCACTAGCCTATTGGCGGTAAATCTGATAATGGCCGCTGTTTTCCTAAGTGAAATACTTTCAAACATCAACGCATAGATTAGAGTTCCGCCGCTCGGTTGTAAAATTACGCAGTCGGCAGAAGAGAACTTATTGCTATAAAACCACGTTAAAACTTGAGGGAGATTATAGTAAGAAACTAAAGCTAAAGCTTCCTCACGTAATGCGGGGGAGGACAGTAACCAGCAATAGGCGAGACGACAGTATCAAAAAATTAAAGATTTTATGTTTTTAAGGGAAAATACGTATTACAAGGATTTCAAATGATAATTCAGTTTTAATCTATACTTGGAGATTAATAAGATTTTAAATAAAATCAAAGTACAAAATATAGCAATCGGCCATTTTGACAAAAACGCTCTTCACAACGCATGATGTCACGCCTATGTAAACATGACGCATTCGCTGCGCATAGACCACAGAATAGGTAGTACTGAGTACACAATGACATGTTTACGTAGTAGTGACATCAAAGCGGACGCCATGACACCTACTAGCGTTTTTGGTGCACTATTGAAAAATTATTAGAAAAATGGCTTAAAACTGTGTTAAGCCTTTGTTAATTCTTGAAATATAGATTTTTTCGTATATAATAAATGTGTGCCCATATTTTAGAATATAATTTGAAAATCATTCGTCTCGCCTATTAAGTGAATCATAGCAGTTGATAAACTATATTACTAAACGGATGTAGTTAGCGGTGGATACCCTTAGGCACCCAAGACTCAGCAGCGTATAAAAACAAAAACAAATATGGAAAACACAAAGAATAATATCTAATTAAAAAGCGATCAGTAAGATAACAATGAAACAGATCAGATTTAGGTAATGCAATTAGCCAGGTATTATCGGTTTTCTGTATGTTCTAAAGGCGATAATTAATTAATTAGGTAATTAAATATAAGTATTTTTAGTTAAACCTTCGCAATTTTTATATGTTATGTAGGTAGATACTTATACATTTTTATTACTTAAACATTATTGAATTGAGTTGTAGATAAGTACTTATTTATTAAGTACGTACGTATTATAATAAGTGTGTATTTGAGTTTATTTCAGACCACTGTAGGGTAATAATTGAAATAGGAGAGATTATTAGGAAGATCAATAAATAGGTAATGATTTTTAATACCAAGTTACGCAAGTTCAAGTCTATTTATCTAGCGATAGTAAGAGTTGCCATTAGTGCCACCTGTAGTTTACCTAACTTATTTCCAACCTAAAGCACAATTGGGGATAGCATGCTTCCATACAGTCTTCGTTCAAATGCATAAATTCCAGCCCTGGCCAATTCATATAACATTTTTGAAACCGAAAATCTCACCAAAAATTTTGCCCCAAAAAAAAAATTTGGCAGCTCGTATGGTATGTATGATACAAATTATCATACATACCATACGTGCTGCCAAATTTAATTTTTTATGCCCGAATACTCAAACGCTATTTAAATATAAAGTTGCACTGAACTACCCACGTCCCACTTAATCAGTACATTCAATCGGGACTTTGGTAGTTAAGTGCAACCAAATATTTAAATGGCGTTTGAGACTGAGTATTCGGGCGTACGGCTTATAAGTACATTTAAGGATCCACTACGTATTTACATTGTGGTTATCAATTAATTCAGTCATTACAAAAATGTCACGGATGTGCCATATCTGTATTGGAATGACGATAACAATACAAATTGCTACTGAATATATAAAAAAGACGCATTTATGCAATAACAAAACATAAAACAATTTTCCCGACACTGACTTGTGTCTGTACCTATACAGCTGAGATTTATTGAGCATTACTAATGTATTTTACACCTCGATGTAATTACATTCCATGATATCATTCTGAACTGCAAGTCCTTGAGAATATATTACTTACATTAACGCTTTACTGCAAGTCTGACAATGGAATCCTTGTAGTTTATTTGTAAATTAGACCATTATATTTATATTGTATTGTATAACTGTGCCCCTAGCCTAGGGTTGCCAGATAGTAACTTATCAAATCCGGGACAATTCTAGGACAACAATGTCGGGTCGTGGCCATAGTAGAAAATATACATACATACATAAACTCACGCCTGTTTCCCAAAAGGGGTAGGCAGAGGTGTCTTAGTAAGTAACCAGGACACCCATATTTTGCCGTATATATTCCGTCCCACAATAGGTGGCGAGCCTATTGCCATATCGGGCACAAATTCCTGACTCCGGGCTGATAATGAATAGAAAAATCCAATTTCACTTTGCCCAACCCGGGACTCGATTCCGAGACCTCAACTTAGGAAAAGGAAATTTCGTGTATTTTTTTTATTTTCAAAGGATTCATATTTGTTTTAGAAAAGAAAAGACCCATTTATTTTCAAATACATATTTTTATTAGATACTGTATGTATTTAGAAGTCAGTAGGTAATTAACGCAAGTTAAAATTTTAAGATAAAACATACTAAATTTATCTTTGGTAAAAAATTAGTCGAATTATCGTCAAAAAAACTGGTGTTATGTAAATAAAACAGTAAACAAATTATTTTTTTAAATATTTTTCACTCGATTTCGCCATTTCAATTAATTTTTCTCCGTCACAGCTTTGCAAAATCGTCCCTATTTTATTTTGTTAATAAATACCGTACGGGTCGAGCTAAATAAAACTGTTTAAAAATATAGTATTTTTTTAGAATCCGGGACAATAAGCTCTAATTACTGGACACGGGACAAGAGGCAAATTTCCGGGACAATCCCGGAAATCCCGGCCGTCTGGCAAGCCTACCCTAGCCGGAACATTTTGCAGTATCGTAATAGAATAGTAATAGTAAAATTTTGTATGGGAATTTAAACAGCGCCATTGTGAGCGTATTTGGAACTAAAATTTCACAGCGGGAAACGTTTGCTTTACTATACGGTACTTCAAAATGTTCCGGCTAGGGGCACTGAGGAATAGTCTGGTGGCCAATTGTCCGATCAGTCATTTATCCTGGATCCTTCACTCACAATGAAGAAGTAACTGGCGATATTTTAATTTCATAGCAAAATCATTAAAATTAATAGATATATTTATTTTCGTCTATTTTACTTTGCAGTTGCAAAAATATTTTTATGGATATTATTATGACTCTTCGTATTATATGACTACCATTATGAATACGAAGAATTTAATGCAATTAATCATTGTGTCTTACAAGAACATAATAATTGCAGTAGATTTACTACAATGTAATCGTGTTAAAAGTTACCTCAAGCAGTAATTTGGAGACTTTAGAGCGTGACAAGCACGCTCGTATGTACCCACCATGTTGATAACTTAATTATTGGATAACTTACGCCCGAATACTCAAACGCCACTTAAATATTATGTTGCATTTTACTATGAAAGTCCCACTTAAATGTACGATTAAGTATGTATGATTAAGTGGGATGTGGGTAGTTGAGTACAACTTAATATTTAAACGGCGATTGGTATTTTGGCGTTAGTAACACAAATAAAACACAGGTTTAATTTTATATTTAATAAAATTTACAATAAAATAAATACTATATAGTTAAACTTATCCATCTTCTCTTCTGGATTTTGGCCACACTTCTGCCTCTCACAATCTTCCTCACCACACAACGACTTATTGTGACGAAATATATTACTTTGTTTAATGTAAAAATATGTATATAAATAAAAATACATCTAAATAACCTTGGCACAAAATTATTATGTTTGTACTTGATCATGTTCAACTGATTCAGGAACTTCCCTATGATTTTTCATTTTATTTTTGGTTAATAATTGTGTCATAAATGTTTCATTTCAATGAAACCTTACATCAAAATTTTTTACAGCTCTATGCTCACAGTACAATATGGCAGTGTGTAATGTACCAGGTCCACATAAAACTCGGAAATGAATACTGTTCTCATTAAACTAATACATATATTATGTATGTTAAAAAACTTCATAAAAATACATTTCTGTATTAAAAACAAATTAAATCTATAATAACTTAAATGTTTTTGTACTCTACTAGAATTTATTTGGATAGTATGAGTTTAACGCCCGAATACTCAAAAGCCACTTAAATATTATTTGCACCTAACTCAGCAAGTCCCCAAATGTATTGGTTAAGTGGGTTGTGGGTAGTTAAGCGGAACTTTATATTTAAATGGCATTTGAGTATTCGGGCGTAAGATATTTATGAGATTCACAATTTGAGAAACATTTTCTAATAGTACAATGGAGATAACAATGCTATTTTAATCAGGATTCACCTACTTTAGTTTTATTTTATGCATATGAAAATGTTTTAAATATCATAATTGTATTGCAATAAGATCTATTAAGCATCGGCGAGATTACAAGCAGCTGTATTAGAAATAACTTGAAAAATGAGAACACAATTTAAAGAATTAAAAAGTTATTACATGCTATAGTTACATACATTACATACTATAGTAAGATGCAACTGGAATGCATACATTTATTAACTGGAAGTAAAATAGTGTAAAAATGGAATGGCACATTCCTCTAACTAATCAGTACATAGTTAAAACATTTAGTTAAAAGTTTTAGGGCCTCGTTCACCATCTTTAAGTAAACCGTTGATTACTTACTTTTTGATTGACGTTATTTGACAAGCAAATGTGCAGAGTATCTTTCGTCGATTTCACAAGTGAAAATAAAGTAAAGTGCTGGTTAAGTGAATGACATAAAAAATTTAACGAATCATTCGTTCAATATTGCGTCAAATGTTCCTCGCCCTGCCTCCCGCTAAAGTGTCAACGTGATTATTTCTTAAAAAATTAAAAAGGAGGTTGAGATTTTGACCTTACTATAACCATTAAGTAAATACGCTAATCGGCAGACGATGCAGCCAGTAAGTTACTTATTAATGTAATCATAGGATTAGTATTACTGGAGCATGGTGAAATCGACACATGATGTTACGGATGACTTTTACTGATGATTAGCCTAATCAACGATTTACTTGAAGATGGTGAACGAGGCCCTTATTATATTAAATATAATACATAGGTATATGGAATGTTATATGTAATACATACTTGTAGTACAAGGTTAGCAGCAACAATAATGTCTAGAAAAATAAATCTAAGCAACACTTACATTAAAACAGCTCACTCTTCCAGATCAAATTACAGATTATGTTGCATACTGTATTATGCATTTCAACATTTGATATTCGAGCTACGGTGTTAGTTTTCTTGATTGTTATTTTCAGTTCCATAAAATTTGCTGCCAATGAATTACTTGCCTTAAATACTCAATGTATGATTTCAATTTAGTTACGTCTTAGTCAGAGCTTTGAAGCCTCTAAGTTTCTTGAAGGTGGTACCATATCAAAATCATGTTGAATTGTATCAAACACTCAAAATTAAGATGCAGCTGCTATTTCTACGGGAAGATCTCTGGACACTCCCTCATCACTTGTTTCTACAACTGGTTCCTCAACCCAGGCTTCTTCAGTCTTTTCATCATTTAAGCTAACATCACTTGTACCATTTTGCTCACCATTAACCTGACCGTTGCTTGTAAGCAATTCCTGCAGTTTCGTACCAAATTCAGCATCTGTCTCAGAAACAGCTTTCACCAGTCTGTCTTGTTCCTCTTCGGACCAGGTTGGGTACCATTCGTTGAATAGCTTGATCTGGAAAATAATTTTTAGAATAAGTGTTTTCTCTTTATGGTTACATTTGTTATGATGAATAGGTGGGTACCCAATTTACCTTAATATCATTCTTTGCATTGAGATAAAATACAGTCATAGCATTAGTCATGATTTTAACAGAAAATATATTTTGTTAACAGCAATTCATAGCTTTTCAACCTTCAAAAAGAATGATCTATGGCTATTGTGATTGCATTTTCAATACTAATATATAAGGCATTCTTTTGTTTGCAGAGAAACTAGAACTAACATATGTTTCAATTTTGAAATACCTCTATATAAATGAACACATTTTTAGCTAGGTACATAAAAATTGATTTTTATATTAATATAAAAAATACAGAACTGCCTCAGGTATCTATTGACTAAAGGTTTTATATTTTTATTATATGTTACCTAAACAATGAAGTGGATAACAGTAAATAATAAAAAATATATTAAAGTAAGATACTAACGCGGCATTGAAACAAGCTGACAGGCTTATCTTGGCATGTCATGTTGGACATGGTAGCAGCCAGCAGATCGGGTTTATCTCCACGAGCCGCAGCCAGTATTGGTAGGAAATCCTCTCTTTGCAGCTCACTGAACTCTCCAAACCACTGGAGTATGTAACGTAACTGGGCCTCTGAAGTTAAACCAGGTGCAGACATTCTGGGGCCTAGGGGACGGTGTTCCCCTAAAAAACAATTATTTTTTTTAGACAATGGTTATGTCTAGTTTATACAGCACTGAGAATATACTATTTTTTTAACTGTATGGTTTGGGATATTCAAAACAAGCAATAGTGGTTTCTGTGGGCTTTATTCTTAATTATACACTATCAAGTTTTGAAAAAGAGGTCTGTTTTATTAAAATTTATGTTTAGGTACTTAATTGTGAAAAAGGCCAGTAATAATAAAATAAATTAACACAGCCAGTAGTCACATAGCTAAACCAATTCTATTCTTTGTATTAGACCTACTGCACCTGTCTTGCTAGTTTAATAAAGATCATAGGACAATCGCCTCTCACTTCTTTACAGGTATGTACCAACAGCTTAGTATTAAACACTTAATAAATTAACTGACACAAATCTTACTTTGAGGAGTGACTGATAAATAAACATTAGACCCAAACAATAAACCCATTGTAAATTCACAATTAAACAGTAAGATATTAGCACAGAAGTGGAGATAAATCCACTGTACACTTTCCAACACCGATTGCGACTGAGGCTTGAGAGAAACAAAGCTAAGCAAGGTTAACCACCTAACTTAATTTCACCTTTCAACTTGTTATATCACGTATTTTCACTTTCTAAATTCCCAATTAATATTTATAGATATCAATTTTATAATTATGTAACTAAACCAATCGTGTTCAGTAATGATACGGGTTTATATTACAAATATATTATATTTGCTTTGTACTAATTTAATTGTTTACTCACGTCTCAATGTAGATCACTGTCGATCAGAAAATCAAAGCAATTTCTGCGCAATGAGCCAATTACTGATTGTCTGTGCCTATTATACTTTAAAATATAATGAAATTATAGGAATGTTCTATTGTAAAGATGATAATTTAATTAACTTTTGCGACTTGCGTAAAGTTTGATGGCTGTAATAGTTTACAAATTATTTTATTGATGCTTGAACTTTGAAGTCACCTATTCCGTTATACCTTGCAAGTTGAATATACGATATTTTTAGCATGGTATCTGAAGTGAACTGTTTCACAAAGTGGGAAAGGGATGGAACGATGTATATTGACGAGTTTGTGGAACAGAGGAACTTCCTTCATGAAGATCCAAATACATACAAGAAATATACTTGTAAATGTAAATATTAACGCAGTAGCGGAATGTTTGATTTCGAGCATAAATTAATGAATAACGAATTAAGTAAATAGTAGGTCATCATTGTGTATTTACATAATATATTAAAATGATCGAACAAGTCCAGTACCAAGTCCTGTTTACGGATGGATATTGGATGGATACTGAATAAGAGCAGAGTCGATTCCGAAATAATTATCTGTTGCTAATTTGGATACTTTATTTTTGCATTTAGCTTCAAGTGCAGTGCGATCATTTTATTAAATATGTGTAAAGGTCTAGTAGAATATCTACCTATAGGTATTAAGCTACCTAAGTCCTAATTAAAAGGAAGCGGGCCAGTTTTCTGAAATTAAGATTTTAGGTTCAGTTCGAAATTATATATATATTTTAATCTGGCACGGCATAGTTACTGTATTGCACCTGGTGGTAAATGTTAATGCCGTCCAGATAGAGTATCGAATGGTATCAGACTGTAGACTCATACCATTCGATACAATCATGCCGGTCCGCTGAGATGACTCTTCACGCTACGACGGAAGGACCCAGGATTATAGCTGTAATTAAAGGAAGGAGGGAACACGTGTGATTATTAATTATCGCTCACATAATAGTGAAAATGAAACGTTCCGCGAGGAAACATGCTCTTTTTTGTAAACAGCTTTAAGCCTTCCTTCCGATACCTCGGGGGAGGATGTAAGGGGTATGTTGGGGTCTCCGGGCCTCCAGTCCGGCACGCGTGGATAATTGCCTGCACCGCGCAGATGTTGCAGCCAGGATATGTCCCTACCTAGATCTAAGAAAATTCTTTGCCGGCCTAAAGATTAAAGCCTCTCGGTGGCCATCACGCGCATAACGGACGACAGGCGATGTGGACGGGCGAGTAGAGCCCAATTGATTCACCGTATCGCCGGCGAAACATGCTCTACCGCAGTGAAATAAACTGTTACACCACAAAAATATTAATAATAGAATATGGCTAGAACAACCAATATTCATGAACAGTGAAACATGAATTTAATTAAAGGTGGTTACATCAATAATCTCAACTATATAATTAGACACATGTTGTAAAAAGAAAAAAATAGAACTCGCAGACACACCAAGTACTTGGTTTGCGGGCCTAATTTTAAACTTACTGTACTTTTTTTAAATAAAATATTAAATATTTGGGATTGATGGACTGCGGCATGGATTCGAGGCACGGCTGGATCGTTAAATTAATAAAACTCGTGTTCTTTAAACTAGTTCTTGCATTAATTATTATTGTCAGACTGCACCTATGGACATAGAGTAAGTAATCACTACGTTCTACCTATGGACCACAGCTATGGACTGCACGAAAAACATAAGTGTCATATACGAATAGACAAATTTATATAATACTCGTAGACAATGTTAAAAGAGTTTCGATTAGAAACGCCACAAATATATTTAAAAAAAACTAGACTGGAAATAAAAATAGAGAATAGTTAGTGCCATTGGAAGGAGTAGTACATAAATTAAATAATTATAAATGTTTATTTAAATAACATGACAAAAAAACAAATAGCCAAAGGTACCCAAACTACACAACGCCTGTAACCTGAGATACCAAATGAATTTCAAATGTGAAGATACCAACCACCAATACGCAATAGACCAACGCAGTGGAGACTATTCTAAATAGTAGACTCATCAAGTTTCTGGACAAGAATGATATTATTGCTCAAAATCAATATGGCTTTAGAAGATCAAAGTCCACGGAAGATGCTATTCAAAATTTAACTGTTTCTATTGCCATAAATAATGATGCTCAAATTAAGACGCTCGGAATATTTTTGGACTTGTGTAAAGCATTTGATACCATTTCGATTTCCACTCTATTAATTAATAAGCTAGAAGTTGTTGGTATTTGTGGACTTGCGTTGGACATCTTTAAACCCTTCGGGTGTCCCGGTGTTACCAGATAACTATTGACAATTGAGAACAATTGGAGAATATGGGTTTTAATGAACTGGACGTACTCACCAGGTCAAAATAAATAAATTTATCAGCAATGAGGATACAGTTTCTTATGGTGCACCGCAGGGTAGTGTGTTAGGGCCTGCCCTGATTCTCACATAAATAAATGAGCTTTGAAAAATCATAATTGTTGCTTGAACGCTGAACGTTACATAATGCATTCTTTGTTTGTTCAGAAATAAATATTGTATTGTCTTTTCTCTTCTAACTCGTAGAGTGGTCAGTATTTAAGGTATGTAGATTGTAGATATTAGATTTTTCCGTAACGCATACCTTTCGTAATAAAAGATTAGGGCACATAAGTAAACTTATTTTTTCATGCTTTTATTGTAGAAACAAATAAAAATACATTGTTCATTAACGTAAGAACAGCTAATTCGTTGTTTACACCATCGTATATTGACACTGGAAAACACAGTTTGTACTACAACATATCTAGACTACTTAAAATTAATACAATATTAATTTATGGCCTATACGATTCTCCTACTTCTTCCTGTTTTACAATATCACAGACAGACAACAGCTTGAAATTCATATATGCTATAGTTTTTTACAATTGCATCGATTGGGTCTAAACTACATAGTACCTATACAAAGTCGTAAATTGAATGGACGTTTCTGCCGGCATCTGTACCGAGCACCAAAAACGACTGTCCATCACAAGTCAAGGACTAGAAGCAGCATTACATATTTAAGCGAATATGGCCGTTACAACCTTCATTCGTGTACAGTCATGAATTTAATTAAAGACGGGTCCATCGATAATCTCAGCTATACTGGAAACAAAAATAGAGGATCGGTTGTGGGTACGATTAGAAGGAGTATTACATAAATTATGTTTTATGTCTTGTCTGCTGACTAGATTTTTTAAATCGTACTTCGCATAGTCATTGAAGGGAGCATACAAATACGGGGCACTATAGTTGTTTCATCTGAGGTTATATTTTCCTAAATCTGTGTGATAATTTGTGACAGCATAAAATGGGTTTTTGAAAGTTTTATTAATTATTATACAAATATTTGAAATTATAACAGGGCCCGATTTAAACTTTGCTAACCCCAATGCAATGTCTTAATAAAGCGTGTTACGTACCTACTCTGCTTCTTTACGTCATTATAATATAAACATGAAAATATCTTAACCATGCTTATTCTAAAATAAAACTATTATATCACAATATAAAATAAATAAAATATTCACATTTGGTCTTTACCATCATTCCATGTCGGCATTCTATTAAGTACGTAAGTCATTTCAACACGGATTAATTTTAATGTCGGTAACCTAAGAATTAATTTATTAATTTTTCACTGGAATATTTGCGACAGGAATATATAAGAATGATTATATAATGCTTTTTGAAGTGAATATTTAGCGGTCGTGAGAGTGTCCGTGATCGTGGTCACCATCCCCGTGAGAGTGGCTGTGGGGAGCTGGAAAAGAAAATAAACATATTATAATAGATATACACAATAAATAAAATACTATATAAATAATTTCAAACCCAAATGAAATAGGCACTTTAATTTAGGTCATATTGCATCGAGTTACTGCTCCCTACTCTAAGTAACGAAAAAAAACGTTAAACGGTAAAGAATCATTACAAGAATCATGTATAGATGTCTAATTTCCTTTTTAATTCGGAAAGTAATATAAACATTTTGTTCAGTATACTAGCGAAATCTTAAAATGTATGTGATATAAGTTTGTTTGAAATACTTACTCAACAGCTTAAGTCCGAACATGAGGAAGAATCCAACAACAGCGGCAGCGTATTGCAACAGGCCGCTCCTATCTCCCTTCCAGATTTCGAAGAAGATGACATATACCAGGGTTCCTGAGGCAAGACCCTGCAGCACCACGGATGTGATACCCGCTGCAGTAGCACCCTGGCCTCCGACCAGAAGCAGACCGATACCAATACCCAGGGAAGTAATGATGGAGAAGGTGAAAATGTAGACGATCATCAGCCAAGTTTTGGTGCGGGTGGCAATTAGTTCCACACCCACGCAGAAGGCAATCACCAGTTTGTGGGCAGAAATAGCTCCCAACATGTACCTGGAATAAGATATTAAAAATATAAAGTAAAAAGTAGTGATGTATGCCACCTGATAATAAGTGATATCCAAACTAAAAAGAACATCCTCGGGGAAGAGACAGTTAACTCTAGCTGGTCAACGCAATTATGTTCGCTTACTGGAAACCGAATAAATACAGACTTAACCTGTGACGTAGCACATTTGCCTGAGTTAGTTTCATCACCAGCAACATGTGCTTGTAACAGGTAGTTAATATGTTACTTACAAATCGATGAATGTCTATAAACGTACCAGACATGAGACGTGCTGGATTCGAGACCAACAGCTAAGCCTTCGAAGAGCTCGTGGATGGAAAGAGCCAGCACGATGAGAAGACCACGCAGAGCTGCGGTGACGGTATCTTCGTCACTGACCACGGGCATGTGGCTGTGGTGGTGGGAGTGAGCGTTTCTGCAGTTAGTCTCCATATCCTAAAAATAAATATTGATTGTTTTAATAATATTATTTGAGAGCGTGAACATATAGAAGTTCATATTTAAGGTTAAGAAATAGTGCATAATGTATTTTTTTTAATATTGTGTGATCAAAACTGCTACGTCCTCTTAAATGATTAACGTTAAAACATTTTGTAGTAATATATCAGACATTGTCTTTCTATAAGGTACAAGAATTTTCTATATTACAAAACTGGACAGATTTTAATGTTGATCCATGGTGAGATCTCTGTCTACAACTTGGTTTTGGAGGGGCGGGCATTTTAACTTTCTAGTGATGACAGCATTATAAACTTATCAAAATATACCTTCTCTTTTGAGGCTTCGCTGTCAACGAGATCAGCAGTCGAGTTGGTGGCGCTCTTGTCTCCATTGCTGTGACTTCCGCTGCTGCCGACCCCGCTCTTACGGATGCTGAGGTTCCTCACTAAGTGAGAGCCCTTGTCCGCTTTCTTCTCTCTGTAGTGGATGTATAGGTGAACCAGCTCCTCGATTAGGTACATAATGAAGAAACCGGAACATGTTAGCAGAGGTGTTAACATGAAGTCGAATTCATTCATAGCCCCGATACCTGGAAAAAGGGAAAATATTATTTAAAATAAGATAGGTAATTGGCTAAAATTCATCATTATCATCATGAAATAGGTTAAAATTCGTATGTGGTAAATTAGAAGTCGAGGTTTCATTCACTTAAAAGGGTTAAAGTTGGTCTAGTGAGACTCCGTGCAAGGGTAGAGATGCACTTGGCGCTGGAAGAGCGTTCATATATGGCCCGGCCTGAATTACTTACAACTTTTTGTTAGACAATTTTGCTGTGTTTAAAATAACTGTACTTTGTTTAATATTTACACGCCTATATCTTATATCTCGGTAACAGTAAATCGGTAGCAATGTGCCGCTATGACAATAAACCTTTAAATGTTCTACGCCATGCACTTGCAAACTTGTGCGTTTGAATGATTGAATTGAACCAAGTTTTAGTTATAACTACTACATTAAGGTAATTTATTGTAATTTGGCTAAATTGTCTCCAAGAACCGACAATTGGTGTTGATATATTGGTTGAATTGACTAAAATTGGTTTTATTGCTACAGATACTTATGATGACTTTAAATATTAGACCAATTTCACTTATTGTCAATGAATGATCGTAGCCGTAGGTAATTGCTATGAATATATAATTTTATTTATTACCATTGATACCCATATATTTATAAATAACTTTTAAACAAAATAGAAGAAATATAATTTAACCCTGTAATGGATCTTATTTTAATACTGTTTCTGTGTTGTTAGCATAATATATGTGTGTATTTAATAACACAGTGACGAATGGCATTGTTATTAAAGTACAAAAGCGGGTCGATAAAAAATAGGTGGCATGAAGGTTGCGTCCTGCATAGACTATAAATTAGAAATACCTACCTTTGTTTATACGTACTAGATACATTTAGGCAGAACTATAGCTATGCCATATAATTTACTGCATATTTAACGAGATTACATTTAGAACAAATATAAACAGCTATTAAAAACATGTAATTAAGTAATGAAATATGATAATCGTAAATAATTTTACTCGCATTTAATCGATTTCTTTTAATTCTGGTGTCGTTGTCAATTTGTTACGAAAACTTATTTATTTCTTTACATCCAGCAATTTTTAAGACATATTAAATATAATATTAATTAAGTATGCTATAGTCGTGAGTTGGATTTCATTAAAATATTTTCCATATAGCATGTTTGCTACCGCAATACATTTTAATATTCTGTTATTAATAGATACTCAGTGCAGTGTAAATAACCATTTTATACATTGACTTCCCACTAGTTAAGCGCTTTTTCAATTACTGCCACACCCTATCCAAGTACTCCCGTTGAACAATTTCAGTTTCACCCAGTTATACCAATCGTAGTTATGAACATTTAGCGCAGTGTACTTCGCAATAAACGAAACTCTGACGAAACAATAGCCCTCGACGAATCGGAGCGCTTAATATTAAGCAGTCCATTTTTGTAACATAAGGTCAAACGCAAATAAAATAGTTGAAACCTTTTTAGATCCAGAATGAATTTTAAACAGCATAGTTTTGCATTCAAAGACAAAGCCTTTAATCTGCCACGACAAAGTGACAACAACATCTGATGGTAATTGCGAGCAATGTGTTTGTTGTATTCACCAGCGTGTGATGGTTATATCTCATAGGTCATCATAATTATACTAGGCTATTACAAACCTGATAATATACAAGCTAAATCACACACATTCATCACGCTTTTTCCCAGAAGGGGTAGGCAGAAATGCCACCAAGACTCTTAAGTTTCGCCTTGTGTGTTAAATTCCACGATGTGATAGGGGGCGAGATCATCGCCATATCGGGCACAAATTCCTGACTCCAAGCTGATAAGAATACAAAAATTTAATAACATTTTGCTCGACCCGGAATTCGATCACGAGACCTCAGGGGTGTAATCGTACCGTAGTACAACTGCGCCACCGGGACAGTCGGAACCAGGATGAACCAGAAACCCGAAAACCTCTGTTGGCTAGCTAGGCACTTGCCACTATGGGGATGGATATGATAATACCAATCCCAACGAAAATTCATTACGATAAATAAATATTTATATAGCTAACTGTAAACAATGACATCATTTGCGTTTAAAATCTGTCATGTTTTTATTCCGCTTTGTAGTTATTGTGTTCGTGATCGTAGACGTGTATCCTTGACATTCGAGTCTTTAAAAGGTAACAGGTATCAATACAATTCACTTAATAAAATTCGAACAATTGACTGATGCACTGCCTATAACAAAAACTGTAGAGGAAAGAAATTCTGCGCAATATTCTTTTTAAATTATAAGAGCCGATAATTGAAAGTATTTCTCCGGGAGGGGGGACCAAATTGGGTAAGAAAGCTACGAGAAGTCCGAGGATTCGTCGTTTGTGCAATAAAAAAAATTATAGATAAGCATTCTAGCGAGTACACGTTTCTATCAAACATAAATCTTTACATAATATTGTATAATTTAATCGATAACTTTCATTAGAACATTATCGCCATTTCATAAAGAAATTCCGATGACCAAAATTATGTTATTAATTAATAAGCAAATTTATTAATACAAGAGAACCTCCAGGAATTGTACAGGAGTTCTAAAACGTATTCCAATAGGTACGTTGAAAAACAAAAGAAAAAAGGCCAAGGGTGAACTGAACCACTCGTAGAATAAAGTTGCATACTGACTTAAGATTCAGTCGCACCCGTTATCCTTTTAATATAAACTCAAATGGCTCTGTTTCATTCCATGGCTCAACAATGGAATGGATTCAGTTTCTAATATGTTATTAAGGAATACTAGATACACTTTGATTGTATCTCATATCAAAGGGGCAAAGTGTGGAATTTAAATTCATCATCGTCATTTCCATCATGGAAATGAGTGGCATCAATATATTTTCTGGGTCGGGGGTGTCTGAATCCTTTTATCCCAGAAAGACAGATTTTTTTCAAATAGGAGGGAACCGTGTGTACCAGCCAGTACAATATATTTTGTTGATTATTTTATACAACAAGTACATAATATATCACTAATCGTTTACCTTCAACATTTATCTTTGTATATAGACATAATTCAACAATATCTCGTTACATTACTGATAATAACGGCATCTAACGACAGTGTTTTTTTACGACACTTTATCATAGCATGACAAAATTTTATGCAATTATTACGAATACGTCACGGAATTTATATGTACTCATTATCTACAAAACGGGTGCTGTTACAATGATTCGAAATAATCATTATGACTTATAAGGACGGACGGAATTTTTAATCAAGAGGTCAGTGTCACCACCCTGGAAGTTTTGCAATTTTTAATCAATATTTTAGGATCGAAGGTCTTGTAATCTGTAAGCATCCTTAAATACAGGTTGTGCATCATGATGATGCAAAACAAAATGAACCAGAAATATTGAAAACCCGTAATATAAAAATCGGTGTAAAGCATTTATCTGATTTAACCTTAGATTTACATAAATCTAGAGTTTGTAAAATTCACAAACCATAAAAATATATTATGTAAATTTATTAGAGTAAGAGCTTATTTCCGTGGGTATGCTGCTTGGCCTTAATTCAATAAGAAAGAGGCAAAAGCAGTCGACCTCGGCGGTTGCTCCGCGCAGTTCCAACTGGCCCCACTTTCCATTGATCCAGCAACTTTGAAAACGTTGTGCGTTATTTGGTTCCTACTTGTATTGTGTCTTTATATTTCGATTCAGTTCAACGTATATAGAATATCTCGAGAGTTAAGAAAGGTTTTGCTTTTGTTAGACAGGTGTGAAATTTACTATCAGGCGTCTTACTCATCTCGTCTTTAGACTAATTTAAAAAAAATCGGACAAAATCATGGAGTTATTTTCTTTTTGTACTGGTTCACAATAATCGGTCCTTTAAGGGTGGGTTGCAGAAAATCTGACGTTATTGTTAACGGTAAAGTTAACTTTAGCAGTGACAATAACAATGACCACGGGATAGAAAATTCTTTTGTTGCACCATTGTCATAATTGTTATAGTTAAAGTTAAAAGAGTGACCAGTGAAATGAAGCGATGCGATTTTACGTCGGAATTTACCAGCGTATTTTTGTAAATTGTTTTAAAGTACAGGTTATAATTCAAATCGATACACAAATGACAATTATCAATACAGAGAACACACACAAATAACGAAAGATAACCGTGACTTTAACAATAACCGCCCGAAATTGAACGGTTAATGTTAATGTTATACGTGACGTCATTTTAACAATTGTTAATTTTATGCAACCTGAAAATTGCATAACCGTCGATTTGACGGCTGATTAGCCCTTAGTTAATGTTAAAGTTATTTTCTGCAACCCACCCTAAATATTCAAGCCTATTTGTGTGACCGTATAAATATATTGGGTACCTACACGCTTAATATCTTTTTATAACGAGGTCTTTTATTAATTATATAAATAGTTGCCATCATTAAATTAGTTTATTATTATTGGGGAATTAATTTGCGTAAATATATTTTGGAAAAGTGGAAGAAACTATTTAAGGATAAGTTCAAATATATAAATGTTCTTATTAAACTGAAATAAAAAAGCGAACCTGTTATGTCAAGGTTTAAAATTCCTTTTGGTTATTCATGATGTAAGGCGATATAAAATGTAAATTTCTTAATCAAATAACATAGTAAGTATCCACACCTGCCAATAAATTAGGCGAAGTAATAAATACGTCAACTCCATTGACCCTTTGTCTGTTGCCACGGCTGGTGACTGGAAACATTAATTCGCATTGGCCAAGTACTTGTCAATGAACGAATACATTGATTACTATTTGAGCGCGGTTATATTTACACAGCTGAACCTTCGATCAACAATACACAGCTGAACCAATAAGTTCCGTTTAAATATTAGAAAATAACAATTGGCATCACGCAAAAGTTCAAACATTGCACCTGATACATCGCATCGATAAAACTCATTTGTAATTCAACCATGATAAGTGTCAAGAGAATCATTTTTTACAATTATTCATAATTACATAGGTACCTACTCAAACCATTAACGGACTTCCCTGACTCTATAGCAATAAATTTGCAAAAGAAGGATTGTAGTTAGTATCTACCTATGGTATTATATACAAATAAAATAATTATAAACTGATTTTAGATAATAAACATAAATACCAAACGATATTAACTATTGGTTCGACAATTTTTTTATAATTTATTGCATTTTGAAACAATAAATCGGTGAATCGATAAAAAAATATTATGCTTTCCAGAAACGCAAACTTAATTAAAGCTTGCGTTTACGTATTGTTCAGTTTGTTCAGGTATCTTATAACTGAGTCAACAAGTAAGATAATAGCAAATGCATGCCAGTCTTGCTTCATAGGCTCGTCGTTTGTTCAGAAGTCAATCTCCTCATAAAAATAGGTTAATTTAATTCATTATATTGTGTAACGTTCTCATTCATGCCTTGTGTTACATAACTATTATACGATGCTTGTTTCTTTATGTACATTATTATTTGCTTACCTAAAGCGATTTTCCACCAAATGTTTCTTTTACGTAAATCGATTGCTGTCCTTCCGACTAACTTTTACTCGATTAATGTTTCATACTGTTGCTTTATCGATACGCTTCGTTGGGGCGCACACTTCATAAACCACTTTTTTTTAACCTAATATATGGATTAACTGGAAATTCTTGGTATGTCGAAGATAGAATGTCTGTCGGAATGATTCATTGAAATATAACTTTGTTTTTTAAGTCGCCTTTTGCGTGTCTATGATTGTAAAGGCTGCAAGTTGTTTAATGCCTAGCAAAGGAAATAATGACACAGAATGCCTTTAATAGAGCGCTTGCGACATTGTTCCATTTTTATTCGTATTGGTTATTACTCATTATGCTTTACAGACAATTCAGAATTAAAAGGTTACTTGGGTGTTTGACCTCATAGTGTGCAAATATTAGTCCAGCTATTTTATTTTTTACGATTTTACAGTGTGTTAAAGCAGTGCTCAAAACGATATTTAAAAAAATTACTCTACATTCTCTACCAAACACCGGAAATTGTTAATTTGATTAGAATTTAGTGAATTCTCTACGTATGACCTTCAATTGAAAATTAATGTTTAAAATGGCCTTGGATTGGATATGATAAAAAGCGATCGGTGGCATGCGGTCTACAAGGGATATTGAACTTATACACGCAACTCCGGCGGAGCTGGTTCGCGACATGCGACCAGCAGATACAGGATACGAAAAACGTGACTTTTAAATAAACGAATAGCTAACACCACGCATAGTAAATTATTTAGTTCTCGTAAAATGTTGCAGTTAAAAATTAAATAGTTTCTATTTATGTGCAAAGTGCGTGGTGGCCTGTGGGTAACGGACTAGGCGCGGCTGCCTACACGTTCACGGTGGTCGCGGGTTCAAACCCCAGGCCACAACTCTGACTTTTAGGAGTCATGTGTGTATTGACAATCACCACGCACTATAACGGTGAAAGAAAAGATCGCGAGGAAACCTGCACACCATAGCAACTTGTAAGAATTTCTATGGTATGTAAAGTCCGCCAACCCGCACTAGGCTAGCGTGATGGACTATATGGCCTAACCACTCTCAATCGTACTCTCGATTGTAGACGAGGCCCGTGCCCTGCAGTGGGACGTATATCGGCTAGATTATAGTGATTATTACTATTTGTAACGTTGAGGTTTTGTACTACAATAGAAAAGAGATACCTTTCAGACAAAATATGGGTATATTTTTTCTACTTATACTTTATTAAATTTAATTATTCCGGCAGAAATCGTATATTGTCAAATATTTTGCTTCTACGTTCTAAACTATAGGTAAATAATTTTAAAATTAATGGCCAGCAGATATTCTTTTCAACTTGATCTGAAGTGATCACATTATCATTCGAGTTAACTTAACATTAAATATTCATGTATCGAAAAAAGGACCGCCGCATGTTAAGTCTAGGTAGATTCAGTGTTGAATATAAGTAGAAATGTTTGGGAATTGCGGCGAACGAAAGTTGATGGACTAATCACTAAGGTATTTACTTGTGTGTTTAAAAACAGGTTGATTTTTTGTAAGACCGTTTCGTCCCAACGAATCATTTATATCATACAATATTTGCATAGGATGACGACGATGTACGAACTATGCTCCGCTTTTAAACCGCTTTTAAAATAATAGCAAAGTAAACATGTGCTTGAATTATGTAGGTAGTAAAGTAATTAATTAATATTAATTAATATTAGTTAATTATGTATTTTTGTATTATTTTGTATTATTTTTGTATTGTATTTGGCATCATTACATTAATCTAACTTTTATAACCATGCGATTTATCTTTGACTCATAACATTTTGTGCAAGTTGAATCCAACTTAAAGTCGAAATGTCCTCACCCTATATTTTGTTATTAACGTATTAAATAACAACGTAATTATACTGAGATACGGCGGAAAACTTTCCTTGTTTGAAAGCAGTAGCACATTTATAGCTTTTTGTGGTCTCGAATCTCAGGAGACCGCAATAAAACTACTATCGTGAATACGTAAGACACGCCAGATTCTCGCTGTTTGGCATGTGGAACACGTCCATGCTTATTTACCTAGGCTGTGCATCAATACATTACCTAACAGTCTTTCCTTTATTACATTAAACACCGACATCGGTATAAATAAACACACACATATAATACTTTTCGTAGGAAACTATTTGAGGATTTTATTGTGTTATAAAATTGTATTTCAAGGAATACGTAAACTGTTTACATTGAACAGGTTATAAAAAAGGATTTTTTTTGTCGTAATATCATTGAGATGCTCCGTTTTTGTTATTGTCCTCGACTTTTGCTAAATTGCTAGGAAATTCCAATGGTTTGGCGTGTCGTCGTACGCGATACCCAAAATATTTCTGTATACAGTTTGTAGGTCATCGTGAGAGGCAAGCGAGGTAACGGAAGTGGGACATTCACATTGCATAATATGACATAACTTATATCGATCTCAGTGGAATTGAATACGAAACAGTAAGAATGAATCTATTATGTACCATTATATCACATTACATTAATGATAAAGTAACTAGGTTATAGATCACTGATACGTATATTAAAGTCTCAGTTTTTCGATGTTATTTGCCTGTTATTTTGCTCGGGTTGGTTTCTAGTAATTTGTTATACTTCCACAAACAATAGTTTACACTGATTGCGTCTTAAGCCGAATAAAAGAATAAATTCGCTGCGCAAATGTACAGAAAATATATTTTCTTAACACCACAAATATTTTGTTTTAACAAAAGCTTTTAGAGTTGCTACTCAGGTTTTGTTTTACGTAAATACATATAATATATCGTGCATTAGTTATTACCGATGGTCCGTGCGTAGAATTTATAATTAAACAATATTTACACCTGCATTAATGAAACAAAATAATGAGAGATGCATATAAAAAATACGCTTTTAATGTTAAGCGTAAGTATCACGTATTATATTATATGAAAATATTTGTATTGTAAAAAGGCTATATAAATAAAAAATGTGTGACATTTTTCATGGTTGCATTTATAAATTTTTAAACTGTGACTATATAATGCTATTTCCACAAATGACATGTAAAAGGTCACATTGATGTTTTGTATATAGTCTAAGAGGTAGCAACGTTTTTGAGAGAGAATTTTAGGTAGGCCAGTTTTTAGATATGCTATCTCTCTCACTCTCCCGGACGTCATACAGGCTATCTGGCTGGCGGTAGTGGTTGCGTTCGTCAGTGCGCAGCCTACCTATACAGGTAAAATATCGAATTCTAAAATCATTTTAAGAAGCTTTTTTCCTTTATTATTATTTTTATTGAACTTTTTGCAACATGAATCTATTATTGCCAGATATTTCTATTGTTGTTTAAACTGTGCCAGACGCTAATTTTGAATTAAAAAAATATTATTTTTCAAATTATTTCAGTATAGCTGTAATTTTTATATGATGTTATTTAAGTATCTAAAAACCTAAATTTAATTTGCCAGACAATAATTCGATTGTTAAACCTTCAGCCAGACCGATCTAAAAGTGAAAAGTGATTGGGCATGTTGAAAGACTACAGACAATCACGTGTTATTTTTAATGTGTATAACAAAATTGTATTACAATGGCTAGCGAAAAATTAAAATGTGGTTTTTGTAAAGACAGAAATGGAAAAATAATAACTTTTGTTGAAGATACATTAAAAAAGTGTAAAGAAGTTCTGCAAATACGTGTAAATTTTAAACTGAAATACAGGGTATATCAAGACCGCGACCGAAAACGAAGCCAGGTGGTAGTATTAGTGACTTCAGACACAATGCAAGTAAAAATTTCGCAAAAAAAATCGTCAACTTTTTTTGTAATTTTTTACTAATCGTCGTATTTGGGTGATAAAAACATAATTTTCCTAAAATAAAGATGTAGACCTCTTTATTTTTAAACACGCAATGGTACATAAGGGTTTAAATTAGTATTTTCGCAAAAAATAGGTATTTTCCACCAAAACACGATGATTTTAAAAAATATATAAAAAAATATCTATCACTGTTTTGGCGAAATTTTTATTTGCATCGTGTTTGGAGCCACTAAAACTACAACCTGGCTTCGTTTTCGGTCGCAGTCTTGATATACCCGGTATAATAGTGTACAGTTACCGGAGCAAGTTAATGACACTGATGGATATCACAGAAATTGTTACAGCAGTTTTACAGCTCTTATGACAAAATATCGTAATTTATCTGAAATTAATTTCTCGTCAACAGTAGATCTTCCCAGCACATCTAGTTCAACTTCGTTATCAAATACTGCAGTAGATGTTAGCGAAACCCTGCCAGATAATACGTCTCAGAATTCACATACAGAAGTTAATATCCAAGAAATTGACACTTCTAATGCAATTAACAAGTGCTTTTCATACCGGGTTGAAAGTAATAAGGTTATTAAAACTGTTGAAGATGTACTGTCTTGCGAAGAACAAGAAGAAGCCGATTCTCAAATAATAATACATATATCACATTTGTCAAATAAATGTCGATGGCGAAGTTGTGATACGCTGCTCAGACACAGATATTTTAATAATACTTCTTGGAAACATGGAGCATTTGAATGCATCACTAAAATCTGGGTAAATTTGGGCGTGGGGAATTATGAGCGATTTATAAGCGTCATCAAGTACACGAAATTCTAGAGAATTCTTTATCGAAAGCTCTACCGTGCTTTTATGCACTCACTGGATGCGACTACACACCAGGTTTTTTCCGGAAAGGCAAACTTCGATCTTTAAACTGTTAGAGCAATCAGAAGAGTATCAATTAGCCTGTCAAAATATTATAACAGATGATGAAGAATTGCTGGATGAGACATTTAAGATCTTAGAAAAGTTAATTTGTCATATTTACGGAGCTCGGGATTCATGGAACGTCAATGAAGTTCGGTGTCATCTGTTTTCAAACACATATCGGTCTACAAAATCAGATGATAATTTAGAAAAAACAAAATCGTAATTTTGATTCATCAAGCCTACCACCATGCAAAGCTGAATTTTATCAGCATTTACTACGAGTTCGTTACGTTACAAAGTTTTGGAGAAATGATCATTTACAACAACCAACATCTCTATCACCTCAAGTTTCCGGCTGGACCATAAATATGATTTTATCTGGTTTGTTGGAGAGCAATTGCCATCATTAGTTGCCGACATTATCATTAAAGGTAAAAATTAAAAATAAAATACTAATAAATTTATTTGCCGATAGATTATAAAATGTTTCATTCTTTTACAGATAATAACTTATTACAAGACGATGACATTTCAAAAGACGACGATGACAATAAAAATGACAACAGTGCTGAAGATGATGATGATGATGATAATTATCAAGATGCCTCCGTTTTTTTTGTGATAAAATTATGGATTGAAAAATATAATTTTTGGTTATTTTCATCCTTGAGATTGATTATTATCTTATTTTGTACAACGATAAATAGTTATTTTGATACTATATTAATCCACACATTAATTCAATAGTTTTTAATTAGTTCTATGTAATTTATTCGACAACTATTCCTAGATCAAGCAAAATGATACCACATCACTTTTCACTTTTAGGTCGGTCTGGCTGAAGGTTTAACAATCGAATTAATGTCTGGCAAATTAAATTTAGGTTTTTAGATACTTAAATAACATCATATAAAAATTACAGCCATACTGAAATACTTTGAAAAATAATATTTTTTTAATTCAAAATTAGCGTCTGGCATAGTTTAAACAACAATAGAAATATCTGGCAATAATAGATTCATGTTGCAAAAAGTTCAATAAAAATAATAATAAAGGAAAAAAGCTTCTTAAAATGATTTTAGAATTCGATATTTTACCTGTATAGGTAGGCTGCGCACTGACGAACGCAACCACTACCGCCAGCCAGATAGCCTGTATGACGTCCGGGAGAGTGAGAGAGATAGCATATCTAAAAACTGGCCCACCTGAAATGCTTGTTTTCCAGACGTTGCTAGCTCCCGTACTAATAAATTAGTTACGATTCCATTTTAAAACCTATTTATGTTCCTTCAAGTTAAACATGCATTAACGATGCAAAACAGTTTAGTGCAAAACATAACTTTGTGTTTGTTTAAATATTTTTATTACCTACTTAACATAACAATATTTTTTTATCGATTCTTGTTCTTCGAACGACTTAAATGAATACATATGTAGGTACATTTTAAAAAAAAAAAACATTATGGTGTCGGGAATGAAAACAAATTATGAAGTATGCAAAAATATTTTTATAGCGCAATTTTTATCCACCTGTAGCTTTTTTCATAAAGACCTTGACTCTACCTTTTTATTCCCTCAGTTAGAGTAGACATACATAAGTACATAATTGAATTAATGGGAATATTGTATCGCTTGCCAACAGTTTTGTCGATTACAAATGTGCTGTATATTTTTTGTATCCGTGATTTCTAAGTAAAATAGAGCCATGAAAAGTAAATTATAGGAGATGTAGGAGACCCTAGTAGTCGTGTTCAATTTTCTTCGTACAGTTATAAGCAGTTACACTATGAACAAGTAGACTAATTATGTTAGCTACAACATTATTTTATATGCAAAAGATGCGTACATAGTAATCTTACGCTATTATCCACATACCAGCATGTTTGTACGCAGCATATATAGTACAAATTATTCGTAATTAATTATTTATGGGTGCGTTTGTGCGTCTTTAAGTCTGCAATGCATTATTTACATTTTTTTGGGCACATCAAACAAAGAACTGACCATTTTGTTCTGGGATTCCGCGTTGTTTGATTAATATTCGATCGACGTACTATTACACAATGTACTAGACCTCTTGTTTTAATAAATGTTGACACGGAAATGTACTAAATGTGACATAACATTTAGGAACTAGGTATAAACAAACATATTAAAATAATATTGACTAGGAAAATAGAAATATTCGCCTAGTTGCTAATTTGCATTTATTTTATTTCATTTATGGTTGTAATAAATGCGTTGATGGATATTTTTACTAAATTATGAATATTTTAAAAACAACGACAATATGCTATTGTGTTGTATAATACACTCCATTTTAAGCATTTCTGTAGTCAAATTTCTTTGTCTAGAATGATATGATTTGCATAAAATTTTGGATTATTTTACAACTTAATATGGAAAAGATTGCATTCCTTTGTTGTAGCATGTTGAATTTTGTAACAGACATGACTGTTTTGTTGTCATGAAAATTTTAGATGTATTTCAAGATAAATAAGAAAAGAATATTAATAAATAGTACTAATAAATAGAAGTACAATATGCTGTATGCATGTCATTTACAGAATACGGACACATAAATGTTTTTGCGCATATGAGGTCACTGTCCATTATTACACAGTAAAAACTTAGTTACAAAACCTAATGAGTCCATGCTGTTTCCTAACAACTGCCGAACAATTTCGTGCCGATTCTATCAAATGAGTGTTGGATTGTAACGGTTTGTGCTACACTTTGTAAGGAAGTGGCTTGTCATTCTAATTCGAATGTCCGTATTGTACCTGATACGATTGATCAGCTATAGGCGACAACGTGACGAAAATTGATAATGGCTCCAGCCAACACTGATCTAGATTACTATAAAAATATTATCTATTAATAATTAACAAATTATTAATTGCATTTTTTTACTTTACAGTTTACGGGAAGATAAGCACGCTAGAACCAAACAGGTATATTTGGAGATAAATGATCATTGAGGTTTGTTTATTGTAATGAATTTTCCTTGTAGCAAATACCGATGCCGTCAGAATTTCTTGGTAACATGATTCTAGATCCGTTTTGAAATTAATCATCTTAAGATGATAAAAATAAACATGTAGGTAACTACCTACAGTTTAAGTTAGTATTCTGTGGTTTAAGTTTCAGAAACTACGATCAAGCAATTTTAGCATTTATAAAAACGAATAAAATATAAGACGTTTAACTAATTGAATTGATAGTAAAGTCCATAACCGCATAAATATTGATACCTTCGACGATTAGCACGGGTTAGCTAAAAAATCAATGTTTACGACTGCAGAGCGATCGTAAATAGTATAATAATTTTCTATTGTTTACTCCACACGAAATGTAGGAAATGAAAGTAATGTTATGTATGAATAATGTGACTATGATGCCAATAAAGTAACGTAATAATGTCTTATTAAAATAAAAACAATAGGGTGTAAATATTTTTGTTAAGAGCCATGGAACAATGAGTAGGTAACACTAAAATGTAACGAAATATTTTATGAAAGATTCGCACGTGGATTCATTTACATAAATAATGAAGAAGCGAAGGTTACCTATAATTTAAATGAAGGATTTTAATGAAGAAAGAAGAAATAAATAAGCTATCTTTGACAATTAACCTTGGAAAAATAATTAACTATACCTACTTAATATTAGTTTTTTTCGTACGGCTACAAATACTTTTCAATTGTTACCAAAACATTTTGCAGGAGTTAATAGTTAGGAAATATTTTCTAGAAATTCAGCTATAAAATAATTAAATCAATTAAGCTGTAACAATTGTCTATTGGTCTACAGCTGCGTGACAACAGAACACGAAAGATAATTTTGTCTCAATTTCTATCTGGATATAATTAACGCGTGTCGTCACGTTGGCAGCCTTGGCTTAGTGGTTTCACTCGGCCACTAATAGTTTCTCTGAAGTACAGATTATCATAAAATCGGTACTGGGTAATATTGTGAAAACCGCGTAATCAGTATGATAATATGTATTCTATGTTCTGGATATGGCTCCATTTGTAACGAAGATATCTTCTTAAGAAGACATGACTAACACAACAGAATGAATGTAATTTTTTTGTAATTATTTTGATATTCATATATATGCGAACTATTGAATCTTACGTGTTATTTAAACCCAATCGCAATTACGAGTATCAAATGGAATCCCTTTAATCATCTCTATCTCTTGTATCATATTATGGTTTTGAAAAATGTTAAGTAAAATAAAAACCGCGATTTCATCCGTAAAAATCCGTAAAAATTAGTTTTATATTAATGTGTAACATTCGCGTAAATCTAAGAAACCATTAAATTAAAAACCTTTATTTAACCTGGATAATCCAAAGTGTATAGTCCTGAATGTAAGTAATTCTCGAGTAGACGAAACGTTCGCTCTTAGTCATTGCAATGTGTGAGAGAAAGTTACATCTTGCCTCGAAAGGGACTTAATGGACCTTTGAGGTCAGTAATTGTTTCTGTAATAGCAACTCCGTCAAGATCTAATGGCAAAAGGCGAGGTTAAAGATCTTATTAGTCTTAAATTCATTCTCAGACAAATGAACTGTGTTTTACGTGGATTGAATGTAGATATTACTAATGATGAGTTCATCAAAAGCAATCGGTGTTAAAATTTCAAAAGCGTAATTTTAGCATTTGAATGTCTTGGGTTACAAGAATTTCTTTTCAGCACTAATTGCGGCGGTTGCGCTAATTGGAATTGGGGTTATTGACACTACAACATTCAATCCTTTAAAATATTTTTATGTGTAAACAAACATGACGCAAGGAAATGATTCACGTAGTTACGTAAGCACTTCGTGAGTCGAGACTTAGGTACAGGACAGGCCCTATTACCTATGCCAAGCTATGACTAGTTTCACCTACATTATACGTATAATACGTACACATCTGAAATCGGAAAACTCTATTTGATTTATCGTAAATAATTTTTGTTTCACATATATTCCGTGCATTTCTGATATTCATATAAATGTTCCACGTTTAGTAAAAATATATCTACGTGGAGAGTGATCGTTCTTAACTTCGAAGAAAATAGAATATCTCAATATTGGCCATCACAATGAAATTAAAAAAAAATGTAATACACCAAGCGGTCACACACTCAGCCATGACCCCTCATTACCATACAAGGCTTATGTCATGGTTATTAATAATTCTACAGGTATTACGAGGTCTAGTTTAAAAACCTTTCGAAATTGATAAAATAGAAAAATAGTGTAATTATATATTATCCTAATGAAGTTTTATTTCGTTGTTTATTTACTAAAGAAACAATATCTAGGCTTAGGTTTTAACCAAGCGTTAGCCACGCTTTATCTTTTATTTAAACGATCCGGAGAACTTCTGACACATTTTATTGTATATAAAACTGTTAAATTATGATGCGATACCTTAATTTTTGTATGGAGTAACGAAAAAAACATAGAACCATTTTGGCTATTAAATATAATTGTTCTTAATTGCTATTATTATTTTAAAATTGCACACGCTGTTTGGTTTCGAAAAACTTTAAGATTTTCCGCTTTTAAAAATTATCAATATGCTATTATTCCGCCGAAGATTTTAATATTCGTACGATGTATTCAATATGACTAAATATCATGATTTAAGTTAACGATGATTTTCTTAAATTAATAATTGGCAAAACTCGTTTCAAAGCTTGAAATAAACCTAAATACACAAAACAAAGTTATTTATGTAAAATCAAGTCATTGTGCATAGAAAATGTGCAACTAGAACTTCAATTAAGCATTGTACAAGGAATTTGGTCCAAATACGAGTAAGTACTTAAAAACGAATAATTGATTGACCAATATAACTCCTTCATTAGCGATGATCCGTCAAAATAAAACCAATGAATGAAAAGAAACCTTAATCACCAACCACAAAGTCGAGTATCATTAAGAACTTGCTGATAAATCAATTAGAACTATCAGGACATGTTAAATTAGTTTTCAAGAAAAATCAACACATTTGCGCTTGTTCCAATACTCTTAATTCATTCGCATATTAAGAACATACCTACTAACCTTAATATCTGTTTATATACAATTTTATGTTCGCACATATGTAGGTACACATTGAACAATATGGTACACATGTCGAAATAGGTATTATGAAAAAATATGATTTTTAGTATCGTGGCAGTATTAATAAGCCGTATACTGTGAAGTTTTGGGTTATGCTCCCAGGTTGCTCAATAATAATTATTAATAACCATATTGATAGATTTCATTTTTTTTTCATCCATCTCCCTTTTAATGGGAAGGCAAAGGGTTCTAACCCGTATAGCCTCGTCATTTAAAGTTTGATAAATTTCATATTACATTTTTATGAAACAAAAATAAACGCGCGAACACATAAACAAACCAATTGACTAATCTCCTTTTTCGTTCTTAATTAAAATCATAAACGAATTCCTTTAGCACTATAATTAGAAAAATAACCAGTTGCGTTGACCCCACGTGATTGTGGGATAGGTAAAGGAAGAAAACATTTTGGTAACTCATTCCCACGACCGAGAGCTCAGCACGTGGCCTTTACCTTCTCAAACCGTTGAATGTCGTTGAAGAAATGTTAGATTTCCATCACAGTAGCTATTGACAATGACGGATAATCTCCCACGATAGAACACAATGTATATAAGAAAGTATATTGTCACACAGGTATGTTTTGACCTTCCGAGAAGCAGTGATGCGTAGAATAAGGTACTGGTGGTAGGTCTCTCATATGTGAGAGGCCGCCTGGGTAGGTACCACCGCAATGTCTATTTCTCCCGCCAAACAGCAGTGTAAATACACTGTTGTGTTCCGGTTTGAAGGACATTGTAGCCAGAGTAACTACTGGACATATCGAGACTTAACATCTTATGTCTCAGGATGGCGAGCGCAGTGGAATGCCAAGCATTGCCTTGTAACCCATAGTGTTGTTTGGTTTTGCTACTGTCCATGAGCGGTCGTATCGCTTACCATCAGGCGAATGGCAGGCTCGTCTCGTCATTCATAGCAATAAAAAAAAAAAAAAAAAAAAAAAAAAAAAATAAGCCTACATGTAAAATGTAAACTTTAATATTTATTTGTATTGATTGACGCAAAATTTTAAAGGTGAGCAAAATGTTGTGCAGCTCCATAATGTATTTGTATTTACAAATGCAATGTTAGTTTAATATTTATCGTCTTTGTGTGTAATCCTTGTCGGCTAAAATACTAAGAATGAATTCGGTACGGATTTCTATCTGTATTATTCACCCCATATTATTCTTGCAGTCTCCAAACGCAATTTCTGTGCTGAATATATACCGATTATATCAAGACTGCGACCGAAAACGGAGCCAGGTGGTAGTTTTAGTCGTTACAGATATAACGTATCTGTAACAACTAATACGTTAAGTATAAAATACGTTATCAGTCGCAGTCTGGATATATGTACCCTGTATATTGAAATGATGACTAATTCAAATATAGAATATAGGCGTGACAATTAGTATCACTTGGTTAAATTTATACAATCCGAATAATTAAATAAATAGTTACCATCGATTGTCCACACGTAGTGTTATGTAACATGTATATGTATCCAAATATTTGATTAAATTAAATTGCCAATGGATTTCATTCCCAGTTACTAACCCTATTTGGATAAGCTCTAAAAATAATGAACTGTAAGTATTGCTCTATTTATCACGTGACAAATTTTTCATGTCGTCTTTACGTAGAGTCGAAAGCCCTTCCCGGTTTCAAGAAATCACTAGAAGCTAGCACTTTCTGATAATACCGGGAAATTCTATACAATTTTATAGTCAGTTTACGATATGTTTTATGACGTCCAACATGAAAGTGTTGTTCCGTTAAATGTCCCAATAAGAGAAACGTGCTGCACATAATGTTGAAGCCATTCAAGGCGAGGGCCATCGTGATACTTCGCTGGGAGCTATGATATAGCTGACAGACAATATGCACTTTTACTTATATGTAAATTGTTCTTAGTAGTATGTTTCTATGGCGCGTTTTTACCGGATGTGTTTACATAAGTACATATTATAATTTCAATGATCAATAAAAAATATTCTATGTAACTTTATTACGTAGTTATTGTGCATTCTTTGTTGTTAAGAATAACGAAGCAAAGTTATCAACACTCAAAATTGTATTCGATATAGATAATGTTAGTATTATGTTAGCAAATTTTTAAGCATTAAATGAATAGTCGAAAGAAGTAAAGTCCTAATTAGTGAATCGGTTTAAAAATACAAATTCGCCGTAAGAGAACCTTTGCTACATATAAAATGCATTTGCATCCACATGAGTGCACGACGACTAATTTGTATGGTACATGCATATTCCCTTTACTATCTCTTGCCAAGTTAAACATAATTATTTCTTTACACAGGTCAATGAACTGCTAATAGAAGCGGTTGTGTGCAGTTTAATCATCCCTGTATATACGAACATTAAAACATGTTGGAAAATACAGGGTATATCAAGACTGCGACGGAAAACGAATCCAGGTGGTATTATTAGTGACTTCAGACACAACCCAACAAAAAATTCACAAAGAAATCGTCAATTTTTTGTTTCTTAATTTTTACTTCTCGTCGTATTTGGGTGACAAATACATAATTTTCCTAAAATAATAATGTACACCTTTTTATTTTTAAAGACGCAATGGTACGTAAGGGTTTAAATTAACATTGTCGCAAAAAACATGTATTTATCACCAAAACACGAAGATTAAAAAAAAATACCAAAAAAGTCTGTCGCTTATTTTGCGAAATTTTTAATTGCATTGTGGCTGTAACCACTAAATCTACCACATGTCTTCGTTTTCGCTCGCGCCTCGCAGTCTTAATTGCCCGATACATAGACTGAGGCCGAAATAAAACTCACTTAGACGGATTTCCCACCATTGTTAATGATGCTCGCTTTTCTGATTGATAAAAATACCAGCAATCTTTAATGAACCGGATTTCGTAAACCAGAATTTTCCAAGCCCTAATCGACTTGTACCGTGGTCTTTCCCGACATTATTTTACAATCTAGCAACAGGTTTACACAGCGCAAGCTTTAAGTCTTTTTCCTCAATAAATATAATCGTATTTTATAATGTGGGATATTTTCAACATAATTTGTTATCTCCTATTTGTAAGTAACACAGAAAATAAGGTATTACTTTTTTTAAAATTGACTAACGGTCTTTACTTCGACATCCTGATAGTAAATATGAATAGGATTCGCGAAGATAAGACATACGGATTTTAATCCTCGCTTCAAAATATTTGTCGGTACTAAATGGTTCCTTCAACGTCCAGAGCCTGATCGGCATCCGAAATAATATTAGAAATTTAAAAAAGTAGATAATTAAATGGTTATTTAATATTAATTAAATTTTATATTTTAAGCTTACAAGAAATAACAATGTCTTAAACTCGAAATAATAACTACCTAAATGTTCAATTTTAAAAAAAATGCTTGAAAGCGATCTTATTATTAGCGCAGACATATTTAGAATTCTACTCGTATATATAAATAAGTATTAAATATGTAAAATCTTGTCTGTGCATATTTCGTTATTCCTTGATAAAAATACAGGTGTATTTATATTACAAGGAAAGTGATAATTATACTGGATATACAAGTTTCTGTCGCCGTCGCTTTTTTCATTATTTTTAATATTGCGGGAAGAGAAATATCAATCAACATTCTTTCAAAATGATTGAGGACATATGAAAGTAAAAACATTATAAAAAATTGTATCCTGCAAGTCTGGTATAAAAGGTTTACTTAAATGGCTTACTAAAAGTGCGTATGATTTATTTCATTCAGTTGTGTATAACTAATAAAAAATGAACTACTTACAAACATATTATTACAGAAATTCCAAAGATTGCTGCATGGTATTTATTTATTTATTTATGCTCTTTATTGTACATATCAAGTAATTCATTAGATAAGTATCAAACATACTTTTTTATCTAAGAAGTATCGTATCAGTATATTTTGTATTGACCTTTGTGAATATATCGCGATGTAAGACAGTAGATTTAATTATCTTTGTTTTAATGAGTTATTAAAGTAATTTTTGTAATTTATATAAATGACAAGAATTGTACACGTATTTTGTGCGTAAAAAAACTATTTTACTTGTTTAATTGTGGTAATGTCCCGTGATCTCCTATTACTAATTATATAATCAATTAGTTTTATCACCCATTAATTGTTTCATCACGATATTATGTTTATATGACTATTAAAACAGATAATATAGACAGGACTAAAGAGAACATTACATTAGAAACCGATCTCTACGAGTCAATCAAATTGTACCATGCAAAACAGAAAACAAAACAAGTAAAAAAGAAAAAAATTAAAGCGAAAATGGGAGATTTCTGGCTATCGGCGATCTCTTTCAGACAACCTTTAGATGGACAAGAACGAATAACAGTTATATAAAATATTTCGGGACTATACGGTTGAATTTTTAATGTTTTTGTGTCCAACTGTGTGTTAACTGATATAATATGGTATGACGTCATACTATCTCCATCAACATTTGAATGCCATGACTGTCGCAATTTTGTTTTGCGCAATGTAAGTTTGTATTAAGAATCTTCCTCGTTCTTTGTATTATTTGAAAGTAGACAAGCTGAGCACTAAACTTAAGAATTATGTACGGTGCACGTAACACATGAAAGCTGAAAGTCATATGGGTACAAACGATTCCTTGATTTCTCTGTTTAAATGTATAGTGGACGGCTACCACGCACTTTGTCTTCAATTTACGTTGCGGTCACGAATCATGACCGGTTGAAAATATATATTTTTTTAAACTAAGCGTATAAAAACTAAAAGTGTTTACGGCAAACTATGCCTATAAAAGATTTCATATCTGTTTGTTACACGGTTTTATTAACTTGTTTATATTTTTATCATATCTAAAACTGTAGTAGAAATTCGTTACATATCCTCTTGTATATACGTCATTTGTTAATCATAGTACAAAATATTGAGTCTTACTTTCTAGCTTTATCCATTAAATCATAGGAGAGAAACAAGGAAAAAGTATGGCAATAACATTGCATAGAACTAGCACCTAACAAATTTACATAAAATTCCAATTTCATGAGTGTTGTATTAAAATGCCGTGACGTCATACAATACAATAGACCAAAAAGAATTAATTTTGAATATGTAATTGGTAGGGGAATACGTGGTGTCGCGATGCGCTGTGCGTGCGCTGCTCTGGTTGTTTCCCTTCATTGACTTGGTAATAAGTTAATTGTTTAGGTAACGTCCGGTGTAAACAGTACACACAGTGTAGTCTGTCGTATGCAGAAAGTCACAACGCCTGCATCATATTATTGAACAATGCGCATTAATTGGCGGGAATTATTTTATTTTCGAATGCAAACTTTTTTGTAATCGAAATTTGAAATTAAGTGCCAGTGACTTTATCCCAAAGCTGCCCGATTAAATTAAAATTAATTAACATACCTGTGTGACTAATTTAAATTAGCCCGATTTAATCACAATTTATTTAATTAATTAACCTTTTTTTTCATTTAATAACATACATACATTACGCTATTAACATTATACCCAAAGGAGCTTCAATCTTTATCTCCCATTAAAATAATGATATCTCTTCGAGAAACACCGAACAGATTGTTATCTCGCCTTTTAACTTCATCTAGCACGCATGAGATGATATGATTCTGGTGGTTTTGCATTCACAAGTTCTGTTTGGAATGTAATGTGACACAAATGAGCCTTGAAAGGTGATATTTCGTACCAATAGACAACGACACCCAATATCGCTGCTAAAATACAATTCACGCAGTAATTATCAGTCGATACAGGATCGCGAACTCATCATTGAGGCTCTCTGGCCCCGACTAGCGGGGCTCTTGAGCGCATGTTTAGAGCGGGGCCAGTTTCCAAGCCGGTGGAAGACCGGAAAGCTGGTCCTGCTCAAGAAGGAGGGGCGCCCCGCAGACTCACCATCTGCGTACAGGCCCATCGTGTTGCTGGACGAGGTGTGCAAGATTTTCGAGCGAATCATCGCTAGCCGCCTCGTCCGGCACATGACCAGGGTGGGCCCGGATTTGGCGGACAACCAATTTGGTTTCCGCCAGGGGCGCTCCACGGTGGATGCCATCATGCGCGTGAGGGTCCTCGCGGAGGAGGCAGTCGCCCGGGGTGAGGTGGTTTTGGCGGTGTCGCTCGACATCGCCAACGCTTTTAACACCTTGCCCTGGAGTATCATCCGAGAGGCACTCCGGTACCACGGGGTGCCGCGCTACCTCCAACGCATTGTCGGGGCCTATTTGTCGGAAAGATCGGTGGTGTACCCGGGTCGAGAAGAGTGGTGTCGGCGAGAGACGTCGTGCGGCGTTCCGCAGGGGTCGGTGTTGGGGCCGCTCCTGTGGAACGTGGGGTACGACTGGGCTCTGCGCGGTGCGCTTATCCACGGCGTCGGCGTCATTTGTTACGCCGACGATACGCTAGTTACAGCGCGTGGAAAGTCGTACCGGCAGGCGGCCATACGCGCGACTGCTGGTGTCGCGCACGTCGTGGGTAGGATCCGGCGGCTGGGCTTAGAGGTGGCATTGCACAAGTCTGAGGCCCTGTGTTTTCACGGGCCGAGGACGAAGCCGCCTCCGGGGTCCAGCATCATAGTGGGAGGGGTCTCCATCGCTGTCGAGTCGACGATGAAGTACCTTGGACTCGTCCTCGACAGTCGGTGGAACTTCGGGCCGCATTTTACACGGCTCGCCCCCCGGTTGATGGGCGCCGCTTCTGCGCTCTCGCGCTTGCTGCCCAACCTGGGGGGGCCCAACTCCTCCTGCCGGAGGCTCTACATGGGGGTCGTACGGTCAATGGCGTTATACGCCGCGCCAGTCTGGGCGGACTCCCTGACGGCCCGCAACGTCGCCGCGCTGCGAAGGCCGCAGCGCGCGATGGCCGTCAGGGTCATAAGGGGATACCGTACGATCTCCTTTGAGGCAGCGAGCCTCCTAGCCGGATCCTCGCCCTGGGACCTCGACGCAAAGCTCCTCGCGTCGCTCTATTGGTGGCGCGTGGAGGCGGTGGAGAGGGGCGAGCGCCCCGTGCCTCGAGAGGTAGAGGCACGCAGGGCACAGCTCCGCCAGGTCCTAGTGGCGGAGTGGAAGATGCGCTTAGCGCTACCCACGGCGGGGCACGCCGCTGTAGCGGCGGTAAGGCCCATACTTGAGGAGTGGCTCAACAGGAGCCACGGCGCCCTAAGCTTCCGGCTGACGCAGGTGCTTACCGGACATGGGTGTTTCGGGAAGTACCTGTGTCGACTAGGCCGGGAGCCGACGTCCCAGTGCCACCATTGTGGAGATTGCCGCGACGATACGGCGTTGCATACGTTGGCGGAGTGCCCAGCTTGGGCTGAGCAGCGCCGTGACTTGGTCGCGGCCGTAGGTGCTGCGGGAAACCTCTCGCTTCCGGCTGTTGTGGCTACAATGGTCGGGAGCAAGTCAGGGTGGAGAGCTGTCGCCACCTTCTGCGAGTTCGTGATGCTCGCAAAGGAGGTGGCGGAAAGGGAGAGAGAGGCTGCCTCCTCTATCCCCTCCCGCAGCAGACGCACTGGGCGTCGTAGGGTGGCAGATTTCCGGCCACCGTAGGGCGCGGCCTGTGGACGGCAGACTCGGGGCGTCTTGCCGTCCGACCAGCAGCAGGCCTTGAGGCGGCGGCGTCGTGTTCCGCGCGCGCCTCGTAGTGGAGTCCTGCGGCCGGGGTGACGGCCGCAGTGGGTGACGGGGCCCGCCCGACTATGGCGGGCCAATACCCGTCGGGGGGTTGCGACGAATGCTTCGGCGATACCCGACCCTCCGACACACGGGTACGAGAGGAACACGGGTTGGTTTTTAGTCAGTAAGAGTCTGACAGTCCCCTCCGCGCCTCCCCAGGGCGAAGGATGTCCATGAGGATTTTCCAACCCGATACCAAAAAAAAAAAAAAAAAAAAAAGGATCGCGAACTCATATTGAATTTTCTGTGTTGATACATTTTTTAGACAAAGCTTAAATTTGTTTAGTTAAAATCTTTGGAGAGGCAACCGTGAAAAAAACGCTTAACACCAATTGGGAATGAAATAATCGATGTATACGCTCGAGTAGCGATAATTATACTCGTACACGATGGTGGAAACTGGGAAACCCCTTATAGTGACCTAAGGAAGCACGTCGCCTGTCAGCTTCAGCTTGTGTAAAATCCGGTTGCAAGCATGACAGCAACAAGCAGCAGCAATTGTGTCGACCGGCGAGAGATTATCTCTCACTGTTGCGTAGGTACTTTATTTGCCGAGAGACAACCATCTCTCTGGTGTCTACTGGTGCGTAGGTATTAAGGATTTCACTGCTGTTATTATAAGATGCAGAATATACAGTTGCATTGAAAAGCAATAATATACCCTTTAAATATATGTATACATATAAGTAAATTAATTAATTCAGTATTACATCAGGCAGAAGACCGAGGCCCGTGGAGGGACGTCATTTATACAATTGAGAATTACGATCCACAATAATAAGGGACTGACTGAAGAGAGAGATAGATTAAATTAACGGCCAATATAAATTCTAATATGAAGAGGCAGCTATCGTAAAACAACGTTAAACGATAAGATTAACGATCACTGATAAAATGCAATACAATATGTAACGACTAACGTGATAAAATACGAAACTTTTGTTATCATAACGGATAGCGACTCTAAATTTAGATCGCATATAATCCTTCTCGCAACTAAGACCTATAATGTTAGGTAAATGTTAGTCTTCATTATATTCGTAGAATAAAAACTGTACAATTATGATTAGCTCAAAGTAGAGAACATAATTTCATTCCAAAGAATGGCAAATTCCTTCGTAAAGCAAACACGATTGTCTGATGTATAAAAAAATGAAATTGCATTTTTATGGACCCATAATTATTTATGCAATTTGTTATTAGTGGTTCATAAAACTTGAGCCTCTGTATCAATTTCATTTTTTTTCCTTAATTTCATATCCCGATAATTTTAATTTTAAGTTATCTCCGTGTTATATTTGAAATATTTCTCTAATACTACGAATGATACTCACTATCCTTATTGGTATTTAATTAACTTGAACGTGTTTAACGAGGAAACAAACGTGCTCATTGTTTGTAAGGAAGTACAATAAAATCAACTATGTTGAATGAAACTTCATACATATCAGCAAGTCGATCTCCAGAATACTGATACTTGGCTAAATGACCATGAAGGTGAACTGGTTACGGGTACTAGGCTTGCTCATGTAATTGCTACACACCTTTGTTGTGGTCATACAAACTTGTCTGAACATTTACAATTCGAGCAAATTTATTTGGTACAGAAAAGAAACCCAATTGCAAGGTGCAACTTAAAGACATTAAAACAATCTAATTTACTGATGCTACATGTCACAATATGGACGTAATCAAACATGTGTTACAAATAGATCACTAAGCAAATATAGAGCATTAGGCAAATTGGAAAAGCTACTCACTTTGCAGGTATTCCACATTCTCCTGGACCTCCGGAATCAAGTGCAGGAACGTTGTGGACAACAGCACACCACCACCGAAAGACAGGAGCGCCATCACTACAACATTGCTATTCTTCAGGTTTCCAGCTTCCTCCGCAGAGATCCAGTTGAGCTTCTTAGCCAGAAACAGTGGTGCGAGACCGCAGATCATGGAGGCGACGAACAGCACCACCATGGATATAACCTTGGCAAGAACGACTCCCTCCGAATCGTCGTCATGGCTGTGGCGGAACACTGCGTCTTCAGACATTATGTGTTATTGTAATTTTATTTCCACTAGTAGATCCTTCAGCCGACAAGAGAGTGAGTGGCGTGTAGGAAGGGCGCGGACCCTTTTATACCGCAGCACGGTATCAGATGCGCGTGCGCCTGTGAAGAGCGACGCGGCAGCACTATGCGGCGTGCGCACGCGAGTCCCCAGCGCGCCGGCCGGCGATGCGCACACTCCCGCCACAGCCTCCATTCGGCATGCTGCAACAGCCTTAAAATTCGTGCGCAAGTTTTACCAACGGCGATTATGTTAAATGACAGGGATAATTATATTGTTTTACGTGTTTTTTTTCTCGTTTTCCGACGAAAATACCTTATCGAACCCACGAGTAAGTCAAAACCGGTCGTAAAATTACAGACGGCAAAAAGAGACGGTTTCTCTTTAATATTTTTAATAAAATCTTTGGAAATACTTTATGCTGCAACCCCTTGGGGAACAGACAGCATAGATAACATATTTTAGGACCCGTTCCCGTGATTCAGGGTAAGATTTATACTATCATTACTACTTCAATCATAGAAAGTCCGCTTCTGAATGTTGGAAGAGCGAAACACTCTGGTCTATACCCATAAAGTCACTTTACAAATTGGTTAATCAAAGTGATAACGACGATGAGTTTTTCTTATTTGTGAATACGTACATTAATAGATTTTCCGTCACGGGCGTAGTACATAATAAAATCGTTAAGTATCTACCTAATTCAAGTCGTCAAGGAAGATATGAGAGTCAATGGCCTTACTATTGAGGATGCCGAAGACCGGGCGAAATGGAGGAGACTCAGCCGGAAGGCGGACCCTGGCACCGGCCGGGATAACGCCTAAGTAGAAGAAGAAGAAGATCTGTACCTAATTTCCACACTAGAAATTTTAAACAAATATTCTAATTTTGTCCCGAATTAAATGTTTCAAGTAAAGTTTTTCATTTTATACCATAGGTTAAGGATCGTGAAGTCTTCGCTTTGCATTTCCCTTAACATACCTGAAAATGTTGACGTATACTGCTGTAAGACAAATGACAGAAGCGACAACGTAGTGTCTGTATTTGTATCAGGAATCTGTTGTGCTGTTACCTCTTCAATCGAACTATTCGATAAGAAAATAACTTGATTGTTGTATTTTTATCATTAATCAGACGTCCTATTTCGAAATTCTATCATGTTTTTTAATCTCTAAGGTCCCATATGCAATTATTTTTTTGTTTACCTCAAGTGGACGGCCTTTGCTTAGGATAATAATAGTAAATCCATTTTAATATTCCAACAACGAAAGAAAAGAAGGTTTCTTAAGGTCTTACACATTTTGTCAAATACTGAAGATAACGATACGGTGTGAAGTTATCGAAGTCCATCACTGGATTAAAAATTGAATTGGGTTGTTAATGTAAATTAAAATATTGCACCATTATTTGTTTTATTTAAAGTGCATGATTATAAATAAATAAATACACTCAACATTCACAGACATAGTCCTGGCCCCACACTAAGATCTAATTTTATGTCGTGGGTATCAGGAACTACGAGACTTTTCGGTTTACGGGTACCACTTGACTCATGAAGCGAATAATATATAAACTGGAGAATAAATTTATAATTTCAATTGGTTATTTCATTGTGCTGTAATAATTTAAGTCCTACAACGTGATAAAAGAAACATAATAATGTTTTTCCGTAGGTTAACAAAGTTATTACAGTGTCTCGCACACAGCACATTGAATTTTACTCTTACATATTGACACAAACGTTATTTTGCAATTGCACATGATTATAATCACCATTACGTAATACGTATAACCTTACACATCCTTAAATAACTTTAAGTGGTCATAGCCATAACGGTTACAAAACTCCATACAGTAATTATTTATTAGATATCAATAAAATTGTACATGGCTCTATCAAGAGAGCCCGTAGCTCATTTTATTGTGGCTAATAATGTTAGTAATTGCACCGCATGTAATCCTATTTGACATAAGAAACAAATTGTGAAGATGATAAAACTATGAGATGAATACGGAAGTGATTAAATCAGATATTTTAAATAAATAAATTTTGATAGGCAATTCCCTCAAACCATGATAATTGCGTGAATCGTGATAAAGAAGTATTACTTGGAAAAATAGCAGTTTATTTTTAATATACACTTAAAAGTTTATAAACAAAAGCAATAAAAATATATGTTACTATAAATAAATTAAAGCCTAAAAATTACTATCGATTACAACAGTAAATCATAAGCTCCGTCTTTTAACATAAACATTTACCAGCACTATAATAGGATGTAGTTTGTAATATCTATTTATGCCACTTTCTCGTAGAGCAAATCTTAGATGACCAACTGAATAAACTATATCGCGTGGGAGAACACGTAAAGAGAAATCTCTAAAAATATCTAAAACTCAATACTAGCCTAAAATTTCCACTTTCTTGATTAATCTTGTAGGTCGTCCGTCCACCTTAGGAGTCGATTTCCCCCACTACGGTTGCGCTAGTAAGCAGATGGTCTAATAAACGTTATAAGAAGTGTTTGAATGCAAGCTACTTTCAAAAGACCGTTATGGGAAGCCTTGGGGAGGCCGATGTTCAGCAGAAGATTCGCTATGTTTAAGGGTTATGATAATGGAGGGTAAATTAGGGAGGCTGTGATTGTATACACTGTGTTGTTGTTCAAGGTAAGTTTGCAACAAGTCGTGTAAACTGTTATCATCAGTTCTTTAAAATAATAAGCTAGGCCCAAATCATGTCAACCTCACTAACGCAATCCAACACTAAACTGACTCATCAACACAATATTCGACCAATTATCCCTTAAACTTTCTGATACACCTGACACAAGATACGTGTTTGAGACAGGACTTCGTGTTTATTAGGTATATTCACATTCGATGAAACGTTGTCTTGTAAATCACTCAATCCTCTTTAAAAATTATCAACATTACCGATGTTTTCAACTGAATCGTATATAACAATGTTGAAATGTAAGTAAACGGCGTCATACTTGACACACTTCGACTCACCGTTTACACCATTTAGCTACAGACGACAATACAAGTGCAGTTTGTTTATGATTAGTCAACATTTTGAGAGCATTGTACGTAATTTGTGCCGCAGACGAGCAATTTAACTCTTCCGACGTACATATTATGTAATCACAATTTTTTTTATACTTAAACTGTAATGTACCCTAAACCTGATAGGAAATACGGTGCTGCTTTAAATAGTGTTTACCAGTTAGAAATTTTTATCTCTCTCCGATAGAAATATTGAATTTTTCCATCTCAATAATACAATATCTGCCTAACACGCGAAAAAGACAATAGTCAAAGGCAAGCTTCATACTCGTAGATTTAATGCTACATATTTAAATATGTACGTGAATGAAGTCGTCCTATCTCGTTGTTTTAAATATTGTTCGCATGAAAATGAGTCTAATAATTCTTAAGAGCTTTTCTCATTACAACTTAATTTTCAAGATATGTTTAAATCCGCTGATTTGGGAACGCGAGATTTTACTCGTTATTTCATAATACAACAAAACATTATGTCAAAAGTTCAAAACAGTATTGTGGAAGAATATTCTTCATACGATTCTGAATGTCGAGTTCTAAAGTCCAAAAGCCTCCTTGGGAATTGTAAACCCTTACAAGGACATTTAAAGAGCTGTTTGCGCGATGTCGGGTAGGTACCTGCCTAAAGATGTCCCTCCCAGCAATTTATCTTTTGATGTCTGCGCGTGTAAAAGTATTTAGAAATGTTCTCATTGAGAAAAACCATACAATAACGTAAAGATTATTTTTTTATCTAAAGAGTTGTTAAATAGATATGAATTGCTCTTCTGGAATATTTTTTCCAATACTTAATATTCATCATATAGTTTAACAAGAGTTAAAGTATAAGACTAGGTAGTACTTTTATTTACTTACTTATGTACATTTTTTTTATTATCGCACATGCCATGTCCAGACATTGACATCAACGTGTTAATATAAATTAATGAATGTAAACAGATCGGAATTGGATGAATAAAGTATTGATGTTTTTAATAAACATGTCATGCTTTTCAAGAACCTGCCTCAACGCCGGTGCACAAGTGTGGTCGTTATGCATGCACATATGTGCACATACGAATGCGCATACATGCACACGCCGCATGTAGGCATGTACATGCGCGCAGAACGCATGTTGTGTAATCTTTAAACTGGTTGCAAAGCGCTTATGTATGTGTTGCTCAGTGGGATTTCCAAGTTCCGGGATATTTATTTTTAAAATAATTAGTTTCTTCGAATGTTATCTTTAAATCTGATTTCTTTTTGTGAAACTCCATAATATTTGTTTGCTAAAACCGTTTGACTTGAAGTACCTCTCAATGATTATGGAAAATCCATTATAGTGGCCCCTGCAGATGGCTCGTGTTCATATTTGTCTCTGAATAGTCTTAATAATGTATATGTTCTGTTTGAATTGCACTTCACTTCCCTAAGATTCATTGCAGCCGATTCACCATACCAGAATAAAAAAGTCCTGAGTGATGTTACGGCAAAATTTTGTCAATCTAGGTCTGTAAAATAAATTGCAATATTCGTTTAACTATTTAACATCGCAGGAGTGTTGCACGTAGTGTGTATAAAAAATTTGTAGTCACCATAAATTTATTTATATTTTATAAATTAATTAATATTTATTCACCCAAAACTCACATGTACATAGTCCTGAGACACCTGACCCCATACTTAGATCAAGTTTTGTGTCGTAGGTATCAGAAACTTCGGCAGAATTTTCGGTATCATCGACACCCTGATCCGAAAGATATATACACAAAAATTTGTCCTGGTGCGGGGATCGAACCCGCGGCCTCTCGTTTCACAGCAGTTTTTTTTTTATTTTGATCCATAATAATTGTACATTTTTTAAAATAAATAGTTATTTTTTTAAACGTATTATATTTGTGTGGCTCCCTTTCAGTCACTAGCTATTAGCTCTTACACCAGTCTACATTTTCAGAAATAACCGCTCTACATACTGTACGATAAAAGTTCCAGTAACATTTTATTTCTAGCTGTCAGACTATGAGTATACGATGTTTTTTTTATTGCCTTGCATGACGAGACGAGCATGATCGCATGATGGTAAGTGACCGCGTATGGACAGTAGAAAACCAAACAACACCATGAATTACAAAGCATTGCTGGGCACTCCATTGCACTCGCCATCCTGAGACAAAACATGTTAAGTCTCAATATTTCGAGTAGTTACTCTGTATGTTTATCAAGAATATATTCCCAATCAATATTTATGTCAAATAATACTTTCAATAAGTATGTTAATCCGTAGGTTGTTATGTGGATAATAAATGTAGAAATATTGTAATGGTAATCACATATTTTCCCTTTGAATTGGTTTGATTTAAATTTGTATTGTGCACTTATTTGAAATTCAATTGGGTTTATAAGTTTTATGGGTCTTAACCGGATATCAGGTGAGAGTAGCATATAAACCACTTCTACATAAAGTATTACAGATCTGAAAGTTATCTCTGTATGATCGTTATTAATCGCGATATCATTGAAGGTTCCTGCTGAACATAGGCCAAAAACTAGTTACTTCAACAATCACAAATAAACATTACGGGTATTTCTACTTGAATTATTCAATGGGGTATTTTACTATAAGAAAGAAAAAATCTAAAAACTATAAATGTATATAGTAGAGCATTAAGCAATAAGTATATGTTAATTTCAGTTTATATTTCCAGGGAATAAATTTTATAATTTGTTTTGAAAATTTCAATTTTTTTGTCTGTCCTAAAAAGATGTGAAACGGCTGCCGCCATGATGGATAACGATTCTACGTCATTCCGCGAGTAGAATACCCCCTCCGGTGTCCAAGAACTCTTAATAACACAGTTTGTTTACTGGTTGAGTGACGTATCATTATATAGGAACATGGCGCCTAGCGTTATCACATATTTGCGCGCAAAAATTTAAAATTTAAATTTTAAATGGATTTTTATTGTACTTGCCGAGCGAATAAAAATTTGATATATTTTTAAATAGTTTGTCTTAATCTTAGGAACAACTTAAAAGACTTTTTGAAAATGGGTAGAATACCCCATTGGTTACATCGTCTAAGTCCCGGGACGACTCATTACGAACCAAACAGGCTTACTAGGGAAACTGAATACACAAGGCAGAACATTTTTTTTTTAAACTGGCACGGCATAGTGACTGCATTGCACCTGATGGTAAGTGCTAATGCCGTCCAGATAGAGTATCGAATGGTATCAAACGGTAGTCTCATACCATTCGATACAATCATGCCGGCCCGCTGAGATGCCTCTTCACGCTACGGCGGAAGGACCCAGGATTATAGGAAGGAGGGAACACGTGCGGTGGCAAACCGTTCCACAGCTTGACTGTACGGCAGAAAAAAGAATTAGAGAACCTTTTGGTTCGCGCCGAAATGGATTGAACAGTCAAGCTATGGCTCCGCAAGCCAGCACGCGTGGTTCTGTTAAGGAAAGGAGAGGAGGGGATTAAATTGAACAATTCCTCAGAGCATTCGCCATGATACAGACGGTAGAACACGCTTAGAGAGGCGACATCCCTCCGTAACTGTAGCGACTCTAAGTTGCCAGTAATGTCTGCATCATTTACAATGCGGATGGCCCGCCGCTGCAATCCATCCAAGGCATCGAGCAAGTACTGGGCGGATCCATCCCAGAGGTGCGAACAGTATTCCATACCCGGCCGAACCTGCGCTTTATACAAGCGGTAGAGTTGACCGGGCGCGAAAAACCGACGCACCTTGTTCAGGACCCCAACCCTGCGGGAAGTGGCAGATATTACGCCCTCAATGTGATTCCTTGGATTAAGATCACAACGGATATCCACACCAAGGATACTCAGGTCATTCCGCATTGAGAGGGGAATACCCTGAAGAATGGGGAGGGGAGAGAACGGGGATTTTTTGCACGTGAACGCACACACCTGGGTTTTCCTGGCATTGAACTCAACCATATTCCTGGAGCCCCATGTAGAAATGAGATCCAAGGACCGATTGAGCTCAATGACAAGATCCTCGCGCCCACTCACAGTGTCGACCCGGCAACCTGGGGCCCCATGGCAGTATCGCCCATGAACCGTGCTGTCATCTGCATAGCAATGAATGTTGCCAAGTGACAACATATCATTGATATGCAGAATAAACAGGGTGGGCGACAGCACTGAGCCCTGCCGAACTCCGGCATTTACCGACATGAGCGCCGAAGCGTGTCCGTCAACGATGACACGCATTCTACGCCCATGCAGAAAGCCAGAAATCCACGAACACAAGTTGTCGGGCAGACCGTATGCCGGAAGCTTGGATAGGAGACCACGGTGCCAGACCCTATCAAACGCCTTGGCTATGTCGAGGCTCACAGCAAGAGCCTCGCCACGCCGGTCTATCGCCTCACCCCAGCGATGCAGGACAAACGCCAGAAGATCACCCGTTGATCGGTTGTGACGGAATCCGTACTGTCTGTCACTGATCAACGAGTGATCCTCCAGGTAGCGGACCAATTGAGCGTTTATGATCCGCTCCATGACCTTACACATCACTGAGGTGATAGCGATAGGGCGATAATTGGTAGGGTCTGATCGATCATCCCTCCAAGATTCCGGCACAACACCTGTGCGGTAGGACACTCGGTAGAGGCATGTCAGTGCAGGAGACAACTCCGCTGCGCAACTCCTTAAAACCACCGCCGGTATTCCATCCGGACCACTGGCTTTCCGCACATCGAGAGACCGTAGCTCACGCCGCACATCACACTGCCTGATGCGAATATCGGCCATTGAGGATCCGCAATCAGGCAGCACCGGCGGGGGCCGGGAACCACAGTCCTCGAGGCGGGAATTAGCCGCAAAGAGATTTGCCAGTAAGGCGGCTATCTCTTGCGGCTTGTGGGCCAGCGAACCTTCCGGGTACCTCAGCGGTGGCAATGCTGGACGGCAGAAGTTAGACTGGACGGCCCTGGCCAAACTCCAATAAGCACGACTGCTAGTTGGGTGATTGGCCAACGCACGCCCAATCCTGCAAACGCGCTGGGCATCCGCTCTAACGTAGGCCTTCTTGCAGGCCTTGGCGGCTCGATTATAAGCTTCCTTGAGGGAACTGATATTAGGATCCTTGTTAGCGCGACCCATGATCCAAGCGCGATACGCCGCCTGTTTGTCACCGACAGCATCGGCGCATGCCCGATTGAACCAGGAGCGTCCACGGCCCTTACTGGCGATCTCAGAGGAAAGAATATAATATTCCATTCCTAGTCTGATTTCGTCAGCAATAGCGTTGGCACTCGCAGAAGGATCTTTTCCCTCAAAGCAGCGCTGCCGCCAAGGGATAGATGCGAAATATTCCCGCATGCCATCCCAATCCGCCGACGAGTAATGCCAGACCCTTCGCTTAACCTGCACGGGACGTGGAGGAGAAGCGAACGGTACCGACGACCGAACCAGGCAGTGATCGGAAGTGCCCAGAGGAGCACTAACGGTCACACTATACCCGGCCGGGTGACTCGCCAGCAGAAGGTCCAGCAGAGAAGGCGCATGACTCGCCACATCCGGGATCCTGGTGGGCTGGTTCACCAGTTGTGACAAGTCATGTGTCAGAGCGAATGCATGGGCAGCTCTGCCAGCATGATCGGTCTTGGAGGAGCCCAACCACAACTCATGATGTGCATTAAAATCCCCCAAGACCACCATTTCCGCTGACGGGAACTGCATCTGCGCGTCATGTGCCGCCTGGCTAAGGTACCTGAACAGCCGAGTCGTCTCATCGTCCCCGTTGTGTGACCTGTAGAGGCACACGTAGATGCGGCTCAGAGAACCAAGATCCACGTGCACCCACAGTGCGGAGAAGGAGGGGTCCTCCATGCAGCGCAGACGGCGACAGCAGACGTCTGACCGAACATACAAGCATACCCCGGCTTTTGGCTTGAAGTTTCCTTCAAGCGAATAACCGGGGTACATCAGGTAAGAATTATCGGCCGGACAACGAATCTGCGTCTCCGTCAAGAAGAGCAAAGCAGGCCGGGCCGTCTCAAGATGGTGGTGGACGGCATTAATGTTTGTATGGAGTCCGCGGATGTTGGCGAACTCCATAGTGAACGCGGTGGTGGGGTTATACACCGCTGAAGGACCTGCTTTCTTTTTGTGCACTGTCATGAAGGTAAGGGTTGGGTTCGGTGAAGAGGCATCGAGGAGCCTGTATCAGGGCACTAAGAAGGCCGAACGGGTACAGGGACAAGGGAGTTGGCAGGAGGAGAATTGATCCGCCGGACGGAAGGGCCCCCGTACCCTCCCGGGATGGGCCGCCGGGACCCCACATCCGGTCACCAACCGGCACGACGGACCCACCCAAGATTATGCGCGGCATGGTGAGGCAGCCTCTCGTAGTGGTTAGCTACGATTGGGCCTCTGTACTATACCGCGGGCGGCCAGCGGACAACCGTTTCTACGGGTCTCCCTGGCCGGCGGGTCAACACTCCTCCCACCGAGAGCGTACCGCAAATACCCACACGGCACAACCTCATACCCAGATACAGGCCCCTCGAGAAACCGGGGGAAAACGGGCTGATCCCGGAACGCGACCCCCTTGCGTGGATCACTATGGCGGTCTTTACGCCGCGTTAACGGTGGTCGCTACCCGGGCGGATGCAGGCATCCTACCACCACGAACTGTGTCACTCATTTGGCACTACCCAGGGGTCACGTGTAGGGAAACTAGAGTCAAAGCCTACGGACGCGAGTGACGTTAACCCCCGTTACACAATGCTTTTCCATATGTTCCAGCAATAAAACATGTTATAAATCAAGTTAAAAATAGAACACTGCGCTCAGAACAAAGACTCTTTAATCTTTTTCTAAAGCCATTCTTCCGAAAAGTGACCTTACAAGATTACGTAACAAATCTGCCACATCGCTTAACTAGATCTACATAATGTATTCTAAGCATTAATGATGCGAACGAAGTCGCAGGCGTGCATATATGTATGTAATCAAAATACAATGTTTCATCTACTACAACTTGGAATTTCTATATAGATCTAATAGTAACTAAAAACTATTAGATTATTGATGATGATGGTAACACTGTGAAAATTCTCCTATGCATAATAATTTCTTTACCAAAATTTATGACAATCGGTAGACATAGATAGGCACTTTGTCTGAATATTTCAATTGATCTCGAATTGTTTAACTGTTTTGTTGTTCCTAAAACAAATAATCACATTAGTTGTATAAACAATATAACTCAGAGATTTTAGATAGAACAAGCTGAGACTGCGATGGGCATTATAATTAACTCACTGAGCTGACGTTAATATTACTAAATCCTCAACCAATAATATCGATTTTTATGCTTTTGTTTGCGATATTTATTTATTTGTTTAAAGCTTCATATACTAAAAGTACACAGGCGGACTTAATGCCTAGGGCGTTCTCTACCAGTCTACCTTAGGGTGAAGAAATAAAGCACAGCAGCGATATCAAAATCAAATTCAGCAATTAGAAATTGAATTAACTTTTAAGAGCATTCAAGGCCCGTCGATTGCGCCGATTTTTTAAATATTATCGAAGGTCACTAAGTTTTGAGGGTGTGACAAACAGGCGAGGTAAATTAATGTCACACGATTATAGCACGCGTTTCGATTGCGTCAGTTTATTTTTAACCACCTACTAACGAAATGACGTGGCAGTAATGTGATTAAAATATGCCAACTAGAAACTGCTGTATCGTTTTTGATAAATCAAGGCAGACGTGTTCCCACTGCGCAATTCTAAGTAAAATAAGGAAATCCTAATTGTATAGAAATAAAATTTTTCGGAAAAAATACAGGGTATATCAAGACCGCGACCAAAAACGAAGCCAGGTGGTAGTATTAGTGACTTCAGACACAACGCAAATAAAATTTCGCAAAAAAAATCGGCAACTTTTTTGTAATTTTTATTTATCTTCGTATTTGGGTGATATATTACATAATTTTCCTAAAATAAAGATGTACACCTCTTTATTTTTAAACACGCAATGGTACGTAAAGGTTTAAATTAGTATTTTCGCAAAAACTAAGTATTTGCCACACAAAAACAATGATTTTTAAAAAATTCTAATAAAGTATGTGACATTGTTTTGGCGAAATTTTTATTTACATCGTGTTTGTAACCACTAAAACTACCACCTGGCTTCGTTTTCGGTCGCAGTCTTAATATTGAAAACGCGGAAATTGCCTACCTATAACTTGTTTCAGTTTTAAGTAAAATAATATTGAAAATTTATTGTCTTTACGTAGTTGTAGTACGGGTATATTATCTTATGAAAAATATATGTTTAAATGAATAGATAGTAATATTTTTGTGTTCGTCAAATCATACAATATTCAATGCTTTGGTAAATTCTCGAAAGCGAATCCGTAAACTGACGTTGTATGTTACTTGCTGCACAAATAGCCTGCGTCAAGTTTTCTAAACATATATTTGTGATTTCAAGGAAAATCCGCAATTAACTCGAAAATATAAATATACTTTATGCATATTTTGTAGCTCAGAAAGCAAACTAAGAGTTTCGTTTGCCGTCATTTGGCAATATTAGAGCATATTAAACCTCGCGTGAAATCCTAATATGAGGCTTAGAAATCTGTCTATTTTTATTATAGTAGAATAATTTATCTTAAAATACATCCGAGGCAAGAGTTATAGTAGGTGATAGCCTAGAGCAGCGAGCAGGACTGATAAATAAGAGATTGGAGGTTCGACCCCAAGGCACACACCTGTTTTAAAACGTTGGAGGGACTCCATGCATAAGGGAGGCTAAATCTATTGCGTATAGAAAGTGCTGGTTATTGGATCGATGAATTTTATCAGGCCCGAGTTCACCCTAAAGTTAGATATTATCGTTAACACAACTGTAATATCAAGCCCACTTAATGGTACTAAAGCATTTCTCCTCACAGTTTTTAAACATTAACTTCGGCGAAAGCTTACAAAATTATAATCGTGGACACAAATCTGTGGTTCAATAAAATCATGGAAAAAACAAGATTTTGTGAAATTCGACTTCAAATTGCTGCCAAAAACGTACTCAGAACCCGGTACCTGTATAAACTATAATTAAGTCCCACTCGAGTCTCGAACAACATTTCCAAGTAGAGATTCCAATTTCCGTAAAATGTCGCCGAAGCCGGTCTTTCGTCAAAGTTTGAACGACGCGAGCGCAGATGCCAGCGTTCCAGTGAATATCGCTAAAATAACACATGGCCTAAAATTATTTTATGTATTTCTTATTTATATTCACTGATTTTTGAATAAAAATCATACATTTTACTGGTAAGTCTTATGGAGTTGGTACTGGTGACGAATTTCGTTAAATGGACAAAACTTTTTGTATAACTCGAGCTTAAAAGCTTTTTCCTTCCTCCCCAATTGTGTGATTTTCAGAATTGTATTATTTAAAACCTGTAATGAAAATTGATCCATTCGTGTAGAAACTATAAAACAATGTGACTGTGACTATAGATAAATAGAAGACCGATAGACGAAAGATATAAACGCACGGCAACCTTATTTCTCATCGTGGATTAATAAAATATAATCTACGTATAAATTACAGACCCCTAAAGAGAAGGTCAATAAAATGTTTCTTTAAGGATTAAGGGTTCAGTTGTCTTCTTTTCATGTACAGAATCTTACAAATGATAAAAAATGTTGTCGATTAGTGGACAGCGTCATTTTACAAACCTCAAATTGATAAATTCAGGCTTCCTTTGGTAGCGAAGGACTTTTCGCGTTCCAGGGCAGATATTTTGAATTGGTTTTAAAGAGACTTGCACAAAGTTGTTATTATTTCTGAAATCGTGATTTTAAGTTTAAATACTTTTTTCTATCAACTACCTATAGCTTATTTTCTTTTGTTATTTTCTGCATCAGCCGTCAGCGCATAATTGCCCCCTACTAAAGTCTTTTGTATTGATAAAATACAATTAGATATATCGTACAAAATACAAATATATAAAATTATATACATATGTTTTATCCTTGCTTCATAATGGCATCTTTTTTATCAATATATGCGTTTCTACTTATTTTGATTTCACATAATTCTTGACTTTTAGATGGCGGGTATATAATGGATAACAAAAAATATCATTAACAAATTAAATAAATGACACCTGAGTAATTATAACTAATATCTAAAAAGTTATATCAAGGCATTGTTATGCAAGATAAGTTTACAAATTTGATAATGTCGCGTTCTGATTTTATAGTTATTTAATAACCAAGATTTATTGAAAATAACTCAAAAATGTTAAATATAAAATATACAATAGTGAAAGTGACAATTGTGAAATTTAATTTGCAATTCAGTTTGTATGTAGATGTAGCAATAATATTTGCACATTTAGTAAAAAAATATTCAGTTGCATTTTTTATATAACCTAAGTCTTATCAACCGGTATATAATATTGCATTTGTACAATCTACATTACATGCGTACAAATATGTTAATATATACTAACAAATATATATACTATCAATGCTGATTGCTTCTATTCGTGCCGATTAGATATGAGACTCGTGGAAATGGTTTATTTTTCGCCGAAATTAATATCTAATCAGAAACATCTTATTTTAATAAATAAAGAAGTTAGCAATGCATTATTACCAAACGTCTGCACTGATTTTTTTCAGATCCGGAACGACTTTATCAAAAGTCTTTCTTCATTTAAATTTTAAATAGTGTACTATATAAAATTTTTATTCATTGCTTTGGTGAAAAAGTGTATACTTATTTTCCGGGCGACTTAACACGGCAGTACAAAATGACATAAAAAAATATATATTATATAATAGGTGAACGATAATACTCGTAGCTGCTGTAGTAAGAACTGTGCTACAGCTATTAACGCCCTGCCTTCGGAGATTTAGGTTACAACAAAGCTTGTACAAATTAAGAATCTAAATTACATTAAATTAAAACTATAAAATTTTAAGTAAGTACGGCCTACTTAGGAACTCTGTGTGTATAACCAATACTGATTATGTACTTCTTTATTTTGTATTTTTTCCATTTTTATACACATACGTGTTGCCGGCCCATCGAATTGATAAAAAAAGGGGGAGAAGAGGATAGGGGTATTGTGTATCCAGCAATCTCATTCACCGAACGAAACGTGACAGAAAAACTGTCGCTTCACGTTGATCTCCTGTGAGACAGTGGTACTGCCCGGACGAGCCTGCCCATTCATGCTGATTCATACTGACAACAGCGTGGCTCTACCACTTCCAAAGTTGATCATTGTCAATTACTTATGAACTGCTCTAAATTGTGAAAAGGTTTTGAAAAGACCAATGTTGGTGTATTTCGCTCGTTCTTCTCTGGAAAAAACAGCCAGCCAGCCAGGTGGTAGACAAAAAAAGTGACTGAATCTAAATAATGTGTGACATTTTACAGATTCCATAAATTATTTGCATATCATTTCATAGAACATTGCGCACAAAATATTTGTAGTACCGTACCGTAAATTCTGTTTCCATCTCTGTCACTCCCACGCATTCACACCATCTTTCCTCTCGCTCTACTAATTTGCGGTTTGCTTTTTACGCGCGTACAGATTATCTTCGTGACGCCCGCTCTACGAAATACCTTAATGGCTTTCTAATATTGATTGCATGTAGCTTTCTCGCAACCTCTCCGCCAATTTTGCCAAGATCATCTCAAATAACCGGTGCTATTAACAACATACACATGCCAGAAGTCTGAGGCGTTGAAATGCCGACATTGACTTATATTCTACCGATAGACGAAACACGTCAAAGAAATAAAGTGCCCCCGTATTTTAAAAGCACACTGCAATATTACATCACTTACCTGGTATTTTATTAAAATATTGTAACTTCAGACGATTTGCTTTTTGTTTGACGGCGAAACATTCATTTATTACTTTTAAACGTATGCGATAAGGCGTACTGCACTATACTATAACTGTCACGAAGCAAACTGATTCATGTGCGGTGCATACACCGCAAGCAGGTGGGACACATTTTTTGTACTGAATGTTTTATCTATTGTAACATTGATATCGATGCATGCCGAAGCGAATTGCATCCAGCCCTCGCACTAATGTCGTTAATCGGGACATAAATAAGCAGAAATGGAGTAGACGATATCTTCGCTACAGTACACGATGTTGAAATCGCATTGACGTTTAGAGGACTATTGCACTATTTTTTAATAATTACTGCGGTAATACCGGATGAATTATGGATTGATAAGATTATTAAGGGATATTTATTTTGTGGACAAAGATTTTCTAGTATGATAAGCTGATCTTGTGGGTATACCATTCAAACTACAGCCTGCAAGAGTTCCATAAAGTCGTACAACTGCCAGGTTTTATTGCAATCCGCTTTCAATATTACTAACACTGGAATTTATAAATTATATTTTCAATTTGGGAACTTGTCTTTTAACCTCCTTTTACAGTTACAACAATCAACTAAACAACAAAATAAAAAAAAAATGTTCTCTGATTCTTTTGAATTTCTTTTATTTTTTATGATTTATAAGATATCCGATGTAAATCCCACCTTTAGTATATTTCATACCAAACTGCAGGGGCTTAGCAATTTGTTTTGAAATGTTTTAATTATTCATTCTTATACTCGTAAAGCCATGATTGCAGAAAATTGTTCAGCTAGTAACAATACATAACACCTACTTAACGTGCATTTAAATCATAAAATATGAAAATTATCACAAATATCTAATTCTACATTGACAGTAATTATGCGCATTGTGCTAACAAACATCTTATACAGAGTGGTTTCAAAACTTAACTTTACACTTTCAGTATTACATTGTTGCATTGGGTGAATCATTTACAATAGGTATTTCTTTATCTCATGCAAGTCAGTCTGTTGATATAATACTATTCGTAATACTATAGTAATTGAATTTAAATTAAGCGTACTGATAATTTAAGGTGTTTTCCTCAGCCTAGACATGCCTGATAGACTCCTAAATGTGATAGCAACAGCACGCGATCTGGCCTGTTATATTTAAAACGATATAAATAATTATAATTGATACACACAACGTGCGTAGTGGCCTGCTGATAACGGACCTAAGGCGGCTACCAACAAGTTCACAGTGGTCGCGGGTTCAAAATCCAGGACACACCTCTTACTTTTCGGATTCATGTGTGTTTTGATAGTCAATCACCACACACTATAACTATGAAGCAAAACATCGTAATAAAACCTGCTTACCATAGCGATTTGTAAAAAAACTGTGAAATGTAAAGTCCGCCACCCCGCACTATAGCAGCGTGGTGGACAATTTGGCCTTACCCCTCTCAATCGTACTTTCGATTGCCCATATACATCCCACGGAATGTATATGGACTGATACAATAATAATTTACCTCCTAAATTAAGGAGAGTCGTAATGCTTATCTATATCAGTCCATATACGTCCCACTGCAGGGCACGGGCCTACTCTACAATCGAGAGAATCGATTGAGAGTGGTTAGGCCATATAGTCCACCACGCTGGCTTAGTGCGGATTGGCGGACTTACATACCGTAGAAATTCTTTAAAATCGCTACGGTATGCAGTATACGTTATGCTTGCCTAAGGTTTATTGCTCTGGTTTTTAAAGATCCATATTAGGATTTATATGGTTAGGTCAAAGTGATTAATATCATAATTACTGCTTGCTGAGGATGTAAACACGGTATTTAGAAGTAATTTTATAATTGGTAGCGTTATTAAGTTATTAGACACGTTACATTAAGTGCTCTGAAATGCATTTTAGTCTTTATGGACAAGTTTATGATAAAGCATGAAAAGACTATAACAGCTAGTAGAACGTTTAAAATGGAATTGTTTCCTTATTTGTATAAAGTTTATTTTTCCTTGTCTTTCAATAACTGTTTAAAGGCAAAGTTAATACAAACATGAAGCCTTGTTGAAAAAATATCAACTATTTTTCATTCTCAATATTGATAACGTATCGTGACACGTCGAGAAGTGTCTGCGGAAATTAGTATCTGGCGCGTGTAAGCACAGACACAGGCGATTACTAGTTAAAAATAAAAAACCGCTAGTCTTTGGCACATATCAACTATACATCACGACATAATACATAATGCAGTAGCCTAAATACATTTAAATCGCCTTGACATATTTTCCGCTATACGATTGAACAAAAAATAACATTCTACTTTTGGCTGTGATTCAAAGGCTCTCGTCAACGCACGAAATAAAGTTTTGGTTGTAAAAATAAAATATAGGCTTTTTGGTACATGAGGAGAGAATTGGAATTTTCGGAATACCTAATTGGTGTAATATGTCATAGAGATTAACGACCTTATTCATAGACAGTTTTAAAACTCATTTTTGTTATCGAACGTTTTGATCTTTCGATCGAATTTTGCAGTCAATTTGAGTGAAGAAGACAAAACATATGATCACAAAAATAAAATAAATAACAAGGTTTGGTTGAGTGGTTTGAACCTAGTAAATGACTACTTTTAAGGTTAAAGTTGCAGGAATTCGCTGGATGCAGGCCGCTTCCATCAGGTCGATGTGGATATCCTTGGGGAATGACTATAAAAATTAAACGTATTAAAATTATTTTATTAGTGATTTAGCCACGTAAACAACATTCAATGGTTTCGCTAAACCACTGAATATTGTTAGAATGTTGTATGGAGCAGAGTTTTAGTAGGCAAAAGTAATTACATTCATGTACATTGTACAGACATACATTGTACATCGTAAAAGTTACTTTCATGGTGCAGAGATTTTCGGTGCTATTGCCTACATTTGAGCTATCGGCAAGAGTCAGTACCCACTTATTTTCAAAATAAATAGTAAATACAAATGTAAGACAAAAGAAAATGCCTAGAATGTATAAAATGCGCCCTTTGAACCCTGAAATATCAATTTGTCATATTAAAATTATATTATGATCCTACACGTTATAAACAAGAACACAAACGGCACGTGCTTTGTCTTACTATACACCTCGATCACGTTGGGCCGACATAAAGTAGTACTTATTATTCCGATAACTATATCAGCGACAAAATGAAACGTAATACAACACGAACAAGACAAACAACCCGCCGCTTCTTTATAAAGACAACGTAACAGCTTTCAAATGCATCAGCGTCAGTTGGCGATAAAAAACCCGCAGTTTACATAATCTTTTATTAATGCATACACTTTTGAAGCTTGAGTTAATCCGTTATATGTATGTACGTGACATGAAAAGCATCCATCTTACACCGAACGTGTCTGAATAGTAATACAATAGATACGTCATCACAAGACGCAATGGGAATTCCCTCCGTACCGTGAGAAACTTGGCAAGTCAGCTGTCAGGCCCTTAGGGCTCGCCCACGATGAGCAAGTGAGCGTCACTGCGGCTTATATTACGACGTTGGTTCTTGACGAACCTTGGCAGCAGAATCGTCACTCTGAGTCACGCGAAGGCTTTAATCCAGGTCCTGTTTTAAAAAGCTAATTTAGGGTGAGTGCCCTCAATAAATAAGATAATACTTATTGTAGATATCTTATCTCTCGATACAAAAAGATCAAAAAATACTTCATCAATACTGCAATTAAAATGTGATGCTATTTCGCCTATATAAAAGTTGTAATAACTAATAAGATGAATATTCGGCAAACATACATACATACATAAACTCACGCCTTTATCCCCGAAGGGGTAGGCAGAGGTGCCACTAGGACACCCACATTTCGCCTTGTATGTTCCGTCCCACGATGTGATAGGGGGCGAGCCTATCGCCATATCGGACACAAATTCCTGACTCCGGACTGATAATGAATAGAAAAATCCAATATCACTTTATATTCGGCAAACAGTTTTCGATTTATTTACAAAAACAGAACGCAAATCAGCGTACGTAGGTACGTATCGCATTACAAACCACCGAAAATTGGTCTTGTTTACTACGTGCGTAGTTACACAAAAAACAATGTCGGCGCCTATATCTTCGGCGGCAACGTGACCGGAGGCTAAAGCATCACGTATTTATTATCTAGCCACTAAATATAAATATCTTTCCTGTTCAACCATGCGTCATACACGCAGATTTGCACTTTTCTTTTGTTTTGACATCGTCCAACGCCTGCTAGTAGCTATGTCTTGAATATAAAGCAAATAAAATAATTTTAGTGCTTTGTACTTTATAGTATACTTTATAGTATATAGTATACTCTATACTATATAGGAAGTCTTATGAAGGAGTTTTATTGTATTTTTCTACGTTATCCTAAACCTACCTAACTTATTCTATGTCTGCATCAGTTCATTATCACCTCTACTGAGCATAGGGAGATGGCTTAGGACATTAAATATTGGTTTTTCGGCTATCATTAACACCAACTTCCTGCTCCCTACTCGATGGATGAGGTAAACGTATAACTCGTAACTTGATGACCGTTGTAACGCCGTTATGACCTTGAAATACCAACAAATAAACCAACCAAGGAGGAAAAATGCCGTTATTTCATTGAAGTCTGCAAAATTGTTCGTTCAAACTGGCATTATCACAGAAGCTAATATCCGTCTTTCTACACATGTTCTTACAGACTTTATATAAAGATATTTTATATCGATTAGTGACAGATAATGGAAAATACCATTCCGCGCGAGTCAGTCGTTGTAACGGCGCGACGCGACGCGGCGTTACGACTTCGGGGCTCGGCATATTATTAGGAAATTAAATTAACTAAGTAAATACCCACGTTATCTTTTATGTATTTTTATCGTCCAATATATTTGCAAATAAGGTATTTAGGAGTTTAATTAAATTTATCATATTATCTTAAGGATTTACGTTTATACATATTATGTAAAGAGGATTTATGTTAGGCGGTTGTAAAATTATTCGACGACATAAAAAGTCACGTATCGACGCTTATCTAAAGGTTCTGAAAAAGTATCTTAAAGTCAAATAAATTCGTCATTCTACTAACTTTCTTAGTTTAGATATATGATCTTTACCTAAACATATACGATCTATGATTGTATGCATTTTTCATATAGATTTATTTCACTGATAAAATACGGCAAATTGTCGGTAACTAAATGGACAAATGAATACTCAATCGTCGTTACGCCGTTACGACCTTCAAATAACTTTAGGAAAATAAACAAGTCCAACAGGAAATAGAAAAACTGTAATATGAATGTAAATCCCGTATCATTTATGTATTTTGCCAGGTTGCTACGGACATTCTCGTAGAAGATTTATGCAGCAAACGAATTATTGTGGCAGAAGACGATGTTAATTATCAAATGTAGCAAATAAACCTAAAAAAATTATGAGCAAATATAATTGATATACCACCAGGTCTTATTGTACCTTATCGCATAATGAATCACTGATAAACGACAGTAATTAATCCATGATTATAAATTAATCCACGAGTATTAACATACTCGTTCGTTATAACGGCGTTGCGGCCTTGAAGCCACAACGGAAAGATAAACGTTTCTATGAGAAAAATAGATTCTCGTTATTTCATTGTAAAAACCCAGAACAACGTTTTATATATTTTATCCTGAAAAATATTTGCTAATTAGTATTTTGACGTTTAATTAACTTCATTATATAGTAAATCTATAAAATAAAATGATGCCTTTTTGAGGTATGCAGGTATCTATCTATCACTAAGCACAAATCATGCAAAATGTACCAAGTAAATGGATATCTTTTGTTTTAAGTCCTTAGACATTTCGCATCTAAGAAAAGTTAATGAAAAAATAGATTTACATGAAAAAAAATATGTGGTAGGATTTTTTTCTCTTTAGTATTTATTATCAAAATCCGGCATCATTCATAAATTTCGGCTTTATTGACGTTTAAATTACATTATTATTGCATCAATAAAACTGATCCATTATAACTTATAGTTAGTATTATTAATATTACTATAATATTATTTACAAGAGCACTATTTTAAAATATCAAGTACAATAAATATCGCTCTAAATCGACGATATTACGTCAATTGAGATATATAAAATATTCTCGTTAAGCTGTATTTATAGATGGTTATCGTATAAATAACGATAGATTATGCATATCTATACTACGGGCTTAGATTAACGGCGATAACGGCGAGCCGGTAACGCCTAACGATGTACCTACGTGAACGTGTAGCGGCGGCCGTTACCCCGCGCACTTGTTTACGTAACGACCTGCGCTGATAACGGCTTATCACACTTATTGTTAAGTGGAATAACCATCAGTGGCTGATTCGGAGTGTTGGCTGAGCTACAAAATTAAATATAAATACCTAATGAATTTGATATTTGTTCACTTTTACTGATAATTTTGTGATAGACTAGCAGCCAGACCCGGTTTCGCCTGGGTGCAATGGATGCCTCATTTCGTACATTAGATTTAAATGATACGGATAAGTGCTACGATTTAGCATATTCTGCGACATTCATACCATGAACCATCAATTGCATGCTGAAAATTCCTAAATATTTCCGCGGGATCCCCAAAATGACGTTGCCGAAATTACAGTCAATTAAATTTAAATTTAATTTTTATTAAAAAAACGCTTCTCGTAGGTATAAAATTTAGACTTGTAAATATATTTTTTTATGCATAGGTCCGGCAAATGAGCAAACATTTTACCTAATGGTGAGTGATCATGCCGTCCATGAACATGCACAACGCTGGATTATGGAAAAACAACATGGTTCTGGTCATTTAAAACATTATAGACAATTTTAGTGCAAAAATGAAGCATGTATCACCAGTGTAGGATGTTAATAGTCAGTTGTTTTTTTAATGATAAAAAAGCTTTATAAAATTAATACCTTCATATACTTGCATAATTTCAGCACATGGACAGATTAACATAAGTACCTACTTATTTATGTGTATAAATATTATCGTTAAAAGATTACGAAAATATGCTAAGTATGTATTTTTCGTTGTGATACGTATTCGTTAATTAGTGATATCTTCGCGATTTTTCCATGGAGGTACGTGACCAATAACGAGGATAAAGGCTTAATTGAGGCTCTGTTCTGAAACACTGATAACATAATCAGAAGTTTTATAATGATTAATCAGGGCAAAGCCTATTGAAAACTGAAATAAATTTCTCGCCCCATTTTCGATAGGTATTTCTGCACATGAAAAACCCTGTCTTAGGTAATTACCGATATGAATGCAGGATACAGGAGCACACCCAGTAACTGTCTTCCTTTGTACGTTGTTGTTTGGTTTGTAATAATCCCTTGCCACAAAATAGATTCATTCACCAAGCTGCAGCGACCCAGCGTTGTCGAGTAAGGCACACACAACCCAAAAGAAATTTATGTATTTTATTTTTAAACAAAAAACCTTTAAACTTCTTCAAAGTTTTTAACACCTGCTCTAATACACTTGTCCAATATTTTATTCCATTGCTCAAAACATTTTTTTAAACTCGTCTTCTGTACGATCCGATAGCGCCTCAGTCGTTTTTTCCTTCACTTCAGTAATGTCGGCAAAACGCTTTTCTTTCGTCTCTTTCTGCAATCTTTTCAAAGCAGTTACCCAGGCTTTCTACCTGAAAGTTTTGAGAAGAAGGCGCAACATTTTGCGGCGGAAGAGGCCAGAATTGTGGCAGTAGGGCGACTGGTTTTTCCTTTTTCTATCGAGTTAACAAAACACGTATAACTCTATGCCCCATCCCCCTTAATCACCCGACCTAGCCCCTACATATTGTTTTATTCATTTTCCCGAATAATGAGATATAAAAAGTTTTGCCGACATTGCTGAAGTGAAAGAAAACGCGACGGAGGCGCCGGCGCGCATCACAGAATACCAATCAAAAACATTTTTTTGGGCAATGTAATAAATGATTGAACAAGTATTAGTGCCGGTGTTTTATTTAAAAATATAATCCATAATTAAATAAAAATAAGTTTGGTTTCTCTTGGGTACCCCCTCGTACTATGCTCTATCCTCTTAATGTGCTCAGTTACGGGACTGGCTACTAGACGAGGTTGAATGGCAGACGAATTTAATACCTACAGTCTGTGCCTACAGTAATGTATATGTATACCTATTGGGCTTTGTATCCACAGAAAGCCTTTATTTAAAAACCTGTATTATTTATCTTTTCACAATTGAAGGCTATATTTAATCTTCGAACTAGATATCTTGCATATTATCATAAATAATATATTAGGTAATTAATATTTATTCTACGCTTAATAAATTATTAGTTTCAAAATTTTCCTTAAGATGTCGTTGTAGTGTAAAAATTGCGTCACTTTATGGGTTTTGAGTCGGTACCTTTTCTAGACTATTCTTCAGCTCCATTGGCCATTAGTTCTCCGCGCTCTGTGCCTTGAGTATTATCACCTCAACTTACTAATGCATTGCTATGTCAATAACTTGCTTTGTCTGTAATTTTTGTTCACCTAAGGATCTTCTTATTTCGGATTCGATCTCGCGGGGAAATACCGAGTGTGGCCATCTCCATAGCTCGTTGATTAAACTTAAGCCAGCTTATTATCATTCTACAATACCATAATGTACATACCTGACAACAATACGTGGTTATAATCCGTCTAACGAACAAAGCCGACGCCACGGATTAAATCGCAAATTACTGCGTGATATAACGAAATCCTTATAGAGTTACAGGTATTTCGTCGATAACATCATATAACGATTGTGTTAGATAAAACCAAATAAATAAGCCAATGACGATAACCTTCGCGTGATAATTATGATCGATATTATTTGTGCAACATAAATAAACCTTGGACCTATTGTATCCTAGTGCATACTTTAATGTAAGTCTAGTAACAAAAAAGCGTAGAGTTGGAGGTAGGTACCCCCACTGGCAAATGCAATTAAATATTTTCACTTTAAATAAAAAAATAGCAAGGCGCGTAATAACCTTAGTGATTAGTATTTTTTTATAAAGAGATGAGAAATAATTATGATTTATTGTACCTATCTTAAATTTTAAACTCGTAGCATCCAAATTTTGAATCATAAGAAAAATAAAAAGGTAAACTCAGTTACCACCTTTTTTTTAATTCAAGTGATACATATTAAAATAGGCGTTGGTCTTACTTTCCTCATGATTTTAGTTTGTGTAATATGTACTGTTTATTGGTACCTTGATTGAACCAAAGCCTATATGAAAGCGGATAAAAATATTTTGTTTTTACAATCTGTTAACAGCGCCATCTAGTACGAATATATTATATGAAAAGGATAGTTATTACCTACTATGAATAGAGAATAGCTACTGAGTTTACAATGTATATCAAGTAGTACTTAGAATTAAACTACAGATGTCGCTTTAAAGAATCATCTTCTGTTTATTATTTTCTTAGATATTTATTCATTTTATTGTAATATCAAAATATTCCTCCATATTCCCCTACAAATTCAGTGAATGTAGATTTCTATTTTATTTAAATATAAACCGCGCATGTCTATTTACTTTAAAGTTCAATGCGCATAGTCAAAGCATTGCGCATTTCGTGGCTAACCTCATCGACCAGCTACGGAGTACGGGCAGAGCAGAGAAGTTGTCAGTGCGAAAGCCGTTTCACTTCATCACTGTTCAGTATTTTGGTGCCTAGTGGGTGTACAATAGTGTCTTCGAGCGCATTTTGTTTTATAAAGGTGCTAGTTAAAACTATATTTTCAGGTAAGTGAATTTCCTTGTTTTATTTACGTAGGAATTAATGTCAGCAGCTAAGTAATCTAACAACCGTATTGGCGGAATATAAAACAATAATTTCTCCGCCCGTCTTATCCTTATTTATTAGACGTGACATCCTTTTATCCGTAAAAACAAAATTCTGTAATGTTTTGTAATTTTTTACTTTGATGTGATGATGTTCAAGATAGAAATGTTTGATGATGTCATGGGCGGATATCTGACGAATATACATATCTACAGATTTCCTCGATATTCCTATTTATAAAATGTAATTAGCTGATATTATTGCTGACATTCAATTGATTTCTCTCTAAATCTTTGCAGGCAAGCTATGTACAAGCAACTTCTTTCATATTTTACTTCTTGTTTTCGACTATTAATCTACCTATGTTAAATCTTATTAGATTGTTCAAATTTTTTAAACCATTAGTATGAGCGGAGTACTACATTAAATGAATTACCAGAAAATAATTTAAAAACATTAGCAACATTAATATCAACTCCACAGTATTATTTTTCTTTGTAACAAAGGTTTTATATTAAATAACTTATATATTTCATTGAATATACCTTATAAAATTTACTCCCATGGCCATTGAAATGTATGGTTTTATTCTCACAAAATGATATCAAATAAGCATCCTTTATGTCATAACTTGGAAACATACAAATTATTACAATAGCATTGTCCAAGTTCATACTAATCAAGCTGATCCGAAAGGAAAAATTGTAAGTACCTACTATATTTTGTATGTACACAAAATGACACTATTCATATAAATAGACATTGCCCATGTCAGCGACGATAATTAATGATGAAAATTTTGGATATTTAGGAACCAATTATATCCATTTACATATTAGAAGTTAATTTAAATTTATATAAAAGTTTTTCATGCCATCATATTTACTAGACATATTATCAACATAACAGCAGTCTTAGTGTTTTTTACAATAATACATACCGCAATGCCTATTAAGTAACCATACCATTTTTATTGCTATTCCCCAATCATTTTGTTGCATCATGAATTATTATTCAAGTCAACAACTATGCTGCAATACATTTAAACCTGTTTAAACAGAATTGTTGAAATACTTTAATTTTTTTTTTTTTTTTTTTTTATTCAATAATATTTAAGGGACTTTTATACTAATAGGAAATACATGACAGTCCCATCGTACCTTATAAGTAAATATCTACACAACAAATGAAGAAAATTACAAAAAAAAAACAAGCAAAACACAAATCTAACATTTCTCAACAACCAATTAAATTAAAACAAACTAAAATACTAAAGAAAACAAAAAGATAATATCGTAAAAATTAGAATCGTAACATTAAAAACTTAAATAACTTGTAAGCCTCATCGGACGTTGGTTCAGACAAAATATTATGAAACCACCCAACGTCATTTTTATTAACATTCAATTCCTTCATCACATGTTGTCTCGCATCTCGAAACCGACTACACTCCACCAATAAATGCATAACGTCTTCCACTGTACCACAAACCGTACAGTTGGGTGAATTGGTTTTTCTAATTAGGTAGCTAAAGTTGTTAAGTGGGAGGTGTCCAGACCTTACTCTCAATGCAATGACAACATGTTTCCTTCCCAGATTACTATTATTAAACCATGGTATACGAGGAGGCTCACAAACAATTGATTTATACCATATTCCTTTCTCCTGAGACCTTTTGTTAAAATATTCCTTCCACAGGAAATTGCAATGATTTTTAAATTTAGGTAACAAATCTGTATAATCTGATTCCCTATTAATTTCTATTCCGTCTAAGCTTCCCTGTTTAGCTCGACGATCAGCCTCCTCGTTACCAAACAGTCCAATATGTGCCGGAACCCATTGCAATATCAGATCTTTCCCGCTAGATGTTATATCATAAATTCTGGAGAGAATTACATATGCTATCGAAAGTCCTCTTTGTCCAAAACCACACCGAACTAGATGCAATAAAGCGCTTCTACTATCAACGAAAATAACTACTTTTCTGTTCTCAATTACATTTAAATTGGATAAAGCCTCTGAAATCGCAATAAGTTCCAAAGACATAATAGATACAGACCCAATAATTTTAAAACTACCAAAATTACTAGTTTCTTTTTGAGCGGGATCATAATATGCAGCACCTTGACCGTCCACACTCTTGGATCCATCAGTATAGATTCTATGCCAATCATGATACCTTTCATATAATTCATTTATCGTACTATGCTTTATGCAGTTAGGGTCATAAGACTTTTTAGGTCTATTAATAGTTTCCAAATAAGGTAAAATAATATTTTTAACGTTAATATTCGTAACCCAAATCTGTAAATTGAACATTTCTAAAAAAGGTGCAGATATCACTTTTTCATTTTTAATATCATCAAATGTTGTAGCAAGTAAAGGGCGTTTTTTATTTGACCAATATCTGATGGATCCCGGAGAATTGACTTCACCAAGCAAACTGTTTGTCACATTATCTGCCCATGAACGAGACTTTAAACAAAACTTAATTGCCAGCCATTTCCTTCTCAAATGCAGCGGAGACACACAGAGTTCAGATTCCATCACATGGATTGGTGTGCTTCTGATGAAGCCTCCCACTATCCTCAGTGCGGCATTCTGAACTTTATCAACTTTATACAAATGTACATTAGCACTGTTGTCATACAAAAAACACCCATACTCCAATCTACTTCGTACAACAGATATATAGATTTTCCGTAAATGCTTTTGATGAACGCCCCATGAGGAGCCAGCAAGGACCTTAAGTAAGTTGACAAATTTTCCGGCTTTTCCAACTATATCATTAATATGTTTGCTCCAGCGAAGAGATTTATCCAACCATATACCAAGATATTTATATTCCTTCACAGAATCAAGTGAACGATTGTTAATTTTAAGCACAACAGAATTCTGTTTATGACCTCTTGTAAAGACACATAATTTCGTCTTAGTTGGGGATACTTCTAATCCTACCTCTTCCAAAAGCGTAACAAAAGTATTCAAAGCGTTCTGGACTTTAATCGTACTTTCACTAATAGACTCAATGGTAGAATATATCACAAAATCATCCGCGTACTGACCCACTTGCACATCAATAATTTCGTGACATATTTTAGACGTCGCTATATTAAAGAGCAAGGGAGACAAGGGATCCCCTTGAGCTAGACCTCTTTTGGTGTATCTAACTACATCCGCGCCACCCTCTAATTCTTTCATAATCCTAAGACGACGTTCACTTAAAAAATTGAACAAATATTGACAAAGTTTTTTCCCTGCCCCCATGTTATCCAACATAGCTAACATCTTATCTACAAATACATTATTATATGCACCTTTGATGTCAAGGAAGCATGTTAATGTTGGGATCTTATTTGAAAAACCAATTTGAATCTGTGTCACTAGCCTAGCTAAACAGTCGTGACAAGATCGACCCCTTCTAAAACCCGTAGTAAACGGAGATAAAATCCTATTTCTTTCTGCATACCACTCTAACCGTCTTACAATCATGACATGAAAGATTTTACACACACACGATATTAGAGAAATAGGTCTAACATCTGAAGGTGAATCCGGCTTAGGAATAGGTATAACTCTTATGTCACGCCACTGACCTGGAATAGAACCAGTAGTAAAGATCAAATTATATATTTTTAATAAATATAACTGAGCAACATCAGGCAATTGAGAAATCATCGAATATGTAATGGAATCAAATCCCGGAGCAGTATCCTTCTGTTTAAAGCAGTTTTGCATCTCTTGCTTTGTAAAATTGGACTCTAATAAATCATTCACAGATGTAAAAATAGGTGGTTTAGGAGCTACGTAATCGGGGGCAAGGCTACATAACAACTCTTCCTTAGCTGATTGAGAAATACTATATGATCTACTTCTCTTATAACCCTTTAACCAACGCATTCGATTCCACATCTCTGACATTGTATTGTCTATACTATTACAAAAATCATGCCAATCTTTAGATTTTGCCTTCCGGATTGCACGCTTAGCAACCAAAGTTTTTTCTTTGAGTATAGATAAATTTGCCGGGATGGGATTTCTTCTGAAGTGACTTAAAGCTAATCTACGCTCACCCACTAACTTAGATATTTATGGACACCAATATGATTTAGGCTTAAAACCACTTTGAGGATTACTGCAAATTTTACTCATAGGTATATTTTCATCAGCTGCATTATTAATGCAATTAATAAATTTGTCATATAATATTTGAACATTCGTTTCTTCTAAAGAAAGAGAAGAAAACGACTTTTTAATCGATTTTTTGTAACCGTCCCAATCAGCTAATTTATGATTTCGAAATTTCGCAATTCTAATAGTGTCATGATAATAAACATTACATTTAATAACCATATGATCACTACCTAAATTTTCGCTTAATACACACCAATTAAAATGAATAGCTATATCTGCTGATGTAAAAGTGATATCAGGAGAAGACTTCTGTACAACGTTATCAACTAATTTAATCCTGGTAGGTTGCCCATCATTAATAGAAACAAAGCCAAATTCAAGGGCCGACTCATATATTTGCTTACCTCTTGTGTCGTTTTTGTAAGACCAACTAGAGTGGTGAGCGTTAAAATCCCCCACTATTAGGCAGTTGTTTGGGAAAAGAGAAAATATGCCATCCCAGTCAGCTTGAGTGGTATGTACTGAACTTGGACAATAAATTAATGCAACATATTTAACACACCCACAGTTTAACAACTTAATAAACATTATTTCAATACCCGAATTCTGAATATCGACAAAAAATTCCTGTACTTTAACAGATTTATGAATTACCATAGCTATTCCCCCATATGAATCATCCCTATCTTTACGGAATATATTATAATCATTAACTCTAAATCTCAATTCTGGTGCAAACCATGTTTCAGTAATAAATGCTAAATGTATCTTTTCTTGCATTAATAAAAGCTTAAATTCTTCTGATTTACATCGTAAACTCTGTGCATTCCACTGCAAAATATTCAACGTTACTTTTTTCTGACGACTATCCATTATATAAACAGGCAAAAAGACTATTAATAATATCACCCTCTTTAAAATATGTTACAACAACCCGAATACACTCTTCAAATACAAAACTACACATCAACTTAATCTTAACATCTAACTCCGAATTCGATGCACAAATTTCCTTAAATCTATCCATAATGATTTTCAAACGGCTAAATTTATTCCTTTTTCCAGTTTCTTCTGTATTCCTTCTTGCCTCTTCAGACGAATAAGCAATTGACTCCTGCTTGTGTGACTCTACATAAACTGACTGTTTTTTTAGATTTCTATTTTCCGCGCGTGTCAATGAATTTTCACCTAAAATTGGCGAATTCCTCACATATTGTTCCTTCACATATTCTTTATTTTTGTTCATACTGCAAGATATCATATTATTACTAACACGAGTACCTCCCTCCAACACATTCCTATATGATGTTCTCTTATTATCCTGAGGTGTATAAGCAGACTGCGTGCTTTGACTTCTCAGATTGTCGAGTCTTTCACATACAGCATTTTTATTCAGAAACATTGACAAAGCTTTTCTATAGGTGCAGTTTTCTACACTCATAATCCTTCTTATAGCCTTTTCTTTTAAAAACATAGGACACGATTTATTCAGGGCCATGTGCGCACCCTTACAATTTAAACATTTAAAAATAGTGGTGTCGCAATTACTATGACTTTCTCCACATTTTGGGCATAAAACCTTTTTTGTTGGACATGATCTCAATATATGCCCATACTTCCAACACCCAGAACATTGGGTAACAGGAAAAGTGTATGGTTCAACTTTTATTCTGCAACCATATATATAAACATACGGAGGTAAGGTCGGACTTTTAAAACAAAGCCTTACACTCTCACTGTTTACCCATTCTCCATTATTAGTTTGCCGTTTTAATCTCCTTACTGCAACTACCTCTTTTTCACACTCCAAACTACTTAAAATTTCCTCATCATTCGTCTCCAAATCAATTTGTTTTATTACTCCATATGATAAATTAACTTCATTCGCATACTGACATCTATAGCCCATGTTTTTAAATATGCTTAAATTAATGAGTTTTTCCGCATTTATTTTGTCTTCTAAATACACCAGCACCCTATAAGGAGTTTTATAATAAATCTTTAATATCTTGTTAACATCCTCCTTTTTCAACAACTTTGCCATACCAAATTGTTTCAATAGAACCTCCTTTCCCGTAATGCATACTATTATTTGATCATATTGTATTGACGAGTCATTAATGACATTTGACAGATTTTTTTCCGTATTATGATTTTTCTTGGATAAAATCCTAGCAAATCGTTTATTTTTTCTACTGACCGTTGTAAAACCATCATCGTCACCTACTGTGTCCTCACTGTCCTCCCGGGCTCTCTTCTCCTGCGTCCTCTGAATCTCCATAGCATCACTATTGTTGTCACCATCTCTCTCTACTCTGCCTCCGCATTCATAGTAAACTTGTTGCTCGCTATCCAATAATCTCTCTTCCTCCATAACATCACTCCCACTGGAGTCATCAAACAGTACGTTGTTATCAATGTCACTCATTAAACTATAATTTGAGAAAATAATATATGATAATTTATAATGTGACACATGCGCTCGTGACAGCGACTCGCGCGAGAATGTCATACTTTAATTATTATTATCAATTTAAGTACTAAATTCAAACATATGCATTGTCTATTGATGAATATTTCGTACATTTTTTTTTACGGCTGCTGAGAACTAAATTGTGCCTAAAATAAGTATTTACTCTAAAAATGCATCTCCATGCCCTATGTTGTTGCAGATGTTCATGGGCGGCAGTGATCACTTACCATCAGATGAACCACTTGCTCATTTGCCCGCTATAATATAAAAAATCTACATATTTATTATTTTGTTAAGTATGAGATTGAAAAAAAAAAAGGATATCCATAATAACCGTATAACATTACAATGGGTTATGGTAGACATTAGACAATGGTTGCATGTTAACCAGTACAGTACATGAGCTCAAAACTTGTGTTTACAATTTATTATTCCCTACTCTACAGCCGGTTGCATTTTATTAAATTGGTGCCCATGCATTATATTCCAAATACATATAATTAGTGGTTTAACACATACTTGTATCTCTAATAATTAATTGAGGTATGAATGTGTTTTTTTTTTACTACATCATAACTTTGCATTTGCATTACAATTAATTAAATAAAATTGAGGTCTCGGACGTATCACCACTAAGATCTATTAAAAAGTAAATACTTTTTCTGTAAATTGTATTCAGCTTACAATTAGATTTTAATATGAAAAAATATTTCCGTGTAACCGGAAGAAGCCTACGAAACGCCAATAATCCCTTATTTCCTCCGCGTTTTGCCCCACGGGCGAACATGTGTTACCAAAAATGAGAATCTTGTATCCTGGCGGCTAACATCGCCACAAAAGCTAAAGGTATGGCTAGTAAACTGCAATTTTCTTCCCGTAATTTTGAATTCTCTTGTAACCTTTAGGTATGATTATGAAATATAATAAATACAATATACAGCATCCGCAATATTTTGATTTGTAAATGACATGGTAAAAGCTAAAAATAACTTACGTAAGCTCACGCCAATACACCTGAGAGCAGAGTCGTCACTAGTGCCACCCACGATTCACGGAAGTAGTTTCCATTCAAAGAGGCGACAAGGGACGAACCCATCGCAATCTCTCCCTCCCTATATTTAATGAATATGTAAATGAATCGTGTTTTTTTTTGAACTGAGAATCACAAATTCGGTTGTCGACTAGAAAGGCAAAAAACTTTTCATCTAAAACGCGATAGACTTGTACCATTTTAATAAAAAATAACATGTATTTGGCGTTGTGAGGCGTACATCTTAATAATAATATCGATTAACCCTAATTAAATTGATTTATCCGGATTATTTAACTTCAAAAAAGTATAATAAAACTTAAATACGAAAGAGTTTTTAATACTGAGTAAGGAACTCATTTAAAGGCCACTCCTTTCAATTGCACTCAGTGGATTACGAGAGCTCGTCTATATAGTATTCTCAGCAATTTTTTAATATACTCTTAAAATTATCTATCGCAATAAAGTAACTATAATTCTGTATATTCTGAAATTCTTTACCCTCGGGTCTAAATATAACTTTAATGTTCATGGCGGACCGTTAATTAACATGGTACCGGTAACTAAATAAAGGTTTATGAATGTTTTGGGCTCTATTTGAATTCGTATTTTATCCGTGTTTGAATAAAGCTATTCCAATGAATGAAATTACGCACCGATGGATACTTTAGTGGAACTTTAGATAGCTTTCCACCGAGGATCCATATTTCTTCTTAGTTAATTTCTCTAGGAACGATTATACGAAAAACCTCTTCTACTTTATATCTCAAGACCTTAACGTTTTTAGCAACTGAATATAAAACAAAGGAACTAGCATGATAAGATGTCGAACTAACTAAACTCCACGACACCAGGTGAAAAATTAGAGGGAGAACCTCGGAAAAGGAACGCCTCACACAGACATTCTATTAATATCAGCTGATATACCTACATGTTTAACTTACTAATTTATTAAAGAGGTTTTGAGAGTTACTTTAACGATCCTAGCTATATTGAGTAATGTTCTAGAGAGTGTTTTTCATCTCGCCATACGGTATAACTCCAACTCATTTCCATATTTTTGTGTATGGATCTAAATAAATTCTAATATTCCTAGATTCAAATCCACTTTTCGCTACACTTTAACTAGACGGCAATACACTTATGCTAGGCACTTACCATTAAGTGCATCTTTGTTGCGTCAGCACAAAATAAATTACATCGCTGACGTACTACGAAAGTGAATTCTACGAACTACTAGAATTACAGTATTTATTTATAGTGCAGCCCTTTAAAATGGCATTTGAATGACATCTGGCCTTA